>OY728121.1:108830048-110108382 GCA_963277665.1 Viscum album
CACATGACATAATATTTTGACAAAGGGATGAGTTTTGTACCACAAACTCCTGAGATATTTCATTAAAAATATAACTAGATAATTATTTTCAACAAAAAAAAAATAAAAAAACCAAGAGTGGTTAAATATTTTCATATATTTTACCCATGCACACCTTTTTATACATCAATCTTAATAGAATAATATTAACTTTCAATGCATAACTGCATATTCATTTCAAATAATGGAATTAAATTTGAGAATCACATAATAAATATATATAATAACACTTAAAGTTTATTGACCACTTGAATCTTATATTTTCTTAATTATACAAATAAAATATTTTAATTTCAATAATTCATTGTATAAAAAAATTATGTTCCTCAAATAACATTTATATAACAATTTTTTTATGTAATAAGCTATTAAATATATATAATTCATAATTAAATAATAAAAATGATTATTATATATAATAATCATATATATTTTCATTCAATTTGTTTATATTATCTGTCATTTCAACATCTATTATCATTAAATTCCTTTCTCACATATGATAACCTCTAAATATTATTATAATAATCCAAAATCAATATAAATGTTTTGTTTTATCTTTATGAATGTTGCCTTAATATTTTGATAATAAATATACTAGTATAAAAATCCTTTTACAAATTTAAACCACTATAATTAATATATTTTATATTTTTTAACATCATTTTAAAACGATTCCAATTTAAATAATATTATATTTATGGACACAATAATACATCTACATGGAGAGTTTACATATAGTATTTATGTTATTGAAATCTGTTTCTATTGTTTATATTTATTTTGTTTTACAAATTCATTTGTCATCACATGTTTATGGGAATGTATAGGGCCTCAAAAATTTATTTTATAAAATTAACATATAAGTACAACATTTTTTCAATAATAGTGTAATGGATTTAAAAATATATGATGAGACATGTAGTCTACATCAGGCATGTAGAATTATTTTTCGTTACAATGTTGGCTTTTTATATAATTATAATTTATAAAAACTATTACAATATTTAATTTTGACAGGAGTTAATATATATATATATGTATTTTTTATAATTATTAGTCTAGTTATTCTAAAATAATATTTTGTATTTTTAAAAAGATTAATTGTCTACACATTCCATATATTCAAAACAAAATGTACATTTCATGGAATATGAATTTGAATGTTAAATATTCAATCACCATATAACATTGTGGTAGACATGATTGATATCTAATCGAAAAACAAATTTTTTAGGTCAATATAAGTATGTATTTGGTGAAGTTGAATTATCAGTTACTTTATTCATGTAATAATTATTTGTTGCAAAATATAAAAATTATAATAAAGAATTAAAATAATTAGTTTGTATTGTTATATAGAAGTAAATACATTTAAATGTCTGGGGTATTATGGAAATAAAAGTATTAATTATTTATTAGGAAATTATAGACTTTACTAAAAACATTTATACATATAATTATTTCCCAACTGTGAGAAATGTATATGAAACAATTTAAATATTTATTCCTTGGAAATAAAGTAAAATTGAAATATATATAATATTTAGTTTATTTAATGAGATTATGGTGGGGAATATGATTTCTAAAATTCAATTAATAATTTCAGGAAGTGTGGTTTATTACAAAATAAGAACTACTAAACCTATAATATAGTAATATTTATTGAAATATTCGTTTAAAATTGTTTGGTAATATATAATATATGACTAATTTGAATTTTCATCAAATTTCATTTTGAAATTATGATTATATGTAACTAAATTTAATGTTTACTATATTTTATGGATGGAAATCAAAAGGAAATCATTTGAGATATGTATTATGAAACGCCATATGAAATTGGGACTATGAGGCATTGAAAATACGATGTGAAAATTTATTTAGTTATTCAATGTAATCAATGAAAAATTATTTCTACAATAAATCTCAGAATAATTCAGTTTAGATGGGAATTAAATAAATTTTAGTAAATAATATACTTCTAGGATAAATACAGGGAAAAAATTTAACATTAGTTAAATTTAAGATATAAAATAAAATATTATTCTATGATATGGGAAGGGTTGGTAACATAGAATTTTTTAAACTAATATGATTCATATAAAAAAAATTAAATGGATAATTTGTGTTCACTAGGAGTAATAAAATATGATTAAGATATAAATTATAAAATTAGTTTGGGATTGAATTGGTTTCATTGATCCAATGACAATTTTTTTCTAATATCATTACTATGGTACATGTAGATTTTTATTTGTAATTTTTTTAAGAAATTTTGATTCCATAACTATTATAATTTTTTAAATATTCAATGTCACCTTGAAATACATCAAAAAAAAAACAGAATAATTTAAATCCATTTCAGTTAAAAAAAATTCAATAAAATATTTTCAAAATTCATTATCAAGAAACTATATGATTTTCTTCCCATAGATACACCTCAAGAATTAGTATTATTTAATGAAATCATTTTTAACTTTTTCAATTACATGGAAACGTTTTAACTACAAAATTATTGACCAATTGTTCAAAATCTTATTCAAAAACATTATTTACTAAAACACTCAAATCAACTCTAGTTTTACAATTTCATCAACAAATTTTAAGATGCATGACTGATCATATGTTCACTAATTTTATTTAGTGATTATTTTTCACCACCCAACTCAATGTTATGATTATTTTATCATTTTTTGAAATATTTTCACCATATTGAAGGGAAAAATAGTTGTCTACAATGTTAAAAATTTAAATTTTTTCACAGTTGAATGAATTTTCAAATGTATTAATTAATATTTTCCATATAAATATATACAATTTTTATCAACACTATGAGTTTATTTTAACATATATTTTGTCGTGATGTGAACCATTGTGGCCCACCATGCTAGATTTTAGTGAAGTATGAATTCCCCAGGCCTTCTTCCAAGAGGGAAGGTTCTAGAGACCAATGTACAATATCAATAACACTCCCAAGGACAGCCTTACCCTGATGTATATACAGGCACACCAATATCACCAATATATTACAATGAATATGTTTACAAAAATAATAACAAATTCTTCCAAGAATCTAAATCAAAAAATTAGAGAACTAAAAAAATTTCGACAGCATAAATCAATATTTATAATCCCCCTAAAACTGTAAAAAAGTCCAAACTACTAATAAGTAGGAACTATATACATATGTGACTACTGGAATTAACCATAAACTCTATAGTTGAATAATATTCTCAGTATACTCTTGGAGAACTATGAACCCAACCGAACGTATGGTCATCATCATAAGACATAACATGTGTATTAAGATCCCATGTAGGTTTGAGAAAAACTATAATATGTATTAATACTAAAATCACTAAGAATAATGAATACATGGTAGTTATCTCATCACACAGTACGAAAATCATTATAGGTTAAATACAATTAAAAATTTATATTTACTCATGGTTGATACGAAGTCTCATGGTAAGGTCCCAACCACATTTTCTGCCTAACATTATTTTCGAGTGTCTAGAACCACAATCGTTCAGTATTACCCACTATTTGAGTCATATCAGACTGAAAACGTGTAAACAATATTCTATTATAGTTTAGTATCTCTATAAGGAATTATATTCTAAAATCCTAAAGAGATTGATAAACAATAGGGGATCACAGAAAAGAACATGTTGTATATTAACAAACCGATATAGATTGACCCTCTATATTGGGGAACATCACCCATGTATATTTGTTCACAACAATTCTGAGACCCCCTAGAAGAAAATAATTGTATATCACATCCTTGGAATCAATGAAAAATTCCAAAAACAATATCCAGAACTAATCCCATACTGAGGACAATAAAAAATTTTCAGGATGTAATGTCCTATTATACCCTGCAATGGGTGGATTTTGGGAACATAAAATTAAAAAACATGGCCCACACAAAGGGTAAAAATGTCTCCATGTCATATTCAAATATGTAAATTGGTCATAAGTAGGGAACATAGAATGTAAAACTATACATGGACCTTCCCAGGTACCAATTTATGTGCCCATATACATTTGACCATTCCCATGTGTTGAGGACTTGTCGTGTAACTGTTTTTGTTTGAGTATTGGTTTATTCTCACATAATCTATCCATTATCATGTACATGGTCATTCCCTTTCCCATTTATCATCTACAATACACCTCAATCCTATAGTCGTGGGACGCATGGTGTGTGTAAGGACCAAATGGAATGTGATCTATAAACTTCCTATGAAACCCTAGTGTCATAACCAGTCCCGAAAAAACATGCGTTCTTCAAGAAAATTTCATATAATTAAGGATTTAAAGAACCTAAAGGTTTCATTTATATTTCATCACCTTTACCTAGGGACTTCAATCCAATCATGATTGTTTCCATTGATCATTCTTCTGCATCGAATGGGGATATCATATGCCTCTCACTAGAATGTTCATGTTTGATTTTCTCATTTAAAAGTACTGTAGTTCCATCCCATCACTAAATTCCAAACCCCACATGAATAATGGGTGAACAACATTTGATAATAAGTAAATTTTTTAACATCATTTGAAAAATTAATTTCACTGATGAACACAAGGAGAATTGTGGGAGAAAACAACAAAACAAAATTATAAGGAGGGAATATCATCCTTGGTTTATATTTTATTTGAAATGTTTCTTTTTTAACAATGACAAAGTATCCAAAAGAAACATATAAACCATTTCCCCCAAATCCTTTAAATAATACAATTACAATAATATTTTCAACCCACAAATACATCATTTAGTGGATTTGATTCACATTCATCATGGGATAAGTCAAAGGGTATAAATATATATAAAAAATGGCATACCTAATTTTCAGATCTATCACTGATAAAGAATGATCTGGTTTAATAGTTGTTGGTGATGTCTATGAACTCCAATTTCATTGGAGATCCTTTCAATAACGATTTGATCCCCCGAATCTGATGTAGTTCACCAACACCTTTTTATTATTTCCTCTAATGGTCACTATGTTTAGGTATATAACCATGAAACTCATCCATTACAAGATATTTATAGTGGAGTTCTAGTTTGATTATTTAAATAAATTAAATAATTTAATTCAATTATTTGGTTCTATTATTTTTTCCCATGATTTATTGGTATGAAATTCTAAAAACTGTTAATTGTTATGTATCATCCACACTAAAACCCACATATTGATCTCAACAATATTAAATGTTTTAAGAACTAAGATACTGTTTAAAATTTAATCCACTTTTCCAAGAAAACAATTCATGTATCATATTAATATAATTAACAATTTTCTCATATAAATTTTTTCCACTAATTGCATTGTAATCTCTCTTCATATTCACATATAGTGGTGATAATATTATTAGTTATTTTTCAAATATTATCATTGAAAATAACAACAAATTAAACACTCTATATCGTTGGGGTTTTCATCCCAAATAGAAGAACATAATAATCAATAAATGTCGCTACCTAGCTCTCCTATGACTCTCCTATTCATAGGTTCTATCATAAAGATTATTATACTTCAAACTGATATTCAACATGGTATTTAATCTCCAAGGGAGGTTCCTATCCTACTAACCATCATTATCTATTGGGTATTGTACAAAGGAATCTCCAATATCAATATTCATGTCTCTCTAATCAAGTTAAAATATCCCCTCAGCAATGAGACATAGAAGAATTTTTGTACCTGGTATTAATACAATGATTGATCTATGTAGTATTCCACCTGATCAAGTCTATTCAATATCGGTATTGAGATAATGAATCTATGATATTTTTTTCAAAATTAGGATAATCATCATAATACATATCATTGTGATAACATTATTAACACATAGTATACATCCACAAACACCAAAAGGATCTATCATCAGACCTCAATGGATATTGATGGAAGTATGCAGTCCTCATAAAATCCTAGATGATATTTACCTTATTTGAAGTATATCACATAAATTATGTTCTCAATACTTCTTACTCACATTTATCTATTGAATTTTTTTTACATGTAAGATGGACCCAAAAAGTCATTTAATAATTTCCTTCCTATTTTGTATTAGTATTTGTTATTTTAGGAAAACTCGAAAAATGGTAGATGATCATCCCTACTATGTCCAATGTCCAGCATAAAATCCCACAATAGTTCGTTTAGTAACTGATTGGTCTAATAATTCTATAAATTATACTAAGGGTGAAATGACAAGTTTCAATTCAACTGAGTCCAAATGGAATCATTTAATATTTTCTATAATCATGAGGTGAATTGTGAATCATTGTATGAAATAATGGTTGGGGGGACTCCATGGAGCTAGAGAATGTCCATGACATAATACAATCTTATGATCATTAAAAACTATACTCTTGAAAACATAGTAAGTAGGATATCTTCTATATTTTGCCTATAATCAATATATGTCATCATTTCCTCTAGATTAGAATTGTATCCAAATCAATAACTCTATAGATATTTCATTCGACCTCCAATCGGGAACCTTGAGGTGTTGGGTTAATCCTGCTCGAAACGGGTTTCCACCATTCACCTTCTAACATGTGATGCATCGAGAGACAAAATAGTCTACACACTTCTTAATTTTTGGAAACCCAAACTGACATCGGAGGTCTAGTATATCCTTTCCACACATGGTTATACTAAGAATAGGAGGAATGAAACTCTATCATCACCTGCCTTGAAACATCTTTGGTACCGTGATCCATCCTTGGAAAAGTAAAATGGTATCTCCAACATAATCAATTCCTATATTTCTCATCCTATGTATATCTAATTATATAAGATCTCTTATTCAAATCCTCTAAGATGTCTTTCACTTTCATGCTTTAAAAGTGGTGGGGTGACAACTATCAACTGCTGATATGGATCCCCATCCTTGTCCACTATGGAAAACTAAAATGAGTCTAACTAATATGAATCCATTCTCAACAACTAATAACATGATATCATATTGAGAACATCTTTCACCAAATTCTCCTTCCTAGTAGTATACATTATTTTGATACCATTTTCATTTAGGAAAAGTATACATCAATACATTATCATGTTAAGAACCATTTTGAGATGATATACTAGAGACTATTTTGGTCATAGTGGATGGTAAACTCCTCAACCATAATATATTGTTGCCATATATTCAGGGTAAATACAACCATTTCTAATTCACGTTCATGTATCTTGTTGTTACCCTCATTTGGAATCAATGAAAATGACCCATATTTCATCAACATCTACCTATAAATATGATCAAAACCATGACTATATACTAATTAATTTATGTCCACTACACACATATCACACTAATTCTACAATCTCACGATGGTTGATCTAATAAACCTATTAATGAAATATTAAAAATACTACTGGTATGTTTCCATAAAAATGGAATGACTCCCTTTTTCTATTAACTACTCAAAGAATTAAAAATATTAGAAACATTGGGTACAAATATTTTTTTTGTATCCTACAATCCCATGAAAGCTCTACCCCTCAGTTAAAAAGTTAGGTGGAAACTAATATGACACATGACTGTACAATTTATTGGTCTACTACTACACAATCAACTATGATAACATCTCCATGATGTTGGGCCTCTAGAGTCTTATACAGTCACTTCAAGAGCATTCGATAAAGCTAATTCCCACGAAGTGTTTCAAGAACCATTCTAATGTTTCTCATGTTTTCTCCCACCAATTCAAATTAAATTAGGATATTTTTTATGAATACCTCCATAATCCTGTCTATGAGTGGATGAATGATCCCTATCATGAGCTACATGAATAGTTCTAGGGTGTTCAACATGCCGAATGGAATAACCATATACTCATAGAGTGTTTTCAGAAATCTGGATATCATCTTCATTATATCCTCATCCCATTTTTTAGTTAGTGATAACGTTCTATTAGGTCAATCATTTTGAACCATCACATCCATTTCAAATGATCAAAGATGAATTTGATCATCAATAGTGTAAATGTATTCATTAGGTCTACCTGGTTCGTGCACTGATAATACATATATAAGTTCAATATCCCATATACGCTCTTGTTGAACAACACTGGGGATACTTAGGAGATGAACATGGTTTAAAAAATTACCATCATCTACAAGTACATCAATTGAACACTTATCTTGTGAAGCTCTGGGGGAGCCATCTAATTTAATAGTGTAGATATCGATATCATAAATAAGTGTATGTCAATTTATATGATTATCTCTCATTAAGTAGGTATTATTGGAACGTCCTAATTACATATCTGTACTCATCCAAAATTGATATAAAATGATATCCCATAAAATCTACTCCTCAAAGAGTCATGATATCCAATTGGTGAGTAAACTGATACACCCTCCAATATATGTGTTTATCTAGACCTTCTAGGGACTCTTTTTCACCTATGAAGTAAAACATCATCCCATTAATGCGATCACACCACATCTTCCACCTAAAACTGTCAATATATACATGGATGGTGTATATACCATATATAACTAAGATGATTTCATATTTAATTATTTCTAATATAATGATAATAAAGAATAAAATATATCAAGGCGTTATATCCCACAATGAAAAAAAGGTTATTATCACGGAGTCATGTTGGGTAGTTTTATCCATGTGTGTGGTTAAAGCTAAGGGATTAATGGGAACCTATGGGTCTCAAAATATAGATGTATTATGAAAATTGTAACTCATGGATGTGTATATAATAACTATATTTATGTTATAAAATACATGGATCAAACCATTAATCATCTCTATTTCCTCTAGAACATAGAAATCTATGGACTGCAACAGCCATAGCCCTGTTAGCCAAAATCCAAATCATGGTGGGGAGAAACTTGTGTGGTGGTGGAAACATGTCAAATTTCCTTCCCCCTCCCTCTTATATCCCTACTAATATTCCAAAAATTTCATCATATGTACCTCTTTAACCCTCCCTTTACCTCTAACTAGGTGAACCATCCTTTATATCACAATCAAACATATAGATGGTTTAAATTTTTTTCATGAGATGGCCCAAATCATCAAAAGAGTATCTTTGTCTCACCCAATAAAGATTAGAACCATCATGAGAGAACTAAAAAACTGAATCCATCTCCTCATATAAATTTATAAAATGGAACACATATATGAATCCCTATGTATTCCATCAGAAATGAACAAAAAATTTCTCAGCTCCCATACTCCCACTAGAGGCACCCAATAATGATGTTTTATTGGCCTTAAAAATTATCCCTCACAATAAAATCCTCTAGGAACCCAAAAAAAGAAGGAATTCATATAAGAATCACAGTGTACTATATTTCTTTTTATATACATCACATAATTTATCACACACAAAATAATGGATCTCAAACAAGATACATCATGATTCATGAGTGCTTTCAAAATAATGATGAATATTCATCCATGGTATTCCATTTATGTTGAAGTTGTAAAATATCTTGTATATATACATATCAAGTCATAGATATATAGTATACCTCAATAAAGAGACACTTATAATCTGCCCATGAATGTTTCACCTTGACATATGATAGAAACACAAGGATCCACAGGCTTCTAGTAGATCCATGATGAAGTATCACATATAGTAACATTATCTTCTATGAATGCATCCTGATGAGAGGAATGAATCATATCACGACATTGATTAAATCATTATATTCATGTGGGTATAGATAATCACTGAATATAATGGGTTACTAATTCTACATCTCAAGAATCATGATCATTATTTTCACCTCATCCCTTAGTAATATATGTATAATATTATTTATGATTGTTGGTGGTATTAATAGAAAACCAGATAGAGGAACCCCATACTCAACTGATCCACGTAATGAATCCTCATCAATGAGGGGATCATTCTCAAAAAAAACAAAGTTTTAATCCTCAATGGAATTCATCATGGAGGAATTTTGAACTAGACAAGATGCACCATAGTCAATGAGTATATTTGGGAAGATGAATCGTGAAAGAATCTGAATCATAACACATTTCTTAATGATTAATGAACAAATGTTTTTCATTAAAACCATTTTCTACATATACCAATTCAAAGGACAGGTTATCAGAGTCTCGAGGTAAGGATATATCAGATGACACACTAAAGAGGGAGTCTCTGACCTAGAATCCAAAATCATAAAACATAATTCTATTGTAATAAAACAAAAACAAAAATCATCTTAGGAAAAAAATCAAAACCCTTTTCATGGAATTGAAAGGTTCTCTAGTACAATGCTATTCAGGCCTGTCCCACCTATGCTCACCTGAATGTAAATATTTTGTGTGTGAAAACTCAAGTCACACATCAAATTGTGTAGGACTGGGGAATTAGTGAAAATTAGGAATAACACTCACTTGGATTACCTAATAAAATATTTTAGGCCAGTGAAATGAGTCTAACGAATCGGAATCCTTTCCAAACAACTGATAACATGATCTCATACTGATATCATATTCCCCCACATTCAACATCCTAGAATTATATACTATTTTGATTCCATTATCATTGAGGAACAGTATGAATAAACAATTTACCATTTTATGAACCTTCTACAAGAAGATATACTGGAGACTGTTTTGGTCAAAGTAGATGGTAAACCAGTCACCCATAAGGTATTTTCACCCTTTATTTATGTATAGAACAACCATTTCTAACACCAAATCTCGTATCTTCTTATTATAATCAAGTAGAACCAATTAATATGATCCATAATTGATCACCATCTACCTCTAAATCAAAAAAAAACCATGACTATCTACTAAATAATTGATGAATACTACACCCATTTTACCCAAATTCTACAATCTCAAGAATGGTTATCTTATAATCCTCTTCTAGAACTCATAGAAATACTAATACTATATTTCCAGCAACAATAATGGATTCTTATTTTTATTGAAACTACTAAAAAGTTACAAATGACTAGAAAAATTGGGCAGATATTTTTTTAGCCTACCTAACAAGAAAAGCTCTACCCCTCTATCACACACATGGTAGGATCCTAAAATGAATATGCCTATACCATTTCCAGGCCCACTACAACAAAATCTGTTGTGATAACTTATCCAGGAAGGTAGACCTCCAGAGTCCCAAATAGTCACTTCAGGAGCATTTGATAAAGCGAATTCCCCCGATGTGTTTCAAGATCCATCTTAATGTGTCTCATGTTTTCTTCCATCAACTCTAATTAAAGTATGATATTATTGATAAAGACCACCATAAACCAGTATATGAATAGATGAATGATCTGTCTCATGAGCATCAAGAATAATTTTTTGGTGTTCAACAAGCTGAATGGAACAACCATATACTCATTGTGTATTTAGAGACATATGAATGTCATCTTCATTATATCATCATCCCATTCTTTTAGTTGGAGATAACGTACTATAAGGTCTGTCATTATGAACCATCCAATCCATTTCAAATTATCAATGATGAAACTGATCCTCGATATTTTAAACTTATTCTTCATGTCCACATGGTTAATGCACTCATAATAAACATATAACCTCAAGATCCCTTCAACACTTTTGGAGAACAACAATAAGGATACAAATGAGAAGAATGAGGTCTATAAAAATACCTTCAACTAAAAGTACATCAATTACATGATTAACTCAGAAATATCTGTGGGAGCCATATGATAAACTAGTGTAGGTATCATAATCATAAATGTGTGTACATCAATTTATATGTTTATCCCTTGTCAAGGACGTATTATTGGAATGTACTTAGTAATTACATATATGTACTAAACCACAATTGATATAAAATGGTATCCCATAAAATCAACTCCTCAAAGATTCACGATACCCAATTGGTGTGTAATCAGATAAACCCTCATATATATGAGATCGTCTTGTTCTTATAGGGATTCTTTGTCTCCTATTAAGGAAACCATCATCCCATTAATTAAAACACAACACATCTTCAACCTAAAAAAGCCATTATATACATGAATCATGTACATAAAGTATATACCTAAGATGATGTCATAATTATTTATTTATTATATAATGACTATCAAAACTAAACACTATAAAAGCAGTAGATCCCACAATGAATTTTTTTTCTGATCACTGAGTCATGTTGGGTAGGATTATCCATTTTCATGGTTCTAGCTAAGGTCTCAATGAGAACCTATGGGTCTCAAAATATGGATGTATGAAATAAATTGTGTCCCAATGATGGGTATATCATAATGGTATTTATGTTATAAAAGCCATGTATAATACCATTAATCTTCTCTAGAGACACTTTAACAAACGATCCCTTGTCCATCAGCTACCACATCCCCTGTCAACCAATATCCTCATCTCGAAGGGGAGAACATTGGTGTGGTGGTGGAAACATGTCAAATTGTCTTCCCACTCCCACTGTTATCCTAGATCATATTCCAAATATGTAATCATATGTTCTTCCTTACCCACACCATACTTTTACATTGTAAAACCATCCTCTAAATCTCAATCAGACATACGGAGGGTTGATAATATTTTCATGTGATATCCTAAATCATCACAAGAGTATCTTGGTTTCTCCATAGGATGATTAGAACCATATTGAGATAACTAAAAAACTTAATATATACACCCACAAAAATTTATAAAACAGAACACACAAATGAATCCCTATGTATTTCATCAGATATGCACTAAAAATGTTTCAACACACATGGTCCCACTACATGCCCCCAATACTGATATTTTCTTAGACATAAAAAATATCCCTTACTATGGAATTATCTAGGACCCCAACTAATGTAGGATTTTATATATGAATCACAGTAGAATATATTTCTCTTTGTAGACATCACTGAATGTATCAAACCAAAAATAATGTATCTTGAACCAGATACATCATGAATCTTGAGTGGTTTCTAAATCATGATGAATATTCATTCGTTGTCTTCCTTCCCTTTTGATGTTGTAAAATATATAGGATGTATACATGTCATTCCATATCTAGAAAATACCCCTCAATAAAAAGACACTAAAAAATCCCCAATATTGTGTAACCTTTCCATATGATAGAACTATCAGGATCCACCAACTCCCTATTGATCTATGATGAAGTCCCACATATAAAAAGTCCATCAGGTATACTTGAATCATAATGAGAAGAATGAATCATGTAACCTCATTGATCCAATTATTATATTCATGTGGGTCCAAATCACTAATGAATCTAACAGTAAAGTAATGCAACAACTCATGTTTCGTGATCATAATTTTCACCTAATCCCCTTGTACTATATGTTTAATATTCAATATGATAGTTGGAGGTATGAATAGAAAACCAGATGGAGGAAACCCATACTCAAGTGGTCCATGTAATGAATCCTCCTCATTGAGGGGATCATCCTCCAAAAACTATATTTGAATCCTCAATGGAATTCACCATGGATGAATTTTGAACTAGGAATGATGTACCATAGTCAATGAGTATATCTATGGAGATAAATGGTGAAAGAAACTGAATCAAAACACATTTATATATGATGAATGTACCAATATTTTTCACTAAAACCAATGTCTACTTGTATCTATTAAAATGACATGTTATCAGAGTCTCGATTTAAGGATATGTTAGATGACACATGAATGAGGGTGTCTTTGTCCTAAAATCCAAAATCATAAAACATAAAAGTATTGTAATAAAACCCAAACCAATCTCTTCATAGGAATAAAATTCAAAACTATTGTCATGTGATTGAAATGTTCTCTAATACATCTCTTTTCATACCTATCCCACCTATGCTCACCTGAATGTAAATATTCTGTGTGTGAAAACACTAGGCCCAAATCAAATTGTGTATGGCTTGGTAACCAATGAAAATTAGGTGTAACACCCACATGGGATTCCATATCCAAGAGTAATTGGAAAAATTCATAAACACATGCTTACACACTCATATCCAATCTCATAAAATTCTAATATGTAAAACAATTGATTCCAAATAAATCCATACATCTAACTCCCCCAATAAAATAGTAAAAATAAAACGTTAAATCCTAATGGAAAAATACAATCCCACCAAATCTATAAGGATGTATGCTATTATTGTAAAATTTTAAATATTCAAATTTGACTCCTAGAATGAACCATAGACTATCTAGCCCAAATATATTCATCATCATTTCATGGTACACCAATAACACCATTTAATGATAGGTGGTTTTCATAAGACAGAATATGTGTAGGAAGATCCATGCATAGTTGAGTATAACAATACCCTATAGGAAAAATAGAAATCACAAAAAAGAATCAAGAGTATTTGGATATCATTAGATATGTTTATCATAATAAAATATATACAATAAAAGATCTATAAATACTCATTATATAAACAATGTCTCAAATAATGGTGAGAACTAAATTTCTAGAAAATGATTATTCTCAAGATTCCATAACCACTATTGCTCAATAGAAATCACTCCATGTGTATGATATCATTTATTGAATCCATATGAGATTTCATCCTCATCGGGTTTCACCATTTTTATGTACATAATGGATACTAGAAAATATCAATAAAAGATGTGTATTACACCATAGTCCATTGGGTATACCATCCACCGAATTTAGTTTATCTTTGAACATAGTATATAGATACTTCTATATAGTTGGTGACATTGATTATGAGATCCATGACTATGGTAGAAGATGATAGAATATCCCATACGAGGACCCATGGATGGATTCCTCTAACTCAATAAAAAAATAATCCTTTATATATGATCATAATTTTATGCATTTTATTTAATTAAATACTATCCATCAACGAGATTTATCATAAGAGAATTCCCTTAAGGAAACTAGACCACATCAATGGGAAAATGGAATCCATGAATTCATTGTAGAAGTAAATTTTCATTATGTAGGTCATATGGTGTGTAATTATAATACAAGACTAACTCATTTACCTCTTCCCAAGCCCATGTACATCATGACATTACCTTATATCGAGGTTTTTCCATGTACCAAGTTGTGTCTATGTAATAGGACATTCTTGTGTACAATAAACAAGACTATATACTTTTTTATTAATTTTATAATGTATCATCAAATATAACAACTGATACTCAAGATAAGATAAACATGTATTATGGTAAGAATAATATCACGTCTCATCATTAATAGACCATGGAAACCCTTGAATCATTGCCAGAGTCCCACATGATGTGTTTTATTAGCGAAAACGTCATGTATTACAGGATTTCAAGATCCCTATGGATTAATTCACATATATTATATAATCTATCATTCCTTTTATCCAAACATGATTCTTATTCGTGACCAGGGATCTTGTCCGGGTGAGGCATACCATCACCATTTTCTAGAATCCGATGATTAAATATTCAGCAGAAATTGTCCCATAGAGAAAATCGATCATTCCATGCAAAACCAAATATAAATAAATATGATCATTTCTATTAAATCATTATTGTGGTCACACATTGATCACATCAACTTCCAAACCACAATCTATGGTATCAATCCATTTTTATAATGAATTTTTTCACAATGGCTGATTACTAAGTATTATTTTCACATCCATTCATTATGGATTGTCATTTTCAAAAAGTAGAGAAATAGGGCTTATTTATCCATTTTCATCCATGTCATACTTTGAAATATGTTTAGATATATTTTTAGATGCAAGATATTAGACATCAATCAAATTTGAGGATTAGGTAGTCTGACATTAATTTTAAAATAATATTGAATATATTTTATGTCTCATACATATGGATTTTCATAATTAATTTTATATGTCTTGATCATATTATCAAATAAAATATTTTAGGGAACAGACAAATTTATAGTGCACGGATTACCATATGTGTGGCCTAATGTTGGTGAGCTCTAGATTTTCAGATAAGGCATCCATTTGCGGGTAATTTAATTAAATTAAATTAATTATTTCATTTATTTACTTCATTTAATGTCCATATCAAGGTGGACATATGGACATTGACTATAGTGGATCCTCCAAATCACTAGAAACATTTTCTTAATCAAACATTAATCAAATATCTAATCAAGGTTCATAATTTATTGATTCTATCCACTTGATTAAATTGTATACTAATGAATTTTTTCATCCTATTACTTGATTGTGATTACACAACATTATCATCATCCCCAATCCAAAATTAAATCATATATTCAGTTTATTATATATTTTTATACCATGGCCTCTCCCTTTAATCCCCATGATGAAATATTTGGTTTATATTACAGTTCAAAATATTTTTATCACCCTTGTTATTGTGATTTTCCTTCAAATTATTGTCATATTCTTCATCATTATCCTATAGGGTCACAGTTCGACTTCTTTATGTTGGTTAGAGTGTTATTGACCCACAATATTGAAAAATTTTAACAATTTAGGATCGTATTCAATATTTGATGATGAATTTGGATAGATAATGGGATGTAGGTGATTAATACTGAAAATGTGGAATCTGGGACACAATTGTAGAAATGTTGGGTGCGTCATGTGAATTGTGTGATTCAAACAAATAAATTAATTTTATGTTTATGCCAATGGAGGACCATATTTTATTTAAGGATGTGATTAACATGATTTTTGGGTTTTTCAATGATGGATTAGTTGTTTGGAAAATGGGAACTGGTGATAATGGGAAGTTACATGATTTCTGGAAAATCGAGATATACATAGCATATACATTGATGAAAATACATTGAATAGTATAGATATCAGTGGCGGAAAGGTATTCTTATTGGAGTTAAATATATCCTGATTTGAGGAGGGACCACCAAACTTGGGAAACATAGTTATCTATGTCAGTTTATGTATATGTTAAATTAATAGGATATCTTGTTATCCCACATTCTATGGATGTTAGTAAATATATCATATAAATTAGATAGTACATGGGCTTGTGCATACGGAGACATCATGTGTCTTCCTAGCCATGAACCATAATGTGTTTCATGGGACATGACATGTACTGCACAAGGGTAGTGTACATGGTAACAAACAAGGTTTACCCATGAAAGGCTAGGAACACCTATGAAGGCCCCAGGTGGCTATGATAGGTTGTTTAGTATCTAACACTCTTCATACTACAACATGTTCAGTGATAAGTGTGTTGTTGAGGACATAACTATGAGGCAATGTGATATAACATTCTATGATACCATATTTAAAACATTTTACTTCTTTATCAAATCTTCATCCTCTCATATACCCTTCAATTGGATTGGTATTTTTCCCCTGAGAAGCCTATCGGTAATGTTTTTTCATGAAAATGTGATGTTGTACTTATTAGTTCCATTTGAGATATGATTTTATATATTCCAATCCTAAAAATCTATAGGATATTCTTGAACATGGTTGTGATCAATCAAAATCCTCGGAGTGGTTATTAGTAGTGGTAGAACTCCCTTGTCACAAAATGGTGTCTATACTCTAACCATGAAGATGGTACTACCCATCCCATTAGTGTGAAAGACTTTCTTACATGTTATATACATATAGGGGTGGCACTGCTCACTTGAATTAGGGATTGATTCCTCTATCATCAGAGATAATACTCCACTATCGCAATGGTAAGAGATTCATCCATAATCATAATGTTGAGACAACGACAACACTCCACTATCGCACCATGATGTGGGAACTCAATACATGGAGATGGTACTCTATAGTTTCATAAGGTAAGGGTTTAACTAAACATATTTAACTGATATGTAGTTGGAGCTCCACTAACACACCATGGAATCTGTCTTATATCTAAGGAGTCAAAACACCCCCCTCTCATTAGGGATTCGTTCCTCCATACTGTTTGTAAAGATATAGAGGTGGTACTCCCCTATCATATAAGGTCATGTGGGCAATCTCCATGGATACTGTACTCCCCTACCTAGCAAGGAAACATGTCATCAATAATCAATTAAAATACTTATAGAAGTTACATACCCATTAAACTCATTCATGGGTTTTATATAATATATATTATACCCCATTAGTTTGTATAGTTATGGTGATGCGCGTACCGTGCTCATGAATTCTTTACATAGTCAGATGAGATTATTAGCATCCTTAATGAGACTTTAGGAATATTTTTAAGGCTCATTGTCTTGGACTAGGTTGTGAAACAAAGATCCCCATTCTCTTTAATATGTGTTATTTTATGAGAATATATATATCTATATTATTGGGTTACTTCTCCCTCTTTATATTGCTGGTATGGATACATCCATCATGTCTCCAATTTCCCACATCTAGTTTTATGGGTGTCCAACTGAGTATGTATATACTCCCACACACATTAGAATTTCCCACATTTTTCATATATTATAAAGATGATGGATAGGTGTGTGGTGATTTTGGGGCTAGGATATCTAGAACTGTACACTCTCATCATTTCATTCATTATTATTTTTAGTTTGGGAAATATTTTTTGTGTGGGAATTTATCTTCCCACATCCATTTTGGATTACTCTATTACACTGTTTTGTATTATCTACAGATTATTACATAATCTTTTTACTATAGTAGTTATTTCCAATAAATATTATTCCATGACACATATGAATTCATAAGTATCGGTGTGTGCATATAAGAACATTAGGAAAAGTCCTAAAAAAATCTAATTCATCTCAGTTATTTTCACTAACCATTGGCGTATGAGGGTAGCCAAGGGGTAACTATAAATTAGCCATCTGATGACCGTGATGGAACCATAGGC
Source organism: Viscum album (assembly GCA_963277665.1). Lineage (NCBI taxonomy): Eukaryota > Viridiplantae > Streptophyta > Magnoliopsida > Santalales > Viscaceae > Viscum > Viscum album. Next base: position 108,848,868 of record OY728121.1, read on the forward strand.
TTATTAGAATAAATTAGTATCAGTGGTCTATAGACTATGGAATGTTTTATGTAGACATATACCCATAGTATCCTTGGATGGGAATATATGGAAATGGTTTAAAATTCATATGAGTTCATATTTCAACCCTTATAACCTAGAAATGGTGCGATAGATGGAATATAAGTTACCCATGAATCTAATTACTTTGACATCGACTTATCATACTGAGAAATTGGTTGTTGGGATAATTGGTAAATTAATCATACAGTATTGAGTCATTTGAATTTCCTTCTGGAGTTAGATCCTTGTAATAATATTCAACATTTTATTGTGGTCCATATTGATGTCTTTCATGATGCCCATAGGATAAATGTATACATTATTACTAAACATTGATAGTGATGTTTTTATGATGGATTATGAGGCCTTAGTTCATAAACCATCTCAAAAAATATTTCCATTAAGAGAGAATTTATTATAAAACCCAAATAGAATGTAAAATATTGTACCGTATGTGAATGTGGAGGATCCATTTAGGATTATTACACTACGTGACTTCAAATGCTAGTGTCTTTGGATGAACTACTGTAATCTACATCCCCAAGAAGAGTAGGATTCACATCATTCGATAATTTGAGATTTCCTGATTTTGATGACACCAAATATTCATATTTATCCCATGTAAAAATATAATTTATACATTGAATATTGGAACTAGGAGAATATAGTCATGAAAATTGATGATAATTACACAGATACATTGATTGAATTTAAGAATATTTGTCTTGAGGAGTACATCCCATACAATATACGATCAATTCAGACTCAGGAATTGATGGAGACACAATTGATAGGTTGATAGTTTTGGAGTATGTTGTAATGTTCCCTAACCATACATGGTACTCATAGAGCCTCATTTGAGATGGTAACTTTTTGGAATGGAAGTCCTATCAGGATCTTCATAGATACATCCATGCTAGTGTAGTACCATTCTGAATTCCCACATATAATGGAGAGATGTAGATTGAACTACTAATAGAGATATTATTATATGAAGTTATCCAAATTGTCAGAGGCTTGAGTGGGAATCCTAGGGAAGAGCCAACAATAGTGCCTGGTAGATGAAATGATTCACGTAACATGAGGAATACCCATGTTCTATCTCATACACATGATCATGAAAAATATGGACAACACAAAGGCCAATAGTTTCATAAAGAGTTGTGATATTATGCCTCTTATGGGTTTGGACACATATAATGTGATTTCTTCAACTGTTGTACTGAGGAAGGAAGGATGACAGTGGATAGACCACCATGTCTGAGAAAGCATCGTAATCATGGTTCACCAAGGAATGGATGAGTTTTCCCCTAAAAAGGTATATAAAGTAGAGGTTTAGTTTTTGGATCATGGAGGAGTGGCTTCTAGTGGTGGATGAGATTATGTTCTCCTTACACCACCACCAATGGGAGGCCCACATTAGGATCAGTGAACTGGTGACTAGGGTTTCAGGCTACTATAGGCCATTGAGGTTTATGAAACAGAATCGAATTATATGGTTAGAATAATGTTTATTTCTTATAATATTTTTTATGTAGTATTAGTATACACACATGTGAGTTATTAATTTATATTTTTACTCCTTTTATTAAAGAATAAACTCCCAATTGATTCATTAGCACATCATTTTCTCCTTTAGGATCCAATAAGAAACAGTCCCCCTATATATCATACATGTTGAATGTGTGAGCTATCTCTTTGAGGGGAGTGTTTCACAGGGGATATATTCGTAATATTTATGAAACCATATGTCTTTATCTTGGGTAAAGAGTATTTTTGTAGTTTTATCTCAAATCTAATATAATCACATAAAAGTCACATGCCATCAGATTGATGGAACTAGATTATTCTTTGTGTTATAGAAATATCTCATGGTTGGGGTGTGATGGTCCTGTGTGGAGGAAGCTACAACCCATCACCCATTAGTTAGTTATTTTATCCCTTGGTGATGTGGGATATTAGAAAATCTATGGTCTTTTAGTCTGGGGGGATCAGGTAGATTTTATTCTTGAATACATTATGAAACTTCCACTAATGTGGGAGATGGTGTTTCCATTCACTAAAACCATGGTAAATCTCCTATATCTTTTGAAACATATCAAATGGATGATATGGAGATATGAGAGATAAGGGTATAGTAAGAGTACCATTTATAAAATGGTTTTATCTAACACATAGTGTCCACTAGGTTAGCCTAGGATATGATCAATACCAATGATGATGGGAGATTGAAAATTTATATTGATTTTCATCAGCTGAAAAAATCCATTAAAAATAAAATTACCAATTTTTATTATTAATTACATTTATGATCATTTTCAATGTATTATATAGTCATTGATGACCGTTCGTAAATTCATTATCCACTAAATGAGGGTTTCAAATACTGATATGCCAATGCTAGAATTCCGATGACATTACTAACACTATCAGTTCCCCGTGATTCATTTTATATTAAAAAAACACTAATTATGTTTATGGATTTTTTGAAATATATATTACATCCATAACGGGAATTTTTTTGGTATTCATCTTTAATAACATACTCATCTAATCATCATCAGATGTGGAGAATTAACAGGACACGAGTTTTAACTTATACATGCTTCTCGAGCACTAGCTAGATGTTAATATTTTAATGTGTAAGTTCTTAATACCTATTGTTCAAAATCTAGGGAATATTAGTTTTTTATGGATTTCTATGGAAAAATCCAAGATCGATACCATGATTTCTTGGGAGACACCAAAGAGTATGCCAAAGGTGAAAAGTTTTCTTGTATTGATGGTGTATTAATGAAGGCTCATTAAAGCCATCCCAATGATTCCATAACCATTGACAAAAAATAGAGGAAATTTTATCCATTTATGATCCTTTATAGATATCCTTTGGGGTGTTAATGTTGAAGTTGGATTTTTCTCTTATTTTGAGACACCTAGAGAATATTGTAGAGTACATAGTGTATTATGATTTCTCTAGAGCTAGGCTCAATTGCATGTTCATGAATATGAAGGTAGTGATCACGTATGAGTTGAAGAAGTCCATACCCCACAATAAGTAAAATGTGACTCATAACATTGAGGTGGAAGTATGTTTACACTCTATGAATTTATACAAACTGTCTTCAAGGAGAGTGATTTTGTGATTAGTCAAACCATTAGAGTCTCATGTATGTATTCAAGTATAGAGATCTTAATGTGAGATAAAGTCTTTGGTTTAAGTTCTTGTAGGTCTTTGATATCTATATATTCTATACTAATGGGAAGGGAAACATGGTGGAATATTACCTTAGTAGAATGACTCATTATCATTTTTTGGATGAGGCGTTAGAGTAATTTTCATCATTATAGTTGTCCCATGTAAAGATGGTTGGAGAAACATATTTTCATTTTATTGTGTTTTATCAAAATATTCTTTAGCATCTAAGGGGGATTGATTGAGAGGCATCAAGTTTATGTTTCTTTGTGACAAGATATTCTCGTGATATTAACTAGATGGATTCATAAGAGGGAATAACAAAATCCATTTTATGGGAGAGATGGTGGTTCTACAAGCGATGCAAGAGGATGTGATGAGAGAGTTTCACACATGCCACTTGGCTACCCATCCTAGTCTATAAAATATTTAAAATTAATTTCAATTGAAGTTTTCATGGTCCAGTATGAGGTATATAGTTTCCATGTTCATCATTACATGTCACACATGATAGTAGATGAAGTTTGATCAAAGAGATATGGAATAATTGTTGTATCCTCTTGAGATCCTAGAGTTGAAATCAGATTTCATTTCCATGAAAATTGGGATTGGGCTTTTGTGGAAAGAGTGATGTTATGATTAAATTTTGGAATTCATTTATTTATATTACATCTGTGAACACTTCATTAATATTAGTTAATACTGTTCAATAATTTTATTTTGAGAATATGTACGTCTTGGAAATCATATGCCATCATCGGGTACCCTCGGCGATTCTCAATGATAGTGATTATCAGTTCACATCATGATTTTGGACAGGATTGGAGGAGGAATTTGGTACCCTGGTGAGGATGAGTAAATCCTTTCACCACCAGAATGATGGACATACCATGTGCAAAAAAATATATATTGGGGATTTGTCATGGAAATTCATTTAAGACATTAGATAGATCTAGGAGGATCACATTCCATTCATATATTTTTAGAATAATTACTAAAATTATACTATCAACAATGAAGATACAAAATTCTTATATGTAAACCCTATAATTCAAAATTATGTTGGACTGAGATTGGTGAGAAATCAATTAATGGGATAGTTATAGAAAATTGGATTTTAAATATGGTTCAAGTGATCCCTAATCAAGTTAATAGAGGCAATAGCTAATAAAAATCAAATTCATATGAACATCATCATCTCTTGGAGTTTGGGAGGGAGACCAAATTTCCCTGTATGTCTCACTATGATGAGAATTATGGATATTTGGATAATAAGGAAAGATATTCCTGAGTTTTATAAGGGTTTTTTAGATCTTGAAAGGGATTTTTGATGTTTTTATCAACCACTTCTAACCACAAATGTTGGATCATGTTTCTAATGTCTTCTATGAATCACTTCTGAGGAGATACATAAATGATCATACACACATTATTGATATGGGAATCTTGTAAAGAGGGGATGTAACCATAATTATATTGTACATTTTGGTGATAAAGGATCAACATGAAAGGGTCTTGTGTCAATGGGACATTTCCTTTATTTATATGCTCTGGTACCATTGGAGTAAACAAGAGAGCTCTTAGAAGTGGGATATCCATATTCGGGTTTAGTATTCACAGTTTTTTTAATATTTTTTTCTTTTCAGGGGTGAAAATATCAAAGTGTAAAATAGTATAGAGGTTATGTTTTTTCATTGTAATGATAAAAAATATATATAAAAAATATATAGATAGACACTATGAAAATGTAAGATTATGAGGCAGAATTAGAGTAGAAATAATTTCACAAAATAATAAATATTTTTTATACCACACACTCATGGGTTTTCTTAAGAAATGTAATATCTCCTAAATAGATTTATAGATCAAAAAAAATGACCATGGTATAATTTAGAGTAATACATATTATAATGTATTGTCATAATTTTATTAAGTGCTATATGTTATGATGAAGCAACTGTGGGAAGTTATATTTAGTTAACTGATTAATTTATTGAATTACTATTAAATTTTTTCCTATATTCTTTTTATCACGGAAAATATCTATTGTTATATAAATAATCATGTTATCATTAAGAGGAGGGTCCACCATTATATTATTTAAGATCATGATCAGATGAAAACCAGTGTTATGATCATGGTGGATTAAGGGATAGTGACCGGAATGGATCTTCCCTATCACTAGTAAATAAATTATTCACCAAAAAACATTCCAACTATTTAATTGAACTTGTCAATTTTGTTATCCACCATATTTAAAAAATATTTTCTTCATCAATTTGATTTTCTTATATCAGATTTTGAAATAAAATTCTTTAAATGAGCCACAATTTCAGATTAAATTGTCAATTCAATTAATTATTTTTTCATATTCTATGATACCAATAATGATTCTCCCAATTGAAATCATTCGATGAAAAAATTTGTAAAACAAATTTCTCACCCATTTTTATTGTTCTTTCCCCCCTTCATTCTTCGTGTTCTTTGTCGTTCGATTATAGGGTCGTGTGTAACGACCCAAGGTTTTTCAATAGAAATTCCCTTCTTATAATTTTGACATAAAATATCACGAAAAAACAACATAATGAACTACTAAGTGATAAGTTTCTTTTATACATAAGTTTTTCATTTCTGTATTGGGAATTTTCAGAATCTAACATACACTATTGTGTTCAAGATGATTTTTGGAGTCTAATAAAAAAATAATAATTTTTGGTGAATAGTAACATATCCTTATGAATAGAAACATACCCTTATGAACAGTAATATTACCCTTATGAATAGTAAATACTCCATGAGAAGACTAACCTTACCCATAAATAATTATATAAAATTTAGACATCATAGAAAGTGACAATTTGACCTTAGTAAACTTTTTGGTATTTTGTATGTCATAAATAATTATTTTTATATAATTAATGAATTTAAAAGAAAAATTGTTTTCTTAAAATTTGTTCATTAATTATCAAATCGATTTATTATAGTTTTTAAATAATTTTATAAGACCCTACATAATTTTTGAAAGCACTATAAAATCAGTTTAAATTTTAAAAACTGTTTTTAAGTAAATTGTGATTTTAAATAAATATTAAATTAATAATATTTAGAAAATTATTTTGAAAAAATGGACTCCATTTTTTGATTATACATGTCTATAAATGGTAGGGGTAAATTTTTAGGATTTTTCTAAGATACTTGAATTTTTTATGAATAGTGAAATTCCATAATTTACAAAATAAGCTAAATATACTAATTATAGAGTCATGTGTGATGTTATGTTGATGTAAGATCACTTGGTTCGGGATCACATGATAAAATTACTATTCTTGGTCATTCAATACTCACTATTACATGTCTTTTTGGGAATTTATAAACTAATGAATTTTATATAAAGAAACCCCTCTCCCCTCCACTACAAAAACCACCCTTCACAACCTCATTTTCTCACACCTCTCAAACTCTAAGACTTCCTTAAACTCTTCCGAAACATCATCCCTAGACCCTCTCCCAAGTTCATGATCTTCTGGTCTCATAAAAAAACCAATCCTAGCTTCCTTAAGGACGATATCAAGAGGAATATTTAAGAGGTAATTTCTCTCCCTCTTCTCCTTTATTTTACTTTCAACTTCAAGTTCATTTCTTGATATATCCCCATATATCTTCATCAAAATTTTATTTTAACTCCCATATTATACATATAATTAAATTTTATGATGAAAATGGGATATTATATCATCCATCCCCCTTTCCCTCTTCCTTTTCTTTTATTATGCAGAACATTGTTTGTGTGGTGTTAATTTACCACCTTCAAGAACGAAAAGTTTTCTTCTTCTGTTTATACCTTCGTATATGATCATGAAATAATTTTTATGGTTGCAACAGAACATGCTATATGTATTATATCCCATTTAATGCTATGTAACTATCATATGTCCATATTATTAAGTGATAATTAAAAACAAGATTGTTTTGATCGAAAACCTGCCAAATTAACCCAAATAATCATCATTTAATTATTATCTAATGATTCACCCACATGGATATAATATAATTCATTATAAGATCATTCAATATCGTGTAATATCATTAATAACATTTAATATCATTTTTGTATGTTTACCCATTTTCTACCCAAACATCAATTTAAAATACAAGTGAACCACTCAAGAAAACCAAAAAAAATCATTCCCGAATAATGTTTTTAAACTATATTACTCATCCAAAGGCACATAATATCACATAATGAAACCATAATGAACCATATCAATGTAAAAAATGTTTTGGATTTCTAATTAATGAATGTAATGTCATTATACAGGACATTAAAGGGAAGGAAGCATTCAGATACATGGTAAGGGGAAATTCTCAAACCCAAATTTCATCCTTCGAGTTATCCCTCTTTCAATCCTTTTTGATATGGTTTATCCTTATAATTCTTTTTTTCATCAATTAATTTTTTTACTATGATGTAAATTTTTATCACTATTGTTTATGTAAAACAAAATGTTTTCCAAAAGTATTCTTCTTCTAAGAACTCACCTTTTACTTCTCATTCAAGGTTGATGGTTCTTGTATCAAGTATGTTATTCCCTCTTTGTTTTGGGAATCCAATGTTTATGAATTTTTATTTATGAGTTGTTACCCATTCCTTTCCATGGTTTAGTTATTTTCACTTTTGTTATATTTTCCATGTGGCAATCATGATAATGATATTGTTATGATGTGGCGGGTGTGCCCAGAATTATATAGCTCAATTTGAATTTTTGAATGTGATGGGTTCACCAAGAATTATATAGTGCTCCAATGCATTGGGTAAAGTGATGAATCTCATGATTAAATGTTAAATGATGTGTGAATATGACGCTATATTTGTTCATAAGTATGTTTGGTATTTAACCACTAGGACATGATGTTTCATTTTTATGCATTGCCACATTTCATGTCTTATATTTATGCATCCTCTCACGTTCATGATTTTTTTCCATGTTATGATTATGAAAACCCCAAGCTATATTGTTATTATCTATCCGCTTACTTGTTTTTTTCTCACCCCTTTTGATTTATATCATCTAGTGGCTACATGTACGAAGGAGTGGCCAAGTGCAAATAAGAAGCGAGAGAAGAAGAAATTAAATAAATGTGTATGCTTGATGTTGTAATTTCTATGTATGGTCCTAGTTTTCCCAAGACACTAAACCGTTGGATCCTCTATGTGTAATACTATTATTTTGTTTATCATTAATATGATGTAATAGTAATGTAAGAAAAGGCAGGTTTGCTATTGTTGGTAATAGAAGAATGGTTTAGTTAATTTGGGAATTAGAATTTGTGAACCATAGAGAAAACCTATAGCATGAGACTAAGTACAAATATGCACACATGAAAATTTACATAGGGATCCCATATGTTATGATTTTAGTAAAAAAAATTAAATAAAAAAGTTATTTATTCATCATTTGTTGACTTCTGTTTTGTTCTAGCCTTTTCTATTTTAGAAAATAGTGGGAACCGGGAGAAATCTTGCCATCAACTCCTGCGAGGGCCAATGAAATGATTGCCCAAATGACATCCCCAATGATTTGGGAGGTGGAGTTAAAAACATCTTGGTGATTATTACCCAATTATCTCAGTTTATGAACAATAACCATAACAATGGGGAACTTCCTCCTTCTCCAAAGAGGGATCAACTGGCTATTAAATTTTTATGTGGCAACGACCACCGACGTTTAATGGATCTTCAGATCCAGTAGCTACGGAACAGTGGGTCAACTCCATGGGGAAGATATTTTATGTTTTTCACTATTCATATATGGAGAAGGTGACCTTAGCTGTTAATTGTCTAGATGGAGAAGCCAATCAATGGTGGGAATTGATTAAGAACACAAAGCCAAGGGGTGAAATTGAAGAGATGGAATGTTAAGACTTTTTGATAAAGTTTCTTAACAAGTATTTCCCAATAAATCTTTGTACAAAGATGGAGTGAGAATTCATAGAGCTCTAGAAAAAATAAGGCGAATCTTTCACAACCTAGGATGTGAATTTTACAAGGCTTGATAGGTACGCTATGGGTTTTGTTATCAACAATGATAGAAAATTGAAAGATTCTTTAGTGGATTAAAACCACACCTTCGAGTGTCTCTTGAAATTCGAGACTTTGGGATTTATGAAGATTTTGTTCGATGTTCCATCAATGTGGATATGGATTTTGGGGAATGGTCCAATGAATATGGTGATATGAAACGAAAGATGGATTTTCAAGCCAGTGGATCTAATGATAAAGGTGGGAAGAAAACTCAGCGACCCACATGCCAAAAATGTGGAACGTTGGACCATGGGAACTACCTCAAAGGGATGTGGAAATGCTTCATGTGTGGGAAAGAAGGACATCATGCTCACGAGTGTTGAAAAGACATGAAAAGGAAGGAGAATACATCCGATGAAAGGAGGGAACCACTCACAGTTCAGTGCTACAACTATAGGGAGCTAGGGAACTATGAAAACGAGTGGACTAAACCCTGAGTTCTCGAGGGTAATTAGCATCATCAGCCACCGAAGCCAAAATGAACAAGGGAAGGCTTATTCCATCACTATTGCGAAGGTGGAGCATGATAATGAAGTCGTACAGGGTACAATTCCTATTCACTCAAGAATAGAAAAAGTCTTATTTGATTCCGTTTCTACGAATTCCTTTATATCTTGAAAGTTTTGTAGAACTATAGAGTTCAAGCCCCGAAACCTTGATGTAGATATATATGTAAAAACATCAAGTGGTGCAATCATTGAAACCCAAGTGTTTGACTCCTCTCCTGTTGGCGTATGTGGGAAGATTCTTCAATAAAATCTTGTAATACTTCCCTTCATGGAATTTGACGCTATAATGGGAATGAATTGGATCTCATTATATAGAGTACATATCAACTTTCAGGAAAAGGAAATATCTTTTCATATTCCAAACCATCCCATGCTCCTCTACAAATGAAAGGAAAATCATGAATCTCTGTTGAAAAATCCTTCAACGGTGTGGGTGTTGATTCCTTACGAAGAAGAATACCTCTCCCAAATGGTTGAGTCGAAGGAAAGTTCTAACCATGAGTAAATTCCCATCATGAGTGAATACAGTGATTTATTTCTCGAAGAGTTACCCGGAATTCCCCTGGATCGTGAGGTTGAGTTCTCAATTGAACTCATACCCAGAGCTACTCCTATCTCGATGTGTTCCTATAGGATGGCTCCTATCGAACTGGAGGAGTTAAAGAAGCAGCTGCAAGAGAATCTGGACAAAGGGTTCATATGCCCTAGTGCATCACCTTGGGGTGTGCCAGTGCTCTTTGTAAAGAAGAAGGATGTTACAATGCAGCTGTGTATCGATTATCAAGAACTCAACAAGATCACCATAAATTACAAGTAATCTCTCCCATGGATTGATGACTTGTTTGACTAGTTAAGAGGAGCTCAATACTTCTCGAAGGAGGATCTTATTCTGGATATCATTAGGTAAAGGTGAAGAAGGAAGACATTCCAAAGACTACCTTCCGAACAAAGTATGGGCACAATGAGTTTTTGGTGATGCCCTTTGGACTTAATAATTCCCCTGCAATCTTCATGGATTTGATGAATAGAGTCTCTAGAAATTACCTCAAAAAATTTGTGGTAGTGTTTATCGATGATATTTTCATCTACTCCAAGAGCAAGCAGGACCATGAAGAACATATAAGACTTGTCTTGGAAACATTGGGAAAGGAGATGTTTTATGACAAGTTCAGCAAGTGTGGCTTTTGGATAAATCAAGTCACATTCTTAGGACATGTGATCAAAAGTGAGGGAATTTCTGTGGATCCTTAAAAAAAAGGTGATTGAGGAATGGCCCAGGCCCTCTTGTGTCACAGAAATTTGTAGTTTTTTTGGATTAGCTGGGTACTACCGTCATTTTGTGAGAAACTTCTCACGATTGTCAAGAACCTTTACTATGTTAACATGGAATGTGGTAAAGTATGCCTAGACGGAATAATGTGTGGGATGCTTTAAAGAGCTAAAGAGAAAGATGATCACTACACTTGTACTCACAATACCGAAATGTGGAGAAAGTTTTGTGATATACATTGATGCTTCAATGAAAGGCTTGGGTAGCATACTCATGCTAAATGATAATGTGATAGCTTACGCCTCATGAAAGTTGAAGATCCCTGAGCAGAACTACCCGACGCATGATCTAGAGCTGGAAGCCGTGATTTTGGCATTGAAAATATGGTGGCACTACCATTATTGTGAAAAGTGTGAAATATACACCGAAAACAAGAGCCTAAAGTATATATTCAAACGAAAGTATCTAAACATGCATCAAAGGAGATGGTTAGAGATAATCAATGATTAAAAGTTCTCTATACACTATCATCCTGGAAAGGTGAACTAGGTAGTTGATGCTCTATGAAGAAATGAACCTGCTACTCTATCCATGCTGTGGATTGAGAAAGGCCCTATCTTCTTCAATATGCAATGGATAGATTTGGAAATCATAAGGGTAGGGGATAAATCCTACCTTTACCAAATGATTGCACAACCATCCATCCAAGAGAAGATTAAGGATGCACAAAGAGATGATGTGGATATACAAAAGAGGGTGAATGCAGTAATGGAAGGGAAGCTGCCGGAGTTCCATATTGATGATGATGGTGTGATTTGGTTTGGAACGTGGATTTTTGTGCCTTCATCACCTGGGATAAAGAAGGAGCTATTGGACAATACACAAAGCTAACCATTCTCTATCCATCCTAGGAGTACCAAGATGTACCGTGATCTCTGAGAACACTTCTGGTGGGATAACATGAAGAAAGTGATTGTGGAATATATATCAAGGTGCATGTTATGTCAGCAAGTTAATGCTAACCAACAAAATCCCAGCGGTATGATGCAGTCATTTCCTATAACAATGTTGAAATGGAAAAATGTTACTATGGAGTTTGTCACGTGTCTCCTAAAGACGTCAAAGGGAAATAATGTGATATGGGTTGTGGTTGACCGACTCACCAAGACTTCCCATTTAATCTCTATTCGGTAAGATCTATCACTTGAACAACTTGAAAATATATATGTGAAGGAAGTGGTGACACTACAAGGTGTTCCACTCTCAATTTTCTCTTACCATGATCCATGGTTCACATCTAAATTTTGGATGAGCCATCAACATGCACAGAGTACTGAATTAAATTTCAGCATGACCTATCACCCCCAAATAGTTGACCAGTCTAAAAGAACTATTCCAGCTCCTGAAGATATGCAAAGAGCCTGCTCTCGAGAATTAAATGGTGGAGGGATCAACCTCTCCCATTTGGTTGAGTTCTCATACAATAATATCTTCCACTCGAGTATTCATATGGCTCCATATGAAGCTCTTAATGGAAAGAGATGTATAACTCCAACCTGTTGGGATGAAGTTAGAAATAGAAAGATACTTGGACATGATCTTTTTCAGGAGATGATAGAGAGGGTTCAAGTCATCCAGAAACACATCAAAGCTACTCATAGTCAGAAAAAGAGCTATGTTGACAACCGCCGAAGGGACCTGGAGTTCGATGTTGGAGATAATGTCTTCCTTCAAATATCAACATCAATGAGTTTCTTACGATTAGGGAAGAAAGCGAAGCTCACACCAAGGTATGTTGGCCCCTTTGAGATCCTTTAATGCATAGGAGTCATGGCCTATCATCTTGAGCTTCCACCAAATATGGCTCAAGTTCATGATGTGATTCATGTATCACTACTGAGGAAGTACATACCAGTCCCCCCACATGTACTTAACTCAGAGGTGGTGCAGTTGGAAGATGATCTCTCCTATGAGGAGAAGCCAGTAGTGATTTTGGATCGGAGAGATATTGTTCTACACAACAAGGAAACCCATGTTTTCAAAGTGATTTGGAGGAACCATTAGTTTGAGGAAGCATCTTGGGAACATGAAGACTCAATGAAGGAGAAGTACCCTCACTTGTTTGTTTAAAGTGAAATTTTGGGGGCGGAATTTCTTAAAGGGGAAGAATGTAACGACCCATTGTTTTTAAATAGAAATTACCTTCTTATAATTATTTAATAAAATAACCTCAAAACAAAACATAATTAACTACGTAGTGATAAGTGACCATTAAACATATGGTCCTCACTTCTGTATGGGGAATTTTGAGAATCTCACATACACGGTTGTGTTCAAGATAATTTTTGGAGTCTGATAAAACAAAAATAATTTTTGGTGAATAGTAACATACCCTTATGAATAGTAACATACCCATATGAATAGTAAATCATCCAGAATAAGAGTAACCTTACCCATGAATAATTATATAAAATTTAGACATCATAGAAAGTGACAATTTGACCTCAGTAAATGTTTTGGTATTTTGTAAGTCCTAAATAATTATTTGTAATTAATTAATTAATTTAAAATAAAGCGTACTTTCTTAATATGTGTTCATTAATAATAAAATCTATTTATTATAGTTTTTATATAATTTTATAAGACCCTACGTAATTTTTGAATGCACTACAAAATCATTTTTAATTTTAAAAACTGTTTTTTAATTAAATTCTGATTTTTATTAAATATTAAATTAAAAATATTTAGAAAATTATTTTTGAAAAATGGAATTTATTTTCCGATTCTACATGTCAAAAAATTTAAGGGGTAATTTTTTTAATTTTTCTGAGATACATGATTTTTTTATGAATAGTGAAATACCATAATTTACAAAATAAGCTAAATAAGCTAATTATAGAGTCATGTGTGATGTTCTTCTGATGTAAGAACACTTGGATCAAGATCACATGATATAATTACTATTATTGGTCATTCAAGACTCACTATTCCATGTCTTAGGGGAAATTAATATACTAATGAATTTTATATTAAGGAAACCCATATCCCCTCCACTATAAAAACCACCCTTCACACCCTCATTTCCTCACACCTCTCAAGCTCCAACCATTCTCTGAACTCTGCCCCAACATCCTCCCTAGCCCCTCTTCCACGTTCAAGAGTTGATGGTCTCATCAAAAGTCCCAGATTATCTTCCTTAAGGAGGATCTCAACAGGAAGATTTAAGAGGTAATTTCTCTCCCTCTTCTCCTTTATTTTCCTTTCATGATCAAGTTCATTTCTTGATCTCTCCCCATATATATTCCTCTAAATGGCATTGTAACTCTAGTATTATACATATAACAAAATTTTATCGTGAAAATGGGATATTATATCATCCAACCCTCTTTCCCTTTTCCTTTTATTTTATTAAGGAGAACATTATTCATGATGTGTTAATTTTTCACCTTCAAGAACGACAAGCTTTCTTCTTCAATTTATACCTTCAGATCTAGTTATGAAACAATTTTTATGGTTGAACCAGAACATTTTATATGTATTATCTCATATTTAATGTTTTTTACTAACTTATGACCATATTACTTAGTGATAAGTTAAAACAAGTCTGTTATGATCGAAAAACCGACCAAATGAAGACAAATAATCATCATTTAATTCTTATCTAATGATTCACCCACTTGGATATAATATGATTCATTATAATATCATTAAATATACTGTTATATCATTAATAACATGTATTATATGTTCTGTATGTTTACCCATGTTCTACCAAAACATCAATTTAAGAATACATGTGAACTACTCAAGAAAACCAAAATAAAAAACATTCCCGAATAATGTTTTTAAACTCTATAACTCAACCAAGGGCAGATAAAATCAATTAATGAAACCATAATGAATCATAATAATGTAGAATAGCTTCTGTATTTCTAATTAATGAATATAATGTCATTATACAGTACATTAAAGAGAATGAAGCATTCAGATACAAGGTAAGAGGAAATTCTCGAACACAAATTTCATCTTTAGGGTTCTCCATATTTCACTCCTTTTTGATATGTTTACTCCTAAAAATTATTTTTTTCATCATTTTATTTCCTTTTTTAGGATATAAATGTTCATAAATATTTTTTATGTCAAACAAAATTTCATCCAAAAGAACTCTTCTTCTAAGAACTCACCTTTTACTTCTCATTCATGGTTGATGGTTCTTGTATCAAGTATGCTATTCCCTCTTTGTTTTGGGAATCCAAATTTTATGAATGTGTATTTATGAGATGTTACAAATTCATTTCCATGGGATAGTTATGTTCACTTTTTATATATTTTCCACATGGAAAATCTGATAATGATAATGTTATGATGTGACGGGTGCGCCAAGAATTATATAGCGCAATATGAAAGTTTGAATGGGACGGGTGTGCCCAGAATTATATAGCTCTCCAATGCATTGGGTAAAGTGATCAATCTCATGTGGAAATGTGAAATGATGTGTGAACATGATTCTATCCTGGTTCATATGTATGTGTGGGATTTAACCACTAATACATGATGTTTCATTTTTATACATTACCACATTTCAAGTCTTATATTTATGCTTCCTCTCATGTTCATGATTTTTTTCCATGTTATGATTATGATCACTTGATGATATATTGTTCTTATGTATCCGCTTACTGGGATTTTTGCACACCCATTTTTCTGTATATCCTCAGGTGCCTACATGTAATAAGGAGAGGTCAATTGCAACATGAAGATAGTGAAGAAAAAATTAAATAAATGATCATAATTAATGTTTTAATTTCTATGTATGGTCCTAATTTTCCCAAGACACTAATCTGTTGAATCATATATTTGTAACACTATTGTGTTTTTTATCATTAAAATGGTGTAATAGTAATATATGAAAATGTAGGGTCGCTATATATTGGTTCAACATTGATAGTCAGATTCGAGCACAATAGAACAAGCAAATTCACAGATGATTCATTTGAGATAAAAAGATTTGTTAATTTAGGATATATTGGGAGAGATCATGGGATGTGGCCGATAAATCCTAAGGATCATCGATCAAAGACCAAGAGTCATTGATGAGTTCTGTGTTAGGGGGGTGTCATGAAATTATGCAGCTCTACATATCTTGAATTCTGGCCAATGAACAGTAGAAATTTTTTTCTATAGAAGATTACCAATATTTTATAGAGTTCAATTGGAATACATAATGATTAATGTAGTGGAGAAGAAGAAACCATGAGTTTCAATACTATCTAAAAATTCCCAATATACACTATGTGTACTAAGATGATCATTATCCTTGTAGTCTATATTTTTTTGTCGATATGGCTTTGTGCATGAGTTAAATATCACCCGACATGTTGAAGGGCCCCACATAAACCCATAGTTATTCTGATCCACATGTATAATGGGTAAATTCCTAGGATCCTACATTTTCCCATTTGTCATGTATGGAAGGTCATAAACCATGTACTTAAATAAATACAAGAGATTAGTTGATGGAATATAGTGAGTGGTGACTTGACCTTAAAATGACGCATCTCTCAAGTGATATTCCATGTACTAGAACATATCCAGTGTACACATGTATGATTTTGGATTACAAAAGCATCGAGGGGATCACACAGGAATACACTGAGTGGATGATCTACTCCCTGTAGTACCCTTACACATGATGTAATACTACATGGATTGGGATACATGTATATTTTATGACACATCTTGGAGGATTGGTGAGATCACATTCCATGTGGCCCACAATAAATTTCATGTTATTATTTAAAATAACATCTCTCTCATGAATCTCATTAGTTTTTCTCAGATTTTGGTAGTGGGTATCCTACCCTAAAACATTTTCTATGGAGTACATGATCGTGACATTTGTAGAGGATTTGGATATACAATGTTAATTATTTCAACAAATATGTACCTCTAGGAAACTCTTAATGATGACATTTATATGAAATTGTAATTAGATAGATAGATTCTATTAGGGAAACTCCGTTGTAACACTGGGGAACATGTCCTCCATCTAGGAAGACAGTACTCCCCAATTTCATCTGGTAATTGGTAAATGAAACACAATGTACATATAAAGACTTGGAAATACCCTATCACACCAAGGCATGGGTCCTACATATATGGATATAGTACTCCACTATCACATTGTGGAATGGTTCATCAATTATTATTATGTAGATATGTAGTGGATGAACACCACTATCACACTTGTATGAGGGTTCTCTATTAATGGAGGCATTACTCCCCTATCACTTTAGTATACAGTACTACATTAAATTTGTATTGATAAAGAGGTGGAACTCCCATGTCACACAAAATACCAATTCCTCTAACTATAGAGATAGTTTTCCCCGGTCGTATTAGTTCAGGGGTCCACTATAATTGTTGAATAGATAAACAGGTGGTATTACACTATCATACTTGAAGGTGTATCTTTTATCAAATAAAATGGTAATCACCTAACCCCCTAGGGTGTGATTACAATATATTCTATACCCATATATGAAGATATCTCATCCTAGTCATATCGGGGCATGGGTCTTATATGTTTTGGAAATTATGGACTATTGGGATATAGAGTAGTGGTGAGGTGCAGACCCATCTAATGATTTATTTCCCCATACAAACGAGATATTGAGCATAATTGATTGGACTTCTTGATATTATGGATAACTCATTATACTATATTGGGCTATGATATAGAGATAACCATTCTATCTCATCTCGGTGTCTTATATGATGATATAAATCATTTTTTGGTTCATTTGTCTCTTTCTTGGGCTAATATAAGTTCATCTATCATATATCCTATTTATCAACCTCCATTTCACAAGGTTTCATACAAGGTTTGTATATACTCATCCCTTAATGGGATTTTATTACACATGTTATGTATTTGGCTGATGATGGACATGTCAGAAGTGATTTTAGATGATCATAGTGATACTCAAGTGCATTTTATCATGTAATATTGTTGGAGTTTGGATATCCGGAGCCAGAAACTCCACCCATTTCATTATTTTTTTTTGAAAGTATGGTACATATTTTCACATGTGTTTTACCCCTTTCATTTCAGATTACTCTATCAAACACCTTTTTTCCCAAGAGTTCATTCTATTCATTATTTCTTCTCAAGAGTTTATTATTTGTAATTTTTAGTGCCCTAAATTTCACCATGCAGATGGCTGTGTGAATTATTACATTTATACTATGAAAAGTTATCCCATATTAGTTGTGTAATCATGGAGCTTGTTTCCATCCCCTAGAATATAGAAGTAGTCATAGGGTAGATTCAATTAACCTTGAGCAATCTTGGTCTACCCTAGATGGTCAAGTCATAACAGAGTGGGAGAAAACCACATAAAACAATAATTAAGAATGAGCCAAGACTATTATTCATATTTTACTTGATCAATTTATATTAGAATGAAGAAGTTATTTCCAAAATAAACAAATAAATAGTTTCTTTAAAATAACATAAATATCCATTCCCTAAAGAAGATTTACCCAAGAATCTATTTGTTAGTGGACTCAATTCAATTTCATCCAGGGATGATTTAGATAGGATAAAAAAAAATAATCCCCCCAATTTAATATCGTTCACCACCAACAATCCAATACCTCCTATATAGGTATCCAAAGTGGTTCTCCTAATGATGCGACTCACCCATACTAGGGTATTTATATTGAATTATTAGTTTTCTATGTCATAAAAGTTTATTCTATTAAATAAATTAGTTAATATTAATATTTTAGTAAGTGATGATGTTTTCGAAAACCATTTACACCGATAATGGGAATATTGTGCCTACAATTAAACCAAACCTTCAAACTAAAAATTGGTATTGTATTTCAGATATGAGACACTTTTGAAAATTTATAACCATATTTATCAAAAACTATTAACTGGTCATATTAATACATTATATATTTTTTAAATATAAATTTTCGGTACACCAGGCCTTTGAATCTCACCCCATCTCTATTCTAGGCACCAATAAATATTTGTAGATACATTTAAAATCATTACATAGAAAAATTGTGACAATACATATATCTATTCTTCTACATATAATAAGTAAAATCTCACTATAGGATAGGGTAAATGTATTTGTATCTTAATAATCCTTTTAGACCATTTGAAGATGTTTCTTTTGAAAATTATTTTATATAAGATAAATTTTATTATTGTTAATAAATACATTCATACAATGATATGTAGTAAAAATATATATACTAATATGAATTAAATATAATTTAAAATCAACGATTTAAGATACCCTCCAACTATATATAAATATAAACAATGGGATTTTATATTAATTATTAGTAAATTTTCCAAAATTATTAGAAACTAAAATGAACATTATTTATTATATATTTCTATACCATTCAAATTTTTAGTAACATAACTACTTTATTTTTTTTATTACAAAATAGTTTCTCATTTTTTAATGAAAATAAAAATATATTTAAAAATATAATTTTTTTTTAATTTTGTGAATGGAATTGTGAGATATTTGGATAAGAGGACTGTATTATACCCCGTGACATAATAAAATATTATTAAAATTATAATAATAATTTACGTTAAAAATGAAATTTTGTTTATATAATAAATTATATTCAACAGATAATAATATACATTGACTAATTACAAGTGGGAAAATATTTTATTGTCTTTTAAATAAGACGTTCACTTTAATGGATAAAATAGTTTTATATTATTTTAAAATGAAAATTGATTTTTCATACATCAAATTTATATATATATATATACACACACTGCTTCCATTAGTATTGATTCTTATAATAAAAGGAAACACATCAATAATCAATAAATTTATTTTGAATAAAAAATAAAATATTAAGTTCTATAATATTTTCTATTAATTTATAAACAATTACACCATCATGAATATAATTTTGGTATTTTTTAGGAATATTCCATTAATTGATATCCACTCGAACACATAAACTAAAATAAAATAATACTTATTTTTTACCACATTTTGAATTGAACTATTTCAAGAAACCTAAGGAAATAAACAAGAAATAGGCTAATAATTGATGTATCAAACTCAAATAAAAAACCCCTCATTATTATTTTCCCAAAAATAAATATTTTATTTAAAATTTGAATATTATATATTTTTATTAATTTACCTAAAATTTTCGAATATGTTGTAAAATATTTAATAAATATTATATAACTGTTATTAAAATCAAAACCATTAATGATGTACACAACTATGTATTCATCATTACTTTTACTATCCATCATTTGATGGTTACAAATAGAGATCATGGGGAACTTATTTATTATAATATTTTTGAGTAAATATTTACAACATAGAATTATTAATTTATAATGTGAAAAACCACATTGGTTAATTTAAAAATGTTAAAATTGATTGTTTTATTCGTGGATTGGAATCCAAGGGTAATGATATGTATTTAGATGAGAATTAATTAATAATTAAGGCTTTTTCAATATTTTTATTGTATTTGATACTTACTATAATGATATTTTTACTTCTCATCCTAAAATGAAATTGTAACATCCTAAACTGGATGACATTTAATAGAAACAAATCATACCCCCACGTGACATCGTTATAAACACCACAGACTCTAGGTCATATAAAAAAGTAGTGGGGGACTAAAGAGGTTGCATTAGGAAGCTATACTCTAGGTTACAGATCGAATAATAGAAAATAAAATAAGTTTCATCCATTCATCAAAAATATATTTTTGTGAGAATAAATAAATATATTAAAGACTAAGAATAAATTAAATGTAGTAAAGGTCGTACCAACCATGGAATATATTTTACAACTAAATTCCCTCATGGTTGGTCACATATAACTACTATTAAAAAAACATACTAGATCCATTTCTACACCAATATATTCATCATTATAATATCAATATATCATCTTGTATACCATTATTATCCAAGACCTTAATTTTTATAGTGATTAGTTGTGACTATTATTGCAATAACCATCAATGTGTTTCTTGGGTACCATTGTGAAATTATGACCCATGAAGGGTTTGAGTACAAAAATAATTAGGGAACCACGAAAATAGGTCTATAAATATTATATGTTTTGATAGGTGAATGTGGAATGATAAATATAAATTAATAAACAAGTTTCCAATAAATAAAATAAATCATAAATACATTCTTCATAATGATGAGAGAGTAAATCTACGATTTTTTTGAGGAATATATTGGCGTACAATCCAAAAACATAAATTTTTTTTTCTATATTCCGTGATCATGATATATCACACCTTCATCATATAGACCACTGTTGTCTCTAATCAAGTCACGATATCTAGAAACCTATAAAAATAGAATATCATATTGGATAACCCTAGAATCCAGCATACCGATGAAAAAATGGACAAAAAATAAATATTAATGGATTCATAGTAAGTTCTCTATCATTATATGAATCTATAAATGATCTATACATAATGAATTGATTGATTTTACTTCTTGTTTTCGTAGGATATCAGTAGATCAATGTAATTCCATAAGTCAATATTTTAAATTGAATGATCCCTTGAATCATGGAATCCATATTATGAAGATATTATATAATTATTCTGAACTAGTTGGATAATATATATAAGCTCATAACCTCATAATATTTTTTATAATAAGATTAAATAATCATCAAATCCTACAAAGAGGGATCATAGACATTCCCAGAATACAAGGGACATGTTGTGTCTAGGAATCCCATAAAGAAACAAGATTGAATAAAACCATCCTAAGAATTAATAACATGGATAAATAACTAAATCACCTCTTACAATCTATTCATCCAATGTGACATCGACAATACAAATATTTATCACTCAATACTAGATATGGCCCTAATAAGGATACCATGAATCACCTTTGGGAATCGAAAACATACTCTCGTCAAATCTAAGCCATTATGATGGGTCCTAGAAACACACATAGTTATATATAGCCACATTAAAATTATGATAAGTAAAATATTAAAAAATAATGGTTGGTAGAAATCATAAACACCTCAGCACAGTTCATATCACTATGGGATAACATGAACATTGAAGGTTCTAATGTGGAAAATCCCAACCATCTCTACCCAATACATATGAACATACTCTGGTTCAACCAGGTAGCGTGGTACCCCCATGTATTCTATAATATGCAACTAATTAGATATTCCCTCGCATTGTTACTTGTTCTTTTTCAAGGATTAATGTTAAAAATCAATGCTCTCATGATGTCACATCCAACAATATCATTAATAGGGTTTAAAGGAAATATCAGCTACAAGGTGTACTCCAAATAGAAATACACCCCATACATAGAACATGAACCATATATATACATAAGGTTTCAATATTATTATCCCTTTATACACATTTGAAATATATTTTATTTCAAGGAGAACAGATAAATGTGTTGGTATCAAGGCCCACCAAATCAATGTTTGTGTCCTAGACCATTGGTGGATGACGAATCTAGCTGGAGAGAATGGGACTTTCATTCCCTTTTAATATCAATTGGGTCAAAAATATCTTTAAATTACTAAAAAATGAAATTATATCAAATTGATAGTGTTATTATTGTCTTTGTACATTAATTTGGCTAGCTAGGTCACCCCAATTAGTCACTAAACTCCATGAAACAATTCATTAAAACTATATGATCATTTTATGTAACATCACATGGATAAAAAAAAAATAAATCGAAATGCATGAAACAATGTTTTATGTAGACAGTTATTACTATCATTTAATCATAATGTTTCAGCTTCTATGAATGGAATTTCAAAAAATAGTCATCTACTGTAGTGATCCGTAAATTATTTTGAGTCTGTCAGAAGCAAATTGTTTTTTCGAGAATTCTACATACCATTATGGATAGTAATTTGACGGTTAGGAAGAGTAAATAATATTATTGTTTTATATTCCTATGTTTATAAGATAATTATTTTTTAAAAAAAATTTCATTGTGATAAAAAAGAATTATAGATTTATTATTTTTATTTTTGAATAATTTATGATTTTATTTAAAATTATATTAATAATATTAAGAAGATTATTTTAAAAAAAATGAGTTCATTATTAAATACCAGCCATGGGAAACATGTTAGGGTGATTTTTTGGGATTTTTAAGGAATTTTTTATTTTTTATGAATTGGAAAATAAGATAAATTAGGATAAATTCTAAATACATATTTACTGCCTCATAAGTGATGCAAGGGAAATGTAATCCCCCTATTTTCAAATAGAAATTAAATTATTACTATTTCTGGTCACATGAATCATGACTATTCATAATCATGATAAAAAATAATAAATTAATGATTATAATAATGTAAAATGCCTCTTCTCCTCCACTACAAATACCACCATCGTTCCCATATTTCTATCACACCTCTCAAGCCTTGAATATTGTCGAAGGTTAACCAAATACCATCCCTAAGGCTCTTCCCAATGACCAAGACCTTATAGTCTCATCAAAATCCAAAACCAAAGGACTTAATGAGGATCTCAATGAGAATATACCAAGAGGTAAAATTTATTTTCCCTTTTCATGTGTTTTCTTTTCAATTACTTTCTTATACTCTATCCCCCTCTCCTTATCTAGGAGGGGTGAAAGCTTTATAATCTTATGTATACTATATGTTTTAATTTTCTTGTAAAAATTTCATCATCATTCTTCCTCTCCTCGCCCTCTTATTCTAAAAATAGAAACACTATCTGTGATGTTTTGATTTACATAAATCTTGGAAGATATGTTTTCAATTTAAATTAAATCCTTCAATGATAATCACAATAAAATTTTAATGGTTGAAACATAATATAAATTTTATGATTTAAAATATTTTATTTTATAGAATTAACTTCTACGCATGACATAATACTATATAATGAAACATGTTCATGATTAACGAGGAAATGCCAAAAAGAATCAAAAAAATATCAGTGATTATTTATCTAAATATTCATCATTATATATGATAAAAAAATAATTTATAGTATCATTATATTTTATGGGAAAATATGTATACTACATAATTCGACTTCTAGAATTTCATTTCCATATGGCTAGTAAATAAAATGGAAACCATCCATAGAAAACATGTAATGATCTCACACCAAATAATGGACGGAACAAAATATAAATAAATAAAGGGAAAAATAATGTTATAAAATTACTATATAAGGTTTTATAAACATTTAAATTATTCTTTGAGCTATTAATAAATTTCTTTTAATGATTATACAAGAGGTTTAAATATTTTTTATGTACGAAAAAATTGATTTAAGGTAATTCTTCACCAGATTTAAATTACTTGGGTTAACCTTCTTCTTCATTAATTATGCATTATTAAAATTGTTTTTGTGATTAATTTTGTTTATATCAAGTTTAATTATGTGTATTTACAGTTTACATAAATATTCCTTCAACTCTATTAACCCTCACATCAATAATATGAGATTTTTAATGACCATTTAATTTATTACCCGCTTTTAAAATTGGGTTTTTAAAAATTTAATAGAAATATTTTTATGTAATTATTCATGTTTTCTGATTGTGTTATGGTTCTTGAGCATTGTTTATGAATATGGGTAGGACCTATATCTCCCTCTAATTCATTAGATTTGTGAATTTTGGAGGTCACCTGTAAGGTTTCTCAATGTCTAACTATGATGGTTACACCATAAGGTAGTTGTGTGGGTTATATTGTAAGGTAGTCGTGAGGTTTATGAATAATAATGTGGCCATAAGGGTTAAAAAACAACGTATGTAATTCCACATGATACCGTTATGGTTCTATTATTTTTCTATATGTTTTTTAGAATTATCATGGAAAACTCTAGTTTCCCAATGTATGTTTACATGGGTGACAAGTATGTCTTTTTGACAATTATGACATATGATACATATATTCATGGACTAATGTCTTATTTCCTTCTTTTTATTTCCCTTACTATGATTTTTGATCTCATTCCATGTTTTTTTATTTTTATATAGATTATAATTATTTTTAATACAAATAAAAAATCCATGTGAAATGTTATGAATATTTCTCAAATAAATAATGTTTTATTTGAAAAGTTATATATTTTGAAAGAAATTGATACTATTTTTTGGGTATCCACACTCTATAAATGTGGAGTGTTATGGATGTGTTAAATCATATTTCTCTAGAACTCTAAACATGAAAGGATTCTCATTGTGAAATTCGGTGATTTCTCGGATAAAAATTCATGTTTATGTATTGTAATAAGGTTAGGTCCTTATAGTTGGTACTATAGGATATTTTAGATAACTTCAGGGGTTATGATGATTTTAATAGAATATAAAAACTTATTTTTAATCAATGGTTAATTTTAAATGAAATATAATTTAATGATTACCATGTTTCTTTGACTATGATATGTTTGTTCAGAATGGTTTTCTATCGAAGAAATAGTGACGCTGAAGTGAAGAGAAAATGATAGAATGATATCCTTTTGAATCTATAGCCTGGAATGGTTGGGAGTAGAACTGATTTCTTTAGGAAATTAATTTCTTAGATGACATTATAAATTAATGGTATTGGATTCCATTAATGATAGAAACTAGAGGTACAAATAATGAACATGATGATAGTAGAACATTTTATGAGAAAACACCCTCCTAATTTTAATGGATCTTCTAACTTATTAACAGCAGAAGGATGGATTAAATCCCTTGAGTAGATATTCAATGTTATGGAATTTTCAAGTAATAAAAATAAAAGTCTATCCATTAATCATTTTTACGGTGAATCTGATCAATGGTGGAAAATGGTCAAAATATTAGGGATAGAGGCGATATTGATTATTTATAGTCGGATTAATTTAAAAGTATTTTCCTTGAAAAATAATTTCCTAATGTGGTGTGAAATATTTTGGAGCACCTTGGGTATTGACATACCAAAACTGGGAGTCTGATGATTATAACATTCACTTTGACAAAAAAGTAGAAGATGTTGTCTAGATGGTAAGTGATGGGTAAGAATCCATGAAATAAATAAAATGGTAAGAATGTCTAATTTCCAGTTTGTGAAAACTATAGCAAAAAGAACATTGTGGAATGCCTTACCAAAACTAGGAATTTATTTTTATGTTGAATGTTTGGAATTATGGATCAAGAATGTAATGAAAATGATCATAATTATAATATAGATATGAAAACATTAATGTGATTTAAATGAGGTGGGATGGGTCAATATGAAAATACAATCAAAAAGAGAGATCCGAATGATGCAATGAAGGAAGACTATAATAAAGAAGGTGTGGTGAGATCTTTTATGACTACGTCAATTTTCATCAATCTATCCAATGAAGATTTATTAGGTACCATGTTTGTGTACTGTGATTTTTCTTTTGTTTTTTTGATATGGGCACAAAAAATTTCCCAATTTATGTTGAATTTTTTAGTATATTGAAAATATCACCTCAAAAAAGGATACTATAACTTATTGTCATAAATCCACGTGGAAATATTATAGAATAGTGGAATTATAAGAATATTTCTATTGTGGTATGTGGAAACACATTACCTACAAACATTGTTTTTTTCCTTATTAGATAATTATGTCAATCTGGGAATTTGTTAGATTTATGTTAATCATGATAAGATTGACTATAGATCTAAATAATTTGTTTTTATGAATGTGTTTTTGTTTGTATATAGGAATCAACCCAATAAATTGATAACATATCATGAAGTTGAGAAACTGTAGAATAATGGAAATTAATGTTAACTTGCTCATATTGTTTAAACAAGGTACCTATTCAAGTTAATGATGTTTTAGTGGTAAATGAATTCATTGATGTCTTTACAGATGAGTTACATTGTTTCAGACATTATGATGAAGTAAAATTCAAAATTTAATTAGGTATTGATACTAATACAATTTTAAAAACTCCATATCAGATGGATCAAATGGAACTTATTGAATTGAAAAATAAATTACATGAGTTTCTTGATATAAGCTTCATTGATCCAAACACTTCCCCACATGGTGCCCCTATTTTGTTTCTTAAAACGAAAGATGGTTCATTGAGACTTTTCACTATTTATAGAGACTTGAATAACATCACTATTAAAAATAAATATCATTTTCCTAATATCGATGTATTTTTTGATCAACTCCTCATATCAAAGTACATTTCCATGATTAACATGAGATCTGGATACAATCTGCTGAAGGTGAAGGAGAATGCCATACTTAAAACTTCTTTTAATACTAGATATGTGCATTATTAATGTGTTTATATGCCATTTGGTTTAACAAATGAACCTTTTATATTAATGTATCTTATTAATAAAATATCTCATGATGACTTGGATAAGATTGTGGTTGTGTTTAGTGATGACGTTATTGTATTTTAGAAAAGTAATGTTGATAATGAAAAAAAGAACATGGGTTGTTTTTAAAACCATAATGGAATAGATATCCTATGGAATATTAATAATTTTTGGTTTTTATTTGCAATGATTTTTTTTTCTGGAATATTTTAAATAAGCATTGAATAACAATTGATCCTGCCAAAACAAAAGTAGTTGATGAAAGGCCAAGACCTAAATATGTTAAATAGATTCGAATTTTTCATGGATCAGATTGTTATTACTAATTGTTATTTTAAAATTTTAATGATATCATGCCTGCTAAATAACATAACATGAAAATGTGATAAAGATTTTTATTCCAAAGAATGTGATGTTTGTTATTAGGAATTAAAGAAGATATTGACAAATGCTCTAATTTTGACCTTTCCATCCTGAAATAGTGGGATTTTTATCTAAAGTGATTCTTCATTTAAGGGAAATGGTTGTGTTTGATTGAAAAATTATCAGGTAATTTCTTATGATTTAACACAACTAAAACCTCATGAGTTACATTATCCCACCCATTATTTGGAATTGGAATCTATAGTTTTTCTTTTGAAAATTTGGAGGAATCATTTATATGGTGCAAAATGTAAATTATATACTGATTATAAAATTATAATTTATATATTCACTCTGATGGAATTAAACCTGAGGAAGAGAAGATGGATTGAATTGATAAAATATTTTTTTCACAACAAATTACAATCCAGGAAAATCCAACAATGTGTTGGTTGCCATGCATCAAAAAAATCATACATCATTAACCATCTTACATTTGGAACATGATACTTTGATTAATTATTTGATTAATTTTTCCTTAGAATTTGTTGGTGAATGAAAAACATACTTTTTTTATTCAGGATTTAGTGCATTCATCATTATCAGATAGAAATAATCAAGCATAGAAAGAAGTCAATGAGCTAAAGGAAATTGCAGGATTGGTTAAAATTTGTATGTTTCTAGAAATTGACTGTGATAATGTAGTATTTTAGGATTTGGAAAAAGGTTGTGTGTTCCATGTGATTCGTAGTTGAATAAATAAATGTCATGTGAAGTATTTTTTTCTCCATTCTCAATTCATCCATGACATACTATGATGTAACGAGATCATTAAGAGTATTACAAGTGGGATGGAATGAAAAGTGATATTGCTGATTTTACCATGATATTTTTGACATGTCAACAGGATAATGTATAGTGGTTGTTACCGAAGGGGATTCTTCATCCTTTTCCAGTGATAGAGTGTAAATGGGAGAATATATCCATGGATTGTTTTGTGGGACTTTAAAATTCTTCTATATATATTAATGTGATTCTTGTAATTATTGATCATCTAACAAAATCTACAAATTTCTATCTATTTGAGATACAATTTATTTTAATCAACTTTCTAGAATACACATAAAAGATATTTTCAAGTTACATGGAGTTACTCTATTCATTGTATCATATCGATTTCCCAGGATTACATCTAATTTTTTAGGGGCCTTCCAAATTCATTAGGCATAGAATTATATTTCATTACATCATTCTATCATAAATAAGATGGGTAGTCAGAATGAAAAATTTAGACATTGGAGTATATACATTGAGCTTTTTTAATGGACTACATGGGATATTAGGATCAACATCTTTCTTTAGTTGAGTTTTGGTATAATAACATCATTCATTCTTGTATAAAGATGGCACATTTTATGTCATTTCATGTGAAGTGGGGTCAAAATCCATCATTTTGGGATGGGGTAGGGGGAATGGATGTTGATAGAACCCAAATTAGTAGAGGAATTGGATGAAAAAGTTTTGATTATACAAAAACACACGAGGATCACACAGATCAGGTAGAAATGTTCTGTAGGCAACATGAGGAATGAATTTTCCTTTGAGTTAGGCAATCATTTTTTTCATAGAATCTCACTGTGGAAATGTGTTATGCATTAGTGTAAGAATGAAAATTAAATTCAAAATATCATTGTACCCTATGAAATTATAGAGAAATTTGGACTGGTCTCATACCGTGTAGCATTGCCTCTGAGTTTATCTCAAGTACATAATTTTTTTCATATTTTAATGTTGAGAAAGTATGTGCAAGATTCATATCATGCCTTGAGCCAAGAAGTTTTCCAGTAGGAAGAGAACCTTTCGTATGAAGAGAAAACTATAAATATTCTTTATAAAAGAGAAATGTATTACAGAATAAGGTAATCGATGAGGAAACAGTTTTTTTTGGGAAAACAACATGGTTAAAGAAGCAATATGGGAATCTGAAAATGCGTTGAGGGAAAGGTACCATCACTTTTTTAAAAAGTAAATAAAATTGTGAGGATGAAATTTCTAGAAGGTGGGGATAATGTAACACCATAAGGTTTTAAAAATAAATTTAAATTAATGATACTTTGTTTTATGTAGATAGTTATAACTATCCTGGAACATAATTTTTATGTTTCAATGATTTGAATTTCAAAAAATAATCTTCAACATTTATGATCAGTATGTTATTTTGAGTTTGATAGAACTAACTTGTTTTTGGGTGAATAATAACATACAGTTATGAATAGTAATATGAATAGTTATATGGACATTATGAAAATTAAATGATATTATTATTTTATTTTCATAGGTTTATAATTTAATAAGATGTTGATTAATTTTTCAAGGTGTTAAAAAAAGAGTAAAATAATTTAGAATATAATCATTAATTAAATTATGATTTTGTTTAAAAATTAAATTAATAATATCTTGAAAAATAGTTTCAAAAAATTGATTTCATTTTTGAATTTATCATGTTGAAAAATGGTTATGGTGAATATTTGGGATTTTTCTGAAATTCTATAATTTTTTATGAATAATAGAATACGATAAATTAAAATAAATGATAAATACTTGTTTTTGTGCATCGTAAGAGATGAAAGGCAGATTTAATCCCACCTTTTTTGAAATTTTATCAAATTATTAGTATTTAGGGTCACATTAATCAATAATATTCATAGTTATGAGAAAACAAATATTAGAATAGTGATTAAAATAATGTAAAATCCCGCCTCTCATCCTCTATAAATACCCACATCATTCACCTCTTCCTCACACACCTCTCAAGACATGATAATTTTCATTGTTATTCCTAATACCCTCCCCAAGTCTCTTTAATTGGTCCAAGAATGTATATTATCACTAACAGGCCAAACCCTAAGGCATTAATGAGGATGTCAAATTAAAGAGATCCACATGTAAAATTCCTCTTCATTTTTCATGTTTTTTCACATTAATTCATTATATTCATATAATCTCTTCACCTCTCCTCATCAAAAAGGAATTAAATTACTAAAATAATTTATATTTTTTATGATTTCATGTTCATTAAAAAAATAAACATCTTTCTTACTATACATCCCCTCTTATTCTAAAAATAAAAACACAGTCCGTGATGTGTTGATTTACAGAAATTGTGGATGATGTCTTTTTAATTTAAATTATATCCTTAAAATCTAATCGTACGATCCTTTTAATGGTTGAAACAGATATATAATTTTATTATATAACCTATTTTATGTCCCAAAATGATCATTTTTACATTAAATTACATTATATTTTGATACATGTTCATAATTATCAAGGAAACTCCAAAAATGATCTAGACAAATATGAATAATGTTTTATCTAAAGAATAATCTCCATATGTGATAAAATATGATTTATGGTATAATTCCATATTCTAGAAACATATTTATATAATTTAATTCCACTTCTCTAATTTCATTTCTATATGACTAGAAAATAAAATACAACTAGCCCATGGAAGTCATGTAAAGAACGAACCCTAAACAATTGAAGGAACAAAATACTAATAACTAAAGGGATAAATTATGTTATAAAATGAACATATATGGTGTTATAAACCTGGAACTGATTTTATAAGATATTAATAACAATATTTTACCCATTATACAGACGCTTCAAAAAACTTTGATGTTAGTCAAACCGGGTGTAAGGGATTTCTTTACACTATTTCAATTCATGGGGTTAAAATTATAGTTCATTGATTATGGGGTATTAAAATAGATTTTATGATTAATTCTTTTAATATTTTGTTTAATTATGTGTATTTCCAATGTATATACATATTCCATCCACTCTATTAAGTCACAGGTAAATTAAATGATAATTATATGGGGATTTTCTTTTAAATTCCACTTTTATAATTCTGTTTTACAAAATTGATAACCAATGTTTTTATGAAAGTATACATATAAATGATTATGTTTTGTTTTTTTTGAATTGTTTATGATGACGGTTTGGACCTATATCTCCATCCAATTCAATGTTTAAGTATAATTTTGTGGTCGTTTGTATGGTTACTCAATGTGTAGCTTCTAGGGTTACACCATAATGTAGCCATGAGGGTTACGTTGTATGGTATCCATGTGGGTTACAAATAAAAAGTTATCACTAATAGTTACAAAAAAGTATGTAATTACCCAAGATTATTTTATGTTTCTATTTATGTCCTTTACAATTTTTTTAAATATCACAGAAATATCAATTTTCACAAAGTATGTTTATTTGGGTGACAAGAATGCCTTTTTGAAAATGATTGCATACATTACAAGTATTCGTGCACTAATATTTTATTGTGTTCCTTTTATATCCTTTATTGGTAATTTTGAGCGTATCCCATGATTTTAATTTATTTTCATAGGTTATAAGTATGTGTAAAACAATTATGGAAGACATGTTAGATGTTATAATGATTTTTCAAATAAAACATGTTTTATTGGAAAAGTTTTATATTTTGTATTAAATGGATAATTTTTTTTGGGGTATCCAAAATATTTAAATTTGAAATTATATGTATGTGTTATATGAAAACTCTCTAATACTCTAAAAATGAAAAGACCCTCAATGTCAAAGGAAATGAGTTCTTGGGTAAAATTCTATATTATGTAATGTGAAAAGGATGGGTCTTTATATTATACCATTAGGTGTGTATTATAATAACCTAACATTATTACACAATATTCACTTTTTTATCTTTTTATGTATCATTCATGGACTGATGAGGCCCATAGAAATATATTCCAAACTACTGTCATAATATGAGCTACAAGATCATGCCAATAATTCCTGATCGATTGATTATATTTAAATATATTAATTAAAAAGTTCATAATAAGGGTGAACATTCGTATAAATCTCATATTGTTTTCATGTTTCACTAGAAATAAAACCAATACAACCCCAAGGGTCCGTCTCTCAGCCCATTACCAATGGTGAATTGAATCCCCATTAAACAATTCAAAATCAATTTTCAATTTATCTCGAAAGGAAATATAATTAAGAAAATACAAAACAATGTAGTAACATATAAAATATTCATGAAAAATTGTAGAGATGGAATCTCAATAGCTCTTCCATTATTTTGAAATAATACACCTTGTGAAGTGGACATTACCACCATGATATATTGAAATTTCAAATGAAAAACATAGTTAAACTCCACAAAAATTTAATCGATTGAGGGAGGAGGAATGTGAATCTAGATATAGGTAGTGGATGATAATATATATTCATGAAATTTTCTGAAAAAACCCATCAACGTATTTTTAATATGGTTGTACGGGGGAGGAACCCTCTTATACACAAAAGGGAAACAAAAAAGTGAATTTGAGTTATCCATCTAAACTCCATTGGGGGGATTTGTGTTTTCCCACTCTTGGATTCCCTAATATCCACCCATGACTTCACATCACCAATAGGACACCATTTTCCATACAGAATAACTCAAAATAGGGATCCAAAACACTTATACTAAATTCTCAATTCATGTTCAAAATCCATCATGCTCATTAATTTAAAATATCAAAAAACATAAGATAATTTTAATTAATTAAAAAAATGATATTTTATAATCTAACCACTATAACACCTAATAACCCATACATGAGATGGAAGTAATCTATACACATCTTTGTACCAAATCAAGTTGTCTATCTAGAAAACTTTTTTGTGTTCCCACATGAGTTGATAACAATGATCCTAAAGTAGACCATAAAATTTAAGGTACTTACATACCCAAACTATGATAAAATGATCATAATAATAAAAACAAAATATTTTGTGTCCTAACCATATCCTACCCATCCCTATACAGGACCTCATAACCATCGAATTATTTTTTTGGCCCACGGTGTTACCCATGATGAGTTATAGTTTACAACTTCCAATTACATTTTCTTAGAAGAAACAACACTGCATTTGTCTATTGAAACCCCATACCAATAATACATTGATGTTAAAACTATAATGTACACTATAATATTCTTCACATTAGGTACTCCATGTTCTTTTAGACTCACTGCCTTCAATATGAGGCAAAAAACAAATGTTAGACTCCTTCTGGTCAACACTTCTAACAAGATCTCATGCAATGCTACCGGTGTGTCACATATTTACTTTTACGTGATTGCATTATTCCCAAATACATACAACCTCAAATTTAAACATAAAAATTTCCAAACACACCTTATGTAATCTATTTTTTATCTCATACATCATTTGAAATAACTCCATGTCTGTCGAGTTATGTGACACATTCTTAACCCATAAACAATTGGTTATCTAAATTTAACCAATGTTTAATTCAACAACATAGAATTATCCAATAATGAAATATAAATTTATGATTTGAATTATCATATTCATTGGAATTCAATTTCCTTTATGTATCTATACAAAAATTATCTCCCAATAACATGACTCTACCCACATGTTTTCATATCACTTATGACCTACATCATGCTCCCCAAAATTTGAGTGATATCATTATACTAGAACTTGATTAATAGAAAAATATGCATAACCTATATCCTATATTTCACTAAGAATAATGTTCAAACATGTCCAAAACTACTCTAACCCAAGTACTAAATCAAAAAAATTGTTTTCCCCCTAGAACATAATTAAGTTTGTGCCATTGGGGAAGAAATGGTTCTATAACCACTATATGGGTTCCCTTGTAATACTCCATCATAGAATCATCAATAGGTTACCATTATGTATAGGCATATCACACCCACATATCCTTACATATGTTATATAGTCAAAACGTAATAATGATCAAATCATATTTTTTGTTAACTCTATTCACTCATAACCAACATAAATTCAACCTATAAGATTGATTTATTGTTATCATTTATGAAAAACACTTGGGAAAATATTACAAAAAAATTTCATCCATCCCATTGAAATGTGTTCCACATAAGACAATTGACTTATCTATAATAATAGGATTCTAATGTCCCCAATAACTATATGACCGGTTTCCATAGTACATCAATCTCAATACAATAGAAGTTCCCGTGGAATTTCCCTACAACATTGGAAACCCATCCAATTACATATTTAAATAAATTACCTCCTAGTAATAATCATCATCCAAATATTACATATAACTATATATAACCCATTTTGTTTTAATATCATATATATGAAAATCCACAAACTATAAGATTAATAAAAACAAAACTTATACCCATCCTATCACCACAATAACACGATGCACCCTCAATAATAATGTCAAGTACCTGATCAATCATTTCGGAGATATTTATCCTCAAAATTGTGGGAATCTCATTTCATCATATTCGAATTTTATATTTCTCAATGTTCTTTTAGCATAAAATCACATGGTCTATCCATTCCTATACCATACCACATATCACAAAAATCCATCAATACCAACAATAAACACATATATGTTATTTAAATTTCTATAGACAACATGACATAGGCTAACCCCCACTTGAGATACCCACAAATGTCATGAACAATTGATTCTTCCAAAAATCAAATCAAAATTTCAATTGTTTTCATAATGAGAATAAGGAAATAACACAAAATTTTCCCAAATCAAAGGACACCATCCATGTCGCCATATGAAAACCTCATCACTTCCCATAATCCAAGACAATGTTGTGTAGGATTTCATGTATTCAAATAAATAAATCGCACCATGATTGGTATTTTACATACTATGAACTAATTCTCATTGAAAATAATCATATATTGAATCCATATAGAGAATCATGATCTCGATGACCAACAGGTACATGTACATTGTCATATTCTAAAAAAACCCATAATATTAAACTATAGTTGGACTATAATTTTAATAAAATTATCATTCCCTATAAAATCATCAAAATCAATATATGTTTTTATTCTGAATTTGATTATATAAACAAAATTATAAAATCCCATAAACGAATATTTATTAGGTATATAATTCCTTGAAAGACCCTTGGATTCAAAACATGCCATATAAATTGATTTATTGTGTTGTGGTCATCAGCTTTTGTATCTTCATGGAATCCACATGACCTATCATTAGTGGGAAAAATAAGTACAATATGGACCAATATTTTTGATTACCTCTTGAATTTTTCATAGGATAATGTTTTTTGAGAAGTTTATAAAACATATCATTGTTGATCTTCAGTTATCAACAAAAATATTGACAGCAGTATTACCATGTATGAAATGTGTATCCTACATTCAGGAAATGAAAAAGGACATATTTTTTATTTTATAAGGAATGTGAGAAATAAAAAATTGTTCTCCTTCCAATGTGGGAAATATCATCAAATCCAACAACTCTTCAATCATAAATCTCCAAAATCATGTGTATCAAACTAACTCAAAATTATAATAATTGAAATATTTAAAACCAATAACATCAATCTGATAACCATGGTCACATAAAGATCAAAAACAAAATGTGTTCATGGAACACTATTTATGGTTAAATTAGATGATCTGACACATTCCAAGGTCTCATATTTACTAAATCCTAAAATAGTAATAAAAAGTTAAAAGTAGTTAACATATACTAATTTTTAATATAAATTACAAAATCACATTTATCAGTATCTACATCTACCAGCCTGATTATCTTAAGAACACAACAATGAATGGATTATTCCACTAATACTGATGAATGGTATAGTTAGGGGAACTGATTCTTTATATACATACATGTTACACCTTATTATATGAATGTTAAAATCATAACATTATGATCTTTTTTGTAACCATAGTATTTATATTCCTTTGGAATCATTGATAGAGAAGAAAATAAAAAAAAAATATACATAATCCCATACTAAGTTTCTCACAATTAAAACCATTCTTAGAAACATAATATGTAAAAAATTTCTTCACATCTTGGTAAAAGTTAAATGTAATAATTAAAGATATTTGATGATGAGTAATAAAAAAAGTAATATATATCGTCCAATTTACATATGAGAGGACAAGCTAATTGAATGTTTGTGATAACATGATCAAAATTGTCAATAATATTTTGGAATTAGTAAATTATCTCTTATCTAGAACCATATAATATGGTTTTTCAAATGATACCTCCGACAACATTATTTTGGAGTCATTAATAATCGATTATTATTTGTGATATTTTATCAAAAGAAATAAGATTAAAGATATTGGAATACACATTAGAGTGGAAATTCATTTTCTTAGTCAAGGATCATTATAAAGGCCACCATAGTGGACTAGTCCCACTCTTCCTTCATTTCCTTAGCCAAATTCCACCCACAAGACACTCTTTTTGTACATAGTCCCTTATTAAAATAGGTTCAACCCAATTCAAGTCCATATCATCTTATGTGATATCCATCATTGCCCAATGGACTGGAGGGAAATAATATTTTAGGACCAAAAGTCAGAAAATGATATTCATACATTTTTCAAACAATATTAAAAAACATTCATCATATAATCAATCCATTACCCATTGAAATAAAATGGGATTAATAATAATTTATTTATTTGATCATACCATGACATGATGAAAATATAAAGGTATCATAAATATCTCATAATCATAATCAAAATAAATATAGAAATTTATTATTGTATTGATATCTATATCATAACCTCACTAAATAATAGTTAACATCATGTGATGTCATCATAAAATATATCACCCTTTAAAAGTGCCCTATGATATTTCATGAGGAAAATGTTATTTTTTTAATAAATTATTTAAAAATAAGAAATAAATAAATGGGGAAACATTTTCATTCAATATAAAAATGGAAATATATAAAGGATTCTTCATGGTGATAACTGGTCATGATGAAGAGGAAATATTTCCTTTTACGTTATATTAAAACAATGATTTCATTAAAATTTTAGACCATGAAGCAAAATTTTATCATTAAACAAATGAAAATAACACAGATTTTAAACTATTTTATATCAAATCAAACCTTGGTTAAAAATATTATCATAAATCATAGGATAATTTTATAAACATTCAAAATAATGTTTTAAAGAAAATATTTATAATGACAAAAACAATTCTTGGATGAACAAATAATGAAAGATAATTTTTATAAAAATAATTATTAAACTACTGTATATATAATGAGTTCAAAAGGACATAAAAAATTTAATATCTATAATTAAATAAATGTCTTTAAAATTTAAAAAAATTATAAAGATTATTTATTTTCATCATAAAAAATATAATCATAAACACTTATAATGAAAATGTGACTGTAATGTCAAAAAATTACATCTATGGTAACACTTAAATAATAAAAAATATCATAAATAAAATAAAATCTATTATTAAATATTTGAATTAAAATAGATTCAGGAATAAACATGTTAAAGGGGTATTATATACACAACATGAAAAACATATGAGGAATATTGAATATATCTCATATAAATAATAGTGAGACGATGAACACATGCTTCAAGTTAAATTTTATTCATAATTGATTTAATAGTTGCATAATAAATGAAATTGTTTTATAAATATATTCCAAAACCATTAATAGAGTTATAATAACATATATTTTCAAAAAATATTAATCCAACTCCAATTTGTTAATAATTATTTATTATAATCTTCATTTATGTGGCGTTATTATTAGAAAATTTATAAATCATCTTTATGAATGTCATATTTTATTATTAATTAAAAAATCCCTCAATTTTTAATAATTTTATAAATATACAGTACATTCATTATATATATATATATATTTATAGTCAACCATATAATGTTGGGATATAAAAATTAATTACATTGTTCACATATATTGTAGTCTATATATAGTCATGAATAATGTTTTAATTTTTTAGTGAAAATGGTGAAGGGAAGATTATTAATAATTTCAAATAAAAAATTATTATATTATAAATATCAAAAGTATATATATATTAAATATGTAATCATAACCATACATTATTTATGTTAATTTAAAATGTATTATATCACTATGTGGAGATGGTAGTCTACACATTCACAGGAATGATACATTCAATTCCAATTTTCTATAAAAGATAGTGCATAATAGTGGTTCCATAGAAAAAATTAAATCAATTTATATTATGGATATATAATTTAGTTTTTATATTTAATTACTTAAATTTAAATGGGGAATAATAAAATAAAAATTGAAAGGGTTTGGGTATGATGGTATCTACTTCTTTGAGATACCTCCATTATATCACTACTTAAGGATCCCGGTAATTGTCTTTTAATATTAAAAGAACAAAACATTATATGATAACTGTTTTTAAAATATAATTGTATAAGGATTTGTTGAGATATAAAGTTCACGAATGTTTATTTAATAGAGAAGATGGGGACCCCATTAATTAGTGGGTGTGGTAAACACTATGAATATTATAAAATATTAAAATATTTTAGAGTAATTTAATGGAAATGAATGTAACCTTTTTTTAGTACATGTGATGGATTAGGTATGTACATCATTGGGTGAGACATATGGGTGAAATCGTGAATTTTGGAGAAATATGGTGAATGGATTAATTGATAATAATCCATCACAACATGAGCAGGAATCTTTTAGGGTCCACTATAAAATTACACATCTATCCCAACTTCATGAATATAATGAAATTATTCTTTTAATAATTTCGTGGTACTTCCTTATTTATAAATATGAAAACCATATTTCACCGATGATATTATACATAAATTTTCTTAAACCTATATCTTTCATTATATAAATATTATTAGATATATAATTATATACAATTATGTTAGATCACTTTGGTCTAAATATATTTCTTTCTACACATCATCAAAACATACAATATTTCTTCACATCTCTCCTTATTTGGATTTATAAACATCTAGCTGAATTCCTAAGTTAAAGGTATTGTTATAAAAGAATAAAATAACAAGAAGGTGTTTATACAAACACACTATAAAATATTGATAATAGGATATTGAAATAACTTCTATTTATTTAATTATCCTCCGATATTTAATATCTACTTGATAATGATAAATAGTAATGAAATTGAACATAATATAGAGATCCTGTTAATGCCTTCTTAGAACATGAAGAGAAAAAATATAATATTGTACATAATAAGACATTACAACTTCATTATTTTATATACATTAATGGTGTTAGATAGATATATTTTATCAAAATTAAATGTAGTTTACTTATTTCACAATGTAATATACAATATCCTATACTTTACTAAGGACTTTATAATTTTTGGGGGTTCAATGTTGAAATCAATTATGATCTTGTCCCATTTAAATTATGGAATTAGTTGTAGTTCTAAAATCCCCATATATATATATATATGTCATAAACATCAAACATACTATTCACTGATATATATCCATTTTAGTATCACTTTTCATGTTATCCCACCATTAAAACTCTTTTATATCAGTATTTAACTTTATAATTATATAATAAGTTTCGAATGATGATCTATGAACTTCAATATAAATGTACTCAAAATATGGTAATGATGGGGTATATAGATTGTTCTTTAACAATATCAATGTATCAAACTCCTACTTGAAATTAGGACTACGTATCAATATACTGTGCTACAATTCATCTTCCATACAAGCCTCAATGATCTTCATAAGGATTAATGGTTAGAAACACATTTGGAAAACATATTATTTATTTCAATAATTCATTAATTTAGGTTCAATAATTAGAACATTCCAAAATATTATATAATTTTTTATCCACACTATAAAAAATAAGGAATGATCTTTCCGACTAAAAGAATAATCCATCTTGTTTTCATTCATATAGTGGTAATATATTTAGTATTCATAATCATTAATAAATAACATAGATATTTTATAGTGTTAATTCATCTTATTATTGGTGAATATATTATTTAAACATTTATAATCTATTTTTATTTCTCAGCATTCTCCAGGATGAAAATTCCACTATATCATTAATAACAAATATTATGGTTACATCCATGTCTCTTTTCAAGTAATTGTTCTCATTAATATTTATCTAGTTTTATATATAATATATCACCAAATCATTAATTATGAGGATTATTTTTAGTAACTTCATCAATGAATCACTTTAGATCACAAATCATATCCATTATAAG
This sequence comes from Viscum album, assembly GCA_963277665.1. NCBI lineage: Eukaryota > Viridiplantae > Streptophyta > Magnoliopsida > Santalales > Viscaceae > Viscum > Viscum album. Next base: position 108,889,881 of record OY728121.1, read on the forward strand.
TTAATGTGAGCATATGTGCACTGACCAATATTACATTTATCTGATTGAAATATCCACCACTATCAACATTAGAAAGGAACATTACTCCCATACATGTTATCATGGATAGTGCATTAGATAGTTGTTAGATATTATCCTTATAGTCATAATAATATCCATCCAATAAAATAAAAATGAAGATCTTAGTCGCCATGGTTAGTCTGGGGAAATGTTCAATATATTGTAACATTGATAGATCTACTAATATACCATCACAAGAGACTAAATGAACCAAAAACTATTTGGTATCAAATATTCACACTTGGGAAATTTTGAATAAATATTATCCATTCTTTGGGACATGTGAACTATCCACATGTGATCAAAATTATATTCATTAATCGCAAAATATATAAGAATAAAATCTATAAACACTACTATAAACTAGTCAAGGAAATTTATAAAATAAAAATTTCTTAAAACCATAAATGTAGGGGTATTATTAGTAATACGAAATTGATTCAATATAAATTTGTATTTTTGTAACTAATAACAAATGATTTCATGGGTTTGTATTCAAAACTATGCCTCAGTTTATACTATCATGGTTGATGGTCTATCATATAAAATATTTCAATCCTCTTAATTGATTGAATAAATCATTAATACAGGTTTGATCATAGTTTTTCTTGGAAATAATACTTTTTAGTTTCCAAACATCAATCCATGGACACATTAATATATCATTAATTTAAGAAAATTACAATGTGAACCCTATAAAGACCCTATCCTTTTACACATAACATTTCATTATTTTAAACATAATTCATCATCAGAGTACAAGCCAAGGATCGTTAAGTCTAGTGTCTTGGAAGACTAGGTACATATAACATAAAACATGGGCTAAAAAAGCTTCTTTATTTAATCTTCATAATGAGATCCTAACTTCCTTTGAGCCCTTACATCTGCATAGGGTACCCTGGGTAACACATGAACAATGGGATGAGCTAAAAAGACCAGTAAGGGAAAGAACATAATAATAAACTTTAAGCACATGAGTTAGGAGGCTTGACATAATGATATTGGAAACATGGAACATATGGAATCATAACATATAAACATGGGATCATAAAAATATGGGATACAATAATCATGGGATCATATAAGCATGAGATTATGTAAGAATAGTTTCATATAATGGTGTCATCAACTTTAAACAAGACTTTAGAATGAGTCAAGGCTAACCGCCAATCTCGTTTCCCATAGTACCACAAGCCAAGGATTCCCGCCCAGACCGTTTTCCCATAATCTTATCATGAGACATTAACATTACCCAATTCATTGGAGTGGTATCTGGGCGCACCCATCTACGCTTATCCATGTATATGCTTGCCATATAAATAACCTCAATCATATATAAACATAAGAGTACCTAAGGAATGAAATGGGCACACAATCACGTTATGAAGCATAATAAAAAGGGGCGTAACATACAAGTGTCCATGAAAGAAAGGAATTAAATCATAAATAGACATTAATAATGTATAAAGGCATACATCATGACAAGAGATAACACACTTAAGTGATAACATGTAAAAATAGTTTTTAGGAATCTTTGAGTCAAAACATTTTAGTGCGGTTTAAGAAAACATTAAATATCTCTTAAAACGAAAAGCGGCATAATATTTTTTATAAAACCAGAAGAGAAAAAGGAGGGTTTTAATAATATAAAGACTGATTTTATAAGGAAAAAGGTGACTTAAAACATAGGATAGTGTAAAATTGATAAGAGGAAAGAATTCTGGAAGTTCCCTTAAAACGGGTTCACTTATCGTGAAGTAATGAGGACAGAATCACTTAAAATCATACATATCTCCAAAATAAAGTGATGAAAGAATATTGATAAGTAGACATGGAACATGTGAACAAAATTTAATGTATTCACAAGAAAAGATAAGATTACATCATTTTGGTGGAATGGTAGATAAGAAAACCCGAAGGAATAAAAGAGGTTCGGGTAGAATTCATTACGGATTGTTAGTATGGTATCAGAAGTACTTGAGGGGGCTTAGTGAGAGAGGAAAGGGAATTATCATAACTTATACATAAAGAGGAAAGTATGGGGGAGGTGCGAAATAATTCCACATAATTAATAATTACACACAACATGTCTTAACATAGTGAACAATCTTGAATAAGAGGGAAATTGAGAGGATCCCTTACCTTAGGTCCATTGGTGTTATCCACATGATATTAATGACCTGAATAGTCAAATTAGGTTTGTTAATCAATAGTTACATAACATTATATAATTTTAAAATATTAATTATAACCTTTTAAGTTCATTTATACCCATTTTTATTGATTACAAGGTTCAATTTCATTGTTCGGGTCCGTTTGTTTCATTTGTTTTAATGATCAGTTCAATTGTATTTAGGTTCAAATAAATTGTAAGATGAAAATGGTTGTCCAGAATTTAAGTTATATAAAATTAGTGTACATCCATTAGGTTACATGGTTAAAATTAATTTGGTTAATGAGAGTTAAATAGAACCATTACATTAAACATTAAAGATAAACACTTGAATCAATTTTAACGTTTTTTCCCATAATTGACTTGTTTTGTATTATTGTTTTATATCAAGAGTGTACGAGGATTAAAGAACATTAAATAGGAAATATAAAATATATAATAATAAGGTTCAACCATAACATAAATGGTTTCATGACCATTATCAAAATGATAAAATAATTTGAAAACACATTATCCATGATGTTGGTAATTTGACACATCACTAGCGATTTTTTAATTCTAGAACGTGAGGTAGAGAAGGGTAAGCAAGATGCTTTAAATTTTCCATAAACATGATTAGAATACATAATATTTGAGATTCGGGAGCTTTCATTCCTTTTGGATAAGGGAATGGGAAGAGATTATAAGGAATGAAAGAAAATGAAAACAAAACACTTGAAAACAAAAGAGGGTTCTTACCCTTTGATCTCCTCTCTTTGAGACTCCTCTTAGGGGCTTTGGTTTTGGTCTTTTGGAAAGACCATAAATCCTTTGACGTGGGGAAGGAGCTTCGGAGGGTATTTTGGCAGAAATTTGGCTAGGCACAAGGCTTGAGAGGTGTGAGGAAAAGAGGTAACGAGAGAGGGTATTTATAGTGGAGGAGAGAGGGGTTTCCTTAATATAAAATTCATTAGTTTATTATTTACCCACAAGAAAAGGAATTGTGAGTCTTGAATGACCAAGTATATTAATTTTATAATGTAATCCCGAAGAATCTGGGATTACATCAGTAGAACATCACATGTGACTCAATAATTAGCTTATTTAGCTTTTTTTTTTTGTAAATTACGGTATTTCACTATTCCTAAAAAATTCAATTATTTCAGAAAAATCCCAAAAATTTACCCCAACCATTTGTCAACGTGTAGAATCCTAAAATGATGTCCATTTTTAAAAAATAATTTTCTAAATATGATTATTTTAATATTTAAATAAAATAATAATTTATTTTCAAAACCAGCTTTAAAGCATTCATTAACTCATTCGAAACTATAGGTATATCGAACTTCCAACATGAATATTATTTTTATACCACCATAAGTAAGGTTACTATTCATTAGGGTATATCACTATTCATAAGGGTATGTTACTTTTCATTAGGGTAGGTTACTATTCACCAATTGTTTTTATTAGACTCCAAAAAACATCTTGAACACAACCGTGTATGAGGATTTTGGAAATTCCAAACACAGAAGTGACAAACTTATGTTTTAATGTCACTTATCACTTATTAGTTCATTATTATTTGTTTTTATGACATAAATATAAGAATGAAATTTCCATTAAAAGCATTGGGTCATTACATTCTTCCCCCCTTAAGAAATTTCCCCCTCGAAATTTCATTTTATATTCTAGGCCAAAAACAGATGTGGGTACATTTCCTTCATTGCTTCCTCCAATTCCCATGTTGCTTCCTCAAACTTATGGTTCCTCCACAAAACTTAGACAGGATGGGTTTTCTTGTTGCGTAAAACTTTATCTCTTCGATCTAGAATCTTTACTGGCTGCTCCACATATGAGAGATCATCTTCCAGCTACACCACCTCTGAGTTTAGTACATGTGAGGGATCTGGTATGTACTTCTCCAAGAGTGATACATGAATTACATCATGAACTAGAGCCATATTCGGTGAAAGTGAAAGCCGATAGGCCACAGCTCCTATGCGGTCAAGGATCTCAAACAGACCAATATACCTTGGGCTTAGCTTCCCTTTCTTCCTGAATCTCATGGCTCTCTTCCATTGAGATATTCGAGGGAAGACTTTATCTCCAACGTTGAACTCAAAATCCCTTCGACGGTTGTCAGCATAGCTCTTTTGCTGACTTTGAGTAGCATTGATGTGTTTCTGGATGACATGAACCATCTCTATCATTTCTTGAACATGATCAGGTCCAAGTAGCTCTGTTTCTCCAAATTCATCCGAACAGGCTAGAGTTCTACATCGCTTTCCATATAGAGCTTCATATGGAGCCATTTGAATACTCTAGTGGAAGCTATTGTGGTATGAGAACTCAACCAATGGGATATTATGATCCCATCCACCTTGGAATTCTAGAGAGCAGCCTCTAGGAATATCTTCAAGTGTCTGAACAGTTCTTTCAGACTAGCCATCAGTTGGGGGGTAATAGGCCGTGCTGAAATTTAACACAGTACCCAAAGCATGTTGAAGACTCTTCCAGAATTTAGATGTGAACGTTGGATCACGGTCAGAGACAATTGAGAGTGGAGCACCGTGCATCCTCACCATTTCCTTCATATATATCTTTTCATGTTTTTCATGCCAGAGATATTCTTGAATAGCGATGAAATGGGATGTCTTTGTGAGTCGGTCAACCACAACCCATATCACATTATTTCCTTTCGTCGTCTTCAGGAGACCCGTGAAAAAGTCCATAGTAACATTTTCATATTTCCACATAGGTATAGGCAATGGATGCATCAAACCATTGGCCTTTTTTCACTTAGCTTTAACTTGTTTACATACTAAGCACCTTGATATATATTCTGCAATCTCTTTTTTCAAGTTATTCCACTAGAAGTGTTCTCGGAGATAACGATTAATTTTTGTACTCCCAGGATGAAAAGAGAAGGTCGAGCTTTGTGCATCATTCAATAGCTCCTTCTTTATCTATGGATCGGATGGTGCACACAAGAGTGTCTGAAATCATACAACTCATTCCTCATCAATTTTGAAATCAGAGGATTTCCCATTTTTAACAGCTTCCACCCTTTTCTGAATTTCCACATCCTTTCTTTGAGCAACCTTTATTTTCACCAAGAGGGATGGTTGAGAAATTATTTGATAATGGATTTATGATGTTCCTACCTTAATGATTCCCATGTCCATGCTTTGCAAATCTAAAAAGATTGGATCCTTTTCAATTCTCATCATTGATGAAGATTCTGGATCCTTTCTACTTAGATCGTCCACCACCTTGTTTGCCTTACCGGGATGGTAGTGGATTAAGCATTCGTAATCCTTGATGAGCTCTATCCATCTTCGCTGGCTCAAATTATGCTCTTTATGTGTGAATATATACTTGAGACTCTTTTGGTCAGTATATATCTCACATTTGTCCCCATAGAGATAATGCCGCGAGATTTTCAAGGCAAAGATCGCAGCTGCTAACTCCAGACCATGCGTTGGATAGTTTTACTCATGGATTTTCAGCTGACTTGAGGCATAGGCTATCACTTTATTATTTTACATCAGCACACATCCTAATCCCTTTCTTAGATGCATCATTATACACCACAAAGAGTTCCCCACTAGTAGGGAGTGTGAGTACCGGCACAGTGATAAGCCTCTTTTTCAACTCCTTGAAACAGTCTTCACATTCCGGTGTCCAGTTAAACATTACTCCCTTCTGCGTCAGCTTGGTCATTGGTTTGACAGTCGTGAAATGTTCTTCACGAATCATCGATAATACCCAGCTAGACCCAAAAAGAAACGGATATACATTAACGAAGTTGGCCTAGGCCACTCTTCGATTTCCTTTATCTTGGAAGGGTCAACAAATATCCCTTTGCTAGTGATAACATTCCCTAGGAATGACACTTCCTCCATCCAGAACTCACATTTACTGTACTTTGCATACAACTTCTCCCATCGCAAAGTATTTAACACAGTTCTCAAATTCTCCTCATGTTCCTCCTTGCTATTGGAGTATATAAGAATATCATCAATAAAGACTACCAAAAATTTGTCGAGGTAATCTCTAAAGACTCTATTCATTAAATCCATGAAAATTTCTGGAGCATTAGTGAGTCTGAAGGGCATCACTATGAACTCATAGTGTCCATACCTCATTCGAAAGGAAGTCTTGGGAATATCGTCCTTCCTCGCCTTTATTTGGTGATATCCTGACCAAAGGTCCACCTTAGATAAATACATGGCCCCATGTAGCTGATCAAACAATTCATCTATCCATGGAAGGGGATACTTGTTCTTTATAGTGATTTTATTGAGCTCAAGATAATCAATGCAGAGGCGCATTGATCCATCCTTCTTCTTGACGAAGAGGACTGGAACACCACACGGTGAAGCACTCGGGCGTATAAAACCCTTCTCCATATTCTCTTGTAACTGCTTATTCAACTCTTCTAGCTCTATAGTGGCCATTATGTAAGGTGCCTTTGAGATTGGAAGAGATCCACAGATAATTTCAATTGAGAACTCAACCTATTAGTCGGGGGGAATACCAGGAAACTCTTCAGGGAATACATCAGTGTAATACCTCATGATGGGAATGTCTTCAAGCATGATTTTATCCTTTTCCTTAATCATTTGAGCGAGGTATGCATGCTCATAATGAATCAATATCCACAATTTATATGAAGAATCTAAAGGAGATTCATCTTCCTCCCTACACTTGTAAATAATCGTATGATGCTTTGGGATGTGGAGAGTAATCTCCCTTTCCCGGTAGTTGATTTTGGCCTTGTACAAAGATAGCCAATCCATGCCCAAGATAGCATCAAATTCCACTAAAGGTAGTATGACATGATTTTCTGGGAGTTTCATCCCACAAACATTAACCAGGGAGGAGTTATAAACCATGGAAGCAATAATTTACCCATTCTCTGTTCTCATAGATAACTTTTCCTCCAAATTTTGAGGTGGTGTTTGAATAGTTATACTAAACTTACAGGATATAAAATAATGTGTAGAACGAGAATCAAATAGCACTTGCACTATTCTTGAATGAATAACAAGCGTACCTATCACCACATAATTTTCCAGCTCCACCTCAGCAATTGTGATATCATAAAACATTCCTTGTTGCCTTGGAGGTTGTTGCTGATTGCCTCCGATAACCCTTGGCTTAGGGTAATTGTTTGCATAATTCCAAAGCTCCTTCCAGTTATAACACTACACTTCAGGCTGAGTATTGATCTGAACCTTATTGTCTTCTTCAACATTAGTAGGAATTTTTATACGCCTTCGGTAGTTCTTGGCCAGATGACCAAACTTTCCGTATTTGAAGCAATTATTGGTTCCCTTCAGAAAGTTACCAGGATGCTTCTTCCCATAATTTTCACAAAGGGGAAAGTTGGGATTCTTTCCATCATGGGATTTGTTTGATTGACCACCCATGTTTTTTTCCATCTTCCGCTTCTTGTCACTGGGCCCATGAGACCACTGAGAGTCTCCAATCTCTATTTCCACCTTGAGGGCACAACATAAAATGTCCTCAAAACTGACGAAGTCTGGAATCACCAATGCTTTCATAGACTCGACTTTAGTATGCTAAAGAAGAGATCCACCTTGCATTCAGTGTTCATGAAAAAGCCATAGGCGTACCTTGAAAGCCTGGTAAAGTTTTCTTCATACGCCCCGATGGACTCATCTTCCTTCTCCTTGAGTCTGAGGAATTCCCTTTCCATCTTGAGACGGAGGTTTTGAGGAAAATATTTGTTGAAAACTATCTTCTAGAATTCCTCCCAATCTATGGAATCAATTTCCTCTTAGGACTTTATATTCTTGATCAGTTTCCACCACTGATCAGCTTCCCCATCAAAACGATAGACTTCCAGTACCACCTTCTCTTTTTCCGAGCACTGGAGGATGGTGAATATGTATTCAATGGAGTTAATCCATTGTTCCGCGAGGAGGGGATCAGATGATCCGCTAAACATGGGAGGCCTTTTCCACATGACGGATTCCATGACAACATTCACTTTCCATGGAGGAGGAGGAAGTTACACCTGATTCAAGTTATTATTCATAACTTGAGCTAGCTGAGCAAGTACTGCCCTGAACTTTTGAGCACCCGATTCCATCACCTCAGGAATATCATTAGGGTAATCATCACATTGCCTATCACGTTGGATGTTGGTAAATGTTCTTCTATTTCCCGCAATTAACTAAGAGAAAGAACATATAATTAATGGTCTTGAACACTTATAAAAAAGGAAACATTGAACATAAAATTATAAACTTATAAAGAAGAAGTATATCCTAAATTATGATTCATCAGGTTAAATCTAGGTTATCCTCAAAATAATTCTTAACATGTATTCTTATGGGATTTTTATTCTTTTTTCCCCTAATAATGGTTTGTACTAAGCTCATGAAACTACCAAAGTATATCCCCCAGGAGTGTCGTAACCAAGAGTGCAGCAAGGCCCATTTTCATGCACCAGTTCCAGTTCAAGTCTAGCTCAAAGTAGTGTTTTTGGATTTTACCCCTAGGATAAATCTATTCCAGAGCCGCCTCTACCTACTCGTATCCAGACAGGGATGTATTTTCTTGATAAACCACTTACTCAATACTCACCAAAATTTTAGAATTTTTTCTAATACTTAGTCTCATCCTTAAGGTTCTCAGTAAGGTGCTCTATTACTTATCTCCAAAAATAACTAGACCATCCTATGATACCAACTATAGAGACCCTATACTTTTACACATAACATTTCAAGATTTCAAACATAATTCATCATTAGAGTACAAGCCAAGGATTGTTAAGTCTAGTGTCTTGGAAGACTAGGTACATATAACATAAAACATGGGCTAAAACACATCTTTATTTAATCTTCATAATGAGATCCTAACTACCTTTGAGCCCTTACATCTGCATAGGGTACCCTGGGGAACACATGAACAAAGGGATGAGCTAAAAAACCCAGTAAGTGAAAGAACGTAAGAATAAACTTTAAGCACATGATTTAGGAGGCTTGACATAATGATATTGGAAACATGGAACATATGGAATCATAACATATAAACATGGGATCATAAAAACATGGGATAAAATAATCATGGGATCATATAAGCATGATATTATATAAGAATAGTTTCATATAGAGGTGGAAGATACTTTAAACAAGACTTTAGTATGAGTCAAGGCTAACCACCAATCTCGTTTCCCATAGTAGCACAAGTCAAGGCTAACCGTCCGGTCTGTTGGCCCATAATCTTCTTAGGACACATTAACTTTACCCAATGCATTGGAGCACAATCTGGGCGTACCCATCTAAGCTTATTCATGTATATTCTTTCCACATAAATAACCTCAATCAAATATAAACATAAGAGTACCCAAGGAAAGAAATGGGCACACAATCTCGATATGAAGCATAATAAAAAGGCGCATAACATACAAGCATCCATGAAAGAAAGGAATTAAATCATAAATTTACATTAATAATGTATAAAGGCATAAATTAGGACAATATATAACAAATTTATGTTATAACATGTAAAAATAGTTTTTAGGAATCTTTGAGTCAATACATTTTAGTGCGGTTTAAGAAAACATCAAATATCTCTTAACGAGAAAAGCAACATAATATGTTTTATAAAACCAGAAGTAAACCAGGAGGGTTTTCAGAATAATAAGACCGATATTATGAGGACAAAGGTGACTTAAATCATAGGATAGAGTACACTTGAGAAGAGGAAGGAATTCTGGAAGTTCCCTTAAAACAGGTTCACTTATCGGGAAGTAATGAGGAGAGAATCACATAAAATCATGCATATCGTCAAAATAAAGTGATTAAAGAGTCTTGATAAATATACTTGGAACATTTAAAAAACATTTAAATTATGAACAATAAAATATAAGATAACATCATTTTGGTATAAAGGTAGATAAGTCAAACCGAAGGAATAAAAGTGGTTCGGGTAGAATTCTTTACGGATTGTCGGCATGGTATCAGGAGTAGTTGAGGGGGATTAATGAGATAGTAAAGGGAATTCTAATCACTTATACATATAGAGGACAGTATGGGGGAGGTTCCAAATCATGCCCCATAATTAATAATTACACACAAAATGTCTTAACATAGTAAACAATCTTGAATAAGAGAGAAATTGAGAGGACCCCTTACCATAGGTCCGTTGGTGTTCTCCACTTGATATTAATGACCTAAATAGTCAAATTATGTTTGTTAATAAATAGTTATAGAACCATATCTAATTTTAAAAGATTCATTATAACCTTTTTAAGTTCATTTATACCCATTTTTATTGATTACAATGTTCAATTTCATTGTTTTGGTCCGTTTGTTTCATTTGTTTTAATGATCGGTTCAATTGTATTTAGGTTCAAATAAATTGTAAGATGAAAGTGGTTGTCCAGAATTGAAGTCATATAACTTTAGTGGACATCCATTAGGTTATATGGTTAAAATTTATTTGGAAATTTAGAGTGAAAGGGAACCTTTATATTAAACATTAAAGATAAGCACTTGAATCAATTAAAAAGATTTTCACATAATTGACTTGTTTTGTATTATTGTTTTATATCATGAGTTTATGAGGATTAAAAAACCCTAAATAAGAAATATAACATATATAATAATCTGGTTCAACCATAACATAAATGGTTTCATGACCAGAATTAAAATGATAAAATAATTTGAAAACACATTATCCATGATGTTTGTAATTTGACACATCACGAGCGATGTTTTAATTATAGAACCTGAGGGAGAGGAGGGGAAGAATGATGCTTGAAATTTTCCATAAAAATGTTTATCATCAAGAATATATGAGATTATGGATCTTTGATTCCGTTTGTATAAGGTAAGGGGAAGAGGGTATAAGGAAAGAAAGAAAATGAAGACAAAACACTTGAAATCAAAAGAGGGTTCTTACGCTTTGATCTCCTCTCTTTGAGACTCCTCTTAGGGGCTTTGGTTTTGGTCTTTTTGAAAGAAAAAAAAGCCTTTGACGTGGGGAAGGATCTTGGGAAGGTATTTGGGAAAAAATTTGTCTAGGCACAAGGCTGGAGAGGTGTCACGGAAAGAGGTAAGGAGAGAGGGTATTTATAGTGGAGGAGAGAGGGGTTTCCTTAATATAGAATTCATTAGTTTATTATTTCCCCCCAAGACAAGGAATAGTGAGTCTTGCATGACCAAGTATATTAATTTTATAATTTAATCACGAACCAACTGGCCTTACATTAGTATAACATCACACGTGACTCAATAACTAGCTTATTTAGCTTATTTTTGTAAATTACGGTATTTCACTATTCATGAAAAATTCATGTATTTCAGGAAAATCCCAAAAATTTCCCAAACAATTTTTCGACGTGTAGAATCAAAAAATGAAGTCCATTTTTCAAAAATAATTTTCTAAATATGATTATTTTAATATTTAATTAAAATAAAAATTTATTATCAAAACCAACTTTAAAGCATTCATTAACTCATTCTAAACTATAGGTATATCGAACTTCAAACGTGAATATTATTTTTATACCACCATAGAAAATGTTACTATTCTTTAGGTTATATCACTATTCATAAGGGTATGTTACTATTCATTAGGGTTGGTTACTATTCACCAAAAATTATTATTATTTTATTAGACTCCAAAAAACATCTTGAACACAACCGTGTATGCCGGATTTTGGAAATTACAAACACAAAAGTGACAAACTTATGTTTAAAGGTCACTTATAACTTAGTAGTTAATTATTTTTTGATTTTATGACATAAATATAACAAGGGAAATTCCATTAAAAACATTGGTTCATTACAAACCCTATTTTGAATCACATAACCCTATGAACCCCTTTTAATGATTACCCTAGATTGTCACACTCAATTACTATAACTAAATTAGGGACATTCTATATGGAGTCACTGAAATAATATTATATCCATGTATAAATTATATTGAAAATTATAATTCATGATTCATATAAAGACTTGTAAACTCCTCTAATATTATATAAAAAAATCTAGAATAGAGTCTTATTTTCATTATTGAGTTTCTCTTCAAATATTTAAGATAAAGACCTCTTCTCTAAGGGAATATACTCCCATAAAATAGTTGCAAATTTTTTTTGAGGATCATATTTATCAGCAAACCAATATATTTTGACATTTTTCATTGGAGTGAAAAAATGATAATTCCCTTATGTATAAATTGATATGGAAGTTATACATTTTTAAAAAATATATTCCAAATAAAGTTAAAATTTAAAATAGTGGTTGAAAAATTTTCTTTTTAGGAATTTTATTCCCTCTAACATCAATTACTAAAGAATAAATTACATGAGATCCATCCAATGGCCCAAAGGCCTTCAATTTTTATTGAATTTTGATAATCCACCTTTAAAGGGGGTAGGTGAAACCCTTACAAGCCCCATAATCATAAGTATTACATGGCATGTTGGCCGTAGAAGAATTCATTGCATGTATGCTTCAAACAATACATACAATCCAGACTAACTACTTGGAACTGCTCCTCCCCAGCATCTTCATCGTGGAATCATCTCCCCACCTTCACATGGCTATTTAGATAGGATATCATGTGCATGCATAGCCTTGTCCCGATGGTAGGTGTCATACCCTCTCATTCTTTCCATCTGTGTAGCTTATGCTCTGGTGAAAGATCCTTGTTCAACCTCCTTATAGATCTTATTCATCCAAGGTTGACTGGTTTACACTTGAATTTAAGGAGGCCCAAAGGAATTGAGGTGGCCTAAAGGTCTTACTGGCCTGACGGATTGGGAGTCCCGAAGGCCTTAAAGGCCTCGGGGACTAAATCAGTGGCCCGAAGGACCAAACCGAGGAAAATTCCCGGCTGCTGCAGTGCCAAACAGTTCCTGCTACAGTTCCTGCTACATCACCTTCTACAGTACTTCATAGTTCCCTCTACATTACTAATGCAGTACCTACTACAGTACTACTACAGTACCCCCAGAAATTGTGCCTCTGCCTAGATTTGATCATGGGTCACCTAGATTCACATAAGAGTCCTCAACATCCGGGCTGAGGCTCATGTGAAAAATGTGGGTTTCTAATACCGACTCCCAATGGGGTGACCTGACGAAGCCTAGGTTTGCTCCACACTCCCAAGAAAACCAATGTTTTTGAATTAACCTATGCATAATACACATAATGTCCGAGTCTGGCGGGACTCGAGCCTACACCAGTTCCCATGAAGAGTGAGGGGTACAACCAGCAGGTACCACTCTAGTAACACACCATGGACAATGTGGGTTTCTAACACTGACTCCCAACTGGGGGACCCAACCAAACCCAAGTTCACTCCACACTCCCCAGCTAAGCAGTGTCTTTGAATCACCCTATGCATAACACGCACAGTGTCCGAGTACAATGGGTCTCATGCATGCTCCAGTTCCCATAGAGAGAGGGGTACAACTAGCGGGTAACACTCGTCTAACTCCCCATGGGCTCAATGACATGAAATGATTCATCATAAAGTTAGTTTTTTCCAATAATAATTCAAAATTTAAAAATTGGGTAAGCATTGTGATACCCATTTAATATTACTTATATATAATATGTGTGTTGATATATAGTTTAATATGAAAATATTTATTTTATAATTGTTGGCATGTTTACATTTCATCATATTCTTATTACACACCACAAAAATATTTTTATCATGAAATTTACCCTATCTCATGAATTAATTGGGTTTTGACATCAATCATAATCATTTACTAGCAGAATCTATCATTAGGTAGCATAAATAACATTCTCCTTGAATTTGAATCAATATAATATAATGTGTTCCATTTTCTGGATTTTTATATATGGTCACATTATTACCTAAATTATTCCTATCACTTTATAATTTTAATTTGTGGTGTTCATACATTTAACAGATAAATCTTTTACTAATCCCTTATAGATAATTTCATCCATGTTTCATTCCACACATATAGGATAATTGAATAATGAACTTCTTCCCCCCAAAATTTATTATATTTTAATACCCATTAATCTTTATCATTATATTCTTATAAATAATAATAGATTGACTGTAAATTAAAATATCAAATTTTTCCATGATAAAAAATTGAATCATTTAATCATAGTTATTGATTTACCTTATAGAAAACACCATTTAGCGACATTCTTTTAATCTGCTAAATAATTGATTGATCTTATTCTTTGTATCGATGATAATACATAATTCTAATTTTATATGAATTATAAAATTTTCATTATTGATACAAATGGATTCATAAATTTTATTCATTAGAACAAATAAATCAATTTTTTAAGAATAAATATATATGAATGTACCTGATGAAAAATAAAATTCCAAACTCACCCCTCTCTATAGATTCAATTTCATCCTATTTCCTCATGTTCTTTCTTATAGTCTAATATTGATCTTATCCCCCTTACATGTAACAAATAGCCAAAATAACTATTTCATATTTTCAAAACTTGATAAAAAAAGTACCTTTTCAATGGTACTATTATATTTCTAACAAACTAGTGGATTAAAAAATGAACTAAATTATAGTGGATGTTTCCTCATGATGAATTATCAGATCACTATCCCATCCTTTTGGTTAAGGTAATTTTATTCTGATTTTTGTCTTAAGATGATTTAAAAGAATATGAATGTGATTTATCATTCCAAAATGCGAAATAGTTATTTTCTCATTTTGGAAATAATTTAATATTTCATCACATACAGTATTAATGCATTTCCATTATGTCCCATCATTTAAAAAACCAAATTCATAGCGTGATAAAAAATTATTCAGTTTAAAAAACATATAATACTATAATATTATATATATATATATGCTGTCACAATCATGAACCCCTCTATTAAATATCTAAAAACTTAATCTTGTCCTAGGTTTTCCATTAACATTATCTATTAAAAGAATTAATTCTAGTTCATAATAAAATTATTGATTTACCCAAGTTAATCCCCCACGAGTGTCTAGAAAGGAATTTAATTTTAATCCCACATATCAGGAAAAAATAATATTATTGTAAATATATAATCATCCATATTTTGATATTTTAAACCTTTTTACATCATTTACAAATCCTCATCCACATACTAGTATTTGGTAGGGAATTATTTTTGAGGAAATGTGTAGTACTTTCTTCAACATAACATAGGATGTTATCCTATATGTATGGTTATCTGAATGTTTCATATTAGTTTTTCCTCAGCCCAGATTCCAATGATAAAAAATCATACTTTTATACTAATTGACATAGCATATTCTTTACACACATAAATTTAATATCATATTAGTAAAATTAAAATCCAGTCTATAAAAATGACGATTCAGGTTCTCTAGAAAAAAGATAACAAAATAATAAATAAATTTTTATATCGTCTCTAAATTTTTACTTATCATTTATCAACCTTATTATACATATCATATATAAAACCATTCACCACATCCTTAGGAAAAAACATAATTGGTGAGATCAATTTCTCAATACGGTTAGAAATAGGATATATGAATTGTTGATCATATGAAGGAATGATATTAGCATAAGGGAATGATAACATGATGTAACCATATTATAATAACTAAAAATAATATAAATATATATAATTAAAAACCATGGAATTGAGTTTTTTCAGTAAAATTATGAAAAAAATGTGGTTGAAATCATAAAGAAGTAGTCATTATCATTTAGGACATATCAAAAGATTATTAAATATGTTTCTCATCTACACAATAAAATATAATATTTTTTTATTTTACATATAGTTACTTAAAAGGATAAAATTGTTAATTTGGATCACTTCCCAAACAATTAATTTATTAGAAATGGTTCACTTCCAATACTATCATAGTGGATGGAGTCTCTTATTGAATAGGGTTCCCTCCCCATTGTAGTCCTTATAACCTCATGAATTATCCATTTTCTTCCAATTACATTGAGGGATATATAATATTGATCTTAACTAATATAAAATGAAATAAATAAATATTTCTGACACTTGATAATAAAATATTCATCATGTCATCATTCCATGTCCCTTGTAATGAAACAAGCTTAAAAAACATATAATCCTTTCATCATAGCTCAACCGACAGAAATTAATATTTTTAATCAACATAAAATTATATATATATATATATATAATCTAGATGATATACTTGGTTTCAATACCCAATAAATCACAACTAACATCAACATGAGTTACCATAATTGAAAATACCTTTAAAAGGATAATGTAATATTTTACAAATAATATAACTATTTAATTTTAAACTAACTTATTTAGATTATGAATATTTAAAATTATTATTGGAAAAAGTTTCATTAAAAATAAAAATGTAAAAATAAAAATCATTCTTCAAATCATTGTGGAGTGATTATTGGGATAAAAAAATTTCATGTTGTGTATGATAAAATAATGACTTACATCACAGTTTTAGTAAAAATTAAAATATATCTCCTTCAACAAACAATAACAAAATAAGGAAAATATAAATTAATACATGGGTAAAAATTATATTATTCTATCATTTTATAATATGAAAACATTTGTTGAATTTTTTTAATGATAATATACTCATTGATGAAAATTGTTCTTGACCATATAATAAAATAATGTGAGTTTTCAATAATAATAATCTTTTTTATATCTTAAGTAATGAATATTATAAAATAAAAGGAAAACAGATAATCTAAAAAATAAAGATATTATAATATATAAATAAGATTTTTGATCGATATATATTAGACATTCATCTTTGTATATTTAAACATAACCAATCTATATAAAAATGATAATTTACTTGAAAATCCATAATGCTCAGGTAACTATTGAATCAAAATACCCTTAAAGGAAATAAATAAAAATAAAAAATTAATTGAAGTTAATATAATAATATTGTTGATATAATATATCAATTTTGTATTATATAAACCAAATGAGTGAAATATATGTTGACTATAGTGTATTTATCATGGAAATAAAATGTTTGATTAGAAACCTTTCTCTGAGGTTTGAAGAACATTGTGTGTTCTAAAAAATACATTGTAATAAATTTAAAATTATTATAATTATATAACTATAGAATGTTAATATTTGTAAGAACCTAGGTTTTGGGACTCTGAGACTTTGAAAAAATTTATTGATATCATTCCAGAGCAGGGCGTTCATTCGGCGTACAATTTCAAGGTCCGGTTTTCCTGAAATTAATTATATAAAAATGTTATGTTTTTTTATATTATGCATGCGTGGTTAACTAAAGAAAATGTGATATCCCTTAGACGGTTGATCGAATCAAAAATCTGACACCACGGTTGGGTCGGGAACGTGGTGTTTACCTTAGGCGCGACATCAAACGAGTCATCACGGGACATTCGTACCCCTCGCTCGTTAGTGGTGTGTTAAATGTATAAATTAAATTATATTATTTAGTTAATAGGTCAAACACGAGTAACTCCTAAATGTTTTCTTGGATGAGAAAACAGAGGGCACCGTTGAGTCCGGAGCGTGCCATTTACCCTAGGCGAGGTGTAAAATTTGCGGACATGGGCCTACTCTGAGAAATGTCACCCAGGGGAAATGGTCATTTCAGAATGTTCACTTAGTGTTTTTATCACTGATATTATTTTTGAATAACTGGAAAACGAAGTCTCGGAATTGACATCTGAGACATTCGTTGAGTTTGAAATGGGGCGTTTTTCTTCGGCGTGAGATAAAATAATTTGGCGCAGACATTTCGGAATCCGCGCCCGTTGGTATAGTTTTAAGTGAATTTATATAAATTCAATAAGTGTAGAGGGAAGACACATTTTCTTCATCCCTATCTCTTTATCTCTCCCTCTCTCTCTCTCTACAGTTCCTCACCATTCTTCGGTGTTCTTCGCTGTTCTTCACCAGATTGAGGAGCGGACTCCAGCGGATCAAAGCAGGATCGAGCAGACGTGTTTCCAATGACGAACGGATCCAAAAAGGTAGGATTCTTGTCGAATTTCATGACCTCGTAGATTTTCTCAATTTCTTAATCATTTTAGTATTTCAATTTTTATAGTTTTTATAATTTCGGGCATTGGCCGAATGAACACGGACAATGCCCGAGCCCCGTTAAATTCCTCATTCTTGAATGTTCTTCGTCCCAAATTTTCGGGCACGCGCAAACCTCGACGGATCAATGAGTAGGGGAAGGAGTTGTGAACATACTATCCCAGGGATCCAGAAACCGGTGTCAGAAAATTTTTCCGATCACTGAAGTGGTCAGGTGGATCGGTCAAAGGTTCGGCTCCAGTGATGGGCGGCGACCGGAGACCGAAACAACGGCAGAGTGGGGCTTCCGTGTCGTGGAACACGACAGAGCATGGGAGTTGGCGTTAGCGGCGTCGAGTGTGGCCGACGCAGACCGGTAGTTGCCTGGAGTCGGGTAGGCCGGTAGCGGAGGCATAGTGGGGAGCTTTGGCACAGGGCAGCAGGGGCGAGGTCGGGCTTCAGAGAGGCGGCGTGGTCGAGCAGAGGAGCTGGCACATACACGGGCTTTAGGCGGAGCGGATCACAGCGACACCGAGCCGTAGTGGAGTGGCGGCGAGTAGGGGAGGCCTCGAAGTAGGTGTCCGGTCGCGGTCAACAGAGGAGGACCCTGAGGTCATGCCTCGGAGGTGTGGAGGAAGCCGGGACCTGCGGTTTGCGGGTCCAGCTAGGTGACGCGACCAAGGCCGGCCTTTTGGCAGGTCTTCTTTGGAGAACCGGACCAGATGCGGGTCCGATGGTTTGAGGCGGGCCATGATAGGTTGGACCGGACCCAGGGCTGGGCCGCGTGCTGGCAGCCAGGACCGGGCCATCGGTCTGGACCGGCCCATTTTGCGGGTTTGTTTTGTTGATCGGTGGAACGAAACGCATAATGTGAATAATTAATTAATTAATTGTTGCGTCGAACCTAACTCCTACTTGGGATGTCCAATTGATGCACCGTTAGCGGCAACGTGACCCCATTCCTCATACAGAATTTTTGAGATGCTTTCTGAATCGTTCAGGTTGGAGATAGGGTACGATCCCACAGGGCCTAGATCGCACGCATTACGGTGAAACACCTCTTTTCACCCGACATCCATTTAGGGTGTTTGAGTACTCGTTTCTAATTGTTTTTTCGATGGGATTGCATTGGCGCAATCAACCCGCCTAATTTTGGGCTCGAGATGTGGGCCCCTAAGGGCCCCGTTTGCGTATAACTTGGGAAGTTGTAGCATCTGCATCCAGATTCCATTTTAGATGTCGTTAGTGGTGTTGTGACCATGAAATCAAGATGATGTTGACCAGGGTTGTTTCAGGTGATGAAGCTGGAGTTGAGGCATGGGCCCCATGGGCTGTCTTTTGAGCTGCATGCAGCGTACTATGACTTTTTCATCTGACGTCTGTTCGGTGTGAATGAATATTATTTCTGATGTGTTTTTCCAAGATCATCGTGATGGGGAAGTGCTCCCGACCTTTTTTGGGATTATGGTGTGGGTCCCACATGGACTGGCTATGGTGAATAGTACAGTTTTACACTGGTTGGTCGTTTCGGGCGAGTAAATGTTCTATCTCGCTTGTTTTTCTACGAGGATTGCAACGGTGTGATCCGTTTGGGCATGTAGAGCCTCGTTTGAGATCTCATTAAATGTTGAAACATGAAAGGGTGTTGGATGGAGGTCCTTTTGATGCACTATGAACCAACACATGGTAGCGATGTTGGTAACACCTAGTGATGTTAGTTTCAGTGTTGAGTTATTAGACCCATTTCCAGGTCTACCGTCCAATAGGGCTAGGCAGTCAGACGCTTGTTGACTTCTTAGGGTCTACCCTCCAGTAGGGCTGGCTAGTGGGTCGCCTGTTGAATTCCTTCAAGTCTACCCTCCAGAAGAGACTGGGAAGTGGGCCACCTGTTGACATGTTTTGGGTCTACCCTCCAGTAGAGACTGGGCAGTGGGTCACCTGTCGACTTCTTAGGGTCTACCCTCCAACAAGGCTGGGTAGTGGGTTGCCTATCGACTTCTTTCATGTCTACCCTCCAATAGAGACTAGGAAGTGGGTTGCATGTAGACATGTTCTAGGTCTACCCTCTAGTAGAGACTGGGCAGTGGGTCGCTTGTCGACTTGTTCTGGGTTTACCATCTAGCAGGGCTGGGCATGGGGTCACCCTTTGGCATTTCAGACTCAGGCCTTCTTATGAGGCTAGTCAGTGATTTTTTCTATATGACTACGGGAGAAGGACCCTAGGTTGTACGGGTCAGAGATGTGACAAAATTAACGTGACCACAGGACATACGAATACATGGGGAATTTTTCCCACCGAGACGCATTCTTGTGATGCGACCTAAAAGTTGTGCGGGCGAGACAGTGCCTCACAAAGGGGATAGTATCGAGGTGCGGTGATTGAGCCACTATGACTTGTACCTCTTAGGTTGACATGCAGGACGTTTGGGTTCAGTTTTGGATATCCTTTGAACTGTTGTAAACTCTTCTTAGGCTGAGATTAGAGATAGAGATCCCCTTACACAGTCATTCAGGTTTCTCATTGAGGATATATATATATATACACCGTACTTTTGATCCCATTCCATAGGTTTGGTTATTCTCCTTCTAGGAGGGGCTAAGACGTGCAGGGTATGCCACCTTCTTTTCGTGTCTAGGTCCTCTTGGTTGGAAGATTCTACTCTCCTGCTATAGGTAGCGAAGACTCTACGAGAAGTTTGTCTTCTCACCATGTCTAGCTCCATGCGTCTGGATGATTCTTATTCCTTTCTATTGTTGGGTTGAGATTCACCCTCTCTCTCTTTTACACTCTTACACTTTTCTTTTATATGTCTACTAATCACCATTTTAGTACCTCCCTTGTTGCTCCCTCGATCTTTTGAGGCATCCTACTGGGTATTTTTTTATACTCACCCCTGCTTGGGATTTGCCCGCACGTGGAGTGCCCTTGCAGACGATGAACAAGTCGGACGATACTACAGAGGAGCGTAGAGGACACAGGGGATTGGGCTATGTTTAGTGGCTATAGCAGGACTTTCTGGGTGTGAGACTCACCAGCGGTTTACCTTTGTTTTACCTGTTCCCGGGTTGTGGCACCTTTCTAGTTCGGTGCATGTTTTTCCCCATTTACAATTCAGTTTAATTGGTAGTAATTTTCGTCACTTTTTGTACTTTTTAGAGGTTGATGCATGTATGTTGGTTCCCCCTTTTGTAGCAGTGTCGTATCTTTCTTTCTTTTCTCTGCACTTTTGTATTGAGTTGGCTGTGTGTGTGTGTACAGTTTCGTAGGCAAAGACCACCCCTATCTTGTTGTGCCTTCCATGATAGTCTCCAGCCACTGGCCTATGGAGGTGGGCTTGGGGTAGTTGAAGATCGAGCCCTTATATGGGTCGGGTCATGACATAGTGGTATCAGAGGTGGTTCATTCCTTGGGGCGATGATCGGACATCCATAAAAATGAATTCATTGAGTTTTGGGTAAATACTGTCAATGTTTCTCGAGAGAGGATCTCAGGCCAGGGAGTCTAGTGATGGCGTGGAAACAAACTTATCCATTCACGAGGACCCTAATAAACCACTTGTCGACTCGACACACTAAGACACTTGTTGCAGGGAATTTGGTTCATGCATAATATAGGATTGAGTCTTTCATTGTCCTTCTAGAGTCACCTCCCCATCATTGTTGATATATATATTCTCATTCGACCACGATACACCTTGATTAGATTCAGGATGTCTCCGCGATGATAGCCAGTCATGATACTAGATCCGGTTCATGACGACGATTCCATGAGCGATGAGGCCTCAGTTCAAGATCCATCATACGATTACCCTTTCTCCAGGAGTACAAGCATTAACACCTCCACCTGTGGAGTAGAAGATAGTACCGGCAGTGAGGGATGATGACAATCATAGGCTGGGAATGATACATGAGTTCTAGCGTTAGAGACCGCTGAGGTTCCACAGCGAACCATACCCTCAGACAGTGAAGGATTGGCTAGAGTCGGTGGTCCGCCTCTTCAGGCTTGTTCGGACACTGATATGTTAGATGGTGGCTTTGACAGCTGGTCTTTTTACACCATGTAGTTTGGCATAGTATAGCCAGGGTTACTCAGATATAGGATGATTTGGTACTCTCATGGGATGACTTCTAGCAGCTGTTTCGTGAGGAGTACTACCCTTCTTATGTATTTTGCGGTTTTGGGAGCTGATGGAGCTTCAGCGGGGAGTGATGGAAGTGGCTAGGTACCCGACTAGGTTCACAGACCTTACTCGGTACTCTTTGGACGTGGTCCATGATGAAAACATTGGAGCACATAAGTTTGAATGAGATCCATTTATAGGAGATTCTTGCCAGCATAGTTCCCTTGTGCATCCTCACCCATCTCAGGGTGATGGAGCAGCCACTGGTGATAGAGAAATTTCTGATAGAGGGGCGTCGATTGGCGGGGCCTCGACGACGGAGGTTTTCCCTTGATGAGACTCAGGAACATGGTCGGGGACATCGTAGAGCACGGAGATGTCCCAAGGAGGACTAGTGCTATGTTAGTGATGTGCGAGATCACGTGGCGTGAGACTGCTCGACCAAATGTGTTGAGTCTTCCAGATAGTTGGTAGATGCACCACCCCAAAAGAGGCAGTGTCGTGATAAGGGAACTCCCAGGTGAGGACAAGGTGGTCCCTAGGGAGGTGGTTTTTGAAGAAAGTAGGAAGAATTGTGGTTGGAAGATGGTTTTTCTAGGTCCTTCCACCTCTACTAGGCGGCCCATGTTAGGCTCAGGGTGCTGACGGACGGAGTCACGGGCGGCTGTGTGTTGTGGTTGTTTACAATCCCACATCGGAAGAGATGATAAGAGGTATGCTCTATATATTTTTCTACTTTTCTCAGTAGAACTTGTTAGGAACTTTGTGAGGTACTATTTCATCTAACTCCTTGTTCGAGGGGTTACCGAGGGTGACGCAGGGCATCAGTGTAACCCTGGGTTGGTGCTAAGGGTTGTAGTTTTTCCCTAAGAATGTGGAGACACGATCTTCAGGGGGAGCGCTTTGTGGTTTGCTCAGACCTCCAGTTTCTTAGTTGTGGCCCCACACATAGAGACTTGAACCAGAGATGACGATGATGGATGTAGTTTCTGTAGGAGGGTACATCTTGTCTGTAGTTGATAAAGCCGACTCTTTCATGGGTTGAGCATGTAAGAGAGTCTCGGTTGTGATGCACTGACTGTGAAAACTGGTGTGACCAGATATCTTTGGGTGTTTCAAAAGATTGTTATTTTGAAGGATGGAATCACAAGACTATGTTCCAAGAACAAACCATGATTTCAGTCACAACATGGAAAGTATAGGTGTGACCAGGAAATACCCAAGAGTTTCTTTTTGCGGTTCGAGAATCGTGAAAACGGTAGAGAGGTTCCCTACCGTCTTTCCCTACCCTCCCAATAGTAGGAGTGGGCGCACAGTATCTTCCACGTGTCGTAGCTGATGAGGTGTGTGTTTATTCTTATGAATGTCCTCGAGAGTATAGAACTTTATAATAACCATCCCTTTGGTTCGCGTGTTTTGTTAGCATGGTGATGAGCATGTTTTCGTGGGCGCGGGAGAGCATGGTGTGAGCTCTGTATCTAGAGTTGTTTTTCCTAGTTTTTATTTTCAGGGATGAAAATCGTGAAAGAGGGAATGATCTAAGGACCCAGGTTTTGGGACTTTGAGACTTTGAAAAAATTTCTTGATATCATTCTAGAGCAGGGCGTTCAGACGGCGTGCCATTCCGAGGTCTGATGTGCCCAGAATTAATTATATAAAAATTTTATGTGTTTTTATATTACACACGCGTGGTTAACTAAAGAAAATGCGATATCTCATAGACGGTAGATGATATTGAAAATCTGAGACCATGGTTGGGTCCGGAACGCGGTGTTTACCTTAGCCGTGACATAAAATGAGTCAGCGTGGGACGTTTGGGACCCATTCTCGTTAGAGGTGTGATAAATGGATAAATTAAATTAAATTATTCATTTAATAGCTCAATCCCGAGTAACTCCTAAACGGTTTCTCAGATGGGAAAACTGAGGGCACCATTAAGTCCAGAGCATGCCGTTTACACTATGCGGGGTGTAAAATTTGCAGGCGTAGACTTGCTGTGAGAAATGTCACTCAGGGGAAAAATTGTCATTTTAGAATTTTCACTTATTGATTTTTATCACTCACATTCTTTTTGAACACCTATCGAATGATGTCTCGGAATGGAAATCTGAGACTTCTTTTGAGTTTGAAATGGGGCGTTTTGCCTAGGCCTGAGATAAAATAAGCAGGCGCAGAGGTTTCAGAATCTGAGCCTGTTGGTAGAGTGAATCATTATAAATTCACTAAGTGTTGAGGGAAGACTCATTTTCTTCCTCTCTCTCTCTCTAACTTCCTCCCTCTCTCTCTAGTTTTCTTCACCGTTCTTCGGTGTTCTTCACTGTTCTTCACCGGATTGAGGAGCAGACTCTGGTGAATCGAATCAGGATTGAGCGGACGTGTCGCAAACGACGAACGGATCCAACGAGGTAGGATTATTTTTGAATTTCACATTCTCGTCGATTATCTCAATTTCTTCATCATTTTCATATTATAATTTTTATAGTTTTTAGAATTTGCGGCATTGACCGAACAAACACGACCAACGCCGAAGACGCATTCAATTCCACGTTCATGAATGTTCTTCGTCCCAAATTTCCTGGAAAGCACAAATCTCTACAGATCGATGAGAAGGGGAAGGCGTTGTGAAGATCCGGTCCCAGGGATCCTGAAACCGGTGTTAGATAATTTTTTCGATCACCAGAGTGGTCGGGGGGACCGGTCGAAGGTTCAGCTCCGGTGAGGGGCGGCGGCCGGAGACCGAACCGATGGCGGAGCGGGGTGGCCGCATCTTGGAACAAGACAAAGCTCGGGGGTTCAGGTCAGTGGCGTCGAGTGCGGCCGATGCGGACCGCCAGCTGCAGGGAGTCGGGCTGGCCAGTGGCGGAGGTGGAGCAGGGAGCTTCGGCGCGAGGCAGCAGGGGCGAGGCTGGGCTTCAGAGAGGCGGTGTGGTCGAGTAG
The DNA here is from genome assembly GCA_963277665.1 of Viscum album. Classification (NCBI taxonomy): domain Eukaryota; kingdom Viridiplantae; phylum Streptophyta; class Magnoliopsida; order Santalales; family Viscaceae; genus Viscum; species Viscum album. The sequence continues at coordinate 108,915,216 of OY728121.1, forward strand.
AGGATCTGGCATGGGCGCTGGCTTCAGGAGGAGTAGAGCGCAACGACACCGGGCCTCAGCAGAGCGGCGGCGAGCATGAGAGGCTGCGACGTGGGCGGACAGTCATGGTCAGCGGAAGAAGACACTGTGGTCACGCCTAGAGGGTGCGGAGGAAGCAGGGACCTGTGGTTCGTGGGTCTTGCTGGGCGACGAGACCAAGACCGACCTTTTGGACGGTCTTCTTTGGAGAACCAGACCCGATGCGGGTCCACCGGTTTGAGGCGGGCCACAACTGGTCTATAGGCCGGCAGTCCGGACCGGCCCATTTTGGGCCTCTTTACATTCAGAGGGCTGTAACGTCCAAACGGAGCATCCGTTTGATGCGCCGACTGCGGCTGTGAGTTTATATCGGCAAGGCGGACACTTCGAAATGGGTTTCGGGGATATTGGGTTCTGCGCTCAAATATGGGTGCCCCAAAATGCGTTAATTTAATAATATTAAATTATTATTAATGTTCGTAAAAGACGGGCTTCGCGATCTGGATGTCTGTATGATGTGCCACCAGAGGCACTATGGCCCTGGGGCTGAGAAAGTCCTTCCAAATTGGTTCGGAACCTTTGCGGGATGGTTTTGTTGCTCGGTGGCACGAAACACGTAATGTGAATAATTAATTAATTATTCAATTAATAAATTAATTGTTGCATCCTACCTAACTCTTTCTTGGGATGTCTGATTGACGCACTGTCAGAGGCAGTGTGACCCCAGTCCCCGTGCAGACTTTTTGAGATGATTCTTGAAGTGTTCGTGTTGGTGACAGGGTACGGGACGATAGGGCCTAGTTCGCATTCTTTAAGGTGAAACACCACTATTTCACCCGATATCCATTTAGGGTGTTCGAGTAATCATTTATAAATTTTTTTACAAGGCTATTGCAATGGTATAATCCTCCCACATAAGTTCGGGCTCGAGATGTGGGCCCCACAGGTCCCCGTTTGTGTAAAATGTGGGAAGTTGCAGCTTCTACATCCGGAGTCCGTTTTTGGCATCGTCAGCGGCGTTGTGACCCTGAAATCAAGACGAGGTTGACCATGGTGGTTTCAGGTGATGACGTCGGAGTTGAGGTGTTATCCCCATGGGCTGTCCTTTGAGTTGGGTGTAGCGTACTGTGACTTTTTCATCCGATGTCCGTTATGGGCGAATGAATTGTCATTTTGATGTGTTTTTCTAAGAGAATCGCGATGGATCAGTTCTCCTGACCTTTTTTGGGATCATGGTGTGGGTCCCACCTGAGCGGGCTACGGTTAATAGTACCCTTTTTCACTAGTTGGGCGTTTCGGGCGAGTAAATGGTCTATCTCGCGTGTTTTTTCGTGAGGATCACAATTGTGTGATCTGTTTGCGCATGTAGAGCCTCATTCCAGATCTTATTAAATGTGGAAACCTAAAAGGGTGTTGGATGGAGGTCCCTTTGACGCACTCTGATCCAACACACGGTAGCGATGTCGGTAACACCCGATGATGTCAGCTGTATTGATGAGTTATCGGACCCATTTCCAGGTCTACCCTCCAGCAGGGCTGGACAGTGGGTCGCTTGTCGACTTCTTTGGGTCCACCCTCCAGTAGGGCTGGGCAGTGGGTCACCTGTCGACTTCTTTCAGGTCTACCCTCAAGAGGAGACTGGGCAGTGGGTAGCCTGTCTATGTGTTCTGAGTCTACCCTCCATCGGAGACTGGGCAGTGGGTCGCCTATCGACTTCTTAAGGTCTACCCTCCAATAGGGCTGGGCAGTGGGTCACCTGTCGACTTCTTTTAGGTCTACCCTCCAGTAGAGACTGTGCAGTGGGTGGCATGTCTACTTGTTACGGGTCTACCCTCCAGTAGAGACTAGGCAATGGGATGCCTGTCGACTTTTCCAGGTTTTCCCTCCAGTAGGGCTGGGCAGTGGGTCTCTAGATGATGTATTAGGGTTTACCGTACAGTAGGGTTGGGAAGTGGGTCACTTGTTGGCATTTCAGACTCAGGCTTCTTATGGGGATATTCAGTGATGTTTTCTCTGTGACTAATGGAGTGGGACCCTGGGTTTTATGGGTCCTTGATGAGAGAGATTTGACGTGACCTTAGGAAATACGAGGACGTGGGGAATTTTTCCCACTGAGAAGCATTATTGCGACACGACCTAAAAGCCGTGCGGGAGAGATAGTTCCACCCAAAGATGATAGTATCGAGGTGCGGTGATTGATACCCTTTGACATGAATCTCCTAGGTTGACCTCTGGGATGTTTGGGTTTAGTGTTGGATATCCTTTTAACTGTTGGCAACTCTTCTTGGGATGAGCTTTGAGATAGAGATCCCCTTACACACTCATTCAGGCTTCTCGTTAAGCATATATATATACACCATACTATTGATCCCACTCCATGGGTTTGGTTACTCTCCTTCTAGGAGGGGTGAAGACGTGCAGGGTATGCCACATGATTTCCGTGTCTATCTCCTCTTGGATGGAAGAGTCTACTCTCCTGCTATAGGCGGCGAAGACTCTATGAGAAGTTTGTCTTCTCACCGTCTCTAGCTCTGTGGGTCTGGACGAGTATGCTTCCTTTCTCTGTTTGGGTTGAGCTGCACTCTCTATCTCTCTCTTTTACACTCTTACACTATTCATTTCTCTGTCTACTGATCACCATTTTAGTACCTCTCTTGTTCCTCCCTCGAGATTTTGGGGAAACCTAATGAGTATTTTCTATATACTCACCATTGTTTGGTATTTGCCCGCACTTGGTGTGTTCTTACAGACGACGGAATGGTCAGTCGAGACTACAGAGGAGCGTAGAGGACACAAGAGCTTGGACTGCGTTTAGTGGCTGCAGCAGGACTTTATGGGTGTGAGACTCACCGGCGGTTTACCTTTGTTTTACTTGTTGCCGGGTTGTGGCACCTTTCTAGTTGGGCGCGTGTTTTTCTGCTTTTACTGTTCCATTTACTTGTTAATACTTTTCAGAACTTTTTGTACTGGTTAGAGTTCGATTCATGTATGTTTGTTCCCGCTTTTTTAGTAGTGTTGTATCTTGATTTCTTTTCTCTGCACTTTTGCATTGAGTTGGTTGCGTGTGTGTGTACATTTTCTTAGGCAAAGGCCTCCCCTAGCTTGTTGTGCCTTCGGCGCTAGTCGACAGCACCTGGCCTATGGATGCGGGCTTGGGGTAGTTGCGGCTCAAGCCCCGGTACGAGTCGGGTTGTGACAATATTAATTATATCTTATATGTTCCAATTAAAAATTTTCAACACACCTTCAAATAAATTTTTTTATAAAAATTTTCACATCTATATAATAAAAGAATCTCTTTTTATAAATGATTTTTTTTCTAGTAGCTATATTCCTTGTAGTTTGATCATGGTTATATTGTATCATCAATTTTAAAAATGGTATAAATATAATATATATTTGTTATTTACATATTTTATGTCATCTATAAGAAGTACTTATAGAAATAGTTATTTCACGATTCGTGGAGATGGTTGTCTGTATGTATGCCTGAATGTTGCTTCCATTATGTAATGAAAATAAATAAATAAAGATAAATAAAATAATATCATTATTGGAATATAATTATATCATCAAAAACATATATAAAATTAAATCCATCATAATAATCAATCATATTTGATGGTGATGTACAATGAATTATATCACTATGTGGAGGTGGTTGATCCCTCACACACAAGAAATAATTTCATTTCCCTTTTTATAGAAATGATTTTAGTTAATTGTGGTTACATAATTATAATAAAATTTCTAAATATTTATTACAATTTTTTAAATTTATAATGAGTACCATATAGTTTATGGTGGTATAATAAAACATATACCAAAAGTGATCAAGTAAGATGATGGGCTCTTCTTTTATTGAACTCATTTAAATCCCATATAATGAACCACTGTAATGGTATCTTAAGAGGAATAAAACCTTTAATTAAAAGAAAATATATGTTTATAAGTGAAATGGGTTGGGTATTTTTGAGATATGCGTCTCAAGGAGGTGTAAATAAAAGAGGATATGTGGTTCATTTTAATAGGTTGGGGATGTACATTCTGTGAATATTATATATGAATAAAATAATATTAAGTTAGATTCCAAAGGATGTTTCATATAAAAATTTCAATTTTTATAATAACATTATATGGTTCAACAAATAATCCTTTTATAAGGCAAAATCATTAATACTGTGGATTTATCAATTAGGTATGACATTGTTTTAATCATTTAACCTTTTACAGTGGTGACAAATTTTTTGTATTTTTATTATTTGTTATTACTAAAAAATATGTTTAATACATAAATTAATAATAATTATTATAATTAATAAAATAGATTAAATTTTGAAAGAATAAATTTTAATAATTGTTTGAAATTTTTTTGAAAATAAACCAATATAACATGTCTAAATTAGCTTCCAAATAAATTTATATTTATGTAAAATATTTTTTATTTAACAATTAATAATAATATAAAATTTAATTAGTTATTATGATTAATTTCAATAAAATCTAAATAATTAAATTTTTAATCCAATATGAAAAATTGGATATTGTAAATTTTTGAAGTGTATTGAAAACAATCAATAAAATTAGTATTTTTTACCATTCAAGGAATAATTATTATATTCAGAAAAATATAGATGATTAACCTCAAGATAAAACTGATTTAAATATTTAATATCATAAATCATAATTTTTAAATAATATATATATATATATATAATTATAATATACATCCATAATTTGCAATAAAAGCATTTTTTGAGGTAAACATATTTTTTGAAGTATAAAACTATATTATTGAAAATTGTTATCATATTTTCTATAAATTAATCAATAAATTATCTTAACAAAATCCCTTCATACATATATTTTTAAAGGGTTCATTCTCAATCATACCACAAATTCAACATGTTTTATAAAATGATCATATTTAAACAATCATAATTCTATAGTATATCATTTTTCATGTAAACAAAATGTTGTGTTTAAATAATTATATTTAATAACTAATGTTCATTTAAATGGATATAAATTTTAAATCATTGGATGTTACACTATGGTGGTTTTGTGGGGTTGTCATTCTCACTCAATAGTAGATCAGAATAAAAAAAATTTGTTTTACCCATCTGATTTAAATATAATTTGAAGATATATACAAAAAAATGAGTATAAATTAAATAATTTAAAGTCCTAAAAAACCTTTCAATATAAAAAATATCTGACCACCCATTGTCCTCATCATAAATAAATACTAATTCAAATGAAAAATGGATTTTATCCATGATTACACTAAGAAACTCCTCATCCCAATCTTCATAACTCAACAGAGATATCCCACTCGACAAAGAAAAACATGATCAAGGGACTCATCCCTAGAAGTTCATAAAATAATAACATGATAAAATCCTTGGAATCCATTTTTAATGGTGGTCCATATAAGGTGTGACAAAAAAATCGGTAGGGGATGACTAATGCATCATTCTACCAACATGCTAAGAATGGATATGTACATGTGACATGCTGAGTATAAATTAATAAAATGATGGAAAATAAATGAAAAAATATCTATATGAACCCATTGATGGAATATATATTAGGGTATCTCAAGGGTAGTGCTATCCTATTCCACAAAACCAATCATTTATCAATTTTTTTGTTTGTTTCCATTAACTTCCATACCTTCTATAGCCATTATTGGGTTGCATTAGATATAATCTTAATATCATTCCAACTAGATAAATACCACATCCTATGATATAACCCTCGAATCCTATATACAAGAGTCCAAATGGACAACATTACATGGTTAATTTCCCAATATCCATGTCCCTAGAATCCTGAAATTCCCTCTAATATGAGGGTATACTTAATTTTTTGACATGTATTCCAAGCATCTTGGGGAATCATTTTATCACTTCCAACTCCTCTGTCGCAATTACAATCATCTATATTCCAATAATCCTAGGAATCTTATTGAAGAACAAGAAATACTATAAAGAAAGACTTGGTGGATCCTAGAGATGATGTGAGCATCTATTACAGATTATGATATTAATAAAAAATAACCCAAAATCATTCATGGTTGGATCAATGAAATGATATGAATCATTGGGAAACATGGAATCAAGGTAAACACTATAGATCCATGGTGAAATATAAAATTATTCAATCATTGATCACATTGATCAATAGATGGATCACTGACTACACACATAAAACCCATGTTGACATAAACACATCCATGTACTTCCACTTAGTAACACGTGAGGCGGAACTATAGATCCTAAGAAGCACCTCTATGGATCCACACCCTAGAAGCATCACACAATTCCCTTAGTTTTAGACCTAAGAATAATATCAATATATATATATATAAATCAATAATAGGTGATATAATTAAAACAATATAAAGGTTCCTTGATCACTAAACCATATCACTACAGTTTACAAGACAATTAAAAATCATGATATTGTGATGTTTTAATGGTGAGACCTGTTACCATATATACCCATGAAATATTCCCAAATATATATTTTTTCTTAAATAGGGAAACATTAATTTATTCCTTGGTCATATCATATTATAGAAACCCTCACATGGGTCATTTATCATGAATTAGGACTATGGTTGACACATAATTATATCTCGATGTCATGTCCCATGACAAAAAATGTATGGTTTCTTGTCCATGTAAACTAAATGGGGACCAAAAAAATAAAATACCAATATATATTATTCAAACCACAGCATACATCATGGATTCTTATGGTAGGTTAACACTTTCAATAGATACTTTTTCATATTTAATTCATGAAGAACCCCAAGAGGAACTAGTATCAAATCCCACCTAATCAATGGCCAAGAATAAAACCCTCGGTTGGTGGGGGAATAGTGATTAAGAAAATGGGATATTCATGGACCATTTATCTATATTTGTTAATGTAAACTTAAATAATTATTTTTTGAAATTTAATTAACTTCAATTATTTTCTTTCTAGCTATATTTAAAAATAATTTCATTAAACATGTAACCACCCATTAGGGCCAGAATGCATGAAACAATGAATCATAACAATTTTATCATTATTACAAAAATAGTGCATCAAATCAAGAGACCATTATTTTATTCATTATAGTTATTTATGAGGGTTGTAATTAGTAGGTTATGTCGTCCAATGATGAAGAAAATCTATTCCAAGATCTTGATTCTATTTACGATCTTAACCCATTTAATGAAGATGAAAATAATTAATTATATGGGAAACAATTAATTATTCAGTTTAACAAAAAATATTCATAATTTTTAAAATTCCCCACATATTCCCATTTCAGTTGAACCACATATAATTTATCCCTATAGAACATTCTCAGAACCCCTGTACTATGATAAGAGATATCCTATAAAATTGTGATATGAAAGTTATAAATTTTTTTAAATGGGAATGAAAACAAAATTATACATAGTAGAGAAAACAATTATATAATTTGTGAGAAATATGTTGTAAATGGAATATCGAGACATTATTTCCTTTTACTGGATGAATGAATTTTATAAACTGGGAGAATCCATGATGCTACATTGGAATATCTAACACAAACATTATTCTATGATATCAATATTAGTAATTTTATTATGGAGGATAGAGAACTAGATCTATAATGGGATATTATTATTCAAAATCACTACAAAATTCAAATAAAACTAGAACCACTAATTTTATTTTGAAAACAAATAAGGGGGAGAAACCTCTGATACACTTTAGGGAATCAATAAGAGGGATGGGGGATATTTCAACCTCCTGAAAAAGAATAGTAATATTTTATAATTTGATTTCATGTATGACATGTGACCCCAAAAATTTAATGTAATATTCTGATTTTTTATATTATATTTACTATTTAACAAATATTAAATATATTTTTCAATACTGTAACACCAAATTGGATTATGTTACCTACAATTGCGACCTTCTCGATTTCATTCATTACACGCAAGGGAAACATTATTCGATAGCATGAATTATAATAAATAAATATCTTACTTGATATATAGCATTAAAATCAAGAGATACCATCATTGATATCTTTTTATACACTCAATAGTGACCTTCCTCGATTGTTTTCATTTCACACATAACTTATTTTGACTAAATATTAATGTATTATTAAAATATTAATAATTAAATATCATATAACATAGCCATTATATTAGTTGTTATGAATAGTAATAATTATCTTATAAAAATTTATGATTTATATAAATATAAAATGGATTCACATAGTCTTAATTAATGAGAAATGAGCATAAGAACATATTGGATATGATAATAAATATTTTTATTTCTATAATTCCAATGGTGTTTTAACTTAATAAACATAATTAATTAAAATTAGTGGATGATTTTAATAATATATATGTTATATATTAAATAAAATACTTTTTAAATTCATCTATTTGATTTTATATGCATAAGATAATAACAAGCCATATTTTACACAAAAAACAAATATTTTGATTAAGAAAATTTTACCGCCATCTAATGGAAACACATTTGAAAAAAGATATTAGAAAAATTAATTGATTTAATATGTCAAAATAAACTTATTATTTTAAATTATATATTATAATTAGGTTGGGGTGAATTTATAAAAATTTTCTAAGACATGTCATTTTTATTGAATAACTAAATATACTAATTTTTAGTTGAAAACTTCATTTTCATCAAAATTATTTATGTGGTACAATAAAGTTATATAATGGTTTTAAATATTAATTAGATAATATTTTTATAATTTAATTCAATTTATTGAATTATATTAATTTTTCACATTGAAATTGATTATAAAATAATAATGACCTTTAAGAGATGTTTCTCTAAAACCTTGCACTATTGTCCCATTTGAGAGATTTGTTTAAATTTATTTTATTCCAATTATGTGATTTTAATATGGAAAAATAGATTCTATATTTGAAACCATAATAATTTTAAAATATAATTACTTATTTTTTTAAAAAAATATATTATTATATGTAATTAAAATAAATTACACTTCTTAATGTCAAATCAAGATTAATAATAGAGTAAAACATTAATATAAGCATCCTAATAAACTATAAACATTTCCAAAACCCATTTGATATCCATATCACAGATAAGAAAATTACATTCTTCAATTTTCAGGGGTTTTTAACGTTTTCTATGTCATAAAATGTGCACATCTAACTTGTTTTCAAAAATTCGAAATAAGCCTTTTACCTTCCCTATAAAATGAAAAAACCTATCCTACTTCATCACACCACTCAATACACTTTGGTTCGACCATTACCTTAAAAAATATTCCCCAAAAATACCTCACCTCTACCTTGATGTATCCTTTTTGTAGAAATAAATCAATCTAATGTTTTATTTTTAGTCTATAAGTAGTTACCAAATTAAAAGATAACATATTATTTCATTATTTTTTTTGTTTCATATCCATTCCCCACCACCATGAAATATATTTTATCTATTATTTTACAAAAAAATCCACTATCCTACAAATAATATGATGTTATAATTCTATGTATTTTACATACACTTACACAGACCCCCATCTTATGAATGTGAACATATTGTTTATGTGTACGATGATCTATTGTCTCACGAAACAAATATTGTTAAATTGTTCCACACCACCTCTCATGGTGGCCATTATGCTGGAAAAATTGTTTTTAAATCATAGAAATGATGTTTATTATTTTTTTATACTTCTTTAAACATTTTATATAACATAAATTTAATACATTCTATTTTACGTCAATAGGATAACCTCATTTAAGGATGTGTAGACTATGACCACCTCAAAGAGATGTGATTCGTTCACACGATACATGGAAATTATAAATTGATGTATATAATTAAACATACGTGACTTGAAAATAATAAATAATATGTTAATTAAATTAGTATTTTTTATAATTTAATATATATATATATTCATATAATCACCTTTATTACCCTATCATGCACTTTAAAAGAGATTATATCATTCGTGGAAGTGTAGACTACCTCCTCCTTAACATGATGTAATTAATTTTAAGTAAAATAATTATATATATAAGTATATATTGCTAAATAAATTAGTGTCTAATATTTAAATATCATTATATAATGATGTTTGTTACCTATTTTCTTTCCATAATGATCAATTAAAAATGGGAATGTTAGTCATGCGTACATACTGCGTATCGTCTCCATGATTGTGACATTGCCTCATTTTCATAACCATATATAATAATTGTTTCAAAAATTATAATTTATATATAAATATTATAAATATATAATTTTTTTAGATATGTTATATAATTACCCTTTAACCATAGTGGACCAATAATAGTTGTATTGACACATATACCGAATTGGGTAAAAAACAATCAACATAATCTTAATTGTTTGAATATTTATACCTAAATTTGTAATAAGTGAAATAAAAGTTTTTATAAAAATGAAAAAGGTTCATAAGAATGTATAATATAAATATTACTTTATTATAAAATAAGTTAAAGGACGTTCTCCTGAAAGGAAATGCGATGTAATGAATTATTGTCTCACTTTTCTTTCCATGAGGCATAATTAATTGTTGTGAACCTAATTTATTATATATATTTTTTAAATACTTCTAAATTGATACATAATATCATGAATTCTATAATATTAATTTTATATATTTTTTAATATTATTATTAATACCCTTTAGTTTTCGAATTCATTTGTAACCACATAGGTTAAGATTTCAATCTCACGTTTTACATTCATGGGATAAATGTCATATTCACAATGTACTTCTTTTGTGTGCTGCAACGAAAATCCTTTTTGAATCATTATATCATGAATTAATTTATCATAATTATATTTTTATGTTTCATATGATTATTATTAGTTTGGTTCTTCTGATTCATTTGTAATGGAATTCGTATGAATTTCATTTTGTTGGGGAACATTTTACTATTATAAACATTGTTTATTTTATATGGTGTATATATTACCATTTAAATTATATATCATGATTGTCCTAAATCTCATAATATTATTTCCTTCATTCAATTTTTTTCATGATGTTATTATTTAAAATGATTCGATGTTATATAGGAAACATTTTGATTTCTAAAGATTATTTTCCTCAAGACCAATCCAAATGATCATTCAATATAATTTCCATTCGAGGAAAATATATAACCATTGTTAGGTAAAAAAATTAATAATTATCCATTTATTCATGACCATTTCATAGTATTAGTACTGTTTTCCACTCTTTTCTACTAAGATGTTTTATATTTTTTTTAAGAAAACCCGACATTATCTCAATCTTTATTCAAATAAAATTATTACTTCCAGAACAAATGTTTTGTAAAAAATGTTTTCAAAAATGGTTTTAAAATAATTTTTAAGTGATATTTACGAAATTTTAATTGTAAATTTTTGTTCAATGGAATATAATTTTTTTCATAATAAGGTATTTTATAACCATTTATCACAAAAAATGAATTTTATTTTTACCATGCACAACATGTAGTATTCATCCACCATCATTTATTTGATGACATATTTTAAAGTTTATAATCACTATTTTTAAATAAAAATATTTTCAAATGATTTTTCAAATTAATATATATTTTCGTTAGGTAATATTTTTAAAAGATAATCACCAATATCATCAACAACAAAGAACCCTATATTTTACTCCACATGGGTGTTTGTATTGATAACATCCACATTCTTCCTCTAGATTTTTATTATTTATTTTGAGAACGATATAATTCAAAATCACGTCCTCGATTCATTATTTATTTTCCCTTGAAATATTCAACATCATATGATATTTGGGAATGGAATATATCGTAATTGTTAATTAGATTTATATTGTATATTACTATTGACTAAATCCTATACCATTGTAAATATAGTGCTTACTTTGATAGTTTATTGATTAATTTGTGGAATTTTAACATACCAGTATTCCATATTGAATACCGTTATATGATAAGTCAACTTTTGTTTTTTTAATATGATAAATGATCTGGACATGCAATGATTGGTGGATCCTTATCTTTATGTATCTCCTTGATGCACTGGAAAGTTCTCATGAGACAGATAATTGAAAAAATAGTTTTATACCCTTATTTTTAAATCATATTGTAAAAGGACATGAAATTTATAGTTCCTCATGTTCTATAGGCATGATATAATTTAAGAAATAATTTCCCTCATAGTAGTTTCAGTTATTATTTATCCATGATATTTTGAATCGATATATTTATGGTTAAATTTCATTTTTGTTCATTGATTAATGGCTTGTGTTTTATTTACATACTATTAAATATTTGTTTTTCCTTATCTAGTTATTTGAATGGCAAGTATTTCTAGTTATTTACCATTCCATGCTTACTATTCTCATTGATTCATTATTTCTTCTACTATATTTTTCCCTTATTGATCTTTTGATATCATCGTTATTATTTTTCTTTCAGCAAGAATCCATAAATCATACTATCAATGATATCAATGAATAATATTTATGGATTTGAGTTATCCTTATTGATTTATCTGTTTAGAATAAACAAATATGTTATAATTAGTGGATACATTTGTAATATAATCCTTGTTTATGTATCTGGATTTCCAAGATTACTAAATTGACCAGTTCTTCAAGGATTGATTCCTTTAATCATTCCAATATAAAAGACTGTAAACACCATATCTAGGCTATCTAGGGAGGTTTCTCTATTTATTTTATCAATTTATTTTTGGTGGCATTATTGGGAACTTGATATAAGAAAAAATAGATTATAGAATATAAACATAAAGTATAATTTGAGGATAAGTAAAGATAAAAATCTTATTGTTTTTGTAAAATATATATTATGTTGGTATTCCTAGATGTACTTCAATTTATAGATACTATAAGTGAATGTGGTTCTTGCAGAGATGTGCCTTAGATTAAGACCTCTAATAGGGGGTTTCAGTACTAACTTTGGGTAACCCGGTACATGATAATGGGCCTTTCTGCAAAAGGAGTTTGACACTCTTGAGTGATATGCATTGGATAATCCACGTTGTCATTACAAATCATCATAATGGATTTGGATAAAAAATAAGATACAATGGTTAAGTATAATATGATATAGATTTATGAAAATGTGTCATAATTTAGAAATCCAAATAATAATATTATAGATACTCTCTTGGCCAAAGAAAGACACATGTGTAAATAGAATAGATGATGTATTTGTGCACTGGGATTGTATTGAATACTTTAGATAAATGAATATTTTGTGAATAAATTAATTTCATGGATTTACATCATTTATATTTTGTAATTTATATTAATATGGTTTAGGAAAAGGATAAACTATATCCATTGTGATAGCCAATGAAATATGGAAAGGTTGCGGGTCTTAAACCCTTGACCGATGGAAGATAAGGGTTACACGCAAACCACATATCTACATATTGTACATCATAATTTTCATTGTTTTTAGTTAAAAAGTTTAAATAATAAATATTAATGATGAACTAATTGTAACACTTTTGAGGATTATAAATTAATCTATTAACAATATTTATCTTTTTAGATAGTTAATGAAAAATAGTATGACATGTAAGTCTTTTATAGGCCATACGATCCTTTAAAAATTTCTTTTAATGATTCATGCATAAAACATTTATTTTTGGTATTTTATTTTTCTGATTAAATTGTTGAATTATAATTTGATCATACAATGTCCAAATGTTATGATTTTACATATGAAATTGAAAACTATCACGTAAGAATTTTTCATTATATTCATTAGTTACCAACATTAGTTAAATGACGTAGATTTAAAATGATTTCCAAATTCCTAAATTTATGTTTATCTGATTGACATCTAAATAATAAATGATTTATTTTGTTGAGGCACTGAAATATCCATTGATCATTCACTTGATTGTGACTGATGACCTCATTCAAAAACTAAAAATATTTACATTTTTCCTCCTAGAAAATATCTCTACATTCTGCTGTTGTATTTAAAACATATGAAGAATCCAACAATTGTTTTTACCATAATTGATTTTAAATTGTGAGGACATAATTTAAATTATGTGGGTTGAATGTGATGGTATGAAAAACATAAGTAAGAACCTTGAATTAGATAGTATGTATAACATGTGACCCCAAGAGAGTACGGTACTATATTATTACATTATTATATAATTTCTATTTAAAATATATTCTATATATTTATCAATGCATGAAATACCGAGTTGGCTTGCGTTACACCGACATGAGACCTTCCATGAAATCTTGCATTACAAGAACAATCAAACTTCCTTGATAGATTTATTTATATGGAATAGATACATTCCCAAATATCTTTCATTACATGTAGGAATGATATTCCTTGTTTACTTTTGATTATCACAAGAGTTACCTTCCCGAATAGTTTTTGAGACTTGCAAGACTGAGTTTCACCATATAAGAATGTAACATTAATATATTTTTATTTAAATAGGATATAACCTAGCCATTTTAATAATCTTTAATAAAAATATTAACAAAATTTTGAAAGTATATTTTATATACATATTTTGAATTCATAGGATATAAATTAATGATAAATCAATATAAGAACCAATTGGATGTAAAAATGAACTATTATTTTTTAAGCTTCCAATGGAGTTTTACCTTAATTTAAAAAACTGATTAATTTTAGGTAATGATTTTAATGAGATATTTATGTTATATATTCAATAAAATATTGTTGATATTATTCCATTTGATTTTATTTTGATATTTTATGATCAAAATCTTTTTTACACAAAAATCCTATATTATTAAAAATTCAATTTTAGCACCGTTTAATGGAGAACCCATTTAAAATATTATTTTAGAACTTTTAATTTATTTAATAAGAAAAAATAATATAATTATTTGAAATATAATCCTAATAATTAGGTAACAATGATATTTTAATATTTTTTCAGAGTTGTTTCATTTCTTAATAAAAAATTAAAAATAATGAATTTTAGTTCCAAAATACCTTTTCATCTAATATAATTATAAAGATAAATTATTTTTATATTGTATTTAAAGTGTAACCAGATAATATTTTTATCAATTAATAAAATATTTGTAATTAGAATCAATTTAATTTTGAAATTTATTATAAAAACATAGTGATTGTTTGGACATTGTTTCCTAAAAATATGCATTGTCATCCCATTAACGGGACTATTTTAAAGTAATTTTTTCCCCATATGTGATTTAAATATGGAAAAATAGATTAAATATTTTTATTCATCAAATTTTATAATTTTTAATAATTTAAACTATGTTTTTGGGAAGAAATAGGGAAGGATATTAAAATTATATACAATTAATATTGTTAAATTAAGTTTAATAATAGACTAAACCTTTAAATTAACATCCCATTTTACCATGAATCTTTTCCAAAAACCATTATATTGATATATGTATTCCATTATCCTTCCATTATTGAGTTTTTTCTGGTTTTTAACTTTTATTTGGTACGAACATGTGCACACCTTACTTGTTTACAAAAATTCCATGTGTCTTCTTTTCCTTCCCTATAAATGGCCACCACCTATCCCACGTCGTCACATCTCTCAAAATTCATAGGTTAATAAATTCCACTCTCAAATAGACTCTAAAAATACCTCCCCTATACCTAAAAGCCTCTTTTTTTATTATAGTCCATGGAAGCTTTGGTTTAAACTAGAAATACATAACCGATTAAGTGGTTACGTCTTCTCTCAAAATTTTAATATTAATTTCCATTATTCATCCCATAAATTACCTTTTTTTTATATTCATATAAAATAAAACCTGAATAAAAAATATAATAGGATTTTTATATTCTAGGTTTTCTACCTACACTTACAGACACCACCATCTAGTGGATGTGAACATTCTATTTCTATGTACGACCGACAATTGCCTCACAAAATAATGGTTGTTGAAATTTTCCATACCGCCTTTCATTGTAGAAATTATGATTCAAAAATTGTTTATATATGTTATATATGATATTTATTATGTGTTAATAATTATATAAAAATGATTTAATACATACATTAAAAACTTTTCATTTTACGATAAAATGATAACATCGTTTGAGGAACTATGGACTATGAACCCCTCTAATAGAAGTGATCAGTTCACATGATACATGGAATGTATAAATTAATGGTTATAATTAAATATAAGGGACATGAACAACATAAATAAAATATTCATGACATAATTAAAAATCTAGAAATATAAATATATATCATTTTCATTATTAACCTTTTATAAACATTAAAAGATATATTGTCGTTTGAGGACGTGCGAACAACCGCCTCCTCGACATGATGTGATTCCTTATACATAAAATAATTCCATATATAAGTATATATGATTAAATTATATGATATTTATTATATAATGATCATTATGGAAGGATTTTAGTTACTTATATTCCTAACACAATGATCATTTATGAATGGGAATGTTACTCATTCGTACGTATGACCAACTATCTCCTTGATTGTAACATTGGATCATTACCAGAACAATATTTTATGATTGATTTAAAAATGAATAATTTATGTAGAATTATGGTATTTATTACATGGTTATTATTATGGAGATTTTGTATAATGACACCTTTGACAATAGTTGTCCAAAAATAGTTGTTTTGGCACATAAACCGAATTTGGTCAAAAACACCCAACATATAGATAATTTTATAAGTAGCTATACAGAAAACTATAATAAATCAAACAAAAAATAATTATAAACCAAAATGGAATTAATAATAAATTAAAAAAGTTATCATATGTTTATTATAGAAGAACTTAATGAATATTCACCTCCACAGAAACACAAGGTAAGGATTTCTTTTATCACTTTTCTTTTCATAAGGTATAATTTATTATTGTGCACATAATATCTTATGTATAAGGAGAAAATACTTACAAATTGGCATATAATATTATGTACACTATTATATTCATTGTAATTAAATGTTTTCTATAATTATTAATAAGTTTGGGTTTTCTTATTCATTTGATCCCAAATAGTTAAATATTTCCATCAGGCTTTTTACATCTGTGAGATAAATGTAATATTCACAAGTTAAATATTTGGTGTTGTATAAATACTTCCCATTTCAATATATTATATCATTAATTAATTTACCTTCATTGTGTATTGATGTTTCAATAAATTATTATCAGTTTTGGGTCTTTAATTTCATATGTAATTGATTACGTCACAATATCATTTCATTGAGGCATATTGAATTATTATGCACATAGTTTATTTTGTATGGTGTATATATTTCTATTGAAATTATATATCATGAATGTCTTTAATATTATGACATTATTACTATAATTCAATTTTAATCCTTCATGAAAAATTCTTTACATTTTTTTGATGTGGTATGGGGCACATTATGTTGTTTAATGATTATTTTCATCAAGATAAATCCTAATGATATTTTATGAAATTACCATTAAAGGTAATTATGAAACAATTTTTAAATAAACCATTTCATTTTTATTTGGAAATTGATGGAAATTTACTACTATGTGAACCATTTCTCCACTATTTGGCACTAATTTATTTTAGAAAATGTTTTTAAGAACATGATACTTTATCTCTCTCTTTGTTCAGCGAACCTATTTTCTCCTAAAACCATGTTTTATTAAATATGTTTTCAAAAATGATTTCAATATTATTTGGTAATGAAATTTTTACCATTTTATATTTTACAAATTATTTTTGTTGAATCATTTTTATCTCTTTCTGAAAGAGGTATTCTCTAGTCTTTTGTCAAACTAAATGAATATTCTTTTTACCTAGTATGACATGTATGGATGCATCCACCTTCATTTCATTGATTCCTATTTTTCAGGTTAAAATGGATTATTTTTAACGAATAGAATTTTCAAAAGGGTTTCCAAAAGTTATGATTGTTTTCCTCAAGAATATTTTTAAATATTAATGTTTTATTTAAAAAATGACAACAACCATCTATTTTACACTACAAGGGTTTTTGTATTAATAATATCCTTATTTTAACTCTAATTGGTTTGTTATTTATTTGGACCAGGATAGTATCACATTCACTTCCTTGATTCATTTTTGAAGTCCGCTTGAAATATTTAACTTCAAATGATCATTGATAATTGAATTTCACATAATTATACATAAAATTTATCAATGATATTACTATTTCATAAACCATATACCATTGTATATACAGTGCTAATATTTATAGTTATTTGATTAATTTGAAAATTATTGATATATTTTTATTCCCCGTTCAATATGGTTTTCTGATAATGCATATTGTTCTTATTGAATATTAGGAATTCATTCCACTGGAAATGATGGGAGTAAACAAGATTTTATATAGCTCCTTGATGCACCAAAAGGTTCTCATGAGACAAATAATTCCAAAAATTGTCTTTTTCCCATTGTTTTAAACCATATCGTGAAATATCATGATGGTAATAAGTCCTCATGTGACATAGATATGACATATATTAAGAATTAATTTCCCTCATAGTTGTTTCATTTATTATTCACCAATGAGTTCTTCATTGACACATCTATGGATAAATTTCATTTCTGTTCACTTATTAATGAAATGTGATATAAATTCATAGAGTACCAGATATATTTTCCCTTACCTAGTAATTTGAATTGAATGTATTTCCTGTTATTTGTCATTCCATATTGACTATTTCTAATGACCCGAGTATTTATAGAATATTACTTTTCATCAATTTTATAAAAATTTATGAATAAGACATTATAATTATATTAAAGGGGATTATTTTTCTGATAGTGTACTCAGCACGCAACAACATGTTTCTTTGAAATCATACATTGCATGCAACATTGAGTTATACCAAAAAAATAATATAATAATAATATTATTCTAAATGGTAGTTTACACCTAGTAGTTTTTTTTGTCAATATTTATCATAACTAAGTACAATATAATAATACATGTTTTTTAAATGTATTTTAGAGGCTTAAAATAAGAATTAATCTGATTCTAAGAATAAAATACTCTAATAATTTCAAAAGGGTTTCTTAAAAAACTTTTACTGTAAAACACTTTTTAAATATATTCTTCCACTTTTATATATTCTATTTTTCAAAATATTCTCCTTCTATATAACCGTGAAATCAAAATTTTCTTTGGATATTTTTTTCTGTGTTTTTGGGATAAATAACAATTTTTAATAAATATTGAAAAATAATGCATTCTAATTCAAAACTGTATTTCTATATAATTTATTTATATAGTTAGATTGTATAGAGAAATGGTTTTAATGAGTAATTAGACAATATTTTTATAATTTAATCCCATTTTTCCCATTGGACGCAACTATACTTTGTAATTGGACATAAACACATGTCAATCTTTTTGTATTTTTTATTTCATAAAAACACGCCTTTTAGTTTTCAAAATGAGAATTAATTTAAAATTAATTTCTGAAACTTTATTTTCATGAATTTGTAGAAATTTATTAAATATTTTAAATCATAACTTTTATTTTTAGGTAATATGATTAGTAACATTAGTAAATATTTTATTTACCATGGATAAAGGGTAAATCTACTAAGTAAGTGTAAAAAATAATTTTAAAATAATTTATTCTACACTGGTGTGTTTCCTAAACCTATTATTTGAGATATTTCCTTCCATGGTCACCCATGGGTCTATTTTGGGACCCCATCGATCCACATTGATGTGAAAATTACATTTTACACGAATTAATTTAATGTAATGATAAATTTAACCTAAACCTGTACGGTTAACTAAAATGATTTTTATATGGGGTTCTATAAGTGACTTTTTAACATCCATGGTAAATAAAGAACATAACATTTTCATATATATTAAAATTTATGAATTGAATATTAATTTTACTTTAAATTTGATGCTATGTTCGATGGCATACCTGATAAGAAACAACGAGGTTTCTTTGAAATCTTATGTTGCACACAATACTAAGTCCTACTGAAAAAAATAATATAATATTATTTTAAATGGTAGTTAACTCCAAGATTTTGTATTGGTGCGAAAAAACAATACTAATAGAAATATTAATATACATGTTTGATTAATATTTTCACATTTATCCACTAAATATTAGAGGCATAAAATAAGAAATAATACGATTTTTAGCATAAATACTCTAATATTTACATAAAGGTTGATTTAAAACCTTTTAATGGAGAAACATAATTGAATATATTTTTTGTCACTTATATAAGTAATATTTTTAAAAATAATATTCTTCTCAATATTTGGGATATAAAAATATACTTTGGATAAATTTTTTGTATTTTTATGATAAAGTTCAATATATTATGAATAGTGAAAAACAATTTATTTTATTACAAAACTGCCTTTTAATCAAATTTATTTATATGGTAATATTATATTTTTAGTTGTTTTTAATTTTTAATTATATTTTCTTACAATATAATTCAATGTTTGTCATTGGATGTAATTTCACTTTGAAATTGGACATAAATATGTGTCAATCTATTGATAGTTATTATTTCATAAAACACACATTTTGTTTTGATAGTGGGAAATAATTTTAAATTAATTTTTATTGATTTTTTGTTTTGAATTTGGAAAAATTGGTTCCATATTTGGAAGTAGTAGTTCCAAATTGTGTAAATAGTTAACTTTTATTTTTATACATTTTAATTATTTTCCTTAGTAAATATTTTATATACCATGGATAAAGGACAAATCTTGTAAATAAGTGTAACAAAATATTATTATAATAATATTACATTACTTTAACATTTCTTCTAATCCTATTGGTGGATAAATTTCAAACCATGGGAATCCTGGGGTCGATTTTGGGACCCAATGGAGCCACATGGGAGTGATAATGACACTTTATATTAACTAATTTAATGTAAAGACAATAATTACTTCAAAATATATGTTTCAGTAAATTATATTTTACATAGGGTTACATAAGAAATAACTTAGACTATAAATATTCATTAGTAATCTAAAATGTTTTCATACATCATGGTATTTTGTTTATAAATGTTAGACCTGAAATAAATAAAATTATTTATGGAACAATAATGATGCAGTATTTACCTCATTAATAAATGATTTAAATAAATAAGATTATAAAGAATAAAAAATATCTAAATCCAATCCAATTCTAATTTAATGATTTTATTTCAAACATGAGTCATCTTAAAATATAATTTAATATGTTTTGGACCTTTAGAAACAGAAAATCATTATATAATAAAATAATATTTTTAAATAATCCTAAAGAGCCCCTTCTCCCCCTTATAAAATGCCCTCACTTCTAACCCATTCCTCACACATATCAATCCAATTGTCTCATAAAAACTATACCAAATTAATCTCCCCTCATCCCTATCCTCCTTCTAGAAGACTTCCCCTAGGAAGAAGGAAATTCATGTAAACCTTTTGGTTCAAACCAAAGGCAAATACCTGATTTAAAGATAAAGTCTTCTCTTAAGTTTGGATGTTTTATTTTACATATTCAACCCCATAAACTCATTTTATTCTTTATTTAATAAAAAATATTGTATTCTCAATATACTAGGTTTTCGATATGAAATTTATTTGAACTACACTTAAAAAACACCTCCATCAAATGGGTGTTGAACAAACTGTTTATGTGGACGGCGAACTACAGCCTCACGAAATGATGATTGTTCAATTATCTCCTACCGCCTCTCACAGTAGACATTGTGATTTAAATATATTTATATGTTATATATATATTATATATTTATTGTTTCTATGTTTCTATATCTCTTCCATTTATATCATACTATTATGGTTTCCATAATGGGAAAATACGGTAATTTCATTAGAGGAAGTGCAGACTACCACCCCCTCAAAGTTATATGGCTCGTTCATGACATATGTGGAATGTATAATGGATGGATGTAATTAAATAATATATGATATAATAATGGAATTATTATATACTTATTTATCATTACATTTTCATTCCATTAAATATAAAATAGATAAGAAAGTAGCATTCTTGTAAACGTACGGCTTACCGTGTAAAAGAACGGTGCATTTCATTTTTTATCTCCATATGTTATGTATTATTATATATATATATACAGAATATATATGATATATATGATATCTAAATAAATAAAATAATTCTCCATAGAATATAATTTCTACCACATGGACAATTTATTTTTATAACAAGTTTGTTTGTAAATCAAGTTCTAGACATCGATAAAATGTCTGATATGCACTCAAATTATAAACTAGTTGTCATAATAAGGTAATATATAATATATAATTAATAATTAACATGAAAAAGGTTATTGATCAAGTATAAATTAATTTTACATTATTATTCATGATATTAAAGAATGATCGAGTCACGTCAGTCATGAGGTAAGGGGTTTCTAATCTCACTTTTAATTCTGTGATATTTCAATTGTTTACCACTTATTTATTGAATGTGTTGTATTTTGTAATGCCATTTGATTTATATTTTTATAATTCTATTTATATTCATGGTATTTTTTGATTCATTTTGTTTTTATTAACTTTTTTTCATACAACTCGATTGATTACAACGTGGTAAGGGGTTTTCATCTAACTTTTTACTCCCGTGAGATTCATGCTATATTTGCCACTATTTTCTATTGTTTAGTCTATGTACAGCCAATTATTGTATTATTTGTGTAATATAAAATAATTTATGGATATATGAATCTTTATTGTATGAACCTTCCTTCATAGGGTGTATGTTTCATATGTTACCATATCGGTAAGTGAACCTTTCACCATAATCATTTAGTCAATGAATTATTTTTTATGTCAGGTCTTTTAATTTTATTTTTATTATCTTGGAATATATTTTTATATCCTTGTTGCTATATATTTTATGTCCATGTGTAGAGATACCCTTTTCTATTTCATCAACTCATTTTCTGAATTTAAATGTGATGGTGTTAGGTTGTCAAATTTCTGTAAGAAAACTTCATAACACAATTTCAATTCTTTGGGATAAACTTCTACTTATGTGTTATGTCGTCCTATGAATATGTTTGAATTTCCTCTGATTTTTTACACATAATATCCACATATATTGGGTGTATTATAACAAGTCACACATTTTAATGTCATTGATTTTTCCTTAATCTATATATATGATCTTTCCATGGGACATTGTCTCAATTTACATTCCATTGAAACTAATTTATTTTTATCCACCAATTCACTTTTAAATGATGTATATAATGCCCTTTGATATATTATATCATGAATCTATCGATTCTCATGATAATATAATCTTTGATAGATATTATTCCTCAATTTTTTGCATTCATTCATTTCTGATGCTGTTAAAAATTCTTTAACTAAAATATTGTATTAATTGTTTTAAAGATTTATTCTTATAAATATTTCTCATTAATGTCCATGTTTTAAAAATGGGTTTTATGATTTATTTATATAGACCTTAGTGTTTTAAAATTTTAACTCCATTAAAATATTCAATGTTGTACGTGACACTTTGATTCTAAAAAATATTTATTAAATATTTTAAATGGTTTTGAAAATGGTTTGATAAAGCACTGATTTAATCAATATCTATAAATGATATATTGTGATTACAATGTGGAAATGTTATCTTCACTTTATTATTATTTTATGTGTTATGAATATGTTATGATTATTTGTCATTTTATACGTATACAAGTGGTTCCATGATAAACATATGGCGTGCGATCCATAGGTAGAAATCTAATGCGTTGTGTAATGTGATGGAGGTAAATGTTAATGTTTCTCATAATAAATTTAGGGAATATACTATAATGGGTTTTCCAAACGTAACTCCCTATGTAGCGGTGAATGATACATTTTATGTATCTTATGTATCCAATATGTTACCTTTATGGTTTATGATTTCTGTGTTTTATTAATAAATATTATGATTTCATAAGGTATGCAATGATTGAAATTTATGGCTTCATTGTTTTGTATTTATTGATATGACAATGTTTTTATTCCTTATTTCATATCCCTTATTGAGATTTGTATGCTCATACCATTTTTTGTAAATGTTTTCCACATGATTTAAATATGAATAGGGTCAAGGATGAGATTAAGGAAAAGTCATATT
The DNA here is from genome assembly GCA_963277665.1 of Viscum album. Lineage (NCBI taxonomy): Eukaryota > Viridiplantae > Streptophyta > Magnoliopsida > Santalales > Viscaceae > Viscum > Viscum album. The sequence continues at coordinate 108,939,456 of OY728121.1, forward strand.
GTCTAAAACAAGGAACTTGACATGTTTCTTTTTTAGTGTTTTTATTTTAGTAAAAAATGGATACTGAGTAGTAGTGTCTATAGGTAATTTTCAAGTTGATATGTAATAGTTTTGGCCTAATTACCTAAAACTCCAAATATTAAAAACTCCTCAATGTGAATTATTCAATTAATTCATTATTATGTAATATTTTACGTCTATGTCCTTATAGTTGGTATCAGATGTCCTTTCAGACAACATTTGGGATTATGAGTATTTATTATACACATGGTTAGTCCCTATGTCTATAATTTTATTTAGATCATTGTTTTATAAAATTTTCAGATCAAGGAAAGTCACTTATAAATGGTAGGAGGAGGATCTCAAAACAACATTCCTATCTATTCCTGATGACATGCTTGCAAAATTATTGCAAATTCATTATCAAATGATTTTGATTCTTTTTCTAGCATACAACATACATGAAAGCATTTGTTTGATATATGAAACACCTCCCCTATACCTCGATATCATCATGCATTAGGGTTTTTATTTAATCAAATCATATTTTAAAAATATTCTCATATTTTAGAGAAAGTTATACATTATCAATGAATTTTAAAATATATTGCTTTATCTTATGTTTTTGAAGATATTAAGATTTTGAAAAAGGAGCTGGAGAATGAGACACTTGCACAATCTATTTATATTTTCTTTTACAATATAGTCTCTCAGAATATACATATGGTATTTTAAAAGGACAATTTATTGAATGTTTCAACTAAAATTTCGTCCAACATTTTTATAAAAATAATTTTTTATTAAATGTTTTGAAATTATATGACATACATGATTATTTTCTGAAACTATTTTTCTATTGAACACATATATGGCCCAAGTTTGACAAGGTGTATTTGGATGAAGGATGCAAATAATTTTGAAGGATCTATAAATCATTTTTTAAATGCAAGGACCTTCTACCTATGTATGTAAAGACGATGAATCCATATGGACACCATGATGAAGGTATGTTGTTATTTCTATTAAGAATAGTTTTATTGTATCATATAGACATGAAATAAGGCAAATTACAATATATATAAGGCTTCATGTATTTAGATATTTAGGTTTTATTGTATAGGGATGAAAAAGAATGGAATAAGAAAAAATTTGATGTAAACAACATGATTGTGTTATTTTTGTGTTTTATAAAAAGGACATCCCATAGTATGGGTGATGACCAGTTTTACCCGGCGAGGCCACAATATTCTAACCCACAACTGAAGGTCGACGAGGGATATTCACTTAACACAGTCATATGTGGTGTCCCTAGTAAGTATGACTTATTCATTTATGTTAAATGATTTATGGATCAAGAATATTTTTATTTGGGATTTTATGTTTTATAAAATGGACTACTTAGTAAAAAAACCGATTTTGGTGATTAAGTAATAATGGTTATTTTGGAAGACATTCTCTCTCATGCGAACACTATATGATTAAGTAAAATAAAATACTATGGGATTTACATTTTGTAGTAATTGTTGAAATATTATTTTGGAAGAATATATGTTTTTATTTTGTACATAAGGAGATTCGGGTTATTTATGGAAATGATTAATCTATCATAGAAAATATGAGTTTACGTTAATTACACATATGTATGAGACCTTAAGAGTAGTCGCTTTTTTTGGAAATAAATGTAAAGATTTAATATTGAAGACTATGTTATTAAATTATATTGAGTTTTGGGTTTCAGTCTTTGTTTGTATTATTTTGAAGAGTTTCAAGGAAAATGGTACATTGAATAGTATTTCTTGATCTTTGGGCTCTTTTTGTTGAATTTTTCGAGATTAGGAGTAGTATTTCTTTTTAAAAAGGATTATCAATTTGGGGATTATCTGATCTTGTAATAAAAAAAATTTAATTTTGGTTGTTTTATAAATATAATGGAAATATATAGTTCATATTTTTTAGATTATGTGATACTATATTTGTTGATTCTAGTGATTTTGATTTGACCAAGTCAATTTTAATACTCATCGTTTGGATAAAAAATGAGTTTGTATTAAAAATCTATTGAAGGAGGAATGTATACGTGAAAAGTAAGTATGCTTCCTTATGTTTGTATTAAATATCATAAATAAATTCCTAAACATTATGAAATGTGACTTAAAACAAAAACATTGACTGTTAACTTTTCCTACTAGGGAATCAAAGACTTTTTAACCAATCACAAGTTTGTGATTTTCTAGTGATTAACATTCTACTAATCATGTTTTATACCAGTCTCCATCAAATGTTGATGGCTTGGTTCTCTTCCATATCTATGATTACAAACATGGAATCCTAGTATGGGTTATCTCAGGTGACCTTTTTATTTCTCTATCATTAGTTTAAAGATATATTTTTAATGATACATTCTCTGGTATTGGAATTTCAATGTAGTTTCGAAGCCGAATTTTTAAATTGAGTGGATGCAATTCCCAAAAGGGGGGAAGGATGAAACATCCTAGGTAAATAAAGAATATAAAATTTTCATATTTATTAAAAATTTTGAATTAAATTTTAATTTTACTTTAAAGGGGATGCTATGTTCGACAGCATACCTGATACGCAACAACAGTTTTTTTTGAAATCTTATGTTTCACACAATGGTGAGTCATACTGGAAAATAAAAATATAATTTTATTTTAAATAATAGTTAACACCTAGAAGTTTTATAGGAAGGAGTGGACAAAAATAACTACAATATTCATATAAATGTTTCTAATTTTTTTAAATATATCCAATAAAATTTAGAGGCTTAAAATAAGAAAGAATCGGATTTTAATCATAAATACTCTAATATTCATTAAAAGGCCAATTTAACACCATTTGATGGTGAAACCAGATAAAATCTATTTTATGACACTTTTATATGTTCAATATGACAAAAATATTATTTTTTATTATCGGGACATAAAAATTTACTTTGGATAAAAGTTTGTTATTTTACGGCGAAAGATCGTTTTTTATGAATAGGGAAAAATACTTTCTTTTAATTCAAATATTCATTTTAATATAATATATTTATATAGTTAGATTATATTTTAATTTTTTAAAAGTATAATTATATTATTTTTTTACCATTTCATCCAATTTTGGTAATTGGAAGTAATTTTCCATTGAAATTGGACATAAACAAGTATCAATCTTTTGATACTTATTATTTCTCAAAAAACACTTTTTCTTTTGACAGTGGGAATTAATTCTAAATTAATTTCTTCCACTTCTATGATTTTAATTTGGAAAAATTTATTCCATATTTTTAATCATGAGGTATAAATTGTGTAAATAGTTATCTTTTCGTTTGGTAAATTTTAAATATTTACCTAAGTAAATATTTTATTTACCATGGTTAAAGGGTAAATATGGTAAATAAGGTTAACAAAATATTATTATAATAATAAAAATAAATGACACTAAAATGTGTCGTAATACTATATTTTGATACACTTTCGTCCATGGGAAGCCTTGGGCCTATTTTGGGACCCCATGGAGCCACATGGGAGAGATAATGACAAATTATATTAATTTATTTAAAGTTAAGACAAAAATAACATAAACATATATAAGTTTGTAAATAAATTTTTACATAGAGTTATATAAATTATCTCTATGACTATAAATATTCATTTAAAACTAGTAATATTTACTATATAATGGTCTTTTGTTTATAATTTTTATACATCAAATAAATATAATTATATATGACACAAAAATAATGCAGTATTTACATCATTAATCAATTATTAAAATAAATATGATTATAACGATTAAAACAATATCCAAAACCTGTCCAATTCTTATTGGATGATTTTATTTAAAACAGTAGAAATCTTAACATCGACATTAATATGATTTGAGCCTTTAAAAATCGAAAATAATTATATAATCAAATAATATTTTTAAATATTCCAAAAGTGAACCTGTTTCCCCTTTTAAAAATCTCAAACTTCTAACCCATTCCTAACAATTCTCTAACCCCTTGGCTAAACCAGCCTCTTCCCAATTAATCTCCCTACATAAATCTCCTCCACCTTGATTCCTTATCCTAGGCAGAAGGAAATTCTAGTAAGACGTTTGGTTCAAAACAAAGGGAGATTCCCATTTTAAAGGTAATGTCTACTATTCAGTTCTTCTATTAATTTTAATTATCCAACCAAATAAATTCCATTAATTTATTGATTTTATAACAAAACTAGTACCCTAAATTTACTAGGTTATTTTTATGAAAATTATTCTAACTACCCTTACACACACCTCCAACTAATGGTTAAGGATCATACTGGTTCTATGGATGGTGAACTACCACATCGTGAAGCGATGATTATTAAATTATCTCATATCGCCTCTCATGTTGGCCATTGTGATGGAAATGTATTTACATGTGATAAATATTATAAATATATTGGTTTTATTTTTTTGTATTTTCATCTTATATCATACTTTTATGGTTTCCATAATGGGTAAAAGAAATAATTTGATTTGAGAATGTGCGGAGTAATACCACCTCAAAGTGATTTGACACATTCATTCCATAAGTGAAATGTTTAAAGTATGTAGATAATTAAATTATATATGATATAATATTGTAATTTTTATATAACTATATATCATTACATTTTCATTCCATTAAATGTGAATTAGAATGTAAAGTATCATTCATGCGTAAATACAGCTTATTGTCTCCACGAACATGGCATTTCATTTCTTTCCTCCAAATGTTATGTACTATTATAAATACATATATAGATATATATATATATGATATATATAAAATATATATTATATTTAAATCTTGAAGATCATTTTTGAGATAATGGAATTTTGACAACATGGACAATTCATAATTATAACAATTTCATTTTTAACTAAAGTTCCAAACATCAACAAAATGTCTGATGTGAACCCAAATAATTTACTAATTATTATAACAGGGTAATATTTTATATATAAAGAAAAATAAACTTGATTTTTTTTAATCAAATAGAAATTAATTTTATTTCATCATTCAGGAGATTAAATAACGATCGAGTCAAGTCGGACACGAGGTAAGAGGTTTTCTATCAGACTTTTAATTTCGTGATATTTCCCTTATTCGCCAAATATTTAATACATGTGTTGTATTGTGTTCATCCATTTGATATATATTATCATGATTTTATTTATATTCTATTTATTCTATTTTTCATTTGGTGGTTATTATCTTTTGGTCATACAACTCGATTGATTACAACATGGTAAGGGGTTTTCATCTCAATTTTTATTCCTACGAGATTCATGCAATATTTTCCATTATTTATTATTGTGTAGTGTATATACTGCCCATGATTTTATTATTTGTGTAATATAAATTAATTTTTGGGTATTTAAAACTTCATTTGATGATCAATCTATCATGGGATTTATGTTTCCTATGTTAACAAATCGGTAATATAACCTTTTACCATACTCTTTTAGTCAAAGATACTTTTTTATGTCATATATTTTAATTTACTTTTTCTTATGCTTAGATATGTTTTTATATATCCTTTTTGATGTAAATATTATGTCCATGTTGTTAGAGACCCTTTTTTCTCTCATCAAATCACATTTTTAATTTTAAAATGATGTCGTCTGGCTATCAAATTTTTGTAACAGAACATCTTAACTCAATTTCAATTCTTTTGTTTAAAATGTATACTTCTTGATTTTGTCCTATTATGAATATGTGTGATGTCTTCTATTTTTTTACCCATAATAACTACATAAATTTAGTGTATTATTATTTTTCAAAAATAATTATTTCATTGATTTTCCCTTAATCTAATGATATGATAATTGCATGAGACTTTGTCTCCATATACGTTCCATTGAAACATATTTATGGTTATAAACCAATTCACATTTATATGGTGTATATAGTATAATTTGAAATATTATATCATGAATCTCTCTATTATCATGATATTATAAGCTTTTATTGATTGTATTCCTCAATTGTTTGTATTCAAGCGTCTCTCATTTTGTTAAAAACTCTTTAACTAAAATATCCTATTAAATATTTTAATGATTTATTCTTCTAAATATTTCTCATTAACATCCCTGTTTTGAAAATGGTTTTTCGGATTTATAATTATGGAAATTAATTTTTTAAAATGTTAATTTAATTAAAATCTCTAAATTGGTATGGGACACATTGATTAAAAATTCTATTTATTAAATGTTTTAAATGGTTTTAAAAATGGTTTGAAAAAGCATTGATTTTTTCAATAACATTAAATGTTATATTGTTATTAGAATGTGGAAGTTTTATATTTTCATTTATGCTTTTTTATGTGTTATCAATATTTTATGATTATTGGGCATTTTATACGTATATGGGTGGTTCAGTGATAAGCCAATGGCTAGTGATCCCAAGATAGCTCTCCAATGCATTGGGTAACATGACAGAGGTAAACGTTAATGGTTCTCTTAATAGATATAGGAAATATATTGTGATGGGTATTCCAAACATAACATCCTACATATATGTGAATACAACAATTTATGTATGTTATGTATTCCATAAGTTACATATATTATTTTTGATTCATGTATGTCATTCATAAATATTAATATTTTATAAGGTATTTTATGATTGAAAATTATGGTTTCATTTTTTTGTATTTATTAATGGGAGAATGTTTTCATGCCTTATTTTATAATCCTTACTAATGTTTTTATGCTCATCCCATGTTTTTGATGTGTTTTCCATAGGACATAAAGATGAATATGTTCATGAATTAGGTCAAAGAAAAGTCATGTTGTCTAAAACATAATCTCGACAAGTTTCTTTTTAAGGTTCTTCATTTTATTAAAAAATTCGATACTTATTAGAAGTAAATACATGTAATTTTCATGTTGATACGTAATAGTTATTGACTAATGCTCAAAAACTATAAACCTGAAAATAACATCAATGTGAATTATTTATTTAATTCAAGATTATGTAATGTTTTATGGTCGGTCCCATATATAGATATATTATAATATAAATAGTAATTAGAAAGATAATAATACATCCTACATCATGGTATTTCATTTAAAATTTTGAGACATAAAAAAATAAATATATTTATGAGAAAATGTTGATGTAGTGATTACCTTATTATTGAACAATTTAAATAAATGAGATTATAAATATTGAAATATTTTTTTGAAACAATTTATGAAATTCATGAATTTTAAGGATGATTATGACCTGTTTTATATGAATTGATGATGATTTTTAAAAAATAATTGTGTTTTTATGGATTTTTACAAAGTGGTGTTATGAATAGTATAAAAATTGACAAAAATGAGTTTTTAAAACAAATAATATTTTATTGAATTGTATAATAGTCATAAACAACTAATATTCTTCTAAATGACATATATAGTGGTTTAAATTTGATTAATGAACAACTTCATGTTCTATTTGAAATTTATGGTTACTATATTAATATATAAGATGTATATACATGAAGACATAATTAGAGTTAAATTAGATAACTAAGGGTTAATTGTAAATGATAAAGCTATATTTGAAAACAAAACATGTCCACTAGGCTAGATACCCTAAGGGGGAGGGTGAATCAGGGTATGAAAGATTAATACTCTGGCCCCTTTGGATCTTGTTTTGTTGTTAGACAAAACCCTCTTCTCTCTCTTTCCCAGTGATTAGTATGAAAAAACATTAAAGCATGTACATGACACAATGATTTTTACTTGGTTCAATCTCCTGGGGATACATCCATGGAGGATACCCCGACTGCATGCTTATGTAACAATTCTACAATAAGCGCACTACTGTTTACATGTTCGAAGCGGACTCAATATCCCTCCTTGTTTATAACCACTCTCAATTTGAGAACTCACTTCTCTCTCAATCGAAGTGAACTCACTGCTTCTTCAGAAGATCCACTCACAGTTTATAGACCTGTAGGTCTCTTCATTAACAACAATGAATGCATCCTCCACTATACATAGATGCTCTATTGGAGTTCAAAGTTCATCCCTGTATGAATACCCCTTTGCCCCTGAACACCAGGAAACTCACATTGGAAACACCTTCACAAGGCACCCTATTTCACGAGGCTCCCAATTTTGTGAAGCTCAAACAAGCCTTCGCAATGATATTGACGTTTCAAAAATAAATATCACGATCCTAAAGTCGTCGCATAGTGACTTCCCTCATGAAGTTCACTAAGCCAACGCAGAGAGCGCAACTTTCGTGGATCTAGATTAGCCGCCACGAAACTCTACATTCGCGATGAAAACTGCCTTTGCAAACTACCTTCGTGAGCCAATAGAAAATAATTTTCTACGAAACCCTCTCTTTCTCTCGAGGGGGTCAAGGCCTATTTATATCCAATTCCATTGACCCATGAACATTTTATTGGATGTCTGTGCCACATCATCATAAATCATCAAGCTCTAAAATATCTACTGAAATTCTCACAAAATCATAACACACCATAGAAATTATGTGATAACGGATCTCATCATAATCATGGAGCATCCCATCAATTCCTTAACACCTTCACCATAAATCTACAACCACAATTCCCTTTTCCACCACAATGCTCTTCAAATCTGTCATTCGCGAAGCTTGACATAATCGAAAAGAATCACCGCCATCATTTTTCTGGTCTTCACGAAATCCAATCCATGAAGCTTATCTTCACGGAACTCATGCCTTTTCCATATTTCAATATGATCTTCAAGGATATACACATTTCGTGATGCTCACCAAACTCCAAATTTGCGAGCTGAAAAATTTGGTAAGAACTAGAAAAGGGAACCACCTTGTACTTCTCATTTTGTACTGCCTCCAGAACGTCCATTCCTTTGTCAAAGTTCTTTGCCAACACTGATTGACAAAAACATCCTTGGAACATGACAATTCACCATGTAAGAATACTTTTTCAACAGACACAATCCACCCAAAAATGATTAAATGTTACATTGAGGGATTTTTCCCAACAATCTCCCCCTTTGGTTTGGTTGACAACTCTTCTAATTACAATTTACAACACCTTGATAACCCACATAGTCTCCTTAAATCATTTACCACAATTCACCTCTTGTGATTTAGATAGTGACCATAGATTCACTCACCACATACTCTAAGCCCACATGAGCAATGCTCATTGTGAGAAATAAGAGTAAATGAAAATTTCATCAATGAATCACTTCATTTTTTCCACCCATTGTTGACACCCAACTGATACCAATTACCATACTAATTCCAATTATTGACACCACACTAATAACAATTGGTGATTGCTGGAATCCTTCTCACACCATTCCACCATCACTGTTATCCTTTAATCAGGATCCTCAGCTGTCGTGATATCTACTCTTTGATAAATCACTTCTAGCATCGTCAGATTTAATACTCTCCCCATATCTCATTTCTCTCCCCCTATCTCACTGCTTCACCTGTCAGCTACTCCCCCTGTCTTTTACTATGACATTTTCTCCCTTCCTTAGCCACAATTTTTCCCCCTTGAGGAGTCACCATTTCTCCCCCTTTGACATAGAACCCAAAGGTCCCCCCCTTTGTAGTCTGTAACATTGGAAACAACATAGAATAGAACATTATAGAAAAACATGCAATACCTCGGGGAGTGGGGGTCCCACATACACACTTTTTCAGGTGTGGGGAGTCGATTGGACTCCCAGAACAAGTCGATGCCTTTCAAAAGCTTCCTTAGCTAAGGCCTTAGTCATAGTGTCTTCACCCTGAAGTTCTGTAGGAATATACTAAAAATTATGAATCCCTACTCAAACCACTCCTTGATTAAATGAAACTTTATCTCTATGTGCATTGTCCTTGAGTGATGGACTGGATTTTTTCTGAGATTGATAGCACGTGAGTTATATTATTGGATTCTGATCGAGGACATCACTTAAACCCCCATATCATCAAGATACTGCTTCATCCACAATAATTGTGTTCATGCTTGAGTGGATGCAATATACTCAGCTTTTGTGGTGCTTAGTGAGATGCAATATTTCTTCTTTCTTCACCAAGAAATTCATAGTCCACCAAGACAGAATGAACATACTGATGTTGATTTCCTCTCATCAACTGAACTGGCCGAATCTGTATCAGTATACCCCAATAACTCTATCGGCTATTTTCCATTATACATCATGCCGAAGCCCACTGTGCCCTTGATATAGCGAAGTATTCTTTTTTTTTTACTTCAAGCATGTGGCTTTCCATGGGATTTCTTTGATATCGTGGTACTTGGCTGGTGGCAAAAACACTCTCAAGTATCTTCGCTGTCAGGTACAGTAAACTTCCAACAATATGCCTGTATTAAATGATATTAACTGCCTTACAATTATCATCTTTTGATAATTTCATCTAGGTTGCAACCAGACTATTCATCTCTGTGAAATTTTCCATTCCAATTATTTTCAGAACCTCCTTGGAATATTTGGAATGAGAAATGAATTTTCCATTCTTTCCTTGTGTCACCTCTAGATGAAGGTAAAATTTTATCTCTCCAATCTTGGACATTTCAAACTCACTCTTCATGAATTTGGAAAACTGTCTGAACTGAGCTCATATGATCCACCAAATTTTATTTCATTGACATAAAACAATTTCATCATCCTTTTATTGTTGTTGTTATTAAAATAGAGACTGTAATAAACTCTCCCATGCTGGAAACCAAGAATATTCAGGTACTGATCAAGCATTGAGTACCATGCTATTGGTCCTTGTTTTAACCCATACAATGCCTTCTTCAGTCTATAATCCTTGTTCTCATCCTCATGAATGAGAAAACCATCTGGATGCTCAATATACACCACTTCCTCTAGAACCCTGTTCAAAAATGCAAATTTGACATCCATCTAGAAAACATTGAAAAATCATTGTACTGGAATGGATAGAAATAATTTAATTGTCTATAGTCTCACAACCGGTGCAAATGTCTCATCAACATCTACTCCCTCTATTTGGGAGTATCCCTTTCACACTAATCATAATTTATTCCTAATCATTATGTCATATTCATTAATCTTGTTGCGATATACCCATTTTGTCTCAATGACATTATTTTCTGCTGTCCTCAAACAATATCCCACGTATGATTCTTCTCAAACTGATCTAGCTCTTCATTCATGGCCTAAAACCAGTTTTTATCTTTAGCTATATCAGTAACACATTTTGGCTCTACCTGAGATATGAATGATATCTGTGGTAGTTACTTCATTCTTCTTGTCTGAACAAGAGTTGACTTATTGCCAATGATATTTTTCCTATAAATTTCAGCCCGACTCCTCAGCTTTCGAGCATATACTTATTTTTCCTCTTCAGGTTCATTATCAGTATCTTCATCTAAATCAACATCAGCCACTTCGGCTCCTCCTGCGTTACTTTCCTCCTCATCGATTTCAACTGGAAATTGTTCATTATGCTATTCAGTACTCTCTTCATTCTCTACAATAATTAAATCATTCATCTCAACTACTTTTCCTAGCCTTTTGATAAAGCATTGGTATGCCTTTCTTTTTCTTGAATAGCAAAGGAATATCCCCTCATCTTCATGTGACTCAAATTTCCTATGTTTATCCTTATTGGGGATGAAGCACATACTTCCAAATATTTAAAAGTACTTCACTATTGGATTCATTCCATAACACATCTCATATAGAGTATTTCCTTCCTTCAGACACAACAGAGCCCTATTAGAAATGTAAACCGATGTCAAAATGGCTTCCTACCAAAATTTCTCTAGGAGGTATTTTTCTTTAAGCATCATCCTGCCCATGTTGTTGATTATCCGATTTCTCCTTTCAACCACACCATTCTATTGTGGAGTTATCACTAAGGAAACTTGATTCCTTATCCCATGTTTCCCAAGATAGTATTCCACAAGACAGTTTGTGAATACCGTACCATTATCAGTACAAAACTTTAGAATTTTTTTCCCATGCATCCTTTTTCTCTCCATCTGGTACTATTTTAAGAAGCTGGACAAATCAGACTTATGGGAAATATCAAATGCCCATTCCATTCTCCTATAGTCATCAATGAAAAGAACATAGTAACTCATTCCAACAATTTCTCTTGGTGTGATAGGCCCACATACATCAGCATGCACCAATTCTATCACTGTTGATGAATTCATTTCCTTTACTTTATACATCTTTCTGATAAGATTATCTTGTTGGCATGAATTGCATGTGTGAGTACAATCACATGACAGCATAGGGAGATATCTTGCTACATCACAATTTACCAGATATTCTAGGGATTGTTGGAATAGATGACCAAGTCATTTATGCCACAAATTGTTTTCTTCTTCTCTGGATAGAAAGAACATATCTTCTAATCCATATACCAGGTAGAGATTTCCCTTTTTCCTTTTTCCCTGTAAATCCACTTCCCTGTCTCTTCCTTTGAAGATACACACCTACTTAGTTATCCTTATATAATTTCAAATGTCACATAGTTGACTGACACTGAAGAAATTGTGACTGATGTATTCTATTACTAAGACATAAGCACGCCTCATATCATTACCCCCAAACATTTCCATTCATGAGCCATCTTATGGACTTAATCATTTCCAAACATGACAACACCTTCTTTGTCATATTTTACGCCTATAAAAAGATCTTTTTTACCTGTCATGTGAGATGTGAAACTTCTGTCTAAGATCCACACACTAGGGTGATCTGAAGCATTATGGGTAATTTCTCCCACCACTACATTCTCAACCTTTTTCTTCTTGGTCCATATTTTTTCCTTCATACATGACCTGGATTGAGACTTCTGATCAGTCACAGAGTATGATCGACCAAATTCATCTTCCAATGGTGAAAATATGTTTTACATTTTCAACTCACTTGTGGGTCCATTGATCTATTACTTTCAAAAAAAATTATTCTCCTTTGGAACATTCCTATGTATGGTCGAAGTACAATACCGAGACATGTTCCCAAATCCTCCACACCAATAACTATGTCCTTCAAAATATGTTCTGGAAAACTGTTCTCCATTTAGCTACCACCTTTGTTCTTGATCCCTTTGATATCTCTTGTCTATGGAATAAACATACTATAAATGTCCCAACATTCCAAAAAAATATCACCTGATATGATGTGCATTCCTTTGTGTGACTTCTGCACTGCATGTTTCCCATTGGGATATCTGAATACTTTGATTATTCCTTGTGCCTGAATCAACGTTCAATCTCAGAGTTGGGGCTTGCATTCTGTCCTCCAATTTCACAGATTTTTGTTTTTGGTCAAGCCCACCATCAGTCTTAGCATCCCAAAATAGATGATGATTATTTTCTGTTGAACCATGATTCCCCACTTTTAGCTTCTTGTTTTTTGGAGTGACCTTCTTTCCTGATAACCTAGTAGGAGTCAATTGTTTCTCTTGATCTTTATCCTTTTTCCATAAACTGACTACTTCTCCTTCATGTTATTCAACAATCTTGATTTTATCATTACTTGTGTTATTCAAGCTATCTATCACCCTTTTATGTTCATCAATTTTTATTTTATACTCACTAGCTAATTCTGAGTCCTCTGATGTTTATGAATTGAGTTTCTTAGTTTCGTCCATCAAATAAGACTTCTCTTCTTCCTACTGCTGCATACAGTGTTTGGCGTCACTTACTACATTGTTGGATTTCATTGTTTTGGCTATCGAAACATTTATCTCCTCAAGATAAGCCTCTAACTCGCTTTCATATTGACACATACCTGAAATTATTCTTCATCATCATCATCTTTGGTTTCATTAGTATTCTTAAAACTACCAACAACTGCCACTATAGAATTTTTTCCACGATCTCCACAGTTCTCTATCTCTTCATCCTCCTCAACCTCAAACTCTTCTGAACTGTAATATTCTTCTGAAAGAAGGTTCTTCTTCTTAAAGAAGTTTCTCTTGAACTTTTTCATACCTTTCCCATAGGCTGGAGACTTCTTATTGGGAATTTCAATTTCATCAACATCATCATTCTGTTGGATCTTTTTGGGGAACCATGCCGCACGATCTCCAAACTTTCCACATTAAAAAACAAGGAAGTGGTAGATTCCCTTTAAACATTCCATCTCCTCTTTGAAGGTTTTAGGAGAGTAATGACACCACCTTATCTATCTCTTATTCTTCATGAGAGTCTTCAATGTTGAGCTTCTTCATCACCTTTAATGCCACCTCTTGGGATTTCCCCTTTTCAATAGCATCTTTATCATCATTTCTCATTTCATATGCAATAAGGGTGTTGTGCAGGTTATCCAATGTCAGTTATTTCATGTCTTTATCTTCTAAAACTGAAACATTCAGATTGAAATGATGTGGAAGTTTCCTTAAGATGCGCTTCACAATCTTTATGTCTTTGATAAATTCTCTAAGACCTCGAATGTATTCCAATACAACATTTACCCTATCAAAGAATGCATCAACAGACTCATTCAGGTTCATTCTTAGATCATCATACTTCTTCCACAACACTTCCAGCTTTGCCTCTCTAACCTTTGTATCCCCTTCATATATATTCAATAGCATTTCCTATATGGAATGTGACATTTTTCACGATATCTCATTTGTATAAATAGGATTGGATAAGGCTCCCCCTAAGGCATTAATTCATTTGGAATCACCATCCAACTATCTATGCTCATCTTCGGATAATGCACCACTATTAATAGCAGCAGTTATGCCATGCATTGATGTTGTGACCACATACATTCCAAATGATCGAATGTATTGTTCCATTTGATTCCTCCATAGATATTAATTGTTCCTGTCGAAGATCGGAATCCATTTTTGATTAGTGACCTCCATTTGAGAGAGAAACACTGATATTATCATTTCTCTTTAATACCAATTGTTAGGTCCACTAGGATAGATACCATGAGAGTGGGAGGTGGGGTGAATCAGGGTATGATACATTAAAATGAATTCCACTTTTGATATTGTTTTGTGGTTAGAAAAAACTCTCTTCTCTCTCATTCTTGATGGAGAGTATGAACAAACCGAAATCATGCACATGACACATTGATTTTTATGTGGTTCACCCTCCCTGGGCTATGTCCAAGGAGCATACACTGGTAGCATGCCAATATACCAATTCCACTATAAGAGAAATATTTTTTACCAGTTCAAATATGACTCTTTATCCCTCCTGGTTTACAACCACTCACAATTTGAGAACTCACTGGTCTCTTAACCAAAGAGAGCTCACTGCTTCTTCAGAAGATCCACTCACATTTTATAGAAGTGTAGGTCTCCTCATTAACACTAATGAATTCATCCTCAACAGTATGTAGATTCTCTATTGTAGTTCATTGTTCATCCACTGATGAATTCCCTTTTTCCCCCAAACACCGGGTTACTCACATTGGAATCACTTTCGCAAAGCACGCTACTTCGCGAGGCACCAAATTTCTCAAAGATCAAACAAGCCTTCTCAAAGATCATTCTTTTTCAATATGGACTCTCACAAAGCTCAAGTCAACGCAGAGCGACTTCCCTCACGAAGCACACTGATCCAACACAGATCTCGCAACTTTCATGGAGCTAGATCAGCTGTCGTGAAGCTCTTCTTTCATGATGCACACTACCTTCATAAACTACATTCGTGAGTTGAGAGAAAATTATTTTCTACTAAATCTCTCTCTTTCTCTCAAGGGGGTCGATTTCTATTTATAGCCAATTCCAATGACCCTCAAACCATCCATGTGAAGTCAGCACCACGTCATCACAAATCGCGAAGCTCCGAAATATTTACCGAAATTCTCTCAATATCACGAAGCACCATGGAAACATTCTGATCATGGATCTCATCGTAGTCATGAAGCATCAAGTCAATTACTTCACACCTATTTCATGAAGATTCACTCGGCTATGCCTCCACACTACTCTTCAACACTTCCGTTCATGAAGCTTGATGTAATAGTGAAAAATCACCACCATCATTTTTCTAGTCTTCGTGAAATCCAATCAATGAATCCTATATTCACGAAACTCTTGCATTTATCATAGTTAAATAAGATCTTCGAGGATATACACTTGTTGTGATGCTCACCACACTCCAAATTTGGGACACCAAATATTTGGAAAACACTAGAAAAGGGAAGCACCTTGTACTTATCTTTTTTTTCTACCTCCAGATCATCCATACCTTTTTCAGGGATCAGTGCAAACATTGATTGTAAACAAAATCTCTCGAACATGACAATTAACCATGGAAACCTTCTTTGTCAACAAACACAATCAACCCAAAAATGATGCAATGTTATCTTGATGGATTTTTTCCCAAATCTTCCATATATATTTATATATATTCGAAAATAAATAGTAAATAGAATGATAAGAATAAATACTACATCATGGTATTTTATTTATAATTTTTAGACATAAAAAAATAAATATATTTATGACGCAATGTTGATATAGAGATTACCCTATTAATGAAATATTTAAATAAATGAGATTACAAATATTAAAATATATTTTTTAAACAATTTATGAAATCCACGAATTTTAGGGATGATTATAACCAATAATATTTAAATTAATGATGTTTTAAAAAAATTAATTGTGTTGTTATGGATTTTTACAAAGTCATATTATGAATAGTATAAAAATTGAACTTAATGAGTTTTTAAAAAAATTATATTTTATTAAATCATTTAATAGTCTTAAACAACTAATATTCATCCAAATGAAATATATAATGGTTTAAATGTCATTAATGGACATCTTTAGGTACTATTGGCATTTTATGGTTACTATATTAATATATAAGTTGTATATACATGAAGACATAATTAGAGTTAAATTAGTTAACTAAGGGTTAATGGTAAATGATAAACAAATATTTGAAATCAAAACATGTCTAAACCAAATTTTTGAGATGTTTTAGAACATTTATCATTTTATCTTTTAATTAAATGAGTTTTGGACCTTTTGAAATCGAAATTCAGTTTATAATAAAATAATATTTCAATACATTCCTAATGTATCGCTCCTTCCTCTAACAAATGGGCACCACATATAAAACCATACTCACACCTTTTAAGACAATTTTCATATCAAAATTATTCAAAAATAATCTCCCAACATCACTTTATTCCTCATAGAATCCCCAACTTGTTCATAAGGCAATTAACGAAATCCTTTTATCTTAAATAAAAAGGATTTACCGGATTTGTGGCGAAGTCTTCGCTCAAACATCATTGAATTATTTTCGTTATCCACCCCCATGAATTTCATTATTCCATTATTTTATAACAACATCAGTATATTAAATATACAAGGATATTATTATGTGAAGTATTCTAACAACACTTATACACAACTCTATCTAATGGATAAGAACATACTATTTCTTTCTAAGACGAACTGCAGCCTCACAGAACGATGATTGTTCAATTTTCCTCTACCACCTCTCATGGTGGAATTTATGAGGGAACATTATTTATATATGATATATATTATATTTATATAGTATATATGACACTATATTTTTTATTTAAAAACATATCATTATTCTTTTCATGATGTGTTAATAGGATACTTTCATTGGAGGAAGTGCATACTACCGCCCCCTCAAAGTGATATGACTCATTGATGACTTACATGGAATGTATAAATGATAGATATAATATAATATGTAACATATATATTATATAATATTATAATATAATTATAATATACATATTTATACGTTAGTTTTGAATTCATTAATATGAAAAATAAATGAATGTAGTGTTCATGAGTACATACGACTTACCATCTCCATGAAAGGTGAATTTCATTTCATAGATCCAAATATTATGGACTATTATAAATAAACATATGATGTATATATATGTCATTTAAAACATGAATAATTTTCTGGAAATAATTTATTTTTTAATACATGGGCAATTTTTCGTTATAAGAAATCATTTTTGGCCAAATTACCCAATATCGACTAAACGACTGATATTAACATTAATAATTATGAAAAATTATATAACATTGTAATCACAGATATAAAGGGATTAATAACATGAAAAAAGTTCTTATTAATGTTTTAAATAACTTATGACTATTATTCCGGATGAACAAGGAACATACGTGAAGAATCAGACTAAAGGTAAGGGAACCTTTCATATTCTTCTTTTAGTAAAAGACTTATTTTATGTTATGTTATTTAATTTCCATTTTTATATATTGAGATATGTTATTATATATCATTATTTATGTAAATTTTTCGTCCACGTGATGACATGCACTTATCTCTTTCATCAATTCATTTTCTGAAATTTTAAGTGACATTGTTAGGCTGTCGAATTTTCCTAAGGGAACTTCATAACCCAATTTACATTCATTTGGTTAATATTAAAATTCATGAAAATATTGTGATACTATAATGTGAGAAATAAATATTTATTTCCTATCTAGTTATTATAATTGTATTTATCTTTAATTACAATGAATACACCTAATTGTCCAATTTTATTTACAAAATGATCTTGGTAAGGGAGTTTCTAATATAAATTTCTACTCTTTGGCCTTTACACATACTTCGTTGATTATATTATCCAAACATTATATGTGGAATAACATATTTTTTTGATTCAATTTCCAATTAATTTTGTGAAATATTATTGCTACACATAATCACCCCATTGATAAATTCAAACATCATTGATTCAAACATTGCAAGGGAACCCCTAACTCAATCTCCATTCATAGATTCAAATAACCATGTCATTGG
Source organism: Viscum album (assembly GCA_963277665.1). Taxonomy (NCBI): domain Eukaryota; kingdom Viridiplantae; phylum Streptophyta; class Magnoliopsida; order Santalales; family Viscaceae; genus Viscum; species Viscum album. Next base: position 108,958,232 of record OY728121.1, read on the forward strand.
TTTCATTTTTCCATGAATAAGTGTGAATAACCTATTATTTTTATGAAAATAGTATCCAAATATATTTTTCTTTATTATAATTGTCACACATAATTTTTTATTGATTTATCTTTAATATAATGATACAATAATTGTAAGGGACTACGTCTCAATATCCCTTCATTGAGGAATATAATTATATTGTTCACCTTTATGTTCATATAGGTTTAATATACTAATATTTTACATATTATATCTCATTTTTCTCATGATATTATAGGTTTATTTTATTTTTATTCTTTATGTATTTTTATTCAAGTATTTCCTCATGTTGAAAAGGACTCTAATAAAAAAAATTATTTTAAATGTATGAAAGATTTATCATTCTAATTAATGTCTATGTTTTCAAATAGTTAAATTATTTATTTATATGTACATTAATGTTTTAAAAGTATAATTTATTTCAAATGTTTCAATGTGTTATGGGATACTTTTATTCAAAATTCTCTTAATTAAATTTTTTAATTGTTTTGGAAATGGATTGAATGTTTCAATATCTTGAATTGATTGATTGTGACTTATGACTGAAATGATGATAATTTCAATCTTATATTTATTATGATTATGTAATGGTAAATGGAAATTTGAGAGGTGGTTATGTGATATACCAAATATGGGTGGTTCTGTGATAATCATTGGGCAGGTGGGCCTAAGATATCACTCCAATTCCATGGTTAACGTGACATAGGTAAACATTATTTTTTCTCCTAATATATTTAAAGAATATAATGTGATGGGTATTCCAAATGCAACTAAATATGTCTCTTTTAAATGTGAAATTTATGTTTGTGATGAATTCCATAGGTTACATTTATGATTTATGATTTCTATGTGTTATTCATAAATCATATCATTTCTTAAGGTATGTTAAAGATATAATATTTTATGAGTGAAAATTATGATTAAATTGATTTGTATGTATTTATGTATTAATATTTTTATTCCTTATTTTATAACCATTTCTTAGCTTGTTATGTTTATCCCATGTTTTTATAAAAAAATTCACAGGGTATAAGGACTTGTATAAGAAAGGAAGAATTTAGGAAGAATTATATAAAGAAAAGAATTCTTGTTTATTTAAGGTGTTTTATTTTTGTGAAAAAAATTGATAGAGTATAATTTTGTACATTATAATATTTTAGAAGTAATGAAATAGTTATGGCCTTATTCTGAAAAACCATAAACATTAAAATATCCACAATGTATAATTTCTGACGTAACTAGAGATTATTTAATGTTTAATACTAGGGCCTTACAGTCGGTTTCAGAGTTCGGTGTCGGTTACTTTAGAGATTAGGGTGTTATTTGGGTTTAGGTAATGCATCCCATATAACCAAAAGGATTATTACCATATTAAACTATTGATGGATATCGTAAAATAGGTTGTTTGGATAAAACCATGAACAATGGATAAATAAGGAGGATGATGGATTAAAATAATATAAAAGATTCTAAGTTATCAATACCCTATATAGGATTATTTATTTAATAATAATATTTTGTTTCATGATTATGTGGTGATTCATTTTTTCTGATTATATATATTTGGTTAATATGGATGGAAGGATAACTTATACCACCATCATATCCCTCCTTGACGATTTTATCATCACTATTATAGAAAAGTCATGTTCAAAAGATTTAAACAGCTCCTTGGGTATTCAAATCAACAATTTTTTTTCAGTTATCCAAAAACTATTCATTTCTAAAATAATTTTATGGGTCATGGTATGTATTTAATATTATTTCAAGATCTAAACAATTAAATATGATCAAAAAGTGAAATTATAGACGTGGAGTGAACATATAGTTTTTTAATGTTTGAAAACATGTCGAAATAGAAATATAACATCATGATGATCATGATATCTGGATTCAAGGAATTATGTATTAATAAATAAGGTTTAAATTCATAGTTAATGTATTATGAAGATAAATTAATGATATTTAATTCTAAATATAAGGAATTAAAGTGTTAGGGTAGATTTTAGGACGCTGAAATGTTTAAAAGTATTAATTCTCTATTGATGATGGGATTAAATTGGAAGGAATTTTATATTATGTGTAAACATGATTTTTGATATGTGGAAATGTTATTCAAGGATGAATTACTTATTCTTGTGTGGACATAATGGATAACCTTAGGGGTTCATATGATATTTGGTTTTGAGGTGATTAATGGTTATTACATTTTGGTATGCAAAATGAATGGTATTGTGTAACCCTTGAGGATGAAGAAGGTTGTGGTAATTTATGAAGAAATTATATTATTTTTTAGAATGTTATAAGATTAAAAAGGATTTATAAAAATGAAAACCCATAGGATGAGGGACAACCTGTCACATCTGGAAAGGCCGAATGAATCGAACACATTACACAAGAGATATAAGGGAGCATCACATACCACTAGCCTACGTGAATTCCCTGGTTAGTATGACTTATTAATTTAGTGAAATTATTTTATGGATCAAGATTAATTTTATTTTGGTAAATTATGATTTATCAAATGGATATACTTAGTATAGGAAAATTGTTTTGTGATTATGTGATAAATGTTATTTTGGAAGATGTTCTCCCATTTGGGAACACTATAAGCCACTGGAAAGTAGAATACTATGGGATTTAATTTTTGGATTAATGATTGATTATTATTCTTGAAGAATATAGTTTTTATTGTGGACCTATGGCTATTTGGGTAATTTATAAAAATTATTAACCTGTCATAGGGAATTTTTGATTTGGTTAATTAAATTCCCAAATGAGACATGAAGAGTAGTCAATGTTATTTGGATATAATTGTTAATATTTATCATGGAATATTATGGGATGAAATCATTTAGAATTTTGGGTTTCAATCCTAGATGGATTATTTTAAAGAATTTTAAGGACAATTATGTTTTTAATGGTCTCTGTTGAACATTGGGTATTGTTTGTTCAATATAGAAGATTATGATTAGTATTTATTTTTATAATGGATTATTATTTTTGGGGATTATCTGATATATTACTAACCATTATGGTATTGTTTAATGTATAAGGAATGGGTAAATATATAGTTCATATTTTTTGGGATATGTGATTCCATAGAAGTGTAATCTATCACATAACATTTGACCATGTCATTGTGAATACTCATAATTTTGATAAAATAATAGTTTGTGGTAGAAATGTAATAAGGGATGAAACTATACTTGAAAAGTAAGGATATTTCCTTATTTTCTCAGTCAATATAATCAATAAAATTTCCTACTTTATGAAAAATAAAATTAAATCAAAAAAAATTGTCTGTTTATTTTTCTATTGGGAATCAATGATTGTTTAACCAATTTTTTTATTCTTCTACTGGTTAACGTTATCTTAATCATGTTTATATAACTCTTCATCTGAAAATGTGTTTTGTTTTTCTTTTATATCATTGTTTTCCTACATTGAATACTATTATGGGTTATCACAGGTGACCTTTGAACTTCTCATTAATTATTTTAAAGTTTATATTTTTATTGACTATTTTTGTTGTTGTGGGACTTTCAATGAAGTTTCCAAGCCCATTTTTAAATTATGTGGAAACAACTTCCAAAATGGGGGAAGGATGTAATTACCCGGTTATTTATAGAATAATAAATTATTTCATTTTTAATAATATTTAAGAATAATATATTTTTTATATTAAAGGGGATTTTTTTATTTCATACTCACCACGAAACAATATGTTTCTTTGAAATCTTGTGTTTCACATAAACTTGAGTTATACTAAAGATTATTAAAATAATTTTATTATGTTAAATTGTAGTTAACACCTATCTATTGTATCATAGAAAAATAATGGATATAAATAAAATATTAATAAACATGTTTGTTAAATGACTCTTAAGAGGATTGAAATAAGTAGGAATCCTAATTTAAGAATGAAATACTCTAATATTTTTAAAAGGGTGTTTTTCTACCATTTGAAGGAGAACACTTTTTTAATCTAGTTTTTGTTACTTTAATATATTTTATTTGACCAAAAACAATAACTATATATAATTGAGACATCAAATTATACTACATATTTTTTTTTTATTTTTTTGTTAAATTTCATTTTTAATGAATATTAAACCATAATACATTTTAATTCAAAACTGCATAATTATTTAATATATTTATATAGATAGATTGTCCTTTTATTTGGTTTTAAAGTGTAATTGGATTATATTTTTATCATTTAATACAATATTAGTAATTGGAAGTAATTACCATATGAAATTGGAGGAAAAAACATGTCAACATTTTGGTAGTTTTTACTTCATAAAAACACACGTTTTGGTTTTGACAATGACCAATAATCATAAATTAATTTCAAGAAATTATATTTTTGAATTTGGATAAAATTTTTATGTATTTATAATCAGGATTTCCGAATTGGGTAAATAATTACCTTTTATTATTATAAATTATGAATAGTAACTTCAGGAAATATTTTATTAACCATGGTTAAAGTGTAAATATAGTTAATAATGGTAAAAAATAACATTATAATAATATTTTACTACCCTAACACATGTCCTAAACTCTTTGAAAAAAATGATTCATGTCTTCTTCCATTATTCAGACAGCATGAGTTTTCTATAATCCCATCCTTTACCCTATTCCACTTTTTTTCATGTCAAAAACATTTCAAAAACATGGGATGAGCACAAAAAGAATAGTAAGGGATACAAAAAGAATGAAAACTGTTAATTTTTCAAAACAACAGGTAAACCATGAATACTTTATCATAATTAATAATTTTCACCATTATGACATTGTAAATACTCTTCAATGAATAGAAGATCATTGCTTTCTCTATTGTAACCAAAATATTACCATAAAACACATACAAAGAACACATAACATATAAAGTTAACTTGGTACATAAACATACATAATGGGAATAACCATACGGTCATCCTCCAAATATATTACTAAATGGAATAGCCATACATATGACTTCCATACCAAATGAATTTGTGGTTATAACGTAACCATCCATCTTGGTTTTTCATCGAACCACCTGTCATTTGGTTTATCACTTAACCACCAGAGAAATAAAATAATAACACATAAATTATTCCATATAAAAACATTTCACTAATAACATTTCATTTGAAATCACAAGAAATCATTTCAAGACATTGAAATAATCAATCCATTTAAAAAACCATATTCAATACCAAAATATGTAAAATAGTATTTTGTATTTACATACCTTTTAATAACAATATAGCTTGTTATGGAAGCCAATGATCAAATAATACTCACGGTGGCAGAAAGGTCGTTGTCATCGCGTATGTTAAAAAGAAAGGTATTTTTTTCGTTTAGTAAAATGCTTCATAGAGAAAATATTCCTTTTGAATAAAAGTCAAAAGGGTTTATACAGCGTATAAAATAATGTCATGTATAAATTAGATAAAAATATAAATATTAAAGATAAGATCAACCCAAATAATGGTAATTGGGTTAAGAAGTTCCCTTACCTTGTATCAGACTTGACCCGTCCGTTATTTAATTTACGGAAAAAAAAGTAATGATAATTTATACATTATTAAGAACCTTTTTCAAGTTAATTATTCCTTTTATATCACTTTTTACCATGTTATAAACATTAGTAAATCATTTATGTTAATAACAGTCATTCTGTCAATATTTGGTACTTGAGTCAAAAATAGAATTCTTATAATTACATGTTGTTCATGTGGTCAAAAGTTCATTATATCGTGAATTATATTCATGATTTAGATATCATATGTATCATACATATCCAGTATTTATAGGTATTTATAATAGTACATAACATTTGGAGGTATGAAATTAAATGCACTGTTCAAGGAGACGGTAAATCGTACGTACGCATGAATGCAACTTTCCTTTAAATTTCACATTTTAACGGAATTAAAAGAAAATGATACATATTTATATTATAATTACAGTATAGTATCATATATAACATCATTATATATATATCCTTTATATGTACCACATATTGTATGAACGAGTCTTATCACTTTGAGGGGGTGGTAGTCCGCATTTCCTCAAATGAAATTATCATGTTTACCGATAATGGAAACTATAAAGGAATGCAATAAATGGAAAATAAATAAGCATAAAGGAAACATAAACATAGTATATATCATATTAAAATATATTTCCACTTTAATGGCCACCATGAGAGGTGGTAGGAGATAATTGAACAATCATCGTTTCCTAAAGATATAGTTTTTCATCCACAGAAACAGTATGTACTTTACCCATTAGATGGAGATTTGTATAACTTTAGTTATAATAATTATCATAAAAACATCCTAATATTTTTAGTATACTGGTTTTTTTACAAAATAAAGGATTGAAAAGAGTTTCTGTTGTTAGAGATGTAAAATAATACACAAGAACTTAAGAAAATATGTTACCTTTATATTGTGTAACTCCACTTGGATTGATCCAAATGGGATTCATGAGGTGATTTATGCCAAAGGTAAGGCTTATATGATGAATATAGGATTTTTGGGAGCTTATTAGAGTAGAGGTTAGACGAGCCAATGGCTTGAGAAGTTTTAGGAATGAGTTAGATGTGAGGGATTTTTATAAAGGGAGAGGAGGGGCTCTTTAGGAATGTTTGAAAATATTATTTTCTTATAACCTCATCTTCAGTTTCAAAAGGTCAAATATTAGTTTAAATCAATGCTAAGATGAATAATGGTCTGAATAAAATAATTCAAAAATAATTGGACATTTTTTGGATATTTTTTTAATATTTATAACCATATTTATTTATGTCCTTTATTATTGAGGTAAATATTGCATCATTATTGTATAGTACATAATTTAATTTATTTGATGTCAAAAAATTATAAAAAAATACAATGATGTATAAAATTTGTTTATATTTCCAAATAATATTTATAGTCTAAAATATAACTTATATAACCCCGTGTAAAAATATAGTTACTAAAAGATATTGTTTATGACATTTTTGTCTTAACATTAAATTAATTAATATAAAGTGCATTGTTACTCCCATGTGGCTACATGGGGTCCCAAATTAATCCCAATGATGCCGACGGTTGGATATATATCATTAAATAGGATTAGGACACATTTTAGAGTAATTTAATATTATTATAATATTATATTTTACCCTTATTTTCTATATTAACCCTTTAATAAAAATAAATAAAATATTTATTGAAGTAAATATATAAAAAGACTAAAAAGAAAAGTTACCTATTTACCCATTTTAGACCTACTGATCCCAAATATGGAATCCATTTTTTCATATTCAAAACACAAAAGTGGCATAAATTAATTTAAAATTAATTCCTGCTCTTAAAACAAATAGCGTGTTTTTATGAAATAATAACTATCAATAGATTTACACTTTTTTATGTACAATTTCAATGTGAAATTAATTCCAATGACCAAAATTAGAATAAATGGTAAAGATATATTTTACAATCTTTTTAAAACTAATTAAAAAGATAACATAAACATATAAATAAATTATATTAAAATGCACTTTTTAATTAAAATACATTATTTTTCAGTATTCATTAAAAATATCTTTATCAAAAAATATCAAAACTTTAACGAAAGTAAATTTTGATGTCCCAAATATAAAAAAGAATATTATTTTGACAAATAAAACATATAAAAGTGAAAATTACTAGATTTAAAGAGGGATTTCCATTAAAAGTCAGTAAATCGACCTTTTAGTTAGTATTAGAGTATTTATGCTTAAAAACGAATTATTTACTTATTTTAAGCCTCCAACATTTATTTGATAAAAGTAAATATATTCACCAAACATGTATAATAATATTTTAGTTAGTTATATTCATTCCCACCAGTACAACGACTAGATTTTAACTACCATTTAAAATAATAATATTATATTATTAGTGTGCAACGTAATATTTCAACGAAGCCCATTGTTTCATAATTGGTACTCCATCAAATATAGCATCCCCTTTAAATTATAATTCATATTTACTTAAAAAAATATCAATATGTTTGAGAAATTTCATGTTATTTGTTTACCTAGGATGTCACTTACTTCCCCCATTTGGGGAATTGCGTCCTCGGAATTTTAAAACGGGGATTGGAAATTTCATTAAAAGTACCACAAGGGAAAAGAGTCAGTAAAACTAGCACTTTAATATAATGAAAGAGAAGTACAAAAGCCACATAAGATAACCCATTCTAGGATTCCATGTAGGAAAACATGGATATGGAAGAGAGATAAATGGTCATGTTCTAATGGAGAGTGGTAGAAAACATGATTAAGAGAAATTTAACCACTAGAAAATCACAAACATAGGATCTAATAAACGGTCTCTGATTCCCCAGTAGGAAACTTAAACCAAATATGTTTTTGTTTTAACTTCCATTTCATAATTTTTTGGAATTAATTTACTACATATAATAAGAACATAATGAAATAAAAATACCTACAAGTAGTGATTCATAATTTAATAAGTTTCTACCAAAAAATTTTCTTTTCTCCAAACAATGAGAATTAAAAAAGACATAGTCACAAAAAAAGAACAAGAATAATATTTTAGAGAATCACATAATCTCCAAAAGAAGAACTATATATTTCCCTTGTAATTAAACATCAACTAAAACCAAAATGGTTAGTACGAGATCATATAATCCCCAAAAAAGAATAATCCTTTATAAAAAATTATTACTCTTAATCTCCAAAATTCAAAAAAAGTACCCAAATTTCAAGAAAGACAATTCAATAACTAAATTTACTTAAAATTATTCAAAATAATCCAATCTATGATTTAAACCCAAAACTCAGAAGGATTTAATATCGTAATCTTCCATAGTAAGTCTTTACATTTATCTCCAAATTGCATCAACTACTCTTATCGTCTCATAGTAAATTTTAATTAACCTAAACAAATATTCTCAATGATAGGTTAGCCATTTCCATAAATAACCCAGATATCTGTATTTCCAAAATAAAACATAAATTCTTCAAAAAATAATATTTCAACCATTACCCAACAATTTAAATCCCATATTATTCCATTTTCTGTAGGTATATATTGTTCCGCAGAAGAGAGAACATCTTCAAAAAACACATTTATCACTTAATAAAAAAACATTTTTTTATAATAATGAAATCCATTTGATAAAACATAATATCCTAAATAAACTTATTGTTGATCAATAAAATCATTTAACTAAAAAAATGTCATACTAAATCAGGGACTTCACGTAGTCTTGTGGAAGAAGATAAATCCCAATCGCACTTTCATTGTGGGTTCAATTTCGACATCTTTTCCTGACGTGACGAGTTTTCACACGGTTTGCATGTTTTCCTTTTTATAAAACTCAAAAATAATCCTAACATTTTTTAACCTTAATTTCCATATACCTCTCATATTCATCCCAAATCATTATGATCTCCACATATTAATTCTGGTTGTATTATATATATTGTCATTTTTTTTAATTTCACCACCATATGATAAAATAGAACGATCCCCTGAATAATGATCATCATACCTTGATCACGGTGTCCACATGGATTCATCGTTATCATGTTCACATAGGTATAAGGTCCATGAATTGAGACATTGATTTACAGATCCTTCAAAATCATTTTGTTCCTTCATCCAAATACACCTTTTACAACTTGGGTCATATAGGTGTTCATTGAAAAATAGTTTTGGAAAATAATAATTTATGACATATAATTTACAAACATCTAAAAAAACATAATTTCTATAAAATAGTCGGACATAATAGTAGTGGAAACTACCAATTAATGGCCCTTTTAAAATTTCATAAGTATGATATGAGAGTCTATATTGTAAAATCAAATAAAAATTTGTTTCACAAGGGTCTCCTTCTTCAGCACCTTTTTCAAAATCATAATATGCCAAAAAATCATGTGATAAGGTAAAATATTTGAAAATTTCTTAAAAATATTTACCTTTACTGAAAATATGTAAATATTGTGAAAATAGGATTCGATTAAATACAACCCATGACCCAAGATTATATCGAGGTATAATGGAGGTGTTTGATATCTCAAACAATTGATTGTAAGGGAGTTGTATGTTAGAAAACATTTCACAATCATCAGAACGTGACATTGAAATAATTATTGCAAGCAAGTCATCAGGATGATATATGAATGTTGTTTGAGATATTCCTCCTTCCATTTGTAACATACATTACCTGATCTGAAAAAAGTTATAAAACAAGGATTTAACTGAAATAATAGACATAGGAACAAACCATGTGTTTAACAAAAATTCTTAATCCCTAAAGTTGCCTAAAAAGACCTCTGATACCAACTATAAGTACCTGAACTTAAAAAATTACATAATATTTAATTAAATGAGTAATTAACATTGATTATATTTTAAGGTTTAGAGCTTTTTTGAATTGGTACATAACTGTTACATCTAAAACGATGAAAAAGTAAACACTTCTACTCAGATTCAATTTTATCCACAAAATATACACTCGTTGAAAAAAAGTGTCATCTTTAGTTCTATTTTTCAGACTGTATGTCTTTTACATGATCCCATCCTTGATCATATTACACATTATGTCAGGTGAACAACATTTAAAAAACATGGGATGAGCACAAAAATCTCAGTAATGGATACACAATGAAGGAAAACTATTAGTTTTTAAAAACAACAAGTAAACCATGCACACTTTTTCATAAGTAATAATTTTCACCTTTATGAAGTAATAAATAATCTTCAATGAAAAAAAGATAATTTCATACCCTTTTGTAACCAAAATTTTACCATAAAACAAATACATTGAACACATAAAATAAAAAGGTAACTTGGGACATAAACATACTTAAATGGAATAACCATACAGTCCACTTCCACACATATCATTAAATAGAGTATCCATATGGCCGACATTCATACCCAATGAATTGGAGGTTATAACGTAAACACCGATACTAGTTTATCATAGAACCACCTGTCATTTGGTATATCACATAACCACCCGACAAATAAAATCGAAACACATAAAGTATTGGAAATACAAAAATTTCACTAATTACATTTCATTTGCAATCACAAGATATCATTTCAAGACATTGAAATAATCAATCCATTTCAAAAAACATTTTCAATATCAAAATATGTAAAATAGTATTTTGTATTTATTTAACTTTTAAAAACATTACCTCTTGTTAAGGAATCCAAAGATCAAATAATACTCACGACGGCAGAAAGGTCGTTGTCATTGCGTACGTTAAAAAGAAACGTATTTTTTGTCATATAGTAAAACGTTTCATAGAGAAAATATTAATTTTTCATAAAAGTCAAAAGGGTTTATACACCGTATAAAATAATTTCATGTATAAATTATAGAACAACATAAATAAGAAAGATAAGATCAACCTCAAGAATGGTAATTGGGTTAAGATATTCCCTTACCTTGTGTCTGACTTGACTCGTTCGTTACTTAATTTCATGAATAATAAAATAAAGTTAATTTCTACTTCATTAACAATATTTTTCAAGTTAATTATTCCATTTATATCACTAATTATGTTTTCATAAACATTAGGTAATCATTTAAGTTAAAAATGGTCATTCTGTCAATATTTGGTACTTGAGTCAAAAATAAACTTCCTATAATTACATGTTGTTCATGTGGTCAAAATTTCACTATATCAAAAATTATATTCATGATTTAGATGTCATATATATCTTATATATCCAATATATTCATGTATTTAGAATAGTACGTAATATTTCGAGGTAATAAATGAAATGCACCATTCATTGAGACAGTAAGTCGTATGTATGCTTGAATATTAATTTCATTTATATTTCATATTTTAATGGAATTATAAGATAATGAAACATATTTATATTGTAATTAAAGTACAGTATAATATATAATATCATTAACTCTATCCTTTATACGTACCAAGTATGGTTTGAATGCGTCATATCAATTTGAGTGGGCGGTAGTCCGCACTTCCTCAAATGAAATTATCGCGTTTACCCATAATGGAAACCATAAAGGTATGCTATAAATAGAAATTACAGAAGAATAAAGGAAACATAAAAATAATGTATATCATATATAAACACAGTTCTATCTTAATGGCCACCATGAGAGGCGGTAGGAGACAACTGAACAACCATCGTTTCGTGAGGTGTTAGTTTGTCATCCATAGAAATAGTATGTTATTTACCCATTAGACGGAGGTGTGTGAAAGTGTAGTTTAAATCATTCTCATGAAAACATCCTATAAAATTTAGGATACTGTTTTTTTACAAAATAAAGGAATAAAAAGATTTTATGGGGTTGTAAAAGTAAAATAAAACAAAAGAACTTAAGGGGAGATGTTACCTTTAAATTGAGTAACTCCATTGGAATGAACCAAATGGGTTACATGAGGTGATTTATGCCTATGGTAAGTCATCTAGGATGATTATAGAGATTTTGGGAGCTTAATAGAGCCGAGTTTGGATGATCCAAAGGCTTGATAAGTGTGAGGAATTAGTTAGAAGTGAGGGATTTTAATAAGGGAGAGGAGGGGCTCTTTAAGAAAGTTTGAAACAATTTTTTTATTATAACCTCATCTTTTGTTTCATAAGGTCAATAATTCATTAAAATAAAAGTTAAGATGAATCATGGTCTAAATGAAATAATCCAATAGTAATTGTACTGGTTTGGGATATTGTTTTAATATTTATAATTTTATTTATTTGAATCATTTATTATTGTTGTAAATATTTCATTCTTATTTTGTTGTAAATATATTAATTTATATGTTGTCCAAAAATTATAAAAAAAATAAAATGATGTAGGAAATATTTTTATCTTTCCAAATAATATTTATAGTCGAAATGATAACTTATATAACCCCATTAAGAAATTTATTAACTAAAAGATATTTTTTATGTCATTTTTTCATTACATTAAATTAATTAATATTAACTGTCATTATTACACACATGTGACTTAATGGGATCCCAAATTCAACCAAAGGTTTTCCATGGTCGTATATGTATCAAAAAATAGGATTAAGACACATTTTAGGGTATTTTAATATTATTATAATATTATAGTTTACCATTATTTACTATATTTACCCTTTTATCAATGTAAATAAAATATTTGCGGAAGTAAATATTTAAAATGTATAAAAATAGAAGATAACTATTTACAAAATTTGGACCTACTGATTCCTAATATGGAATTAATTTTTCCAAATTCAAATCATAGAAGTGGAAGAAATTAATTTAAAATTAATTTCTATGTTAAAACAAATAGCGTGTTTTTAACAAATAATAACTATCAAAATATTGGCAGTTGTTTATGTCCAATTTCAAAATAAAATTACGTCCAATGACAAAAATTAGATTAAATGGTAATAATATAATCTATTTTCACTTTAAAAACAATGTAAAAGATCATATATATATATATAAATAAATTAGATTAAAAGGCACTTTTGAATTAAAATACATTATTTTACACTATTCATTATAAAAAGAACATTATCAAACAAATAACAAAAAATTACCCAATGTAAATTTTGAGGTCCTAGATCTGGATAAGAATTTTATTTTGTCAAATAGATCATATAAATGTGAAAAAAATCATGACTTAAAGAGGGATCTCCATTAAAAGGCAGCAAATCGTCCTTTTATTGAATATTAGAGTATTTATGCTTAAAATACAATTCTTTACTTATTTTAATCCTCTAACATTCATTGGATAAAAGATAATATATTAAAAAAACATGTATAATAATATTTAGTTAGTTTGATTCATTCCTTCCAATAGAATGGCTACGCTTTAACTACCATATAAAATAATAATATTTTATTATTAGTGTGCAACGTAAGATTTCAAACAAACCCATTGATGGGTGTCAGGTATGCCATCGAACATACTGTCCACTTTAAAGTAGAATTAATATTTAATTCAGAAATATTTATAAGTATGAAAAATTTAATGTTCTTTATTCACCTGGGATGTCACAATACTAACCTTATAGATTAAATATAAAAGAAGACATGGTAAACGTAAAATTAGTTAACAAAAAGTAAAACCTAAATCATATGGTTAAATTTGAAACCAAAACTTTTATAAAATCTATTGATATAGAGGATTTCAAAAACTAATCATATTATCCTAGAATTAAATGTTTTTTGGTAATTTTGAAATTGAAATTATTTTTATAATAAAATAATATTTAAGACATTCAAAGCACCAATCCTCCCTCATATAAAACGCCACCACATCATTACCCTTAATCACATATCTCAAGCCATATTGATCATACAAAAACTTCCCTAATAAGCTTCAAACATCCATCTATTCATCCTAGAAGACTCACATTGGGCATAAAGGAATTCAAGAATTCCCTTTAGCCTAAATCTCGATGAGTTACCCGATTTGGGTTAATGTCTTCTCTCAAGATTCATTCATTTATCTTCATTCTACATCCCCATAAAACCTACTTATAACATTTAATTATAAAAAATTAGATTTTAAATATATTATCTTGTTTTTATGATATTTATTAGACTTACACTTACACACACTCTAATTGATTCGAAGATATTGTTTTTGTGTACGATGAAATTCTACCTCATGAAATGCAGATTATTCGATTTTCCCCTACCACCACTCATAGTGGAAATTATAATTGAAATTTATATAAATATTATTTATATTATATTAATATTGACTCTATGATACTATAAAGTTTATTTACAAATATACTATTATTATTTTCATGATTGTAAATATGATAATTTCGTTTGAGATGTGCAGACTACCGCCCCCTCAAAGTGATGTGAGTCGTTCATTCCATAAATGGAACATATAAATTATGGATTTAATGAAATTATGTAACATATATATAATATGATATTATAATTTAATTATAATATAACTATGTATCGTTTAGTTTTTATTTAAAAAATATGAAAAATAAATGATAGTAGCATTCATCCGTATATACAGCTTACCGTCTCCATGAATGGTGGATTTCATTTCTTATCTAAAAATGTTATGGGCTATTATAAGTAGCCATATAACTTATATATATGATATTTAAAACATTAATACTATTCTATATATAATATAATTTTGAACACATTGAGAATTTTAAATTCTAAGAAGATCATTTTTAACCCATGTACCCAATATTGGAAAAACGACCGATATTAACTTAAAAAATTATGTAATTTGTATAACATGATAATAAGTGGAATAAAATTAGTTAAAAACATGATAGAGGTTATTAATAAATTATAAATTATCATTTTTTTTATTATTCAAGATGAACAAGGAACGTACGTGAAGAATCAGATTCAAGGTAAGGGAACCTTTCACCCTTCTTTTTGAGTAAAAGACTTCTTTTTTGTTATATATTTTAATTTATGTTTTATTCAGTTGAGATATGTTAATATATATCTTTATTTATATAAATTTTATTTCAATGTGATTAGAGTCCCTTTTCTCCCTCCTCAATTCATTTTAAGAATTTTTAAGCGACGTCGTTATGATGCCGAATTATCATAAGGGAACTTCTTAACCCAATTTCCATTCTTTGGGTTAATCTTCTAATTCCTGATTATGTCGTGCTATGATTATGTGAGAAATAAAATTTGATTTACTATATTGTATTTATAATTTATTTATGTGTAATTATATTGAATACACACAGTCAATGAATTTTATTTACAATATGATGTTTGCAAGGAAATTTGTAAACTCAATTTCAATTCATTAGGTTTTATAAATACTACGTATATTATTTGATTCCATGATTATGTGTGGAATAATTGTTTTTTTTATTAATGTTGAAATTTCCACTTCATTTTTAGTGGGTATACTATTGGAACACATAATCTCCCCATTTATTAATTCTTATGTCATTTATACAAACATTGTAGGGGGAATCATTACACAATATCCATTCATTGAGTTAAATAACCATGTCATTGGTTTCATTTTTCCAAGAATATGTGTAAATGACTTATGTTTTTTTGAAATTAATATCCACTTATATATGGTGTATTTATATTTTTCACACATAATTATATCATTGATTTAAAATTAATATAATGATACAATCGTTGCAATGGACTACGTATCAATCTCCTTTCATTGATGCATATGATTATATTTTGCACCTTTTTTATCCTATAAGGTGTATATATTACTATTTACATATTATATCTTCTTATTCTCAGGATATTATTGGGTCTTTAATGTAATTTTTGTTTATTTTTTTTCAATTATTTTCTCAAGTGGTAAGGGACTCTAACTAAAATGTCATTTTAAATATTTTAAAGACTTATCTATCTAATTAATGTCCCTATTTTAAAATGGTTTTAATTATTTCTTTTTAGGGACATTAATTTTTTAAAACGATAATTTATTTTTAAACTTTCAAATTTGTATGGGACACATTGATCCAAAAATATATTAATTAAATGTTTTAAATGTTTTTGGAAATGGATTGAAAATTTCATTATCTAGAATTCATTTATTGTGATTGATGAGTTAAATGTTGATAATTGCAATCTTATATGTGTTATGATTTTGTTATGGTATTTGGACATTTCATGGTTGGTTACGTGATAAACAAAATACGGGTGGTTCTGTGATAATCTTGGGGCGGGTGAGCCTATGATAGATCTCCAATACATTGGGTAATTTGAAAGAGGTAAACATAAATATATCTCCTATGAGAATTAAGGAATATATTGAGATGGGAATTCGATATGCAACA
Source organism: Viscum album (assembly GCA_963277665.1). NCBI lineage: Eukaryota > Viridiplantae > Streptophyta > Magnoliopsida > Santalales > Viscaceae > Viscum > Viscum album. Next base: position 108,975,054 of record OY728121.1, read on the forward strand.
CTCTATGTAGATGTGAAAGGTAAAATTTAAGTAGGTTATGGATGCCACAATTTAAATTTATGATTTATGATTTCTATGTGTTATTCATAAATATTATGATTTCATGATGTATGTTAAAGAGCTTATGATATATGAGTGTAAAATATGATTTCATTGATTTGAATGTTTTAACGGACCAATATTTTCTTTCCATATTATATAACCATTACAAAACTTTTAATTTCCATCCAATGTTATTGAAATGTTTTTCACATGGTGTAAGTACGGGCTAGAGAAATAAATAATTTAGGATGATTTAAATCATGAAAATAATTCTTGTTTATTTATAGAGTTTTATTTTTTAAAATTCTCTTGATAGAGTAGAAGTGCCAACATTGTAATTGTTGAGATGTAATGAAATATTTGTGGCTTAATTATCTAAAAATATATACCGAAGAAGTTCCTCAATGTTGAATTCTTGACTTAACTCTGGATTATGGAATGCTTAATGTTGGTTCCTTACACTATTCTCATTTATTCATTTTTGGTTCTTCTATATTTTTCCATTATTGATCATTCAAGTAACCCCAAATTATGATTCATTCCACAAGAATACAAAAGTTTACAATGAATGATATATGGGAATATATAATTGGGAATAGTTTTATTCTTGAATTTTTTTATTTGTTTAAAATAAAAAAATTGATGGAATTATTGTATCCAGTTGTAACTAAATTATCATTTATGTATCTGGTTTTCGAGGACTACTAAATGGATATGACTTTGTTGACTTGATTCCTTATAATCAAGCCAATTTAATTGATATAGGACAAATAATTTAGGCTATATATGAATGGGTTGAAACATATAACCCATTTAAATTCATGAGTATAATAATATTATAATATCCACCATTTACGGCAACCAGATTTCTGGTGGAACCCCTTCTGAAATAAGGTACCATTTCTCTACCACCAATAAAACAGTGGCTCAACCAAAACTAATAAGTTGATACATAGTTCCTAATTATAGTATCCTAGCCATATGTGGATTTTCAAGTCAACTAACAATGAATTTTTAATCAATAATTTGACCCATATCATCATCAAATAATTATCCCTCGAGGTGCTCCAAAAATATGAATTCAATTTTGAATAATAATTAAATATCTGGAGTTTGAGTTAAATAAAAAATATAATTTCCTAAAAATATTTAAGAATCTAAAATTAGAGAATCATTCATTTATGTGTCTTCCTGACTATTATTTTGCGAATTATGGTATACAAAAACTGATTTAGATAAAAAATTTAACCTTGGAAATTATATGTCTCCAAGAATTATTATCAATTGTAATCATAATATATCATGGTTTTTTATATTTTAGGGGAGACAATTTTTTTTCAATGATTCACTCAATCAGACTTATTGTTTTGTGAAATTTAAAATCATGCTTCAATGAAAATAAAATTACTGAAATATAAAAAATGGATCGATCTTCATTCCAATGATTAGGTAGATCAAGAATCCACCAATGAATATAAATATTATTTCAATTAAATTGTATAAATCATTTAAATGATAGGAATTATTATAATACTTCAGGAGTATTATAAACCTATTTTTTTCTTATATAAATTTTATATAGTTTAAGAAATACATTTAAATAGAAACACAAAGTCAATGTGAAATTGAAATAGAATAAGATACCCAATCTGTATATAATTTTAATATTCAATATACTATGCAGTGAAAACATAGTTTTTTTGAAGTATTTGAATAATACTAATGTGTATTATAATATGGGAAAACTAAGAACATTGATTAATCATGAATGTGGTTCTTAACCAAGGAATTACATCATCATTTTAATGTTATCTAAAATTTTTTTTTCGCATTATTTGTTAAAAATAATAAATTTTATAAATTGGTTATTTTATTTGTTATTAAATTATTGTGACATAAAAATAACCTATCTAAATGAAATTATAGGAAAAAACTAGTTTCATCTAAAAAAACTATGTATTTTTGATTAGGATATATAGAATATCATGATGGATTATAATGTGATCAACAATCATATTTGAAGTGCTAGGATCTTATATGATAATGGAGTTTAGAAATCACAACATCAATGATGATGTATACACATTTTTCATCAGTAATGGATCCTCACTAGTGGATGGGAATTTGGTTTCATTGGATTAATCCTATGATTTATTATCCCATAAAAAATATGACTCAAATACATGGACATATTAATTATTTATTCTTTCATTCATATTGGATCATGTTTTTTTTGTTAGATTTTTGGGAATTGATATAATTTGATTTTGGTACTGAATCTCCTTTTATATTTTAAATGAATGGAATTCAACATGAACTGTAGATGAGTTTCATTCCTATTATAATTTATTTTGGTTTTATCTCCCCTTCCTATATATTTTAATCATCAGAAAAAAATTCAAATAGGGGTTCAACAAATTCCTTATTAATGATAATTAAGAATTCATTTTTTGGTGCACATATTATCACTACAGGTTTTGGGATGATGATATAAGAAATTAATATGATGTTAATCAATGGAAAATGACTAGGTTTGGATACAGAGATCCCAAGTCATGGTTTTGGTCTCTTGTTATGGAAGAGTAATGGGAGTTGTGTTGCATGTGGATTGTTGTGTATGTTTGAGTCACAGATTACGGTAAGGTCATGTATATCCCATCTCTACATTTACATGTGGCTATGGGGAATAAATCAACTGTGGATGTAGTGTAGGAATCATGTATAGAATAGTCTTCATTTTCTTGGAAAATACTTATTGATAATGGTGTAGTCTGATGAAATAATTTCATGAAGACAACTCATATGGCGCTAGGGTATTCGAGAAGAAAAAAATATAATAATAAACATGAAATGTTTAACACAATGTGTGACCTGGTGCTAGAAACTCATATTTCACCCCAAGGGTATATGGTCACCAAAAATAACCATAGTCATAGGCATAGATAGATTTCAACTGAATTAAATGGTACTCAAGCATGCCTAGTTACTCAATAATTTCTATAGTACACATTCATGATCCGATGTACATGAGAAAAATACAACATGAAAAAACTCATGTAGGTGACATGATGGGGGTAGGAATGACCTCTCCTTGCCTTGTTCTGTAGGATGATATGTAATAAATGTGGAAAAATTAAATCAACACGAGACAAAAATACACATATATAATTGGGGTGGGAACGATTCATCGTTTATCCAATTGAATGCCTTTTTCATTTTTTTGTGTTATGTTGAGGCCCTCTCTCTCAACTGTGGAAAAAATTATCAATTGTATATGTTCCAATTTTTTCATTCCAAATAATGTATAGTGTTGAATTATTCCATGAAAATAATTTTGGGATTACATATGTTGGTTTAGTATTTGATAGAGTTTTAGTAATCATACTATGTTATTGGGGTGACATCCTCTATTACTTATCCATATTCCTGATGTGATGATTTTTGAATCATTGTTAGCAATTAACATAGGTGTCTGATTACCTATGTAGTGGTTTATTCGAGGTAGGAACCATCATAAAATAGTTTCCCTATGTGAGGTTCCCTCATTAATGTGTCAACGTATTTTGTGTTAATGTGAGTACTTATTTGGTGAGACTCAATGAAAAAACTATCTGATAAGTTCTATCAGTGATAGTGTGGATCATAGACCAAGTACTCATAGATAACGGTTTCCTTTAATCCTTGAGTATAATCCTATGTATGGAATTATGTTTGAGGCCACTTTGAGATATTAAGAATTAATTGAGTGTATCTTGATTTTATTATTCTCATTTCATTATCTCATATTATAATTGACATGAGTAGATGAAAATGAGTTGACTACTCTATTGAATTATATGATTAGTTACATTGGGGTTCCACAGTTGGAATTTTAATAATCAATCATTTGCAAGATCTTCCCACACATTTCATGTCTTATATAGACTATATACCTTTTGATAGTGTCCTTGGAGTACTAGTAGTAGGATGATCAATTTTATTTGAATGATATTTTTTCATTCCATGTGATATATTTGATAGTAGTATCCTTTTTATTTGTTGGTTGAAATCATTTTACCATTTTGATGGGATTTTATTTGGCCCTTAATTTCAAGTAATCATTCCAAAATCAGATGTGGTAGAGAAGTTATTAATGTATTTTGGCATTAGTTTTTTTATCTTGCAACATATAATATGTATTTGGACACATGGGTATGTATAGGTAACATAATAAAATGCCTCTCATGTGTGTCATTAGAATAGTATATTATAGTTTCCTACCCTAATCTAATATAAAGTGGTATTCTATTTTCATGCAATGAAAATCATAATCCATGTTGGACCTTTTAGGGTTTTAATGACATAGTTTTTCAATGGTAGTTGGTTCTACTCTATGTTCAGGTATTATTGATTTTATAGCTATGATTTTGGTTTGTGAACTAGAGGAATTGGGTAAATGTGTTTTGTGGTGGGCTACCCAACTAGGTAATATAGAGTAGGTGTATCATTAAACCTACTAATTCACTAGGAATCAATCAATTTACATGTTGATTTATTAAATTTAGAAACTAGTTAAAGGAAGACATTGTTACATACATCATATATGAATGGGTTGCAGTTTATCTGTCCTTCTTGAGTTAGTAATCCACCAATAATCTTTGTTTGTTCTATATACTAATTCTATTTCGTGATTCCATAGTGATGATTTCAATATAAGATTACATATTAAAATTTTAAGTATTATAATTTTATTGATGATGAGTGCACATTTGGTCTTTTATAGGATGTGTTACATCCTTGGGGTTTTCTAGTCTTATCACTAATAAATAAGTATTAGGATATGCAGATAGTACTGGAAATGCTTATATACTAGGTTCTAACACTCTAATATTTTTAGAGGTAGTTACCTCCCATTTTTTTGGTGATCTGTATCCCAGGAAGCTGGGGACTGGATAATGATATTTAAAAATATTTTCTACCTTATGGGGACACCTACAAGCCATTAAGTAGTCCTGGAGGCTAGTCTTATTTCTAGATCCATTAGTTGTTGGTAGATTCTGGTGAGTCATAAAAATTATGAGATGTTACTCTCATGGTTGTAGATCATGAAACTCTTCATGAAAGAGTTATATTTATCCACATTGACCACATTTCACATTCATAAGACCATGGAGCTTTGGTAGTATAACAAGAATGTAGTGGAATATTCATCGAGGATCCCCAACATCCAATGATATATTCTTAATATGGTTCAAGATACAATAATATAATTATACACCATAATTTAGGTATACCCAATTTTATTGTGGTTTCAGTGATAATTCAATTCATTCTTACCTATATTGCGGTTTTTGAGTGAGCTTTAGTGTTGGATTGCATTTTGGGAAGGAAGATGTCGAAATATTGTGCTGGTAGTGGATACACAAAATCTAATAACATGAAATATATAATAGGTCTACAAACATAGTCATCTAGGAATGTTAAATACTCTATAATATGATATCATGGTATATTAAATGTTGACATGGTATCTTATGAATGTTCTATACAACATAGAGAGAGTAGTGCTTCTTATTTGTTAGATTGATATCTCACATTGGAAATTTCCCAACCCACCATTTATGTAAAAGAGATATGTCTGATGTAAATAAAAAATATATAATATCTAGATATTATTTTTAATACATAAGTATTCCTTTAATTACACAACGATCCATGATAGAATCATATATGAATAGTTACCATAGAATGTGGGATAAGTAGAATATTGGTTCATAAGTAAACTACATTGTAACGCCCCGACCCCAGCTACCCAGAGTCGGTGCATTACATCGTAACATTGGAATGATCACAAAAGATCAAGTCTCGAAAGACCGATTAGTTTAGTAGCCTTGGAAGCACTAGATACATTCATAAGTCTTTCATTACATCAAAAAGTAAAAAAAACTACAATAAAATGGTCTTCATAGTCCACACTCATATCCTCACTGACTATTCTTGCAAGTCAGTCATAATACACTTCTTCACATCCTGGAAAATATTAAAACATTGAAAGGGGTGAGCTCAGATGCTCAGTAAGGATAACAATATTGCGGAAGCTTTCATAAATAATCATAAACATTTAAGGCAACGTATAACTAAAAAAAAGCCTTTTTAAACTTGAACTTTATCATAATATGGCAAAAATAAAATAATATAATTCCATTACTTACTCACATGGATATTCTACTGGTCGAATAATCACATGCAATATCAATAACCACTTTCATAATGAGGGAATGTATAATGCCAGACATTCTGAAACATTTTCTCAAGGCCTTGGCCAAGACGTCTAAAATGATTAAGGCCTCGGCCAAAACCATAAATCAAATTGGGAAAGGGCCTCGGCCAATTCCACATCTAGTTGTCTCATGAGACATACCGATGCATCGAGGAGCTATAGAGGGCTCCACCCGTCACATATTAAGTCCAATACATTCCTCATATGAATAGGTTTAAACATAACATAAATATTCGTATTAAAACTAGCATACGAAAAGTCAACAATTTCTCCATAAGCTATGGATGGTATAAAAATAACACATCCACAGTCAAATATTTCACAAAATGTTCAATGGAAGTTTTGTATCATAAATCAATTTCAATTAAACTTAAAACCCATCAAAGGATGTTGACATGGATGAAATCAAAGCTATTTGAGAGTAATATCTCTCCTTTTTGAAATCATTTAAAAGTCCCATAATTATAAAATAATACATTTACATTGAAGATATTCTTATAAGCTTGTTAGGGAAGCTTCGACGAAGTTATAATGGCGGAAAATAGCCGCACCCGCCGTATAAGTTAAAAAAACATTCTTACCTTAAATTTGTCAGAAGGGTCAAAAAGTACATTGTTTGGAAAACGACGGTAAGATTCCTTTCAAAAATGTATAAGGGTGTAAATGACTTTAACACATTATCCATTTCATAGTAAAAATGTTTTTAAAGACATTTTTAAGAAACATGGATGTGGATGATAACGAGGTCCCAGTAGATAATTATATATAAACAACCTTGGATAATGAAGAGGTTGTGAAGTAAACCCTTACCTCGTGTCTGACTTGACTCAACCGTTCTTTAACCTCCTGAATAATAAACTAGAGTTAATATACACCTTATTAAGAACCATTTTCAATTTTATTATCCTTATTATATCACTTATTACAATGATATGAACATTATGTAATTATTTAAGTTAATAACGGTCATTTTGTCGATCTTTGGTACTTGAGTCAACAATAAACTTCTTATAATTACAAGTTGGTCATGTGGTGAAATATCCATTATATCCAGAATTATATTAATGATGTAGATATCATATATATCATATATATCCAGTATATACATTCATTCATAATATTACGTAACATTTAGAGGTAAGAAATGAAATGCACCGTTCATGGAGACGGTAAGCCGTACGTACGCATGAACACTACTTTCATTTATATTTCGTATTTAATGTAATGAAATAATAATTATATAAAGGTATAATATAGTTCCAGTATAATATCATATATAATATCATTTACTCCATCCTTTATATGTCCCACATATGGCATTAACGATTCACATCACTTTGAGGGGGCGGTAGTCCGCACTTCCTAAAATGAAATTATCGCGTTTTACCCATAATGTAAATCATAAAGTATGTCATAAATGAGAAATACAGAAGCATAAGTAAAACATAAAAATAATATATATCATATATAAAAATAGTGACATCTTAATGGCCACCTTTGAAGGTGTTATATGAGTGTGGAACAATCATCGTTTCGTGAGGCAGAAATTCGCCATCCACAGAAACTGTATGTTCTTTAACCATTAGATGTAGGTGTGTGTAAGTGTAGCTCTAATACTTCTTATAACAACATCCTAGTATATTGAGGATACTGGTGTTGTTAAAAAAGAAATGAATAAAAAGAGTTTAGGGGGTTGGAGAAGAAAAATAAAACCAAACAACATTAGAGAAGACATTACCTCAAAATCTGGTAACTCTTTTTGATTTGAGCCAAAGGCTTACTTGGGAAGAGTTATTCCAAAATTGAGGCTTCTAGGAGTAAGAGAGGGATGTTGGGAGAGTATTTGGGCAGTGGTTGGCCGAGCCAAATTGCTTGATGGTGTGAATAAGGTGGGAGAGGTGGGGGCCTTTTATAAGTGGGGAGGAGGGGCTCTTTTGGAAAGATTGAAATGTTACATTATTACACAATGCTTTTCGGATTATAAAGGTCCCGAACTTATATAATTATAGGCTAAGGTGATAAGGGTTCGAAATCTCCTCATCCAATTGGCTTTGGACAAGTGTAAGCCTTGGATTTTGCATTATCTTCCCATTTTATTTAAATCGTTAAATAATGAGGTCATTGCTGCATCATCATGATGTCATAAATAATTTAATTTATATAATGTCTAAAAATTATAAAACAAATACTATGATGTAGGAAATCTTTTTATATTTCTAATGAATATTTATAGTCAAAATTTGGACTTGTGTAACCCCACTTAAAAAATGTTTTAGTAAAACAACTCATGTTTGTGTCAATTTAATTTTAACATTAAATAAATATATATTAATGTCATTTTCCAACTAAAGTGGCTCCATGGGGTCCCCAAGTTGACCCATGGGTTGTCTTGGTCGGCCATGACTCATCCAATAGGAGTAGGACAAGTGTCAAGCTCATATCATATTATTAAAACATTGTTTTTACCTTAAACTACACTAATTACCTCTAATCTCGATTAAGAACTTAAAAGTTACTATTCACAAAAAATTTATTTTAATCTCATTGAACCACATTTTAATTCTTAATGAAAACCATGTATGTAGGATTTTTGAAAATCAAAACACCGAAGTGGTAATATTTCATTTAAACGAAAAATCAGTTATTTAACTACCACTTAGTGGTTTCACTATTCATAAAAAATTGAAGTTTTTCAGAACAAGGCCAAAATTTCACCCTAAGCTATAATTGATATTCTGAATTCAAAAATGATGTTTATTTTACAAAATTCAAAAAATATAAGTTGCATTAATTATTTTTATAATTAATTCCCGCTGTCACAACAAATAGCGTGTTTTAAGAAATAATTTATATCAAAAGATTAGCAATTGTTTATGTCCAATTTCAAATTGAAATTATTTCTAATGAACACCATTGGATAAAATGGTAAACATATATTATAATTATACTTTAAAACCACTCAATAATATAACTTATCACTATAAATTATTTTGATTAAAAAAATTGTTTTAATTATTTTTCACTATTCATAAAAATTCGGATGTTCTCAGAAAATTACAAAAAATTCAACATAGTCCAATTTCAATATTAGGAATACAAAAATGAAGTCCATTTTGAAATATAAAATTTCTATAATTTTAAAAAGTCGTTATTACTATTTATAACGGCTACTATGATTAGTCGCAGTGTTTTAGAACTCGATGTTGCGTACAATGCATGTTATTGCATTATTGAATGAGAAGCGTATCATGGAAACTCGGGGTGTTACATTCTCCCCTCCTTCAATAAATTGCGTCCTCGCAATTTGAAATTTTTTCTTTGAAAATAAGAGGTTGAAAAAATAAAATACCTTTGTGGAAAACCCACATCGGAAATAAGGTTAATAAAATTTAGCCTTAATAAGAGGGAAATGGAAATAAGAAAGTCACCACCAAATTATGATCTCGATAAGGAGAACATTGGTGGCAATTAGAGACATATAATTGGAGGAAAAACGTAAATACTTGTAGGGAGTGATTGAGGTCATCAATCACAATCAACTGTCAAATTGAGGGCCTCAAAGCCTTCAATCTATGTTGATTTAAAATATCATCAGTTCAACAAGACATAAGGTATTAGGATAACAAATTTTTTGTTTTAATATCCCTTTACTAAAGTTTAGGAATTAATTTATTCATTGAATAACAGATAGGTATATATATATATTTATGCCTGACAATTGGAGTTTCAACCTTCAACTCACCTTTCACTCAAAAAGATAATAGAACCCAAAAATATTATACTTTTCCTAATTGTATAAGGTTCCAAATGTTGACACATACAATTTAGATTAGTAAAATTATTTTGTAATAACCCGGGACTTCATGTAGGCTAGTGGTAAATAAAGGCCTGTCGCACTATGGTTGTGGGTTCGATTCCTGCAGCTTTGTCCGACGCGACGGGTTATGCCCCACCCTGCAGGTTGTCCTTTTCCTAAAAATATAGTACTATACTATTCCAAAAATAATCTTCATAAATGTTTTAAACTTAAACAATACTATCCAAAGATCAACTTAATCCATTCCAACCTTTATAGTTATCCAAAATACCTCCGTCCAGACTTTCTCTAAAGGGTCGTTAAATTCCAAAATCAATTGTAACCTCAGATTCCCCAAACAAAGTAAAGTTTCTCTTAGTGTCACATACTAAAAATATGATTACCTTCATCATATTAAATCCTTAATGAAAACAACATGTATTTCAGTACAATCCTTATATATATCACATTATTCTTATAACCATAATCTAGTCCGTGAGTCCAAAAACACAAATATAATAATTATTCCGCTTCAACTGTAGTCACAGCATAAGATTGGCCTTGATCCCTTGGCCTTTTCTGAGGTAAGTTTCCTTGACGCTTAGGACACTCATTTGCATAATGACCCCTTTCTCTACAATTGTAGCATTCAACTTTGATAGCCTCATTCTTTCCCTTGCAATCACGAGCCTGGTGACCCTTTTCTCCACATTTATAACAAACTCCCATTCCTTTTAGGCACGTACCAGGGTGATTCTTCCCACAATTATCACATAATGGAAAATCCTTCTTTCCCTTTTTCCCTTTATCTGTCTCTTGTTCCCCCGTTCTCTTCTTCTCTTGCTTTACTTTGTTGTCATAAGACCTAGAGAATTCCTTTTCTGTCTTGATAGCACACGATACAATATCTTCGTATGATGAGAAGGATTGTGATACTAAAGCTCGACGGAGAAATGGTTTTAACCCATCAAAGAAACGATCAATCTTACTCTTTGGGTTACGTATATAATCTGCAGCATGCCTTGCTAACCTTGTAATGTTAACCTCATACTTTGCGACATTCTCATCCTCCTTCTGCCACAAACTCAGAAATTTCCTTTCCATATCTGCTCGATGGTCATGAGGAAAGTATTTTTCTAAGAAAAGCTCTTTGAACTCCCTCCATTCCATATTCGATACGTCATCATCTTCCTTTGTGTTTTGAATCAGCGACCACCACTGATCGGCATCTACAGTGAGGTAGTAAACTGCCATGACAACCTTCTCCCTTTCACTACTCCCCAAGGCATGGAATATTTTCTCTAAGGAATTTATCCATTGCTCAGCTACTATAGGATTTGTACTCCCATTGAAGGTTGGTGGTTGTTGCCTCATGAAACGGGCTAGCATTGATCCTCCATGTTGTGGATCAGGGTGCTCCATATGAGTAAGGTTATTATTCATAACCTGAGTGAGTTGTCCCAGTATTGTAATAAGTTGATCATCACCAGTTGTATCTCCAAATCCACAATAATTATCTTGAGCAGGAGGGAAATCCCTACACGGAGTGCGTGCATTGATACGGTTTCCATTCCTTCCACTAGGTGCCATTTCTATACAATGGCATAAACTAGATTAGTTTATGAATCAAAATACATAATTCCATACTTATAAAATACTTGACATAAATTGAACTATTTATGGATATAATCCATAAAAATGTTTTCTTTGAGGAAGTATATACTCATAACCTTTCATAGTGGTTTGTAAAGAAAATGAGAATTATCCTAAGCCTATCCCCCGGGAGTGTCGTAACCAAGAGTACAACAAGGCCCGTTGTCGTGCACCAGTTCCCGTTCGAGTCTAGCTAAAAGTGGTGTTTTCAGGTTTTACCCCTATGTACATCTGTGCCAGATCCGCCTCTACCTGCTCGTATCTAGACAGGGATGTATTGCTAGGAAAACTCAGAAAATCTTTACAACAACAAAATTCTAGGAAGTTCTTCTATACTAATCCTTAAAGTCTATCTTCGGGCTATGTGCTCTAATCAGAGTTTATCTAAATCTAGCTTCCAAGGTTAGTAATAAACTGCCTCTGATACCAACTGTAACGCCCCGACCCCAGCTACCCAGAGTCGGTGCATTACTTCGTAACATTGGAATGATCACAAAAGATCAAGTCTCGAAATACCGATTAGTTTAGTAGCCTTGGAAACACTAGATACATTCAAAAGTCTTTCATTACATCAAAAAGTAAAAAAACTAAAATAACATGGTCTTCATAGTCCACACTCATATCCTCACTGACTATTCTTGCAAGTCAGTCATAATACACTTCTTCACATCCTGGAAAATATTAAAACATTGAAATGGGTGAGCTCAGATGCTCAGTAAGGATAACAATATTGCAGAAGCTTTCATAAATAAACATAAACATTTAAGGCAATGTATAACAAAAACAAAAGCCTTTTTAAACTTGAACTTCAGCATAATATGGAAAAAATAAAATAATATAATTCCATTACTTACTCACATGGATATTCTACTGGTCGAATAATCACATGCAATATCAATAACCACTTTCATAATGAGGGAATGTATAATGCCAGACATTCTGAAACATTTTGTCAAGGCCTCATCCAAGACGTCTAAAATGATTAAAGCCTCGGCCAAAACCATAAATCAAATTGGGAAAGGGCCTTAGCCAATTCCACGTCTAGTTGTCTCATGAGACCTACCGATGGATCGAGGAGCTATAGCGGGCTCCACCCGTCACATATTAAGTCCAATACATTCCTCATATGAATAGGTTTAAACATAACATAAATATTCGTATTAAAACTAGCATACGAAAAGTCAACAATTTCTCCATAAGCTATGGATGGTATAAAAATAACACATCCACAGTCAAATATTTCACAAAATTTTCAATGGATGTTTTGTATCATAAATCAATTTCAATTAAACTTAAAACCCATCAAAGGATGTTGACATGGATGAAATCAAAGCTATTTGAGAGTAATATCTCTCCTTTTTTAAGTCATTTAAAAGTCCCATAATTATAAAATAATACATTTACTTTGAAGATATTCTTATAAGCTTGTTAGGGAAGCTTCGACGAAGTTATAATGGGGGAAAATAGCCGCACCCGCCGTATAAGTTAAAAAAAACATTCTTACCTTAAATTTGTCAAAGAGGTCAAAAGGTACATTGTTTGGAAAACGACGGTAAGATTCCTTTCAAAAATGTATAAGGGTGTAAATGACTTTAACAAATTTTCCATTTAATAGTAAAAATGTTTTGAAAGAAATTTTTAAGAAACATGGATGTGGATGATAACGAGGTCCCAGTAGATAATTATATATAAACAACCTTGGATAATGAAGAGGTTGTGAAGTAAACCCTTACCTCGTGTCTGACTTGACTCAACCGTTCTTTAACCTCCTGAATAATAAACTAGAGTCAATATACACCTTATTAAGAACCATTTTCAATTTTATTATCCTTATTATATCACTTATTACAATGATATGAACATTATGTAATTATTTAAGTTAATAACGGTCGTTTTGTCGATCTTTGGTACTTGAGTCAACAATAAACATCTTATAATTACAAGTTGGTCATGTGGTGAAATATCCATTATATCCAGAATTATATTAATGATGTAGATATCATATATATCATATATATCCATTATATACATTCATTCATAATATTACGTAACATTTAGAGGTAAGAAATGAAATGCATCGTTCATGGAGACGGTAAGCCGTACGTACGCATGAACGCTACTTTCATTTATATTTCGTATTTAATGTAATGAAATCATAATTATATAAAGGTATAATATAGTTCCAGTATAATATCATATATAATATCATTTACTCCATCCTTTATACATACCACATATGGCATTAACGATTCACATCACTTCGAGGGGGCGGTAGTCCGCACTTCCTAAAATGAAATTATCGCGTTTTACCCATAATGGAAATCATAAAGTATGTCATAAATGAGAAATACAGAAGCATAAGTAAAACATAAACATAATATATATCATATATAAAAATAGCGACATCTTAATGGCCACCTTTGAAGGTGTTATATGAGTGTTGAACAATCATCGTTTCGTGAGGCAGAAATTCGCCATCCACAGAAACCGTATGTTCTTTAACCATTAGATGTAGGTGTGTGTAAGTGTAGCTCGAATCCTTCTTATAACAACATCCTAGTATATTTAGGATACTGGTGTTGTTAAAAATAAATGAATAAAAAGTGTTTAGGGGGTTGGAGAAGAAAAATAAAACAAAACAACATTAGAGAAGACATTACCTCAAAATCGGGTAACTCTGTTTGATTTGAGCCAAAGGCTTCCTTGGGAAGAGTTCTGCCCAATGGGAGGCTTCTAAGAGTAATATAGGGATGTTGGGAGAGTATTTGGGCAGAGGTTGGCCGAGACAAATGGCTTGACGGTGTGAATAAGGTGGGAGAGGTGGGGGCCTTTTATAAGTGGAGAGGAGGGGCATAAATCGTTAAATAATGAGGTCATCGCTGCATCATCATGATGTCATAAATAATTTAATTTATATAATGTCTAAAAATTATAAAACAAATACTATGATGTAGGAAATCTTTTTATATTTCTAATGAATATTTATAGTCAAAATTTGGACTTGTGTAACCCCACTTAAAAAATGTTTTAGTAAAACAACTCATGTTTGTGTCAATTTAATTTTAACATTAAATAAATATATATTAATGTCATTTTCCAACTAAAGTGGCTCCATGGGGTCCCCAAGTTGACCCATGGGTTGTCTTGGTCGGCCATGACTCATCCAATAGGATTAGGACAAGTTTCAAGCTCATATCATATTATTAAAAAATTGTTTTTACCTTAAACTACACTAATTACCTCTAATTGCGATTAAGAACTTAAAAGTTACTATTCACAAAAAATTTATTTTAATCTCATTGAACCACATTTTACTTCTTAATGACAACCATGTATGTCGGATTTTTGAAAATCAAAACACAGAAGTGGTAATATTTCATTTAAACGAAAAAATCAGTTATTTAACTACCACTTAGTGGTTTCACTATTCATCAAAAATTGATGTTTTTCAGAACAAGGCCAAAATTTCACCCTAAGCTATAATTGATATTCAGAATTAAAAAATGATGTCTATTTTACAAAATTCCAAAAATATAAGTTGCATTAATTAATTTTATAATTAATTCCCGCTGTCACAACAAATAGCGTGTTTTAAGAAACAATTTATATCAAAAGATTAGCAATTGTTTATGTCCAATTTCAAAGTGAAATTAATTCTAATGAACACCATCGGATAAAATGGTAAAAATATATTCTAATTATACTTTAAAACCACTGAATAATATAAATTATCACTATAAATTATTTTGATTAAAAAAGTTGTTTTAATTATTTTTCACTATTCATAAAAATTCGGAAGTTCTCAGAAAATTACAAAAAATTCAACATAGGCCAATTTCAATATTAGGAATACAAAAATGAAGTCCATTTTGAAATATAAAATTTCTATAATTTTAAAAATTCGTTATTACTATTTATAACGGCTACTATGATTAGTCGCGGTGTTTTAGAACTCGAAGTTGCGTACAATGCAAGTTATTGCATTATTGAATGAGAAGCGTATCATAGAAGCTCGGGGTGTTACATACATAATCTCCAATTAAGCTCTCCATAACTAGAAATATTTATAGACATATCATTATAATACCATTCATCATATCATAGTGAAAGGAATAATATGAAATGGTTATCTTAGATTCTCAATAAGGGTAAAGAATTTATATGTCAACTTAACATGAGAAAAAGTGTATAAGTCAACGAAAATAACATTTCAGAATCATACCCTTCATATCATATATCATAAATATGATGCATAAAATTGTAATATGACCTAGATTTTGGTAATATCCATAAGAATTGAAAATATTATTTCATTGATATCCCCCATGAAATTCTGATAATATTAATCTTGGGATGACAATTTGTGTAACTAAACCAGGGATGTTATAAAATCCTATGTATCTATCATTGAGATTCAGATACCCAAATACACAGCCTCTTATTTTATGATTGTGAAAACCACCCATGTATGCTATGGTTTTGGGTTTGGGATACCCTCTCACAGACCATCTCATTTCATACATTGGATAACTAGTTATCTACAATATGATCTCATAGATCATTTATCATCACCCAAGGAGTTCAAGGGACATGTAGATCGCACCCATCACATAATACATTTTTTATGTGCCATGATAATAAATAAATCATCATACCATAACCCATGAAAATTGAATGGTTTTATAGACATTTTATTATAGTATAAACCATGGAAATAGATTATTTTCATAAAAATTAATTTATTTTTTCTTGTAAAAACCAATGCAAACGAAATGGTTTTCATAAAAATAATGTATGGAAAAGAAATTGGTTTTAAAAAAATACTGTCATAATTGTCATATATAATTCATATAATTAATTTGAAGTGTTTCATTAGATCATATCCCTAGTAAAAAATTAGTATCATCAAAGGATTTCATGTTATATGGAAAACGATTTTGAAATATCCCTTGGACCATTTCATGATGAATATATCCATTCCACTATGGAAATAATTATAAAAAAATAAAATCCCATATAGTAAATTAAAAATATTCATTTAGTATAACCATATAACATATATAATTATCGTCAAATAATTTAGAGGTCAGGACGGTGGAAAATTAATTTCTTATTGTGCAGTATAGAATAATGATTCCTTTTATATTATTAGAAAATTGTAAAAATAAATTTAAAAAAAACAATATGAAGATTTATTTAAATATATATATATATATATTTGATCATTTACAAAAATTTCATTAAATAACATTCCAAAAATTTTGAGAGCATTAATTGTATTTTTTAAAAACATGGAAATGAATGTAAATGTATTTTTGACGGAAGTGAGAAAAAAATCCAAAATGGATTAATGTTTTTGATCTCATGACAACATAAAGAGTTGAAAATTAATGGATTCCACGTATTGTACAAAAATAAAAATAGATAAGACAATAAATTATTTTTATGACAGATACATCATAATATTTCATCATTTAATGATTAATAAAAAAACAATTCGTATTACTATGAGATAGTATCATTCAACTCATACCACTCTAGTTTATTTTTAATCATATGCCATATGAAAGAAAGAACAAGAAATTGAGATGTGGATCCACATTATTTTCATGATATGAATGATAAAACAAATTCATGGGGATTATATACACCAAAAAAATATTTAGTGAATATTCAATGTGTCCCAAATAAGTAAAAGTGAGATTTGAATCCCTTAAAACCTTTTAGTATTTTGATAGATAATCCATAGAAATTAATTACAATAAATCGCACATTAAATTTAACGAAAAGAAGGAGATTGATGATAGAAATTGTCAATGGGGGAAATATATGAAACAATAAAAATAAACAATTGTTGAATATGTAATATTACTCCTACAGAAAATAGTAACTATAAATTTCATACATTATGTTATAACATTAATCATACATATTAAGACATCCTCTTATTCAGAGAACATCTTTATGTGTTTACCTAATGCCTTTGTATGAGTATTTCCTAATTAAAATAAGTCATATAGTACATTTTGATGGATATAAAGAAAGGTATTGGTTATTACTGGGCTGAAAAATGGATATGGGAGTCTGAACATGATATTAGAGGGGGCGTCATTTTATAAACGTGAAAAATGTACCACTTAGAAGAAACTTATAAATGTCATTATAGAATAAAAATTTAAATAATTCCCATGAAAAAATATTTGATATTAGAATGGATTATAATTTTGGAATGTATAGTGTAAAAATATATCCTGCATATAGGAATTGAATATCTGTGTTGTCATTGAGCCCTTATATATTTACATTTTACCATGAGGGAACAATTTTATCCTTTAAAAAATAATTAATTTTTCTTATTTATACTATTCTTTGGACAAACAATTAAACTGGCCTTATTAGGTTTTTTTATTTTTTTATTCATAATATAGAATTTATTTATCATAATTCTATTACTATAAGTGTAAGATATTATTTTAATATTAAACCCTTATAATATATGGAAAATAAGACCAAAGATAAAATTTTCAAAATTATCAAATATTTCTATATGAAAAATCATGAAAAAATGATCCAAATGATCTATATATGATTAGTCATAGTATAATTGATCTTATTTTAATTTTAAAATATTTTAAAAATTGGTCCTTTTAAATAATTATTGAAAAATTAATCTTTTTATTAATTGTATATTTTTTACTTCATAAATAGTTTAATTCCACCAGAAAAAACTCAATAATGAACTCTTAGATAATTTTGGAAAGATGATTCAATAAATGTTTTTAATTTATCTTTTAATTATATTAAATTTTCTAAAAAATAAATATTATCGCATATTCACATAATATAATTATAATCATTTAAAGAATAAATGTATTTTTAAAATATATTGACACATTACCAAAACTGTTATGCTTAATTAAATATTTAATTTTAATCTAAAAACAATATAATAAATTTTCACAATGTATTTTTTCTATTTCATAAATCCATGTCTAATTTTTTGGTTATAATGATCATGTTTCAATATAATTAATAGTAGTATTTTTTATTTCTTTAAAACTCGGTGTTTCATGTAACGTTAGATAACAATTATTCTTAATTTATAGGTAAAAATATCTAATAAAATATAAATGTATTATATTTTTAACCAAAAAATTATTTTTCGGCTCAAAATTAGTTCACACTTCTAAAAAACAATGGATACTTCTACCTCAGTATATCCTCGAGTTCCCATGATACTTCCCCAAGTTGTTGGGTTTTCCATGAAATATTGACCTTGTGAGTGGGCTTATTTCTTATAACATTACCTCAATGATTAATAATATCTATAATATGATAATCCAAAGTGATTTATTTCTCATAATGTATCACCAATGAGTTTATAACATACCATGTATCATGTGTTTACTTCCCCAATATAGATACACAAAATGAATCATAGACCTGAGAGTTGTTTGGTGGAAGTGCTATAAAATTATCTGCTATCACAAAATGATCAAAAATATAAAAGGGTCCAATATACATCACAGTCATCATTTAATTCATACCAAATAAAAAATATTCATCAATGGTGAAATTTAATGAAAACCAATATCACTAACTTTAATCTCTAGATCATACTGCCAATTTTCAATATTATATTTTTCATGACTTTGTTTCACTCTTCCATGACACTAAATAGATTTAATATTACCAAACATGTATTCATTTATTTATGGACCTAATAGTTTTCTTTCTCTAACATCAATAAAAATATATGGATCTATAAAAATACATCCACAGAGGGATTATAATGATCCCTTCTAATTATTCCCTTAATTTTATTATTGTAAATGCACTAAACCAGTGGAATGTATTGATTCATGATAGCTTTTAAATACATATAAAAATATCTCATCAAATCTTATACGAAGTGAATGGTTATATAATATAGAAAATATGCCTCTATTAGATACATGGAATTGAAACTCCATTCAATATAAAATGTTTTCTGATGGAAATGCTATAACATTGAGGTAAACCTCAAATCCAAATCATATAAACTGGTTATGGTACTCCATAAACCCATAAAACTTACTTAATTTATATCCTTGAAAGTTAATTAAGAGTGAAATGATATATGATATCAATTTATTGTTCAGAATTTTTGTGGATATTAACTAATATCAATATAGAATTGTCCTCTATAGATGTTTTAGCGAGTTTGATAAAAAAAATACATGACAATGGTTTCCCATTTTCATTACGGAATCGGGTACAGATCTATCATCACCAAATGATTTTTTCTCTTAGATTTAACTTTCTAAAATTCTAATAACCAAAAAAACTATATAATATATCTCCATTTTTCAACCCACTATATTTACATTTTAAAATCCCAATATATCTTTTTACATAAATAATGAGTGAAGAATGAAGGACAATGAGCTTCCTCTAACATCTCCTTCCTTAAATACTGTATTTTGGAGACACATTCATGATTCATGAAACTTATCATTCAATCATAATTGAGGTTAAACTGCAGATATTTTCTCATCTTTTTTTATATCCCTACATAAACAGTACTCTAATATATATATATAGACCCACACTTCATGAAAATCCATGGTAACAGGTCACCCCAATATTAATGGGAAAACATTTCTTAAGAGGGACATATACAAATTATTCTCAAAAAACAAAGGGTTTATGGACACCTACACCCATACTTCACAAAATAAAATGGGAATATGGGTATCTATAAACATGGTTTTCATAGAATAGTGGAATTACGATTCTCTAGGGGGAGATTTTTCATTAGAATGACTTATACCCACAGTTCCCCCAAAACATTGGGTATTGGTCACCCCTATACCAACGGGTTATTAAAACCATGGGAATTTTTTTATTGGGATTTTTTTTTATAAAATGAGTTAAACCCATATATTACTACATCTATGGGTATAGGTAACAAATATTTATGTAGTTTTTTTAAACTATGGGAACATATTACCTAGGAAAAAAAGTTGATAGGAAAATATATACCCATGATTTAACCAAACTGTGTATATAGGTTGTTCAATTTTTTCTATAATAATAATAATTATTGTTGTTAATTTAATATAAAATTCTTTATATGTATATATATATATATATATTTGATTATATGAAAATGATTTTCTTTTGGAGAGTTTTAAATTTGTTCATTTGTAAGTGGAAGGTGTTGGCATCAAATACTAGTAGTTTATTTTTTGTAATAAGGATCTACACATGCGATATGAAAAAACAATGTGTATTGGTATTTAAATTGATAATTCTATTAACAAAAGTTTATGAGTAATGGTTATAAGTCTATGTCATTGTGTTGTGCTCCAGTTATTCATCAAATGGTCTCTATAATTTCAATGTCGAATAGTTCCACCATCCGTTACTATTTAATATTTACATGGATTTATGGTTGAATAATTATTTGACTAAGATACAATTTTCCCGCTTCCATCAATATTTCTAGATCTATCCTTTTATAATACAAAAATATTGAAGATTTTTTTATCCTCATCGTAGATAATCACACATGTTTCTTTCGACTCATTGTATCGACCACGCTTTTTTTCCCAAGCTTGAAATGTATTAAGCTATTGTAAAAACTAATTATCTCCAACCATCTTCTATATCTCATGATCAACTAATTTTTTAATTAAATGTTTTAATTATTACAATCAAAATATATCTATCACACTTTTCTCAATAAATATAATTCCACATAATTATTCATGAAAAAATTAATGTTTCATTCTCTAAATCATGAGATGTGTAATACTAATTATGAACCATTAATTATGATAAGGAATAATATATATCCATATAATTATGCATTAAAACGCATCCAAATAAATTCATTTATGCCCCAATATTGATAAAAAATAATTCTCCACTATAGTGAAAGGTAAGCATGGTTAGAATACCAAAATGTATTTCCAGTTCCTTGAAATTTTAGCGAAATTCATCCTTCAAGAGAAACTTGGATCACTTCCATGTTATATATGTGAGTGGATTGAGTAGATTTAAAATACTATCCACAAACCATTTATAATATCAATCAAAACCAAGAAAAAACTAATCGTTTTCATAATTATTGGTCTTGGATAACTCCTAATAGCCGTTGTATTTGGGGGATACACTGCTATACCATATATTGATATTTTATTACCGAATAAATGAGTCTTTTTATTACCAAAAATGTCGCATATTATGTTCATCATACAAATTTTCATTCCATTGGTTCATTATCACTATCTGAAAATTATCTCTATACTCTGACTTGATATTTCAATAGATAATACTATTATTTATAAATACTACAACTAATTGATGATGATAATATATGAAGACAATATTCATCAAACTGATTATTATACTATGGGAATCAGTATAATCAAATAGAATAAATATATACTCATTGTTTCCAAAACGTATATTAATTATATAATGTTTTTATCATCTGTATTGATAGTTGATAATATCTAGAATTATGGATATTATTTAAAACATATTTTCTCTATAAAGTTGTACAAAAAACTCAACAATACGAAGAGGATGATACATGTAGTTTATTGTGATATTTGACACCTCTAGATAATCAACACATAGTCTTATTTTTTTATTTTTCTTCTTAAAAAAATTTCTTCACCCCACGGTGACAGACATGATAAATAAATCCACAAAAATATTCCTTATGATATCCCATGTTATTTAATGCAACTCAATGGGCTAAATTACATAGATATTAATTGAAATTGGGATAAAACACTTTATTAGCTCTATTGAAAACTCCTCATCATGATTTTTTAGAATACTATGACACTATTTTGAGAATACATCAACAATATTGCATACACTAGGTACATAATCGATGTTGTGTTTCTCCCAACCCATTTTTAATAAACACCCTATTCAATATTAACAACGAATAGTACAATGATTACTGTTTACATTGGATTTAAATATTTGTAATCAAACTAATATATGATCCTAGTATTTTCTTTAATTAAATTGTTATCATCCCTTCTGTGGAAATTAATGAGGGGTTTTTTATATAAATCCAATACATGCCTATGATGATGTAAAATTCAATTAGATGGGGAATAAAAAATTTCACATGAATGATATTCCAAAAAACAACAACTAGTGATGTCCCATATTCCAGAGATGTGATCAACATACCATTTGATGTTTTCATAACTAATTCAACACCTATTCATTGAGGTTGTTCTTTGATACCCTAATAAAATTCATATGTTATAAAGGAGTATGGAGATAAATAATTGAATAAGTTATTCGATGATATATTGGGAATGACATGTACACCATTCCCCAAATCTATATTAAATACATTAATGTTTTTTTAATGGTATTATATAAGAAAACTATATTGCATGAATTTGGTGTTGTGATTTGAGACTATTGATGGAGCATCATACCAGAATACTATTATATCAGAGATATTCCATGTTCATTAATGTCTAGTTTTTGGTAAAAGATGGAATATTTTCTCGAGCAATGTTGTACTAATGAATATGACCATCTACTGGTGATCAATATTTTTTGATCAAGAAAAAATACAGTTAAAACATTATTGGAGTGTATACTATCCAGTTTGATTTAGAATGCTCATGGAGGAAGATTAATAGATCATCCTACCTATGAATCGAATATCATATGATGCACGATTTTGGAGTATTTAGTGGGACTATAACATAAATAAAACTCAAATGGGGCCTTGAAGATGGTAGGTAGGATGTTAGAAAGACTCTTGGCTGTAGAATAATGCTGCTCCAATGGTACTCAAGAGTCGCTATTATAGATGGGAAATTTCAATTTCTAGTGTTAATCTATATTGGAACATTGTGGGAATCATTATTGATGGGAATGGGTCTTTCCATGGCTGTAACCACATATATAGTGTGGCGAGTCTATAACTGGGGGAATAAACGATTGTAAAAAGAACACTGGTCCTATTGTTAAACCTAATAAAAATATTTTTTGTAGTGTTTCATTTATATTATGTATTATATATAGTATCCCTTCATCATATGTGGTGATAGATGTTTTAAGAGGGTTATGAAAATGAAAATTCATTCAGTAAAATTAGTGACACCTCATTAACCCCTCTCTTTTTTGACCACATGATCCATTTGATACATCAAATGGTAATGTAGGAAGGTCCATATATGGTTGGATATTACCTACTGGTCAAATTTATTTAATAATAAGTATATGAATTTAATATATTATTTTGATGAATATTTTTAATTTATGAATCCTGAAAATTATATATCTACTCTTGTATTTACATATGGTGCCGTTTTAGTCAGGACTCAATTAAATAGGAATATTAGAATGACAAAGAACATAAATAATAATTACAAGGTAAATGAAGATAATCTACCAGAATTGTGAACTCCTTGTAGTAATTTTTTAGTGAACTATTTTGATTATAATTTTAATGAATCATTTTAACGTTATGATGATGATAGGATCAATTTTTAGTTTTTCTAAGAACTAATAAATGTTCCAAAATAATTAGTCACATGTATTGTCAAATTACATAGGGAATCCATGAAGAAAAATTGTAGCTATAAGATGAGGATTGGGCTATCGAAGAAGCAGTGAATTTAAGGGATTTAATATCCAACACTATTACAAAAATTGTTAATGAAAAATATGAAACAATAACTCTTGGAAAATAAAAATATGATTGAGATATTTATAAACTGAAAATAAATGTATATAGATAAAATGTATTTCAAATTTTCAATAAATAAGTTATACCTGAACATAGAAAATTTCATAATATATCTATGAATTTTATTGATGTTAAGATGAATGATATTGAAAAAATAATTATGGATCATGATAATTTTTCATGGAAGAAAAATCTGATTATCGAATATGAGAGTAATGATATGAAGAATCAGTGTCAAGAAAACATGAAATCAGTCAAATATTAAATGATTTAACTAAACAAAAAATTTCTAGAACTAGAAGCTAAACTAGGAAACATGATATTGACAAAATTTGTGACTTCAAATGAAAATCATAAATCATTAATTTCAAGAATAATCTAATAAGAGTCATATTTCAAAAAAAAACTCAGTCTAGAGGAAAAATGATCTCAAGATTATCTATGTGTCTATATATATATATATGAGACTCATTAAATAATGTAACTCGTTATCCTATTAAATCTATGTGTGTGAATTCAATTTTTATGTTTAGTAAAGAATGAAATTTTATATACAGAAGAATATCGGTGAAGAAATATTCCCATAGAACATTTACATCATTAATGTTGGATGTGAAGAAGTGTAGAAATTATTTTTCTACAAATAAAATGAAAACGAATAAATTTGGTACCCCAAATATGTAAAATACCAAATATTAGTCAGAATTTGTAAAAGAATAAGAAAAAAACCTTTTTTGGTAAGTATTTGGTGTCATTGGATGTTTGGGCAACAATAAATAAAATTTTAACACAATACATCATATTATAAAAACAATAATATTTTTTCATTTTGTGGGAGAAATGATAAATCTATGTAGAAACCTTTAGACCAAAAGAATTACTCATAAAAATAAAATCAATCTATCAACATGTTATTTGATTATATTGAGAATTTCAATGATTATATGCATATAATTAGTAATTTTTATGATCAGTTATTTTATGTAACAATCATGAATAATTAATCTATTTATGTGAATATAATACCACAAAAAATGTGATGGAGAATTGAAATTTTTATTGATGGTTAGCCTTTGAATGTGAAAAAAATATTAATGGTTTTTTAAGAAAACTCTAAAGATGTTTGTAATGAAAAATGTTAATAATTTCACACCAAATAAATAATTAATTTATTATTGTACAAGAGGTCACATCAAGAATCATTTTGAATTGGACATGAACATAAATACCGAAGGATGAAATATTGAATCAATGAATGCAAAATTCATGATGATAAATAATAAGAATGATTTTGTGAAATATATATCTGATGAGATGTATAATATATTGAAAAATTTCGTAATATTATACAAGATACTATTGTGTGTTTATGTCATATTATATTTGGAAATATAGGAAAAATAATTTGACATTATTTCATTGAAAATAATAATTATTAAATAATAAAGGAAAATCGCATGAGACATCTAGTGTTGGAAAAAATAAATCTTCACAAAAATGGAATATTGAGAATGTTCCTAATGAAATTTTAATCATATCTCAAAAACATTTTTAATAGGAATGAAAATTTGGACAAGTAGAGAAATATTAAAATAATATTTTATCAAATGTGAAAAATCCTTATTAGTATAAGAATATTTTTGGGTTGAGAAGAAAATATCATGCTTATTATTATTATTGAGAATAATTTAATAACCACGTGATTCCAATATATTCATTGTGTTTATTTTTCAATCATGTAATTAAAGTAAAAACATGAATTCTGAGAGAGACCTAAAATATATAAAATATTTGAATATATTTCCACTAAGAAGTTATTTATTAGGTAATACTACTAACACCATGTCCTATTTTTTCAACATTTCAAAAAATCTCATAAGATATTTGGTGTTTTCTCTTGATGTAAGAAAATCATGATGAATAACTATTGAGTACATTTCTTAATGTGGAACAAAAATATATTCAGAATATATTTCATTTGTAGTTTATATGCTATGAATATCAGAAGTTTTGATGAGGTATTAATCTATGGATTTTAAAGGGTAATTGTCTATAATATAATTCTTGTCATAATTTATGTATGTTTGTTAAATTATAATATTTTTTGAAAAATAAATTAATCATTTCTAAAAATAATAGATTTATTATATGATGAAAAAAAGTAATCAAAATTTTTTAAGTGAAAGTAATTTTTTGAAATTTAATGTTTCAAATATGTTTAATGATATGTTATCAGGAGAGTAGATGAAAATAATTTTACTAATATTTTATTATAGTATTTAGTTGTGGTATAAATATTTTTAAATTATTTGATATTATTGATGTTAAATTCGATCACATATGCTTTCTGTACAAATATTATCTCACATAGACAAAAATTTGATTAATTTATCTCATTTTTATGCTTGTGGTGATTTGATTCTTCTCTAGAAGAAATAAGTCAATAAGTTTTATAAGGGATTAGGATGTTCTTATAATATTAATTTCTTAGAAGTAGAATCCTTCCAGATTGTTTGAATTTGTATTATTTCAAATAAAGGGGAGATGAGATCATTTTATTTTAAGAAGGGGTATTTTAAAAAATAAAAAGGGGTACATTGAAGAACCCAAATAGATTTTTAAAGATGAAATTGTTTTTTATTAGTTGAGAAGATTAAATTTTAGGAGTATTCAAATGTTATGATTGTTGATTTGGTATGTTTCCCAATATTGATCTTCCATAGGTTATCTAAATAGACACAATGTTGAAAAAATTGGATGAATTAGACTGTTGTAATTTATGATTTCATTACAAATATATTGAGTTTTTTTAGATCTATGTAACTGTGGGTTATATTGTATATGGGCATGTATTTTTTAAGGTTTTATTGAAATTTAGTGAAACCACATAAAAAATCACTAAGGTTACCACAACCTTATTATTGTGGGAAGGTGAAAACTCAATTACCTAACATGTTAATATAAATTCATGAAAGGTATTACCATAGAATAACATTGGATCTGTGTCGACCACTTTATAAAGTGGCATGATGGCGGTCCTAATTTCCTAGAAAGGGATGTTCTAGTGTTACATGGGGGTGATTGGTAACTAATCTAGATGGATTAGAACATGAATTTTTTTTATTAAAGGGAGATCTCAAATGAGTAAGGATATTATGTGGATCATGAAATTGTTTAGTATTGTTTCTATGTATTTGAAACACTGATACAATACAAAACATCTTATCTGATGTTCCTAGACATCCAAATTACTCCATAGTCATTATCTCTTACATTGACCACTTTCGGGAGTTTAGTATGTGATGTTTATTGATGCAGAATATACAATTGATCCAATTATAACATATATGATCCTTTTGTGAATAATGTGTTTTCAAATATGAATTTTTCACTATAAAACATCATTTTCATGTAAGAGTGAGAAAGAAAATAAAAAACATAAATCTTTCTAACTGATTATCTGATCATGGTGATATCATGCAGTATATAACCTGACACAGTGTAGTGTCTGTAACACCCCGATATTTTATGAAAAACATTCTTTTAATTTCATTAATGTCTTGTGTTGTATGCTACACCAAGATTACCTTGCACTATACGCAACACAGTATTAGCTTGCAGTATACGCAACACTATTCTTAGATCGTGTTACACACAATTTTGATAATAGTTATTCTACACAACATTGAGTATATATATATATATATATATATTCAATGTATAAATGAAATATGGTTGGATTCTGTTATACGAAACAATGAAGGATTCTTTCCCAACACGCAACCCTGACTTGGCTTGCATTACATGCAATCATGACCTTCCTCGATAGCGTGTGTTGTACGCAATTCTGGATTTTACTAAACAACGATATATTATTATCATATTATTATGAACTAGATGTTATGAATAGTATTAACTATAATTTTAATTTTATAACATTATTATTCGTCTTACTCATTTTATAGAACATGGTATAAGAACAAAATAATTTTTTCGGGTAAATTAAGTATTTTTCAAAAAATGCAGTTTTGCTGCCTTTTGATGGCGCACCCACTTTAAATCTAGTTTTTGAAAAGTTTATAAGTTCAATTTGAGAAAATAAAATACTTCTTTGGAATCATGAAATAAAAATTTACTTTGGATAAATTTTTCATTTTATTCTGATGACTTTCATATTTTAGTGAATAGTAAAAACACGCTATATTTTAATTAAAAACAACTTTTTTCATCGTAATATCTTATGTGGTTAAATTATAATATTGAATGTTTTTAAAGTATAAATAGAATATATTTTTACCATTCAATATAATGTATGCCATTATCATTTATTTTACATTGAATTCGTAGGTTAAATCAATTCAATCTTTTGCAATGTTTTAAACAAAAACTCGTTTTCTTTCGACAACGGGATTAATTTTAATTTAATTTCTGCAACTTTTGTGTATTAAATTTGGAAAATAGGATTCCATATTTGGAATCAGTGGGTCCAAATTATGTTAATAATATACTTTTTATTTTTGGTAATTATGAATAGTAACTACGGTAAATTTTATCTACTATAGTTAAAGGTAAATCGGGTAATAAAGGGTTAATATAAGATTAAACAATTACCCTAACACTTGGAAAAATCTTATTGGATGACTAAAAGTCGACCCATATCATCTAAGGGTCGGATTATATTCATTTAATGGACTTTTTTCATTGAAAATATTTTAATTATTATTAAAATCAAAGAAAGTGACAACATGTCACTCTCTTAAATACTATAAGTATAATAATTTTAAATTAGTGATAAACTTCATGAAACTTCGAAAATTAATAGTATACAGAAATATAAAGAAATTATCTACATCATGAGAATTTATTTTGAATTTTTTGGGATTAAATAATTATCATTATTTGTGACACAATAGTGATGGAGAAATTATATATCTAGTGAAAAATCAAGAATATAGTTTTTATTAAACTAATAGTAACCATAAAAGGCAACAAACAATGACCAAACCTTATTGGTCATGTACATTTATACTATAATCATCCAATGGAAGAATATTTTACCATTTAGAGTCTTATACAAGCAATTATGACACATATATTATTTTATTTTAAATGATGCCAAAGTTGTCACCTTCATTATTTAATAAATATAACAATTTAGATATTGTGATTTTAAGATGATAAATTCGAGTAAAAGTATTATTGTGAAAGGTAATAGATTTATTTTCATCATAAAATTTTATTTTAAATTTTTATGCAACAAATCAGTATATTAAATAATTATACAAAAATGTTGTAGTAATTATTTTATTAAGAGATAAACCAAATAAATGGTTTTAAAAATAATAAAATAAATATTATATGAACAATTTAATGTGATAAAATAATTTTATAGATACATATGACCTTTTATGAATCTATTAAAGTGTTTAGTTCGAACATATCTTCTGTATATATTTTATTTAAATTCAAATAAATGAATAGTGTCAAAATTGACACTATTGTTATTTTATAAAAATAACATATTATAAAATTGTACAAAAATCACGAGAATATTTAAAAATTATAAATTTAAATTTATATGGTATATAATGTTATAAAGTAAACAATTATGGAAAATTCATAACAAATAAGTAATTTTCTGTTATAATTTAAAATTTATAATTTTATTACCACAAAAAATCTTAAATAGATTAAATAAGGATAAATCAAAATGATAAGGTTTAAAATAAGATCCAAACATGTCTAAATTTGATTGGTTGATTAGATTACTACCCTTTCTCATCTAATATTAGAATATGAGTCATTTTTGGAGGTTTTTAAGTGGGGTTAGATTTATTATAAATTAATATTTTTAAGAATTCCAAAGGTGCCCCTCTCCTCCATTATAAAAGGGCACATCCTCCCTCTCCTTCTCACAACACATTGAGCCTTCAAGCTCGGCCAAACCATGCACAATTCTCTTATCCACTTCCATAAAAACATGCTAGAGGTCCTGATCTTTTTTGAAGACCAATTTTAGTGCCCTAAGAGGAGGTCTCAAAGAGGCGCTTCAATGAAGAGGTAATGTTCGTTACCGATTCTTTTACCTTTATTTCTTCTTCCACTTATTCTTCTTAGGTTGTTTCATTATGAAGTACTAAAATCAGTATCACTCATATATTGATATGTTATTATAAGTATGAAACAACCCCATTTCACCTTCTATCCATCCTACGGAAAACAAAATCACCGCACGTGCGTACGTACGGAATACCGTCTCTACGC
This sequence comes from Viscum album, assembly GCA_963277665.1. NCBI lineage: Eukaryota > Viridiplantae > Streptophyta > Magnoliopsida > Santalales > Viscaceae > Viscum > Viscum album. Next base: position 109,005,792 of record OY728121.1, read on the forward strand.
CGTGGTGTAATCTGTTTTTCCACCACCACCTTACTTGGATGGGTATAATGGAGAAAGTAATGAATATATATGATTATTTTAAATTTATATTGATTCTTTAATATTATACATACACTTTAATACAAGTCTACGATCATGGGAATGATATCATCGCTCGTGCGTACGTACGGAATACCGTCTGCACGACGCGATGAGATTCACTCTCCATGATAACCATTCAAGAATGATTATAAAGTATATATAATAAGTAATCATAAAATATATTACATAATAATGCTACTGGATTTATGTATATATATATTTTTGTCACCTACATAATTTAATTCAATTCAATAAGGAAACGAAAACATCGTTCATGCGTACGTACGGCCTACCGTCTCCATGAACGGTGTATTTATTTCCATTTATCGATATATTATATATATGTATATTCTGAATATATATATAAATCATGTTTTACATTATTTATGTAAGTAATCATGATCTAAGTAATCATATGAATAATTACAAGTCAAAACACGGACGACAAATGAAACGATTTTACCCAAAATGCTCTTTAACATGGAATTTTCAAAAGAACGGGTAATATAAAGTCATAAGTGAACCCTATATGATATCATAAAAATTAATATGATTCTTTAATAAGTCAATAACATTATTTAAATCATTATACAAGAGGTTCAGATACATACAAAGCATATCAGACCTAAGGTAAGGGATAATTTTGCAAATCTCATTTTTATCTGAGATTGCTTATTCGTAAGTATTTACTGGGGTTATCATCCATGTCCATGTTTTATAAAAGCGTTTTCATGTATGTTTAAAGTCCTTTTTACCCATTTTTTACTTTTACTACATGGTATGTACGAAATCATTCTTTTGTTTACGTTACGAGGTACATTTTTACTTTTCCGACAAAAGTATGAGGAGAATGCTATTTTTAACTTATACGGCGTGAACGGATTTTTACGGTTTCATAACGCCTCATTTTCAAGAAGATTCCTCTACAATATTGCATGATTATTTTCAACAAAACCCTTTTCTTTTAAAATTTCATGTAATTTTGTGAAAAGAAAATGATTTTAAAGAAGGATATTATCCTCTAGAATTCATTCCAAGTGTTCTGCCAAAACTATTTTCCATCTAAGATGAAATTATTTCATATGTGTATGTTTCAAGTAATATGTCTCTATGATTTAAATGGTTTCAATTTTCTTACGATGAAATGATATCAAACTTTTATGGATTATGTTATGATGGCATGATGTTTAAGAATCCCATTTAATTACATGGGTTATGCTATGATGTATGATTTATGATTTTGTGGCACACGAAAGAAAGATTTCATTATGAGATGGGTGTGACCTATATCTCCCTCCAATGCATTGGGTAATGATTTTATGTCTCATGAGATATACATGGCTGGAATGGTATGTTAATCTGGTTCAGTGTTACAGGACTGAAACGAGGAGTGAACTCGATTCAGAATGGGACTTTGTCCACTAAGATGGTCTTGGCAGCAATGCCTTGGCTACTATGTAAATCATTACATGTGCTTAATGGATTCCACAATTACATGTTTTATTCCCATTCTATTTTATCATTCTTACTGTTTCTTTATGATATATTCTTTACGTACTTCCATGTTTTATGTCATTGCTCAAGATTTTGATGTTTAAACATTATGTTCATTTTCTAAGTTCAAATGTATATGGTATGTTTTATTTCATCCATGCTTACCCTTACTGAGCATTTGAGATCACCCTTTTTATGTTTTCTTTTCCCCAGGATATAAATAAAGGTTTTATGTATGAAAAAAAGGGGAATGTATTTATGGGAGATGTTGAAGATCTTTCACCACAATTAGAAGATTACGTTCCATGTTTCCAAAGACAATAAACTATTACGGTTCTTGTGTGTCTGTTTTTGTTATGTATTAAGTATTCTGCAAAAGTAATGTAATGTCCATTTACGTCAAGCTTCGGGTCTCTACAGTTGGTATCAGAGGAAAGGTTTAGTCATCCTCTGAAACTAGGATGCGAAAACGTTAGTGAGATCCTTAGAGTTATTTCTAAGGTATGTCTAGGGATGTCCCTAAGGATAAGTATACATATAGGATATAGTCCTAGAACTACAGTAAATATCATAGAATTTAACCTATGATGTTAGATATTGAGGGTAATTCCCCTTTACTATGTTGTTTTCTCTAGCATGATTTTTTCCTCTCACAGAATTCTTTTTGTGTTTTAATTCAATGGAGGGAACCAGAAGGAATTCGGATAACATTGAATCCAATGGACAAATTGGTGAATATGAGAAACAAAATTGTGTAATGCCTAGAGAGAAAGATATTGTGATTATGCCGAATCATTCATCATGATATATGGTTAACAAGGTGAAATTTAGTGGTATGCCTAATTCATCAAATAAGAGGAAGATAGACTTTTATGCATGTCCGCATGTTGAGGAGCATAAAGAAAGGAAGATTGTGATTTCTAAAGAAGGGAAGAAGAACCTTGAAGAATACCTCAAATGGAGAGACATATGTTATCTGTGTGGAGAAAAGGGTCATAGAGTGACAGACTGTTGTGGAGTTCAATGTCTTATTTGTGGAGAACATGGGAATTACCCAACTCAATGCCGTGACCTAAAAAGTCACTTCTAAATCAAGGAAGGAATTATTCCAGGACAATCATTGAAGAATATGGATTGAAGTGTTTATGTATTCGTATTCAAGAATAATGCTGTTGAGGTACTTTTATGGTATATTAGAATATTTTTGTATTAGTCTATTGTGGTTTTCAATAATTTTATGGTACCGATAACCATGGAAAGTGATTGAGATATTTTTGGAAAGAAGATGATTTGCGCATAATGAAGGTATAAGGAGAAAATGAAATGTTTCACAGTATTCATGAGCTCATGACTGATATAATGAAATAGATATATCATGGTTTGAGTATATAGAATTTTTTGGGTTTTGGTATGTGGAAAGAGTTATCTTTTGACAGCATTCATGTTTTCACTAAGGTTTAATGGGTATTCATTTTTCAAGAGAATACATGATTATGGTATTCACATGATTGGAATTTGACCAACAAGATATATGGGGGATAAATCATGGTATTCACATGCTTGGTTGATGACATTTCAAGTAATTATTTTCATTATACAATGTGCTTGGACCGAAGTATTTTAGATAATCCTAAAGATTGGAATGGATTATGTTGGACATAAGTGAGTATTGTTTAAGGATAGAACTTTTTCAATATTATTGATGGGATGTTATAGTAATATAGAATTAGAAAACGGACAACCTGAAGGACGGGAGACAACCCATCGCGTCGGAAAAGTCTGTGGGAATCGAACCCACAACCGAAGTGCGACTGGTCTTTATCGCCTACCACTGGCCTACAGGAAGTCCCTGGTTAGTAGAAACTTGTTTTATATTATTAAGCGGTATGATATATGAAGTATAATTTCATTTTTGGAACAATATATGATTAATCTAACCATAAGATGGACTTATAACTTTTTCTAACCTTTTGTTTGAAAAAGATGGAATGACCCATCATTCTATCACATGATCTGCTAACACATCACGAATAACAAATTCAACTTCATTTCTTTAAGGGATGAAGTGGAAATTGTTCAATTCACGAACAACAGTAAGATTGTACCAAAATCATGCAAGTATTTCTTTTAATTCATCAACTTTAGGGAAATGATCATGAAAACCAAATCTGTTGTCCTAGACCCCTTATATCCGATGAATCAGATGGTACCTTAGATCATCACAAATCAATAGCTTTGTGATTGTTGGCTTTTTCAAAGCCATGTTCTCTAGCACTCTCCATCAGAACTTGATGGTTAGATTTTTCTTCCATATCCATATTTTCACCTATGTTTTCCTACGTGGAAACCCAGTGATGAGTTAATTTGGGTAACCGTTACATTTCATACTTTAGTTTTTAAAGCCATGTTTTGGTATTCCATTTTACGATGTGGGTTTCTATTAAAGAAACTTTTGATTAGTAAACCATTTACAACCCCGACGAATTTCGAGGGAGAAATACATTTTAAGGGGGGTAGAATGTAACACCATGAGATTTTATGAAAAATATTTTTTTAATTTCATTAATGTCTTGTGTTGTATTCTACACTAAGATTACCTTGCGCTATATGCAACACCGTATTATCTTGCAGTATACGCAACACTATTCCTGGATCGTGTTACACACAATTTTGATAATAGTTATTCTACGCAACATTGAGTATATATATATATATTCAATGTATAAATGAAATATGGCTGGATTCTGTCACACGAAACAATGAAGTATTCTTTCGCAACACGCAACCCTGACTTGGCTTGCATTACACGCAATCGCGACCTTCCTCGATAGCGTGTGTTGTACGCAATACCGGGTTTTACTAAACAACGATATATTATTATAATATTATTATGAACTAGCTGTTATGAATAGTATTTACTAAATTTTTAATTTTATAATATTATTATTCATCTTACACATTTTCTAGAACATGGTATAAGAACAAAATAAATTTTTCAGGTAAAATTAGTATTTTTCAAAAAATGCAGTTTTGCCGCCTTTTGATGGAGCACCCATATTAAATCTAGTTTTTGACATGTTTATAAGTTCAATTTTACAAAATAAAATTCTTCTTTGGAATAAATAAATAAAAATTTACTTTTGATAAATTTTTCATTTTATTCTGATGACTTTCATATTTTAATGAATAGTAAAAACACGGTATATTTTAATTAAAAATAACTTTTTTCATCATAATATCTTATGTGGATAAATTATAATATTGAATGGTTTTAAAGTATAAATAGAATATATTTTTACCATTTAATATAATTTATGTCATTATCATTTATTTTACATTGAATTCGTAGGTTAAATCAATTCAATTTTTTGCAATGTTTTAAAGAAAAACCTGTTTTCTTTCGACAATGGGATTAATTTTAATTTAATTTATGCATCTTTTGTGTTTTGAATTTGGAAAAAATGGATTCCATATTTATAATCAGTGGGTCCAAATTATGTTAATAAGCTACTTTCTATTTTTGGGAATTATGAATAGTAACTACGGTAAATTTTATTTTACTATATTTAAAGGTAAATCGGATAATTAAGGGTAAATATAAGATTATAAAATTACCCTAAAACTTGGAAAAATCCTATTGGATGACTAAAAGTCGACCCATGTCACCTATGGGTCGGATTATATTCATTTAATGGACTTTTTTTCTTTGAAAATAATTTAATTATTATTAAAACCAAAGAAAGTGACAACATGTCACTCTCTTAAATACTATAAGTATAATAATTTTAAGTTAGTGATAAACTTCATGAAACATAGAAAATTAATAGTCTACAGAAATCTAAAAAAAGTATCTACATCATGAGAATTTATTTAGAATTTTTTGGGATTAAATAATTATCATTAATTGTGACACAATAGTGATGCAGAAATTATTTATGTAGTGAAAAATCAAGAATATAGTTTTTATTAAACAAATAGTGACCATAAAAGGAAAAAAAACCTGACCAAAACTTATTTTTCATGTAAATTTAAACGATAATCATCCAATGGTAGAATATTTGACCCTTTGGAGTCATATAAAAGCAATTATGACACTTATATTATTTTATTTTAAATGATGCCAAAGTTGTCACCTTCATAATTTAATAAATATAACAATTTAAATATTGTGCTTTTAACATGATAAATTCGAGTAAAAGTATTATTGTGAAAGGTAGTAGATTTATATTAATCATAGGATTTTCTTTTAAATTTTTATGCAAGAAATCAGTAAATTAAAATAATTATACAAAAATGTTGTAGTAATTACTTTATTAAGAGATAAACCAAATAAATGGTTTTAAAAATAATAAAATAAATATTATATGAACAATTTAATGTGATCCACTAATTTTATAGATACATATGAGATTTTATGAATCTATTAAAGCTTTTAGTTTGAACATATCTTCTGTATATATTTTATTTAAATTCAAATAAATGAATAGTGTCAAAATTGACACTATTGTTATTTTATAAAAATAACATATTATAAAATTGTTTAAAAATCACAAGAAAATTTAAAAATTATAAATTAAAATTTATATGGTCTATACTGTTATAAATTAAACAATTATGGAAAATTCATAACATATAAGTAATTATTTTTTATAATTTAAAATTTAGAATTTTATTACCACAAATAAACTTAAATAGATTAAATAAGGATAAATCAAAATGATAAGGTTTAAAATAAGATCCAAACAGGTCTAAATTTGATTGGTTGATGATATTACGGCCCTATATCATCTAATATTTGAATATGAGTCATTTTTGGAGGTTTTTAAGTTGGGTTAGATTTATTATAAATTAATATTTTTAAGAATTCCAAAGGTGCCCCTCTCCTCCCTTATAAAAGGGAACCTCCTCCCTCTCCTTCTCACACCAATTTGATCCTTCATGCTCAGCCAACCCATGACCAATTCTCTTCTCCACTTCCCTAGAAACATCCTACAGGTCCTGGTCTTCTTCAAAGACCAATTTTAGTGCTCTAAGAGGAGGTCTCAAAGAGGCGCTTCAAAGAAGAGGTAATGTTCGTTATCGATTCTTTCACCTTTATTTCTTCTTCCACTTCTTCTTCTTAGGTTGTTTCATTATGAAGTAATAACATAAGTATCACTAATATACTGATATGTTATTATAAGTATGAAACAACCCCATTTCACCTTCTATCCATCCTACGAAAAACAATATCACCGCGCGTGCGTACGTACGGAATACCGTCTCCACACCGTGGTGTAATCTGTTTTTCCACCACCACCATACTTGGATGGGTATAATGGTGAAAGTAATTAAAATATATGATTATTTTAAATTAATATTGATTCTGTAATATTATACATACACTTTAATACAATTCGACGATCATGGGAATGATATCATCGCTCGTGCGTACGTACGGAATACCGTCTCCACGACGCGATGAGATTCATTCTCCATGATAACCATTCAAGAATGATTATAAAGTATATATAATAAGTAATCATAAAATATATGACATAATAATTCTACTGTATTTATATATATATATATTTATGTCACCTACTGAATTCCATTCAATTAAATAAGGAAACGAAAACATCATTCATGCGTACGTACGGCCTACCGTCTCAATGAACGGTGTATTTATTTCCATTTATCGATCTATCATATATATGTATATTTTAAATATATATATAAATCATGTTTTACATTCTGGATGTATTTAATCATGATCTAAGTAATCATATTAGTAATTACATGTCAAAACATAGACGACAAATGAAACGATTTTAACCAAAACGCTCTTTAACATGGAATTTACAAAAGAACGGGTAATATAAAGTCATAAGTGAACTCTATATGATATTATAACAATTAATATGATTCTGTAATAAGTCAATAACATTATTTAAATCATTATACAGGAGTTTCAGATATGTACGAAGCATATCGGACCTAAGGTAAGGGATAATTTTTCAAATCTCATTTTTATCAGAGATTGCTTATTCGTAAGTATTTACTGGGGTTATCATCCATGTCAATGTTTTATAAAAGTGTTTTCATGTATGTAAAAAGTCCTTTTTACCCATTTTTGACTTTACTACATGGTATGTAAGGAATATTTCTTTTGTTTACGTTACGAGGTAATTTTTTAATTTTCCGACAAAAGTACGAGGATAATTCTATTTTTAACTTATACGGCGTGAACGGATTTTTACGGTTTCATAACGCCTCATTTTCAAGAAGCTTCCTCTACAAGATTTCATGATTATTTTTAACAAAACCCTTTTCTTGTAAAATTGCATGGAATTTTGTGAAAAGAAAATGATTTTAAAGAAGAAAGGATATTATCCTCAAGAATTCATTCCAAGTGTTTTGCCAAAACTATTTTCCATCTAAGATGACATTATTTCATATGTGTATGTTTCAAGTAATATGTCTCTATGATTTAAATGGTTTCAATTTTCTTATGATGAAATGATATCAAACTTTTATGGATTATGTTACTATGGAATGATGTTTAAGAATCCCATTTTATTACATGGGTTATGCTATGATGTATGATTTATGATTTTGTGGCACACGAAAGAATGATTTCATTAAGAGATGGATGGGACCTATATCTCCATCCAATGCATTGGGTAAATATTTTATATCTCATGAGATAGACATGGCTGGAACGGTCAGTTAATCCGGTTCAATGTTGCAGGACTGAAACGAGGAGTGAACTCGATTCAGAATGGGACTTTGTCCACTATGATGGTTTTGGCAGCAATGCCTTGGCTACTATGGAAATCATTACATGTGCTTAATGTATGCCACAATTACATGTTTTATTCCCATGCTATTTTATAATTCTTAGTGTTTCTTTATGATCTATTCTTTATGTACTTCCACGTTTTATGTCATTGCTCAAGCTTTTGATGTTTAAACATTATGTACATGTTTTTAAGTTCAAATGTATATTGTATGTTTTATTTTATCTATGATTACCCTTACTGGGCATTTTAGCTCACCCTTTTTATGTTTTCTTTTCCCCAGGATATAAAGAATGGTTTTAGGTAAGAAAAAAGGGGAAGGTATTTATGGGAGATGTTGAAGATCTTTCACCACGATTAGAAGATTACGTTCCAAGTTTCCAAAGACACTAAACTATTACAGTCCTTGTGTGTCTGTTTTAGTTATGTATTAAGTATTCCGCAAAAGTAATGTAATGACCATGTACGTCAAGATTCAGGGCCTTACTGTGTATGATTTCATAGAATAATGAGGGCCTCACCATTTGTTTCAAATCACTCATTCCCTGAATAGTTTTACTATAAATACTATCTGAATGGCTCATTTTCATTTCCAATTTCATATCATGTCTCAGATAACTAGTTAGATCTAGATAGGGAAACATAGAAAATCAAACACATTATATTTTTTAATTATATTCCTTGTGTTTGAGTTAAACATTCACATATGTGATCAAATGATGTTTTCTTAAGGTTTTATGAACTAGTGTTTTAAAGACCCTAGACTTTTGCACATATCATTTCATGATTTTATGAATAATCAAGAATTATATTATTGGACAATGATCGTAGTCTTTAGTTTCATGCAAGACTATGTACATAAAACATAAAACATGGGACTAAATAAAACAGTTATTTATTTAATCTTCTTAATGAAATCCTATCTTCTATTATACATAGACATTCTCAAAAGATAACTTGGTGATGACATGAAAAATTGATGATCTAAAATATTATTAAGAGAATAAGAATAATAATAATTCCTTAGCACATGGGTTAGAAAGATTGATAAAATGATATAAAAAAGTCATGGAACATATGGAAATGTAACTTATATACATGGGGTCATATAAACATGGAGTCAAAATAATTTTTAAGAAACATAAAACCAAACTTTATCATGATTAAACATCTTTCTACTAAGATAATCACAATTCAAGGTTAACCACCAAGACCATTTCATATAGTAGTAGGGGTCTAGGAAAACCGCCAATAACATTGCACATTACATCTCATGAGAGTAAAATTTACCCAATTCAGTAATGTCTATCTGGGAATATGCATCATAACATGTTCGTGAATTTGATTTACCCATATAAATTCATATATAACCTATCATATGAAAACAAAAGGCTTAACCATAGTAAGAATTGGGAATCATAATCATGTAATAAGGCATAAAAAAGAAAGTATCATAAAAAAGACCATTGTAGAGACCCGAAGCTTATCGTACATGGACATTACATTACTTTTGCGGAATACTTAGTACATAACAAAAACACACACACAAGGATCGTAATAGTTTAGTGTCTTTGGAAACTCGGAACGTAATCTTCTAATCGTGGTGAAAGATCTTCAATATCTCCCATAAAGATCTTCCCTTTTTTTTTACCTAAAAACCTTTCTTTATATCCTGGGGAAAAGAAAACATAAAAGGGTGAGCTCAAATGCTCAGTAAGGGTAAACAAAAGAAATATCAATCACACCATATACATAAGAACATAGCTTTAGGAAATCTTAACCTGCAAAAGAGCTCATAATATCATAACATGGGATAAATCATAGAAGTGAAAATGAGATCCCCATAATCATAACATAAAACTTGAATCTTTGTGGCATGCACACATAATCATGGAAAATCATTTCTTGTTAGTCATGACTCATTTCCAAGACTATCTTAGTGGACAAAGTCCCTTTCTGAACCGAGTTCACTCATCGTTTCAGTCCTGTATCACTGAACCGAAATAACCTTCCGTTCCAGCCATGTCTATCTCATGAGATATAAAATCATTACCCAATGCATTGGAGGGAGATATAGGTCCCACCCATCTTATAATGAATCCTTTCTTATGTGTGCCACATAATCATAAAACATGCATCATCGCATAACACATGTAACAAAAATGGGATTCTTGAAACATCATGAAATCATAAATCAATTCATATATGATAAAGGAATTCATAAACATAATTCCATCACAACATAGTCAAACCAATGTAAAAATATGGATAGAAACATAACCCTTTATTATCTTAGATGGAAAATAATTTTGATAAAACACTTGAATTGAATTCTTGAGGAAAATATCCTTTCTTCTTCAAAAATATTTTTCCTTTCATAACATGTCATACAACTTTAAAATAAAAGAAGTTGATTAAAAATAAACTTGAAAACTTGTAAAGGAAGCTTCTTTGATGTAATGTTTTAAAAATCCATTCATGCCGTATAAGTTAAAAAAAAAACATTCTTCGTACTTTTGTCGAAAAAGTCAAAAAAGTACCTCGTACGGAAAAAACGACAAAAGATTCCTTTCATATTCTTTACTAAAAACTCACCTAAGGGTAAAATTGGATTTAAACTATTGCAAGTGGATGGAAACAATATTACATATTGAGGTAACATGGATGTGGATGATAAAATACACCCCAGTAAATACTTACGAATAAACAATCTCGGATAAAAATGAGATTGTGATATTTCCCTTACCTTAGGTCCGACTTGCTTTGTAAGTGTCCGAACCTCCTGTATAATGATTTAAATCATGTTATTGACTTATTACAGAATCATATTCATTGTTATGATATCATATATGGTTCACTTATGACATTATATTACCCGTTCTTTTGTAAATTCCATGTTAAAGAAGCGTTTTGGGTAAAATCGTTTCATTTATCGTAGGTGTTTTCACTTGTTGTTCTTGACATCATTATTACTTATATCGTGATTTACTTACTTCCAGAATATAAAATATGATTTATATATCATATATATTCAGTATATATATATATATATATAATAGGTAGATAAATAAAATGGAAAACACCGTTCATGGAGACGGTAGTCCGTACGTACGCATGAACGCTGTTTTCCTTTCCTTATTGTCTTGAAATGGAAGTAAGTAGATGAAATACATATATATATATATATACATAAATCCAGTAGCTTTATAATGTCATATATTTCATTATTATTTCTTATATATACTTTATAATCATTCTTAAATGGTTAACATGGAGAATGAATCTCATCGCGTCGTGGAGACGGTAGTCCGTACGTACGCACGAGCGATGATATCATTTCTATAAATATTGAATTGAATTGGAGTGGATTATACAATATATCAGAATCAATATGATGTTGTAATAACTATGTATAGTTATTCTTTACACCATTATACCCATCCATGTAAGGTGGTGGTGGAAAATAGATTACACCACGGCGTGGAGACGGTATTCCGTACGTACGCACGCGCGGTGATTTCTTTTTCCGTAGGATGGATAGATGGTGAAATAGGGTTGTTTCATACTTATAATAACATATCAGTATATGAGTGATACTGATGTTATTACTTCATAATGAAACAACCTAAGAAGAAGAAGTGGAAGAAGAAATAAAGATGAAAGAATTGGTAACGGTAATTACCTCTTCTTTGAAGTGCCTCTTTGAGACCTCCTCTTAGGGCACTAAAATTGGTCTTTGAGGAAGACCAGAACCTCTAGGATTATTCTAGGGAAGTGGAGTAGGGATTTTGGCAGGGGTTGGCCGAGCTTGAGTGCTCAATTTGGTGTGAGGAGGAGGGGGAGGAGGTGTCCTTTTATAAGGGAGGAGAGGGGCACCTTAGGAATATTTCAAAATATTATTTTATATTAAAGTCAAAATCGGTTTATAATGGTTCCAAAGGGTCTTATTTCGGAGCTAAAGTGGGGATGGGTCGAAATCCTATCAACCAATAGAATTTAGACAAGTTTAGGTTATTATTTTAACCTTATCAATTAGATTTAACTCTAAGTTAAATAATTTAACTTTTACCGTGTCTTTTTGTTTTCTTACACTATATGGTTAATACACTTACTATAACATGCCAAACGAACCCCAAATTGTTTATTATTAATATATATATCCTTATCTAAGTCATTTGGCCGAACCTTAGATTTTTAGGAATAAAATAACAATTAATAATATAATATTTGATTTAAAAACTATTTTGTGTCAATTTTGACACTATTTGATATATGATTTTTGTGAAAGTCATAACAGAATTATATGTTCGAACCAAGTTGATTAAATAAACACTAATATATCATAGTAACCTAGAAAATTAGTGGAATTCATAAAAAGTCTCAAATAATATTTATTTTTGTGTTTATAACATCAATTATGTCAATATTTTATTAATAAGATAATTACTGCATCATCACTGTGTCATAAATAAATTAAATTATTTGATGTCTAAAAATTACAAATAAAATACCATCATGTAGTAAATCTTTTTAGATTTCTAATGAATATTTACAATCGAATTTATCTTATGTATAACCCCATGTTAAAAATGTTTTAGTAAATAAACTTTGATTTTAACTCTTTTAACTCTTCTTTGAATTACATAATAATAAATGTCCTAATCTAATCCAAGTGGGCCTAAATGGTCATATTTTATTCCTAAGTTTGTTTTTGGTCGAAATACACTTGTCCAATAGGATTAGGACATGTGTTAGGGTAATATTAATATCATATTTACCCTTAGTTACCCTATTTACTATTAACCGTGGTAAAAAAAGTAAAAAGTTACTATTCACCAAAAAATTATTTTTATCTCATTGAACCACATTTTAGTCCTTGATATTAACCGTGTCTCTCGGATTTTCGAAATTCCATTCACAGAAGCGGTAAAATTATGTTTTATGCAAAATTCAGTTTTTTAACCTACCACTTAGTGGTTTCACTATTCATCAAAAATTGAAAGTTTTCAGAAAAATACCAAAATTTCACCCTAGGCTAATTTCGATATTCTGAGTCCAAAAATGAAGTCCATTTTGAAAAATAAAATTTATAAAATTTCAAAAAGTGGTTATTACTATTCATAACGGCTAGTTTTAATAGCATATTGTTGTTTAGTGAAACTCGGTATTGCGTACGACGCAAGCTATCGAGGAAGGTCGCGATTGCGTGTAATGCAAGGAAAGTCAAGGATGCGTGTTGTGCAAGCTCCTTTTGGTGTAGTGTACAACACAAGACATTATTGAAATAAAAAAGAATATTTTTCATAAAATCTCGGGCTGTTACATTCTACCCCCCTTAAAATGAATTTCGCCCTCGAAATTCGTCGGGGTTATAAATGGTTTACTATTCGAAAGTTTCTTTAATAGAAACCCACATCGTAAAAGGGAATACCAAAACTTGGCTTTAAAAACTAAAGTATGAAATGTAACGATTACCCAAATAAACTAATCACTGGGTTTCCACATAGGTGAAAATATGGATATGGAAGAGAAATCTAACCATCATGTTCTGATGGAGAGTGGTAGAGAACATGGCTATGGAAAAGCCAGTAATCACAAATCCATAAATTTGTGACGATCTAAGGTACCATCTGATTCATCAGGTATAAGAGAACTAGGACAACATTTTTGGTTTTCAAGATCATTTCCCTAAAGTTAAAGAATTTGAATTAGAATAAATACTTACTTTATTTTGGTACAATCTCACTGTTGTTCGTGACTTTAACAATTTCCACTTCATCTCTTAAATAAATGAAGTTGAATTTGTTATTCGTGAAGTGTTAGCAGATCATGTGATAGAATGACGGGTCATTCCATCTGTCTCAAACAAAAGGTTAGCAAAAATTATATACATAAGTCGATCTATAGTGAGATTAATCACATATGGTTCCTAAAATGGGCTTATACTTCATATATCATACTGCTTAATATAATAACACTAGTTTCTACTAAACAGGGACTTCCTGTAGGTCAGTGGTAGGCGATAAAGGCCAGTCGCACTTCGGTTGTGGGTTCGATTCCTACAGCCTTGTCCGAAGCGATGGGCTGTCGCCCGTCCTGCAGGTTGTCCTTTTTCTAAAACTACGTTACTATAACATCCCATTAATAATATCGAAAATCTTCTATCCTTAAACAATACTAACTTATGTCCAACATAATCCAATCTAATCTTTAGGCTTATACATAATACTGCAGTCCACTCTCATAATATAGTGACAACGATTACCAGAGATTTAATACTATCGTTGATCCCCACATATCATAAGATATGTCTTTTTGGTCACATTCCAAACATTCAAAGTCCTTAATCGTGTATTCTCTTGAATACCTTAGTGAAAACATGAGTGCAGTTAAATGTTAACACATTCTACATACCAAAATCCTCAAAATTCTATATACTTAAACCATGATATCACTTAGTCCTTATATCAATCATGAGCTCATGAATACTATTAAACATTTCATTTTCTCATCTTCATTATGCGCATATCATCTTAAAATATCTCAATCACTTTGAACACCACATCAATAAATATTGCCATACTCAATGATACAACATTATTTTGGAATCCCATTACATAAACACTTAATCATTCCACCACATCGTTGTTATATTCAACATTGCCAATAGTGATCGCATGTGATTTCCCTTTGTCCTTTGCCTTCAGTGGTTGCTCATGTTGATCATCACTAACCCTTGGATTAGGGCAATTATTAGCATAATGCCCCATTTCCTTGCACTTGAAGCATTGAAGTGTTGGTGGTGCGTTCTCTGCAGTGTTTGCTTTATTTACATCATTAGAAACCCTTCTTCCATTACTTCGACACTCAGCTGCTCGATGACCTTCTTTTCCACACTTAAAACATTTTCTAGTCCCTTTAAGACAATCTCCACCATGCTTCTTTCCACACTTTGTGCATAAGAAAACATTCATCTTCTTTTCACCATTATTCTGAGATTTCTCCTTGAACTCCATCTTTCGTTTCTTGTCAAAACCATGAGATGGATATGTAACACCAACTTCCATTTCTACCTTGATAGCACAACGCACAATTTCTTCATAGCTACTGAAGTCTCTTATAGATAATGCCTTTCGAAGACTTGGTTTTAAGCCACTGAAAAATCGATCAACTTTACTTTCAGGTTGGATGATAATACCAGAAGCATACCTTGCAAGTCTTGTAAAATTTGCTTCATAGGTACCAACAGATTCATCGTCCCTTTGCTTCAGTTCAAGAAACTCTTTCTCCATCTTTGTTCGAAGAATACGAGGGAAGTACTTACTGAAAAACAAGTTCTTGAACTCGTCCCATTCCATGGACTCAATTTCATCTCTTGGCCTCGTATTCTTGATAAGATTCCACCATTGATCAGCTTCACCTTCCAAACGATATACTGCTAAGATGACTTTATCATGTCCAGAACATTGAAGAACTGAAAATATCTTTTCAGTAGTACTGATCCATTGTTCAGCCAGAAGTGGATCAGAAGACCCACTGAAAGAAGGTGGACGTTGCCTCATGAAGGACTCAATACAATATTGTTCCCTTCTCTGCTCATTTGGAAGTCCAGAATGATTCATAGCTTGTGTAAGTATAGCAATAAGATTTTGCACTCCATCTCCCATAACATTTGTTTGTTCAGGAGGGCAATCATTGCATTGTCCATTGCATTGATCAACACGGTTCCTTCGGGTTCCAGCCATCGTCTAAAACCCAAAAAGAATAGTGTGAGAGGCAAAAATCATGCTAGGGAAAACAACATAGTAAAGGGGGAGTACCCTTAATATCTAACATCTCAGGTTAAATTCTAAGATCGTTACCGTAGTTCTAGGACCATATTCTATACGTATACTTATCCTTAGGGACGTCCCTAGACATACCTTAGAAATATCTCTAGGGATCTCACTAACGTTTTCGCATCCTAGTTTCCAAAGGTTGACTAAACCTTTCCTCTGATACCAACTGTAGAGACCCGAAGCTTATCGTACATGGACATTACATTACTTTTGCGGAATACTTAGTACATAACAAAAACACACACACAAGGATCGTAATAGTTTAGTGTCTTTGGAAACTCGGAACGTAATCTTCTAATCGTGGTGAAAGATCTTCAATATCTCCCATAAAGATCTTCCCTTTTTTTTACCTAAAAACCTTTCTTTATATCCTGGGGAAAAGAAAACATAAAAGGGTGAGCTCAAATGCTCAGTAAGGGTAAACAAAAGAAATATCAATCACACCATATACATAAGAACATAGCTTTAGGAAATCTTAACCTGCAAAAGAGCTCATAATATCATAACATGGGATAAATCATAGAAGTGAAAATGAGATCCCCATAATCATAACATAAAACTTGAATCTTTGTGGAATGCACACATAATCATGGAAAATCATTTCTTGTTAGTCATGACTCATTGCCAAGACTATCTAAGTGGACAAAGTCCCTTTCTGAACCGAGTTCACTCCTCGTTTCAGTCCTGTATCACTGAACCGAAATAACCTTCCGTTCCAGCCATGTCTATCTCATGAGATATAAAATCATTACCCAATGCATTGGAGGGAGATATAGGTCCCACCCATCTTATAATGAATCCTTTCTTATGTGTGCCACATAATCATAAAACATGCATCATCGCATAACACATGTAACAAAAATGGGATTCTTGAAACATCATGAAATCATAAATCAATTCATATATGATAAAGGAATTCATAAACATAATTCCATCACAACATAGTCAAACCAATGTAAAAATATGGATAGAAACAGAACGCTTTATTATCTTAGATGGAAAATAATTTTGATAAAACACTTGAATTGAATTCTTGAGGAAAATATCCTTTCTTCTTCAAAAATATTTTTCCTTTCATAACATGTCATACAACTTTAAAATAAAAGAAGTTGATTAAAAATAAACTTGAAAACTTGTAAAGGAAGCTTCTTTGATGTAATGTTTTAAAAATCCATTCATGCCGTATAAGTTAAAAAAAAACATTCTTCGTACTTTTGTCGGAAAAGTCAAAAAAGTACCTCGTACGGAAAAAACGACAAAAGATTCCTTTCATATTCTTTACTAAAAACTCACCTAAGGGTAAAATTGGATTTAAACTATTGCAAGTGGATGGAAACAATATTACATATTGAGGGAACATGGATGTGGATGATAAAATACACCCCAGTAAATACTTACGAATAAACAATCTCGGATAAAAATGAGATTGTGATATTTCCCTTACCTTAGGTCCGACTTGCTTTGTAAGTGTCCAAAACTCCTGTATAATGATTTAAATCATGTTATTGACTTATTACAGAATCATATTCATTGTTATGATATCATATATGGTTCACTTATGACATTATATTACCCGTTCTTTTGTAAATTCCATGTTAAAGAAGCGTTTTGGGTAAAATCGTTTCATTTATCGTAGGTGTTTTCACTTGTTGTTCTTGACATCATTATGACTTATATCGTGATTTACTTACTTCCAGAATATAAAATATGATTTATATATCATATATATTCAGTATATATATATATATATATAATAGGTAGATAAATAAAATGGAAAACACCGTTCATGGAGACGGTAGTCCGTACGTACGCATGAACGCTGTTTTCCTTTCCTTATTGTCTTGAAATGGAAGTAAGTAGATGAAATACATATATATATATATACATAAATCCAGTAGCTTTATAATGTCATATATTTCATTATTATTTCTTATATATACTTTATAATCATTCTTAAATGGTTAACATGGATAATGAATCTCATCGCGTCGTGGAGACGGTAGTCCGTACGTACGCACGAGCGATGATATCATTTCTATAAATATTGAATTGAATTGGAGTGGATTATACAATATATCAGAATCAATATGATGTTGTAATAACTATGTATAGTTATTCTTTACACCATTATACCCATCCATGTAAGGTGGTGGTGGAAAATAGATTACACCACGGCGTGGAGACGGTATTCCGTACGTACGCACGCGCGGTGATTTCTTTTTCCGTAGGATGGATAGATGGTGAAATAGGGTTGTTTCATACTTATAATAACATATCAGTATATGAGTGATACTGATGTTATTACTTCATAATGAAACAACCTAAGAAGAAGAAGTGGAAGAAGAAATAAAGATGAAAGAATTGGTAACGGTAATTACCTCTTCTTTGAAGTGCCTCTTTGAGACCTCCTCTTAGGGCACTAAAATTGGTCTTTGAGGAAGACCAGAACCTCTAGGATTATTCTATGGAAGTGGAGTAGGGATTTTGGCAGGGGTTGGCCGAGCTTTAGTGCTCAATTTGGTGTGAGGAGGAGGGGGAGGAGGTGTCCTTTTATAAGGGAGGAGAGGGGCACCTTAGGAATATTTCAAAATATTATTTTATATTAAAGTAAAAATCGGTTTATAATGGTTCCAAAGGGTCTTATTTCGGAGCTAAAGTGGGGAAGGGTCGAAATCCTATCAACCAATAGAATTTAGACAAGTTTAGGTTATTATTTTAACCTTATCAATTAGATTTAACTCTAAGTTAAATAATTTAACTTTTACCATGTCTTTTTGTTTTCTTACACTACATGGTTAATACACTTACTATAACATGCCAAACGAACCCCAAATTGTTTATTATTAATATATATATCCTTATCTAAGTCATTTGGCCGAACCTTAGATTTTTAGGAATAAAATAACAATTAATAATATAATATTTGATTTAAAAACTATTTTGTGTCAATTTTGACACTATTTGATATATGATTTTTGTGAAAGTCATAACAGAATTATATGTTCGAACCAAGTTGATTAAATAAACACTAATATATCATAGTAACCTAGAAAATTAGTGGAATTCATAAAAAGTCTCAAATTATATTTATTTTGGGGTTTATAACATCAATTATGTCAATATTTTATTAATAAGATAATTACTGCATCATCACTGTGTCATAAATAAATTAAATTATTTGATGTCTAAAAATTACAAATAAAATACCATCATGTAGTAAATCTTTTTAGCTTTCTAATGAATATTTACAATAGAATTTATCTTATGTATAACCCCATGTTAAAAATGTTTTAGTAAATAAACTTTGATTTTAACTCTTTTAACTCTTCTTTGAATTACATAATAATAAATGTCCTAATCTAATCCAAGTGGGCCTAAATGGTCATATTTTATTCCTAAGTTTGTTTTTGGTCGAAATACACTTGTCCAATAGGATTAGGACATGTTTTAGGGTAATATTAATATCATATTTACCCTTAGTTACCCTATTTACTATTAACCGTGGTAAAAAAAGTAAAAAGTTACTATTCACCAAAAAATTATTTTTATCTCATTGAACCACATTTTAGTCCTTGATATTAACCGTGTCTCTCGGATTTTCGAAATTCCATTCACAGAAGCGGTAAAATTAAGTTTTATGCAAAATTCAGTTTTTTAACCTACCACTTAGTGGTTTCACTATTCATCAAAAATTGAAAGTTTTCAGAAAAATACCAAAATTTCACCCTAGGCTAATTTCGATATTCTGAGTCCAAAAATGAAGTCCATTTTGAAAAATAAAATTTATAAAATTTCAAAAAGTGGTTATTACTATTCATAACGGCTAGTTTTAATAGCATATTGTTGTTTAGTGAAACTCGGTATTGCGTACGACGCAAGCTATCGAGGAAGGTCGCGATTGCGTGTAATGCAAGGAAAGTCAAGGATGCGTGTTGTGCAAGCTCCTTTTGGTGTAGCGTACAACACAAGACATTATTGAAATAAAAAAGAATATTTTTCATAAAATCTCGGGCTGTTACAACCATGAAGGAAAATAATTAGCTCATTAATTGAAACAAATAAGTTATAATATTAATATTTCATGAAAATTGATTCCAACATGAATTAATAACTTGTAAAATTAATTATGTAATAATCCTTAAAATTAAAACATTTTAGTGTTTTTATAAGAAAATATCAAATTTCATATAAAACATAAAATGGAATAATATTTTTTATAAAAATAGAAGTGAACCAAGAATGTTTTCGTGATAAAAATAATTATTAAAAAAATGGTTTCATAAGTACATATTGTATCATGTGTAAGAAAGTGGGTAAAAATTTGGATTGCTCTCTTCAAATGTTTTTTTTCGAGATGTATTGAGGAGAGAATAATTTAAAATGAGGACTATCCCCAAAAAAGAATGATGAATAAATTATGATATGTGAGTTTGAGAATAAAAACATAATTTTGATGATGAAACGAAAATTAAATGATAGCATAATTTGGGTAGAAATAAAGATAGAGCAGCTCGAAGGAATTTAAGAGGTTCTGGGAGAATCCATTGCCTTAAGACCAAAGGTGTTCATAACTTGAACCTAATTTTCGGTATAACCAAATGAAAATAATGAATTAAAATTTCAATATAATATTATTCATTTAATTGATTTATTATAACCATATTAATTTTATTCATTACAATTTTGATGGGTTAAGAGGTTCAATTTTTTGTTTGGAAGCATTTGTTTCCATGGTCTACATTGTTGGGTTACTTATATAAATATAAGGATGAAAATTTAAGATTAGTGTGATTTCCTAGAAGTTATTTTTTATTTTATTAGTCATATTCCTGAAGATTACACAATTATAAAAATCATTTTGTATTTTGGAGTGAAGATTAATCATTAAACAAAACATTAATAATAACTATTTGGCTATTTGACAGGTTTTGATCACATTGACCACATTTTTCTTTATAAATTAATATAATGTTTAAAAAAATATTTCCAAACATTAAATAAGATATAATAAATATATTATATTCTTTTAAAAAAATAAATATGGTTTCATTTGCATAATTTATGATTTTAATGGAAATTGAAAACTCATCCTACTTGAATTTGATAATATAACAAATCATAGAAAGTGTTTTCATTTATAGAATAAATTTAGGTGAAAGGAGAGGTGATGATGAATTATTACACTATCTTAAATAAATTATTTGACATGTATGTTAATATAGTTATCATAAAATTTGGATTAAAGGAGGTGAGGGAGAGAAAAACAAATAAAAGATTTTTAAAGAACAAAACAAATGAAAAGTGGACAATACAACTTGAATGTATCTTATTTGAGAACGTCTTTAGGAGAATTGATTTGGACTTTTGAATATAATATGGTCTAATGGTCGTTTTATATGGTGTTATGTAGAAAGTTTAGTATAATTTGAACTAGGAACAAGGCTTGAGGGGAGTGATGAGAAGAGGGGGGAGACAGTGTTTTTTATAGTTGACGAGAGGAGGGGTTTCCTATCATTATATTCATTAGATTAATAATTATACACAAAATTATGAATATTCATTGTTTATGTGACCAAAAACAATAAATATAGAATGTTAGTTCTAACCAATATCTATTTACATAATCTATGACTCAGGCATGAAGCAGAAATTCATTTATTTAGCATTTATCGTAAATTATCGTATTTTACTATTCATAAATAATACATGTATTTTAGATAAATTCCAAAAACAAACCTTTACAAAGTTTTGAATTTTATTATTTAAAAATTAACCCAATATTAAAAATATAATTTTACAAATATGAGAAATTTATGATTTTTTTAAATCATAATTTCCTTGAAAAAAAAATTCATAAAATAAAAAATGCTTTTGTAACATTTCTGAAAGATAATTAATATATCATAAAATTATCTTATTATAATTTTAAATAAAAATAATAATTTATGAATTCATTTTATGAAAATAATGCCTTTTAATAGTTTATTTTTATCGCAAAATTGTTATTAAATATAAATTATTTACAAATATACTAACACATAATTAATAATTTTTTAAATGTTTAGATGCATTTACTAAGATATAATTGAAAAATATTTTAACATGAAAGATGGATAAATATTATTTATACATTCATTGGTGAGGTTAATATTATATTATCTAGTTTCCTATTCATAATGGTGTTATTACTATTCCAAAGGACAAGTTACAATTTTATCGGTATATGTTCCTTAACATCTAGTGATAAATTTTATATAGTTAATTATTCCTTCAAAATGTTTTTACTAAGATCGTTATGTAATATTATATGATTATACTATAATACAATATTATAATAAGGAATCTTCATTGACAAAATAGTGGGTCGTTACATTCTTCCCCCTTATGCAATTTCACCCAGGAAATTTTCTTTTTTACATTTTATGTAGTAAACAGGCGTTGGAACCTTTCCATCATTACTTCCTCCCATACACATGTGACTTTTCTTTATGTTTGGTTCCTACACAATAATTTTAATATGAGATTAGTTTTTTTCAGAGAATATTATCTATACAATTCCAGATATTCACTGGCTTCTCATTGTAAGAATGATCATTCTCCAACTATACCACCTATGAAGAGAGTAAAACTGAAGGATTTGGTAGGTGCTTCCAAAAAAGGGATATATAGAATAAATTTTGTACTTTAGAGATGGTAGGTGGATGTTCTCGTCTATAGGCCACAACTCCATCATGATCATGAATCTCTAAGGGGTTGATGTACCTGGGACATAGCTTTCCGATCATCCCAAATCATATAACCTTATTCCAAGGAGATATTAGGAGGAATACCATGTATCCAAATTTATACTTAATGTATCATAGATTGGTGTATACATAGATGTTTTGTCGACTTTGGGATGCCATGATGTGTTTCTGAATGATTTTCACCTTCACCACCATTCTATTAACAATTTTATGTCCTATCATCTTATGCCAACTAATGTCAATGCAACATGTTGGTTTTCAGCATGTTTTCCCATAAAGGTATTTATATGGCGCCATTCAGATTCTCAAGTGAAAATTGTCTTTGTAGTATAATTGTACAACTGTAATATGTTATTCCCATCCAAAATTGAATTCTATAGAACATTTTATCAAAATAACTTTTAATTTTTCAATTGTTCACTCAGATTGGCCATCAGTTTGAGGATGATATTACATACTAAACATTGGTTTATTGATTACTGAATGATTGAGACTTTTCATGAACATTGAGGTGAATCTAAAATATCTTTTGGATAAAAAATATAGTGTCACTGCATGTATAATTTCCAGTACATTGATATATATTAGTGTAAGTAGATCAAATGTGATGTCCTTGCAAATTTTGATAGAGTGGATTTTCTTTGTATGATGATCCATAATAACCCATAGAGCATTGATTCCTTTGGATGTCCATGGAAGTCCAATGACAAAGTCCATGGTGATGTTATCCCACATCCATGTTGGTATGGGTAGTGTTTTCATCATCCAATTAGACATTTTTCTTTCATCCTACACTTTTTGATATACTAGACACATTGATGTATATTCAGCAATCTCTTTCATCGTATTGTCCAACCAAAATATCTCTAGGAGATCTCAATACATTATTGTGATCCATTGGGGAATAGAGAAGGTGAGTTATGGGTGTCATTCAAAAGATCCTTATTTATCTCTTGACTGGATGTTACATATAGTTGTGACTCAAATCATACAACTCCATCCTCATCAATCATTAAATCATAGGATTTCACATTTTTAAATCTTTTCAGTCATTTCATTAATTTCCCATCATATAATTCTACATCCATTATTTTCTACATGAGGGATGGTTGAGAAATCATTTTAGAATGTACTGATTTTTTTCCAATCTTAATTATTCCTATTTATATTCTCTTAAAATCCCTAAATATTGGATCCTTTTAAATTGTTATCACAGATAACGATACCAGATCTACTATATTTATACCACCTGCATCATTATTTTCCATAACCGGATGGTAGGGGAATGAGAAGTCATAATCCATGATAAGATATAACAATATTCACTATAATATATTAAGCTCCATCTATGTGAAAATATATTTAAGATTCTTGTTATCAATATATATTGCACACTTCTCCCCCATTGAAAAAATTACTCCAGATTTTCAATGCATTTACCACAGATTCCAACTCCATATCATGTGTGGTATAGTTTTACTCATGGATTTTTAGCTACCTTGAGGTATAGCCTATATCAATATCAATTTTCACAGAAAACTACATAATACATTATTTTATTTATCATTACGCACTATAATGATTTTTATACATATCCGGAGTGTGCGCACTAGCATAAGGATATGCCTCTTTTTGAGATACTAAATAATTTCCTTGCATTATTGATTCCATAAGAGCATCACAACCTTCTATTTTAGATTATTCACAGGGTTTAAAATTATTGAGATGTTCTTCAAAAATCATTGATGAAATCCTTCCGAGAAATAAATCCATGGATCTCAACTTCAGATGGATTCCTTGGACACTATCCAATTTCCATTTCCTTGGATGGTTCAACTGATATTCCATTTCTAGTGATATCATGCCACAAAAATGATACTTCGTCCATCAAAAACTCATATTTATTCTACATTTCATAATGTTTCACCATTATTAAAGTCATCACAATAGTATTCAAATGATCCTCTTGTTCCTCCTTACTCATATAGTATATAAGAATGTTATCGATAAAGACTAACAAAAATCTGTAAAAGTAATCTCTAAATTCTTTATTCATTAGATCCATGAAAATTGTTGGAGAATTTGTGAGTCCGAAGGTAATAACTATGTGCTCAAATTTTCCATCACACACTCTGAAGGTAGTCTTGGGAATATCTTCCATCCTCACCCTTAATTGGTGATATCATGACCGATGGTCCACCTATGGAAATAAATGGCACCGCAAAGCTAATCAAACAAGTAATTTATCTGAGTTAAGGGATACGTGTTCTTTAATGGGATTTTATTGAGCAATGGTATAATCAATGTCAGGGTGAATTGAACTATCATTATTCTTGACAAAGAGGGCTGGTTCTCCCCATGGTGATGTACTTGGTCATATAAAATCTTTGTCTAGATTACCCTATAACTTTTTTTTTATTTTCAAACTCATGGGTGGACGTTCTGTATTTTTTATTTGATATATGTAGAAAACATGGAATAAGTTTAATCGAGTACTCAACATCACAATAAGGTCGAAGACCCAAAAATTATTATTGGAATACATTTATGTAATCCCTCAAGATGGGAAAGTCTTCACACTTGATTCCTTTTTTTGTTTCAGACATTTGTGCTCGACATGCTTTCTCATAATTTAGTAATATAAAAACTTGAGATAATAATTCTAAAATAGGTTTATATTACTCCTTAAAATTTTAATAAATTGGAGGATGCTTCCAGATGTGAAGAGTGATCTTCTTATCCCGACACTTGATGTTATATTTGTATAATGATATCCAATCCATGCCCAAGATAACATCTAACTACCCTAAATGAACAATTATAATATTTTAAGGTTGGTTCGATCCAAAACAATTAACCGGGGTGGAGATATATAATTTTTATGCAATACTTTTCACATTTTTAGTTCTTATGGACGAATCAATATCATAATTTTGTGGTGGTGTTATAATGGTTCTACTAAACATTCATGATATGAAAAAATCTTTGCACTAGAATCAAATAGTATGTTGGTTATTTATGAATGAATAACTCGTGTACCTATCACCACATCATTGTTTGGATTCATATTTGTACTAGTGATAACATACTTCCTACAAAAATTCAATAATGTTTGTTGTTGATATCGTCAAAAACAGTTGTCTTAGAGAAATTGTTCACATAATTCCCATGTCGGTTGTAGTTGAAGCACTGTATTACAGATTTTTAATTCATATGATCCTTTCCTCTTTCTCATTACTGTAACTCTTCATATACCTTCGATAGTTCTTTTCTCGATGTTCCATCATTCTAAATTTGAATAAATTCCTAATTCCCTTTATACAATTTATAAGTTGATTCTTCTCATAATTTTTATGCATGGGATGTTCGATCTTCTTTCCATCATGGGATTTATTTTCTGAGTCACCCATATTAGACTCCATTTTATGCATTATTTTCATTGGGCCAATGAGACCAGACAGAGTATCTGATCCCCATTTCAACCTAGAGGGCACAACATAAAATACCCACATAACTATCAATGTCTCGAATTTCATATACATTTCCTAGACTCACATTGAGACCACTTAATATGTGATCCAGATTTCATTTGGGGTTTATGAAAATGATGGAATCCTATCTTGAAAACCTTGCAGTTATTTTTCATATGCCCCGATATATGTGTCTTCCTTCTGCTTAATTTTGAAGAAATCACATTCCATCATTAGATAGAGGTATCTGGGATATTTTTTATTGAAAAGCATTTTCATGAAAATTTAAAAATCAATAGAATCCTATTCCCACTAGGGATTTATATTGTTGATAAATTTCCACCACTGATCATCTTCCTTGTCAAAATGATATACTGCTAACATGACATTCACTTTATATGATCATTATAGGAATGAGATTATTTTTTTCAAGGGACTTAATCCAATATTCTTTGGGGAGGGGATCGTATAATCCACTAATAATAGAAGGAATTTTCCTCATGAAGGATGTGAAGACGACATTCAATTTCCATGGAGGATAACCATTTTCTACACGATTCATTTTATTATTCATAACATGAGCAAGATGATAAAGTACTTTTATTGATATTTGAGAAACCCTTCCCATAATATTTCGCATTTCAATACGTAAATATTTTCATTCCCTACCAAAATTATTATTATATCATGTTCTTCTATTTCCGTCCATTAACTAGGGAAAAAATACAATTAAGGGGCTAAAATACTTACACGGCATGATTAAAAATTGAAACATTAAACATTAATGGATAAAATCTTAAATGAAAATTATAGTCTAATATTTTATATACATGGTTTCATTACAGTTTACCCATGATCTGTTTCAACAATTTTATTTTTATGGAATTCTTTTTTTTTCAATAATAATAGATCATACTATGATTCAGAATTCACCAATGTATATCCCCAAATATTTTCAAACTAGGAGTTCATTAAGGACCATTATTGTGAACAAGTTACCATTTTATTCTAGGTCAAAGCGGTGTTTTCATACATTCCCCTATATAAAAATCTTCTCAAGCCACATCCACTTGTTCGTATTGAGAGATGGATTTATTTTATTAGTAAACAACTTACTTAATACATACCAAAATTTAGGTATGTTTTCTAATACTTAGTCTTATTCCACAAGTTCTAATAAATGATATCAATTCCTAATATCCAAAAATAACTAGAACATCCTATGATACAAACTATAGCGAACCTATCCATTTACACATATCATTACATGATTTTAACCATAATAAATCACCACATAACAAGCCATGTATTGTAAATTCCTTTTTCATTGAAGAATAGGTAAATAACATTGAAAATCATGGGATTGAAAAAGACATTTCATTATTTAATAATCATAAGGTTGTCCTAACATCAATTTTTTCTCATAAATATTAATAGGATAACCTAGTCATAACCTGAAAAGGGATTATTTAAAATCCTTGTAAGGAATTAATCATAATAATATAGCTTTAGTACACAAGATAGAAATCATGACATAAATATTTTAAAAAAGGAATGGAACATAAGGAATCATAAAAGATAAACAAAGGATTATATAAACATGAAGTAATAATAATGTTTCAGCATCATAAAACATTAATTTATCATTATTCAAGGCTCACTGAACATACAGGTGCATAATATATGTTTAACCACAATGACTATAGAACATGGTAGCATGAGTCTAGGCAATCCCTAAAGATAATCGCACATAATGTCTCGTGGGACTAAAATTTAACAAATGCATTGGATAAAAATCTTCTCACACCCATCATAATGTGTTCATTAAAATTGATTCCACATATATAATCATACATAATCAATCTCACATAAACATAAGGGTTACCCATTAAATGAATTGGGAATAATATTCATGTCACACATCAAAACAAATGATCGTACCATAAAAATGTAAATGAAGGAAAGGAAGTCCATAATTCATATAAAATAATTGGGTAGAATATTAATATATCTTGAGAAGTGTTGTATCCATGAACTAATAACAAGTACAAAATAGTAATTTATGAACAATAGAATTAAAATATTTTCATGTGGTTATAATAAAATATCAAATATCATTTAAAAAATAAATGGGAATAATATGTTATATAAAAATAGATGTGAAAAAAGTGTTTTTCATGATAAAATTATTTATTTTATAAAAATTATGGTTTTTTAAAAATATGACAATGTATACTTGAATGTGGGTAATAATTCATAAATTTCCCTGAAAACGGGTATTCTTAATGCGAAGAATTGAGGAGGGAATCATCTAAAAACATATCTGTCATGAAAATATAATGATGAATGGATCATGATAAATGATTTCGGAGAATAAATATATAATTTAATAGATATACATAAAAAGGAAACTAAAACATCATTTGTGTTGAAAGAAAGATAAAGAATCCTAAAATAATAATTGAGGATCAGGCAGAATCCCCTACCTTAAGACTGATGGTGTGGTTCCATTTATCTTAATGTCCTGGATAAAAATATTATTTTCATAAATTAACATTTCTATAACATATTAATCATTTAATTTATTTATTATCACCTTCTTATGTCCATTCATTGCCATTTTTATTGTTTAAGAGGTTTATTTTTATTGTTTGGAAGCGTTTATTTCTAGGGTTTTACTAATTGGTTTGCTTATAAATGTGTAATGATAAACATTTATGATTAAATTTATTATCATTAAGTGATGTTTTATTTTATTAGTGAATATATAGAACACATATGGTCAGAAAATTCATTTGGTTATTTGGATTTAAGATATATTATTATATAAAACATTAATGACAACTGTTTGGTTAATTGGTGGTTTTTTCTCACATCGAATACATTTGTCCTTATAAATTTTTATCATGTTTTAAAAAAATTAATATCCTTAAATAAGTTATAATACATAAATTATATTCAGTTTCAACCATCCAAATGGTTTTGTGGCAATAATTGAAGATGATAATAGAAATTGAAAATAGATCATCCATGAAAGTAAAAAATTAACACATCTTAGATGGTGTTTTCAATTCTAGTAAAAAATGTGTGGAAATATGAGATGATGATAAATTATTCTATTATAATATTATAATTCAGGTACATGTATGTTATTGGATATGTGATAACATTTGGATGAAATTAGGTGAGGGAATGAAGATGAAAGGAATAGACGTGATAGAATAAAAGAAATATAAAGAAGAATTTTTATCTTCAATATATCATCCGTGTGAACCTCCTTACGTTCAAAGATTTGGCCTTCTTATGAGATGAGGGGATTATAGACGTGGTATAGGGTCTTAGGGAATGACTTTTTTCCCAATATTCAATAGGCACAAAGGTTGATATGAATTCAGAGAAGAGGGGGTGAGGTTGGTTTTTATATTGGCGGAGAGAAGGTGTTTCCCATTATTTAAATCATTAGTTTAATATATTTTTTCTCAAGACAATGAATGTTATTGATTATTGGAAACAAAAAAGTGAAAAGAGATCGTGTTTGTTTGAACTAATGTCTATTTACATCATCCATGACTCATGGATGATGCATAAATTTATTTATTTATCATTTATCTTAAATTATTGTATTTTTTTATTCATAAAAAATTCACGTATTTTAAAAAAAATACCAATAATTCTCCAAAAACATTTTTCACCATGCAATATCTAAAAATTATCCCTATTTTATAATTTTTTTTCATGGATGATTACTTATTTTTAAAATGAAATTATAATTTACATGAAAATTACTAATTTTGAAATTAAAACGTCTTTTCTAACAGTTAAAAAAATTTATTACTGTCTCTTAAAAATATCTCGTGATCATAATAAATCAAAAAAAAATTATGAATTCATTTAATGAATTTTTTTTTTAATTTATTAAATTAATCACCAAATTGTAATTAAATATACATGTCTTAAAAAAATACCCACTCTTAATTAATAATATTCAAAATATTTATTCACTTTACTATGATATAATTATAGTTTATTTTCATTTAAAATATTGATAAATATTATTCATACATCCATTCGTGTGGAAACTATTACTATGAAGGGTTATTATTTATAAGGGTCACATTACTATTCCTAGTGTGAAGTTACTATTTTATTGATATACATTCCATAAATTCCAGAGATACGATTTATTTTACTCATTATTAATTTATAAGTATTGTAATGTGTTCAATATGTAATCATATGATAATATAATATATTAAAAAATTATAAAAATGTAATTTAATTGATAAAACATTGGGTCATTAAATGTTTTTATACCCGAACTATTATTATGTAAGGAATAAATTAACATAGATATAATCATATGTGAAGTAAATGAGGAGTTCAATGGGCCTTCATTGTTGGTCTTTCACATTTTATGTTCTTTGTGATAAAATTTGGTTCCAAAATAAATCTAGATATTGTGATTCCCCTAAATATATATCTTTTTTGGTTTTTTGTAAACATATATGATAAACCAAAAAATGGTGTATACACACAATGTATCATGAAGAAGCCCATGCAAAAATCAAGATTATAGCTATTTAGGTTTTCATGAAATTATGAAGATGGAATGTGAGAAGAATAGAGAATACCATGAAGATAATATCATCATTATTGTTGATGCTATTAATTTGAGAAGGAATCATAAATATTATTATAAGACTATGAAGATTTCCTATTTTCTTATACATCTCTAATGTTCAAGATTTGATAATGTTCCAAAAAATAAAATAACATTTTCCTTTGTTCTTGAAATATTGATACATGTTGAATGAAATATCCATTAGGAATACATTATGCCTCTATGGTGATTTTCTACATATGAAAAGAAAAATTTCATTTGTTTATTCTCAAAGGCAGTGTGAACAGATCATGAAATAAATTTATTAGAATCCTAGTAGAATATTCTATGCTGAGTTTTGAGAAACCATGAATTGAATTTAAAACATTCATTAAATTTTACAACTAGTTTACATGAAAAATTAATTTCATGAATTGGGTTTTGTGATTTTAGACTAATTTCGGGGTATTATATCGATTGACAATTATATCCATGCTATTATGTTATTAGTGAGGATGCGTCTTCATTCAAAGAAGAAATATTTTCATGATCATTTCTGAAGTGGGGTATCATACCATATACAAGTGATCAATATTATCTGATAAAGAACATATCTATTGAAAATGTTCATGAATTTTACATGAAGAAGTTTCATTTGGAAATTGAAAAGAGGATGATCAAAATATCACTATATGAGTATATCAAATCCGTTGAGAATCATGATTGTGGAAGAAATATATGGGACTCTGAAGAAGTATAATCTTCCAATTGGACTTTGGAGTTGGCCAATGTTATTCTAGTAACAATGTTAGGTGCGATAAAAAAATCTTCCTATGGGACCCAAGAGTCTACTTAGTCATTGGTAACATGTGATCTGCAGTGGGGCTATATAGTGGAACATTATGGGACTCATTGTTTATGTGAATGATATTTTCCCTATTTTTTACCTTAAATATAATGGGATTCATTTATAACTAAGTCCATATAATTGGTTTCATTATGAAGTTGGTCTAGTACCAAACCTTGAAAACATATTGTGTGTTGTGTTTCATTTACACTCTTCATTGCATATAGGATCCAATAATCCAGATATGAAAACACTGTTTTAGGGAGGTTAATGTAATTAAAAAAATTTAATAGCATATATCACACATGATTCGCCCCCTCCCAGTGTTAATAAGTTATCCACTAGCCATATAATCTTCAATCTCATACTAATCATCAGAAATAGGTATCAAATTTAATCTATATATTATGTCAACTAAAGTCCATTTTAGATGTTGATAATTTTCAAGAACCTTAAAATTTTATAAATGTAGAGAATAATTCACATACCCATATCATATGAAACATTGTAGTGTGGGTGTTTCATTCTATGGTGCTTTCCCCATGTTCATATCATTAGATAATATCTTCTAATAACATCATCATTCACCTAATTCATGACCTTCTTGTCCTAGCATAAAACATTTAGTAACCCATTAATGAAATTTCCACCATAATTAATTTATCGAATCTAGCAAGAGGTATTGTTAAACTTCTTATATACATCCTATTATGATTTCCATTAATTTACAATTTTATTTTCTTTACAAACCTATGAGAATGATGGGAAACTCACATATGTATTTCAACACTAATAGAACATAGAATTACTTCATCATTTTTTATAAAGTCTCTTATGAATAATTTCCTTAATATAATTGGTTTTAATCCAATTTTTAATAGTTCTAACTCATTTTATTTTTTTCATGATAATACATGATGTGTACCATAATATACTTGAAATTTTATTATTCATAGCAGTCAATGGATTCATCATCCATTTAATTTAGATCAAGGAATCCCTTCTCAAATTTTTAATGAGGAAAATGAGTAATGTGATTATTTAAAATAATTTATTAAACTCATTCCATTCCTTGTATTTAAAATATTAATTTTTCCTCATATTCAGGATGATATTCCACAATTGTTAAACATTCCCTTACAAATGAAATACATACAAAATGCTTTTTTCCTGATCAGAACACTTGAGAACCAAAAATACATTTTTAGTGTTACTGATGCATTACTCTTCAAGAATTATATTTGGAGAACCAGAAATGACGGTGTTAGTTTCATTGTGAATGAGAAAATAAAATATTTTTCTCTATTTTTCTTATTTTGATGTTCACTATGATTCATCTCAGGAGAATTTTTTTTGAGAATAAGAATAATATTTTCATTCACAATCCCATAAAAATTAATTTCATAGTAGTAAGATTATTTAATTACATCTATTATTCCAAATTAGCACATAAATTGGGTTATATCCATTGAATAAAACCAAAAATAAAATTTTGATGAAAAATAATCCAAGTGGGTAAAATACATCATCCTGGAAAAAAAAATTAGGATATTTAAATCATAAAAATAATTATAACATTATAACCATAGATTATTCCTCAGTAAGTAAAGGTTATCATATATTGAAATACTTGAATATGGTTTATAAGTTGTTTTCAAATTGCGAATACATATCCCTTTGAGAGCTAAACCAGGTGTAAAGAGAGGCTCATTATTGTGAACTAGGTGACTATGAAGTGAAATATCAACGCTCTATTTTAGCTTTATTAATCGTAATTACAACATTTATAGAGAAATATAATCATGTATTGTCTATATTGGGATGAAATATCATAAATACCAATCAATCAGTCATTTAATAAAATTGTAGGATGTTTTTTTATACATAGACGTAACCTTATAGTTCTCACAAATTTTTTCTCATCATTATTTAAAATGGCTAACTAAACCTTACTATGGTTCAAACTATGAATACTAAATCTTCTAATAAATATATTTCACTGCATAGTATCTAAGTATTAATTATATAACATTAAAATCCACACCAAAACCATGTGCGTCTAGTGGCTTTTGTAACTTTTATTTTGGGATAACTTGTTAATAGGTGAACTATGTCATATCTCACTGGTTATTTATAATTATAACCCTTCTTAGATGTATCATAAATTACACCATTCTTCATAACCTTATAATTGAAATATAATAAAGCTTTAGTTAAGAAACCTAATAAGGGTAAATAATATTGATATAAATATAACAAGGGAATATTGTTATGAGAACATATTAATTACATTTTCAACCAGATCATGAATATCATATATCATAAACATGAGTCATAAAATAATTATAGTAATATCATAACACATGAATCATAAATTATTAATAAAATGTTGTCTATGAGAGATTAACATTTCCATAAGAAATATATCAGTGGAATAGACATAAGAATATACAATCATATGTCATGGATACCCCCAAGACATTGAAAATATATTTGGCTTCGGATAACTAGATTTGTGCCTACTTTATGATTTAGATAACCTCCTATGTTCCATATTTTGTTCAGGGGAGAACATCCCATGTACCCACTTGTTTGAGGTTGGTTTAACCTCCAGTATACCATCTTGTTTTGGCTTAGGATATATTCCCATTTACCTTCATTTTTATAGATTCATATAACCACATGATTACCCATTGATCTCATATATCATTGATCATTAATCGTTACCCAATGTATTAGAGGTATATATAGGTCCTACCTCCCACAAAATCTGTACATGATAGTTTAGTGATACCATAAAACATTCATCATATCATAACCCATTAATGTAAATTATAATTATATAAATTTTACGATATAACAACCCATTGAAATTGTTGATTTAAAAAAATCATCATTTCCAGATTTTATAACCCATGGAAAGGAAATCCATTTCATAAACATTACCCATATAATTGGAATGGGTTTCAAAACCATATTTTCAACAAAAACATAAATAAATTAAAGAAAAAATATTTATGGTGTTATAAAAAAATATCTCTAGTAAATATTTGGAAACCTAAATGATGTAATATTATATGGAAATTTCTTTTCACAGATCTAATGAAAAATTTATTAATGAAAATATCCTTTCATATTTGGAAAAACATATATAAAATAAAAAAATTAAATATTAATGAAAATATTTTATTTACAAATAATCATTTGTAATTGTAAAGGAATCTTTATATCATAGGGAGAAAATGATTGATGAAAATATCATTCATTCCATAAACATTTATGTGAATATTCCATTTAAAGTTTCAATAAAGGTGAAAAACACCTTTTTTATAAAATGATAAGAAGATAAATATTAAGCAGTATACTAATATGTTAAACATGGGAAAACTTTTCTTCAAAAATAATTGTACAATTATGAGTTCTTTACTTAAATTTTGCATATCATAAATCAATATATTACAAAATTTAAATTCATCATAACATATAAAATAGGAATATTGTTCATAAAAATATTATTTCGATATCTTGAGTATGTAAAGAGGGTAAAATGAAAGTGGAAGATGAATTATCCATATATAAACATATGAGAATAAAAACTACATTTATTTATGTGATGGAGAATATTATATCATAATTATATGAATAATAATAAAATCAATAAAATAATGGAAATGGATCATAAAACCCTTATGACCCTTCTTATATTTGAATCATAATCCATTGGAATGAAATAAAATGAAGAAAATAAAAATAATATAATAATTTTAATAAGATGATACCTAATATACATAAATGGTATTAATATAAAAAAAATAAGTTAAATAATTATTTAATATGATATTTGTCCCATGGAAGTAAAATTAAGATGAAAATCCCTTACCACATTGGAAGCATTTGAATCATAAGTCCTATTAATGAATAACCTAAAATGAAATATTATATTTAATGAAATGAATTAATTTTATAAAATATCATTCCAAAGGGGATGCATATGCACCAAAAAAATAGTGGATAATAGATAATATTTCACCAATAAATAAGAGATCTTATAGAGATTAATTACCTCTAGACATGACATCCTTTGTACATGTTTGAATCCTGCCCTCTTCAGAGAACCACCGTGTGTTTAAAACTATATCATTAATAATAGGGTTTAAAAATACATCTATTGATTATAAGAGGAGATGAATAATTTAGGGAAATAATTTGGATAGTTGATGGATGAAAAAAAATCCATTAGGTGTGTGAAGAAGAAAATAAAGGGATGTCCTTCTATAATAGGGGAGTTGAACCCACACAAAAACTACGAGGAAATTTACATAAAAAATGAAAATTAATAATTTTATTCCCTAGGAAAACTATCTAAATGAACCTATATAAAATTATAATAACGGATATATTGAAAATATTGATATAGAATAGGAATTGATCTTGTTTTTAGGGCATATTAACACTTTTCATATTAGTGTAACTTATTAGTAAATCCATTTTAACCATAACAGAAATACTTTATTTTTATTATTTTGAAAATTAAGTTTGACCAAAAACTAAGTATAAATAGTAATAAAATATTAATTATGATGATTTATAATATGGAATCTATTTTTCCCAATTCAATTATGGGATGTGTAACTATTTTATTTATAATTAAACCTTCATACATGATGAAAATGTTTCATTCCAAATAGATAATATTCATATATAAATAAAAATAGTTAATATAATATATCAACATGAAGATTATTCCATTTATAAAAATTAGATTAGCAGTATTATAAATGAACTAATTTTATATTAAAATGATTTTAACACAAAATGGTAAATTGTATATTTTTTTTAAAAAAATATCGATTTCAAAAAAATAATTAGTTTCCATTATTCACTTATAAAATAATCATCCCCCAAATCCCTAAAAACATTCCCCTAATCTAGTACTGAGATATTTATATCATAATTAATTCTTATTTTTTAGAAAAATTAATAAAAGTGAATAAATTATGTATTAATATATTTCAATGAAAAGCACCATAAATCATTTTATGAGAATAAATGAATTTACGATGTATATAAATACTATACCAAAAAATATGTATTTATTTATCTGTATATTTTCATTATATAAAACAATTTTATTTAATTTTCAAAATTTGTTTATTAATATTAATACCATGATGTTTAATGGAAATGTTATAAAATTTATATTCAGGTAATAATAATATTAATAGTATACTGTGTTTTTCTAAAACTCAATGTTGTGTGTAATGAGTTGTGTAAAATAAATTAAATTTATTATAATTGTTTTAATTAAATTCTCAGGGTTTTAATGATAATAAACTACCCAAAGTAGATATTTAAAATATTATTTTTTTTTCTAGGGTAGATGACATGGAATAGAATAAAAGCTATATGTATGATATATTATAAGGTTTGACATGTTGCCAAAATTACTAGCAGGTGGTCAGTGTAAGGCTTAGGGAGATGCTTGAATAGGATTAGGATAGTTATAGACCATTGGTTCATATATCACAATGGAACAATGTATTACAAGAGGATTGAACTTTTTATTATATATATTAGTTAGAATACTAACATACATCGGATGAAGAAATTATTTTTTTTGACACAAATGTGGATTGATATTTAGTAATTTTAGTTGATCCTTGGGATTGATATATTCCCTTAGAGACTCCTACAAGAGTGTGTCCAGGGATCAATCAATATGTATTATAGTATCAACAGACTCATGGAATATAAATATTTTTATGGGATCTCAATATTTATGTAATAAGCCCATATACGGTCACATTATGAATGGAATGGATTAGAATAGTTAATTCCTATATTGATAAATTTACGAAAATGATATTGTGAGTCCACATAGACTAAAATATCATTTCATTTTTTGGTCAGAATAAAACCTAGGTATAGTAGCTTGATCTCAAAATTATAAGATCTAGCTTTTTACTCATTAGTGTTGTATCATCGGGAGGAGTGGATGCTATGGGTTATCAATTTTCAACAATGGTGGTGGCGTATGAGGGAATTATTCTGAAGGATGTGTTAAGAAAATATTCCTACATGATTTATGAATAATACATATACATTCACCTAGGTACTACCCTGATATCATTAAAATTACATCATATTTCCTCCATACTAATTTTTGAGAATATGGTGCAGTTGGAGGATTGGATAATGAATACATTTTTCAGACCTAGTGTTTTCACCTGGGTTGTCCTATTTTTATATACATTATGACTGATGGAATTATATGGATGTGTATATATTATTTCACCTTAAATTAAATTTATACAAATAATTTTCATACACTATTAATTAACAATAACCTCTTAAATCATTTTAGAGGGTTGTGATTGTTCATGAAGATTGACCTCATATCAGGTTATCATCATATCCAAGAATTATATATAGATATAAAAATATATAACATTGGTGTTGATATAGAAATTATGAGTATATATTTATTTATTTTAGTTTAATGAACACCTTGGTAGTGTTCACGGGCTTTGGAATTGAATCATTCTTCATTTCATAGATAAGTCTACGATGGTCCTCATCAATGACATCTTAGTAATCCCAATTCGCAATTTGTATCTTTAAAAACATTTAATAATGGTAATTGATATACTTTAAGAGAATAATATTTACGGGGCACAAATAAAAATTTAGTTTTGTTTTTTATATTTCCACTTTCTCGGACATGTCGTTGTTGTAGAATCAATGGTAGTCAGCCTCGTAATGGTTGAGGCAGTGTGAACTATATAGCCACCAAAATGGTTTCAATTGGTGTCTACATTAATGTGTATATATGTCTATTATAGATGATATAGTTCATATTTCTAATGGTAATCCACACCATTTCATTTAGTGAAATGGAATGAGATTTTATTGGACAATTTGGTACCTATCCGCTTTTCATGAGTTACGGTATAGGTTGAAAAACACCCCCACATAGAGACTTCAAAAGGAGGGTGTTGGGTATAAAGTTCCTTTAAATGCCTCAGATATTAGTATTAGATGTTTATAAATAGAAATTTTTTTTTGAGATTTAATATGGGTCTGACAAAATGATTCCTCTTGAGAACAAATAATCGACCCATGATCTAGAGTAGGCATTGGCAGTCTTCATCCAAAATATATAGAGAAAATACCTTATGGGTGATCAATATATCTTCTATTATGACACAATTAGAATCAATTATGTATTATTATAAAAAAATAATAAAATTATATAGATATTATGGCTAGATATTTTAAAATATTATGACACTAAGATACTTCATACTCTATTGAATGGAATATGGTGTCATATTCAATTAGCATGTGATATTTTTTGGTGTAATTGACCAATAAATTTTAGAATTTAATATTTTTTCATATATATATATAGTGGATGAGGATTTTTATTCACACCTTTAGTCGTCTGTTTCTCCAACACTACTAATATTATGTTTTAGGGAGTCTTATTTTCTTGATACTGAATTTGGGACTTATGTATTTAGATATACACTAGACATCCTCTTGATTGAATCTATGAATGTTAGGTGTGTTTCATTTTATTAGAGGATGTATGATGGTACCAGTGAAATTTTATGAAGAGGTTTTGATGTATTTTCATATGTCCCCATTATAGGTACATTCATGAGTGGTGAATATGTACTCAAACAATCAATGTACTTTTTAGACGACATTAATAATTAATTGTTTAGATGTTTTTTTCATTCATGGATAATTTTTATATAGGAAAAGTATGAGAAACCTCTTCCAGTATATATAGATCAACAAAATGAGTTTCTTGAGATTATGTGGGATTATATATCTAGGGTATTAATTATTTTACTACAATAAACCCCAATGGGGAACAATTCCATATTGGTGATACAAGAAAATCTCAACCTATAATCCCACTTACTATCACTCCAACAATATATCATACTATAGAGAATGAGAACCCATTAATGTAGGTGATAATATGGATCCATGGGGTTCTCCTAGAAATAATTTTTGATCGTGATTCATTATTCATGTTATTATTTTGTAGAGGAAATTTGGAGGCCATTGGGACACAATTTTATTTGAGCACTATGTGTTAAACTCTAACTGAATTTTAGATATAGTGGAACAGTCTTGTTCTAGTTGGAAAAATATTGAAATGGATTTAGGACATTGGTTTTTGTTAGGATGATCAGTAATCGTTAGGGGAGTATTTAAAAAACATTAAATACTATTCCTCTATTGTTATGGAACCATTCGATGCCTTGTGTGGGAGACCCTACTGGTCACCACTAT
Organism: Viscum album; assembly: GCA_963277665.1. Taxonomy (NCBI): domain Eukaryota; kingdom Viridiplantae; phylum Streptophyta; class Magnoliopsida; order Santalales; family Viscaceae; genus Viscum; species Viscum album. The sequence continues at coordinate 109,045,957 of OY728121.1, forward strand.
ACTCGACTAATCCAAGAGAGACTGCACTCATTATCCCTGATTTTGTGTGATAAATTGTAGATATGTTTAATAAAATCCATTAAAATATATGGAATACCAATGATCCATCATCATTCTTATGTGCATCAATGAATAATGAATTTGGAGTTCGACGAGGTAAAACTTTTGATCATAAAGGTCTCAACTTGACATGGGTTATGGAGATTTTGTTGGTGTATCATTCTATCATTTAGGATCATTTCATCTTTAACTATACAAAATATGTCCAATGATGTGGTGTACCACTTGATTTTATTACAATATTTAGAGGAGGTACACGACATACTCCATATTTTCCCATTCAGGAGGTATGTCTATGACATGTTTCATGTAATACAATGGGATATATAGAAAAGAATATAGAGATATCATTTCTATTTACATAGTAGATATAGAAGATTCGCTTGAAATGATGATCCATGGGAATGAAATTAAATTGGTTCATTTTTGGTGGAGTCATAAGAACCATTAATAATGTGCTTTGGAGACGGAGACCCAAACGTGATACTAGTGCACACATATTTTTATTAGGTTTTTTATTTTCATGATAAAAATACATGATGTTAGGAGTATTTAAATACTCTATTTTTTCCAGGAATGTCTAAATTATTTTAAATTATATCTCTTTGGGCCACACATTATTTTAACTCAATAAATATTCTAATATGGGTTTAATACAAGTAATAAGTATATTATGTCACATATTCACATTTTTCATAAAATAATTCAATTAGACCCAAATGGAGTCTCTAATGGGATAACCATGATATTCATTTAATCACGAATAAAAAACATACCATCAGATTGAAATATTGGATATCATTATAAGGATTTTTTTGGAGGTTAATTAATGTGAGAATAAAAAAAATTAATTCAGTCATTATTTGTTATTAAATGAAAGTGACCTAACAAGTATCAATTTAAACATAGTAATGGGAAATTTATATATATATATATATATATTGAAAAACCCTTCTGATTTTATAGGATTGTGTGGATGAGATAATGGTAGATGAAAACATGATTGAGGGTTATATCGGTACCCTTAGGATTGACTTTCTAATTATGTTCATCTGTAACTCTAACAAAGATGATGCATGGTTGTTCATCATTAGTGATCTAACATAATATGATAAAACATTTTTTCAATATTTTTATTTAATATTTTCATTAAAAACTAAAGAATGTGAATCATATCCAAATATGTATTGATTCATGTTTAATTGATGTTTGCAGGATCATGATTATATTACTTGGATTTGGGGAATTTATATTTTTTGATATTTGTGAATTTTCCATTATTATAGTGATAATTATTTAAGTCTATCTTCTTCAGTTTCAGAGCATCCTTCCACAAGTTTTTTTATTGTAATTTTATCACCATGTTGTTGACGCATTCCTTGTTAACATTCCATTTTCCAGTGATTCACAAAATACCCATTGGAAGATCACTACAAAATCATTCACGAGCACAATAGATATTCATCATCGCTTTATGATCAATATGAAATGCTTATTTCTGGACATGTTTCAATGGTAGATCACCATATATCATCTATAGATCCAAATATTTGGGATTGGAATCTTGACTTGGTGGTGTGATTGGAGATATGATTTGAGTGTATTAATGGTCGAATTCCTATCATTAGAGGATGTAAGTCTCATAAAATCATAGATCAACATTTACTAGCTGGTATTGGGGGCAAGAATACTGGTGACAATGGTGTGATAATCCCATATATAAAAGACTAATTTATAAGGAAAAGTCTTGACAAAACTACATGTAATTTAATTAACAAACACCGTGCTGTCCTTTCATCTGACACTAGGATTAATATATCATGAATAACAACTTACACTATGTGATAGGTTACATTTTATGTACACTAGATTCTAGTGGATCAACTTGTACCCCATATTTTCATGAGAATGGAAACATCCAAACACACTAGAATAGTCACAGTACAATTGAATGAGAAGTAACTCAGACAATTTCATTTATATGCGCAAGTACAAATTACACTAGAACAACACAAAATACACATCATTGAGATAGAATATAAATACATGAGTAGGGTCCACCCCGGGTGATTCCTCAACCGCTACATTCCATGTATCCAAGATGGACACATCTTGTATAAGAATAATAGCATTTAATGTTAAATAGTGAGACATTAGTACACCGATAGAGGGATAGACACACCATATAACCATAATAAATGCCCAAATTATTTTCATGGAATATTTATTCCCTCAATATATTCATTTTAGACTATTATAATTTGTCTGTGTTCATCCTTGTACATTTCAATGAGGCTAAAGTGTGTAATGATATCCTAATCATCTGATTATGATTCTCTATACTAGTAAATCATTATATAGAGATTTGGTACTACCATTTAGTGAAGGGGGTATTATATTATAGAATTTAAACATCATCTCTGTCTAATGATTTTATTAATAATCATGAACAACATTCATGTGTGTGAGATCTCCAATATAGTTGTTTATTCCCTGATGGGTTAGTTATAACATATAGGATCTAAGATATATCATATAAATATATATTGATACAATCATAGATCTAGTGAATAGTTCTTGGGTGAGCCCTGATGATATTGACCTCTCAAAAAAGAACCACTAGTTATGTTGTGGATTAAGGGGTGAGTTCTCCTTGATAAGCATTATGTTCAAGCCTCATTACGAATCTAATGGATGGATGTACATGTGTTTCATATTTGATACATTGAGTCCAATATGAGTATATATATATATATATATTATACTTATATAAATGTTTCATATTCTGATTGAAATATCTTTAGGATGACGAGTGGACTAAACATTTGGTGTTGTTATTGGGTTATTTCATTGTGTCATACTAGGTGTTGATATACTCACTCTTGTGTGGGTTCTTCAATCATAAGACTTGTGTTATACAAATTACTTTATTTTACTAGAGGTTATTATTGGATTAGTAGTATCAATAGAATAGATATGTTGATATATTTTGGTTCGTGTTGGGGGTTATATTTTATAGGTTTCCCCCCATTGATATGATATTGGACTCTTTTTTGGTTTTGGTGGGGTTTTCATTGTCCCTTTATTATTTATAGTAAATTTTTATTACCTTCATATGGGATATATCCTATAAAATCATTATCGTATAATTTTTTAGATATTTCCCTATTTTCTGTGTTTTGGGAGACATGTTATTATGTACATGTACATTCGGATACAGACTCCCATGTGTGAGATTTTCCTACTCTCTGCTAGGAATCATCTCCATGCCTATAATATGTAGAGTTCAGGTGTTAATATCTGCTTATAAAATTCTAGTTTGGACCATTTGGGTTAGTTTATGAAAATAAAAAAACATTACAATACAAATTCATTCAATTGTATTGATATAATTGAAATTATATAATTAAAAATTATAAATTTCAATACATAAAATTAAAATTTCGAATGATCATGGTCCATGAAAATATCATCCATTGAAAATAATTTTACAATGAATATATATATATAATAGTGTAAAAATGTTATAAAATAAATATAATATAATTATAAAGACAATTGGGAATGATATGTGTGATTTTATAGAATTGTGTAAGAAAATAGAGGTAATGACCCGGACCCACCTGATCCATTACTTTTCCAAAACATGGCTCCATAGAAATGGTGCCACCCATCGCGGGGGCACCAGTTACGATGGCACAGTAAAGGACGCACACCAGTCACGATGGCACTGGTGATGGTAGCCCCGTATGGGGGACACCATGATGGTGGCACCGTGTCCTCACCGAGTGTTCTTCGGTCTTTTTCCAGTTTCCAACTTTTTCTTCTCATGCAACATATCTTTTAATGTAAAGATGATTTAATTCCCCTTTTAAAAGCCATTTAAAGCCAATAAATAACATCTAAAATTCCCCAAAAGTCGAGAAAACAATGAACATAACAAAATGTGTGGTTTTTCCTCGCTGTCACACCCTTTCCCCTTACCTTCCAGTTCCACCCTCATTGAATGTTTTCCTCTGTTTAAAAGAAAAGGATTAATGCACAGCCATTATGCCACCACCCCGATGGGAATAATTAAATTAGAATTAATCCCATCATGTGTAACCTCCCAACCATATAGGAAACTACTATATGACTTTAAATCATTCAAATTTACATATCTCGTAACAACGGGATCTCAACCTTATATCACGCTAGAGTTTCTTCTTTCCCATTTCTGTCTAGATTTATTTCTTATCCCTAGTCCTCTTGGAGTCCCTACATTCTGAGGGTTGTTGTGTGCCTATGCTGGAGTTTTTCTGCTCATCCTTGGAGTTCCTCCCCTACATGTCGTGCGTCCCCAGTTCTTGCCGCGTGGAGAAGAACATCGATCCTTGATCAACTATGTATGCATGTCACCTTCGTCTCTCCTTACCATGTAACATGTGGGGTGGGTACGCTACTGCTCAATTGGAATGGATGAAACCAAACCATAACAAATATAATAAACATATAATTAAAATAATGGGGAGTGTTTGACAATTCTACTGTACTCATTTATAATTTCGATATGTTGTGTACTGTATTGGATTATACTCAATGAAAATCATGGTCTTTGGTGGTCTTTCATTGCGCACTAATGAACCCTAGTCTTCTGTGATGATTGAATGGATGTCACATGGGAATTTGGTTAATCACAAAAAATAGGATGATTAAATGAATGTCCAGTGAACAAAAATCCTTGTGTGATCACCCCGTTTAACCAAACAAAAAGAATAAAATCTTAGTGAATGATGTACTTTAGTCTGGAAATATCCTTACTCTGTCTTGGTGGCGTGTCTGTTTTTTCTGCTGGATGCTTACGGAGTGATGTCGATGAGTATGGGATTCTTTATTGTGGAACGGTTGTTGGTAGTGAATCTGAAGCTGTGTGTGGCTGTATCTCGACGCTTGGTTTGGTTCCAGTACTTTGAGGTATCTCACTTATCCCTTTGTTGTTGTAAATTCACAAGATAACCAGGTGTAAATGCTTGAATTCTCGTTCGACTGTTTCTCTTTCTCTGACTTGTGGTTATGCTGGTTAGTTACCTAGTAGTGTAGAATTTCCCCAAATGGGATCACTTGAACAGGAATACAAGAATGGTTTAAATGGGTAATTATTTTATGGAATGAGTAGTGACTTGGTTGTGAGTGATGTGCCTTCTTTTATGAATGAATGGTAACAATGGTGTTGTGCTTAGGTTGGCTTTGGAAACCCTAGGATGGGATGAGTTCTTGTTACCTATACATATATCTGTAGTTTTTCAGTTTCTTATTCTCAGCCAACCCATGTTGAGAACATAGTGTCGAACACCCCCATTTCATGGGGGATGGTGTTTTTCCCAACACTCCTTTGACTGGCTGATTATTATCTCCTTTCTTGCTCCTGTTACCAAAAATCCCAAGACTCATTGGGAAGGCAGTGATAGCCTGAGGTCCATTATAGCCCACGATTCATTGGGCAGGGTAGTTGTGGCAATTGGACCAAGTGTGTTCAGGAAGGTTGTTTCCCAATAATCTTTAGGATGAAGCACAGGTGTCATCGGGCATGGCGATAGTTGTTCTGGCCCAGGTGTTTGCAGTCGTGGTTATGTATAGTGATTGTGGCCCAGGTGTGTGCAGGAGGGGAGTGGTAGTGGGACTGCAGTGAGAATGGCGGGATTTGTTCAATGCGTTAAATGTCTTCAATAACCATTGGGAAAGTAGCGCGGGGTACCCAAATATCGACGTTCTATTACTATACATTACATGACTTCTGTTATTTGGGGAGTGTGGCTTGGTGAGGATTGGGTGGATAGTTTTCTTTGCTAGGTGATTTGGTTATCTCTTTTTCCATGGGGCATTATAATGCCTCCCCAATTGTTCATGAGAGTCTTTGGTTTTCCCTACTGAGTATACTTGTATTCTCACCCTATGTATATAAAACTGCTTTTAGGTTTCTAGGAGGACATTAGGGATCGTGTGGGGTCGTACTAGCTCAGACATTGGGATAGATTCAGTTGCTATTTCAATTTTCTTTGGATCTTTACCCTTTTAGTCTCATTGTTCTTTATGGTATTTACTTTTGTAACATGCATATGTGAATAGTTTCTTTTGGATTTACTCTTACCCCTAGTTTTGGTGTTTTTGGGATTTACTATCTTATCTCCCGATCCTAAAAAAATATAATGCCTTCCATCTTGTGTATGATTCAATACCCTTGGATCTAGTCTCCATTCCGGGGCCTATTGAAGGCGGGTCTCAGGGGGTCTTATCTATCCTTCAACTTGAAGAAGGAAGGGTCTGGAAATCTGCTGTCCCTTCCCCCATCTTGGTGAAGGTGGGTTGTGAAAGATTGGTATCAGAGGACGAGGTTGAGAAATAGGATGGAATCTGGAGTTAGGCACAATGAGGATTTCATGGGATGGTAGGGAAACAGTTTTCGGTGATCTTGGTTCATCAAATAGGCCATGGAAGACCGCCTACAACATGGGATTTTAGGCTCCCCTATGATTGGATGTAAGGACATTAGGCCTACCAAACGACCAAGTAAGGCTACCCTGATTGTAGGGTAGAGACCCTAGGGATGGTACATACATCATAATGACTTGTGTTATTATGTTTCATGGGTGTTTGGGGATTTAAAAAGAATAAGAATTCTAAGAAAATTTAAGAACAATATTCTACACGACTCGGGTTTAGGAATTCCTTGTTTACCTTACAGCTATGGAACCTGTGATACGACCATGAGTAGTGCGGGTGATCAAGGCCTAGTAGGTTGAGTTGGCTGATTGGTAGAGGGATAATTGAGAGGAGGAGGATGATCAATGGCAGAGGATTCTTCGTTCTTTTCAGTGGCATACCCTCGAGAAGTACGAGGGTTGCATCTCAGACTTGGAGACAGAGAGCTGGCTAGAGGAGGTGGTGATATCATTCAGCTTGATCCGGGTTCCAACGAAGTACTGGGTTCCTATAGCTATAAGTCAGATATGTGGAGCTGCACATCAGTGGTGGATGCTTTATCTTGGGGAGAAGAGGGAGGCTGAGGTTACGTGGGATAACTTCGAGAAGGAGTTCCAGGCAGAATTCTTTTCTTCCACAATGAAGGCTCAGAATAGGCAGGAAATAATCTCCCTACAGTAGGGGAGTATGTCAGTGAGAGTGTTGGGGATCAAGTTCAAGGATCTCCTTCTCTTTTCTCCCGACCTCTTTTCATATGAGGAGTCTCATGAGAGACATTTAGAGGAGGCACTTCGACCTTCTCTCTAGTATGATGTAACTACCTTCACCCTACCAACGTACATGGAGGTCTAGAAGAAGGCCGAAGTGGTTGAAAGTATGAACATGCTTGGAGTTGTATCTTCAGAGGGATTCTAGTTGGTCTGTTCGAAGGGGAAAGCCATCCGCAGCAGGCCTCTAGTGACATGGCCCTTTTGGTTTCGACCAGCAGGAAGTAGGCACATGAGTTCCAGTTCCGATCTTCGGGCCCTTGCTCATTACATTCAGGACCAGTCCAAGATTCATCATCTATGGAAGCCATGGGTACCTTCGGAATTAGTGACCGGATAGTGTACAATACAGAGAGGGTGCACCGGTTCAACGCCCACCTCAGTACTATTAGTTTCCAGCTAGACCCTTTCAGCAGCAGCATTAGGGGCAGCAAGCTCTCGCTCCTCCGAGGGAAGGCATTGAAGGAGGAGCCAAACTTAGGACACTCCTCAAGGACCTAGACTAGGGTGTGGTCCGGGAGGTTTTTGACAACCGTGAGTCAATGGAACTGGGCGTGGGCAGTAGCACACCTCAGTGGTAGTAGTCCCAGTAGGGCCAGATGTCATCCGAGGTACAATCATCTTGTTTAGTAATCTTGCCTATGCCTTGTTCGATATAGGAGCTTCGAGCTCCTTTATTGCACACAGACTGGCTCGTGATCTGGGTTTAGACACTGAGAGAATTCTAGTGCCCCTAGTGCTGAGCACACCAGTCAGAGGTTAGACCGACTTGTCTTATGTTTTCCGAGGGTGTAAACTGATGATAGGGACACATCAGTATATCAGGGATATTCCAATGTTTCAGATACATCCATACGATGTCATATTAGGCATTGAATGGTGGTTCTATGTATGTTATATCATCGACTGATTCCGAGAAATGGTCATGTTTTCAGATCTGTTTGGCTGACATGTAACATTCATCAGTGATCGGTGTTTCTAGAAAAGCAACAGGCGAGAGGATCCCCTCCTTTCCTTGTTATCTAAACTATCATTGGGGTAGGAGTGTGAAAATATGGTGTAAGTACCAGGTATCTTCAATGAGTTTACATATTTCTTCCCTGAGTAGGTTCCAACTCTACCCCCTCTAAGTGATGTTGAGTTCGGGAAAGTCTTGCAACCTGGTGCTCGTCCGATTTCGATGGCTCCCTACTAGATGGAACCTTCCGATTTACGGGAGTTGGGAATTCAGATTGATGATCTGATGAAGAATGGTTTTGTTCGACCAAGTGTGTCACCATGGGGTGATGAAATATTATTCTCAATGAAGGAAAACAGTGGTCTCAGGCTATGCATAGACTATCGGAGACTGAACCATGTAACGGTCAAGAACGGTTACCCTCTCCTGGGGATAAATGACCTTTTCAACCAGTTAAAGGGGGCATGGTGGTTCTCCAAGATAGACCTGCGGTCAGGATATCACCAGCCGAGGGTGAAGGAGGGTTACATATGGAGGACTACCTTAAGGTGTAGATATGGGAACTTTGAGTTTGTATTCATACCGTTCAACGTTACAAATGCACTAGCAGTGTTTATGGGACTCATGAACTCCAACTTTTGGAAATAAATATATCAGTTCGTAGACATGTTTATTGACGACATATTGATCTACTCAAGATTAGAGGAGGATAATTTTGAGCACCTGAGAATGGTTTTAGAGGTCCTACGACAACACTGGCTCTATGGGAAGTTGTCCAAGTGAAAGTTCTAGACTCGCGAAGTGCACTTACTTGTGCACGTGGTGTCCGAGCAGGGAATATTGGGGGACCCATTGAAGTTCAAGGTGGTTGTTTCTTGGGGAGCACCCAAGAACGTGGCAGAGGATCATAGTTTCCTTAGACTGTTAGGTTACTACCTGAGGTTCGTACCCAACTTATCCTTAGTTGCATCACCTTTGACAGTTTTGACCAAGAATGACTAGGCCTTCGTGTGGAATGGGAAGTGCAAGGAAGCCTTTAGCTATCTAAAGGTGAAGTTGGAAAGTGCCCCAGTTCTGAGGTTTCTAGAAGAAGGGGCAGCGAATGAGATTTTATATGATGCTTTAGGACAAGGCCTCAAGTGTGTTCTAATGAAACTATGAGGGGTGTTCTCTTATGGGTCTATACAGTTATGTCCCCATGTGCGTAATTATACCACCCACGATCTGGAGCTTGCGGTGGTCATGTTCTCCGTAAAGTTTTGGCTTCATTACCTCATCAGGGAGCGCTTCTTGGTCTCCACAGATCACAAGAACATGAAGTATATTTTCTCCGAGTGGGACCTGAACTCATGGAAGAAAAGGTGGGTGGAGTTCCTTTTGGACTACGATTTCAGGATTTAGTACACCTCAGGAAGAGGGAATGTGGTGGCCAATTCCTTGAGCAGGAAGTCGCAGAAGGATGCAGTTCGAGAGTCAGAAAATGCATGGAAGGTGATGGAGGAGTTGGCTACCCAGCTCTTGGATGCGAGGATAGATGGTGGTAGAGGTTTCCTATATCAGATGAGAGTGTAGTCTTCTCTACTGTGGAAGGTGGAGGAGTCTCGCTGTGGAGACATAGAGAGTGAAGTGATGTGTGACCGGGTTAACCAAGGCGATGATCTGGAAGGGTGGACGAAGGATGGTCTGAATTAGATGATTTTCCATGGGATGTTTTTTTAGAGGTGATTAACTAGAGGGTTCTCAGTGAGTTCCACAACACACCCCTAGAAGTGCACCAGGGAGTTTCAAAAATTTATTGGGGATTGAGGGGTCAGTTCTAGTGGCCCGGGGTAAAACAGGTGGTGGCAGAGTTTGTGGCCAGGTGCCTAGTGTGTCAGTAGGTGAAGGCTGAACACTATGTTCCTGGAAGATTGTTCTAGCCTTTAGACGTCCCAGAGTGGAAATGGGATGACATCTTGATTGATTTCATCACAGGACTACACAAGGATCAAGGAGGATGCGACACAATCTGGGTATTGGTGGACTAGTTGACGAAATCTGCTCACTTTCTGGTGATCAAGGAGTCAGGAGTAGTGGATTCCTTAGCATAGAGGTACGTGGATGAGGTGGTGCGGTTGCATAGAGTTCCTAGGTCCATAGTCTCGGGTAGGTATGCACGATTTACCTCACGAGTCTGGAGAGGATTGAAACATTCTTTTGGCACACAAATATGTCTTAGTAATACTTTCCATCCCCATACAGACGGACATACAGAGTGTACCATCCAAACATTGGAGTATATGCTACGAGCATATATTCTGGATTTTGGGGGATTGTGGGTGGGACAGTTGCCTCTGGTAGATTTTTCCTACAATAATAGCTATCACTCTACCATTGAAATGTCCCCGATAGAAGCCTGGTATGGAAGTCCATGTCGCTCACTCGTGTGCTAGACCAAGGTTGGGGAAATAGGTGTTCTTGGCCCGGAGGTGGTGCAGAGAACGACGGTGAAGATTCAGCTTATACGGGAGAGGATGAAGGCGGTTCAGGACTGAAAAATGTCATATGCCAATAATAGGAGTATACCCATGTAGTTCGAGGTCGGGGACCACATATTCTTGAAGTTCTCCCCTCGGCATAGACAACGGAGGTTCGGTAGGGGGACTAAGGTTTCTGCAAGGTTCATCGGGCGCTTCGAAGTGTTGCGGCGGGTCGTAGAAGTGGATTATCAGCTAGCACTACCACCACCGCTATTGAGAATAGATGATGTCTTCCATGTTTCACAACTCCAATGGTGTTTAAATGATGATTCACATGTCCTCTACTGGGGAAGGATGGACATCGAGGAAAACATGACGTTTGTGGAAATGCCTATGAAAATCAAAGATTGTAAGGAAAAGGTGCTCTGTGGATGAATAGTTCCTTTGGATCGTGTGTTATGGAGGCATGGCGGGCTCGAGGAAAGTACCTGGGAATGGGAGATGCAGATGCGCACCAAAACCCAGAGCTATTTTGAGTTTTTTTGATGTTTTGTTTGTACCTGTTGTGATGAAACGCTTTACTTTGTTAAATATGGAATGTGTGGTTTTCCTTATTTTTTGTATGTGGGTGAATAGTCCTGACTATGGGGAGGAGAGGACCTGATCCCTAATCAAGACACATTAAGGTGGAAGTGATTAAACCCATCCGACCAAATCAGTGCCACCCAAAGGGGATAATATCTTGACCTGGAAGAAGAAACTCCCTAACCCATATGAATGGATAGTTTGACGTTCGAATGATGCCTATTCACTCGAGGGAGAGGTGTTTCTAGATATTGATGAGATTCACTCTTGAGAGGTATCTTTCGAGGTGGTTTTTAGGAAACCCTATTTTCTTCAGGTCTAGTTTTTATTCTTGAGGGCGAGAATAGTTTGAGAGGTATCTAATGTAATGGCCTGGACCCACCTGGTCCATTACTTTTCCAAAACACAGCTCCACCGAAATGGTGGCACCAGTCAATGGGGAACCAGTTACAGTGGAACCGTGAAAGAAACACATCAGTAAGGGTGGCACCGTGATGGTGGAACCGGTTATTGTGGAACCAGTCACGGTGGCACGGTGATGGTGGAACCGGTCACGGTGGCACAGCGACGGTCTCCCACTGGTCACGGTGGCACCGTGACTATGACACCGGTGAGGGTGGCACTGTAAGGGTGACACCGTGATGATGGAAACATCACGAAGACACTGTGAGGGTGGAACTGTGATGGTAGCACCGTGACGGTGGCACTGTGTCCTCACCGAGTGGTCTTCGTTCTTTTTATAGTTTCCGACTTTTTCCTCTCCCACAACAAATATTTTAACGTAAAGATGATTTAATGCTTCCTGTTAAAGCCATTTGAAGCCCATAAATAATATCTAAAATTCCCCAAAAGTTTTACAAACCTTAAACATACCAAAATGTGTGGTTTTTCCTCGGTTTCACACCATTTTCCAGTACCTTCCAGTTCCGCCCTCATTGCGGGTTTTCCTCTATTTAAAATAAAGAGTTTAATGCACAACCATAATGACACCATCCTGATGCGAATAATTAAATATGAATTAATCCCATCATGTGTAAACTACCAACCACATAGGAAACCATGATCCGACTATAATGCGTTCAAATTTCTATATCCCATAACAACAAGATTTCATCCTTATATCACACTGAAGTTTCTTCCTTCCCCTTCTTGGCTAGATTTCTTTCTTCTCCATGGTGCGCTTGGTGTCCCTCCTTCCTGAGGCTTATGGTTCTCCTGTGTGGGAGTTTTTCTACTCATCCTTAGATTCCTCAGAGTTCCTCCCCTATAAGTCATGCATCCCCAGTTCTTTTCTTGTGCAGAAGAACATCGATCCATGATCAACCAAGTAGGTATTTTACCTTCATATCTTCTTAACATGTATCATGCGTGGTGGGTACGCTACTATTATATGGGAATGGATGAAAAAAAACCTTAACAAATATTATAAAAAGACTATTAAAATAATGGGGTTCCATTGACAATTCTGGTGTACTCTTTTATAATTTCTATATATTCTAAACATTATAGGCTTATGCTCACTGAAAATCATTGATGTTGGTTGTCTTTCCTTGCTCACTAATGAACCATTGTCTTCTTTGATGATTTAATGGCTCCAAAATTGGAATTTTGTTAATCTCGTAAACAAGGACGATTAAATTAATGTTCAATGAACAAAAATCCTTGTGTGATCACCCTGGTTAACCAAACACAAAGAAGAAAACTTATTGAATTATGTACTTGAGTCTGGAAACTTCCATGCTCTGTCTTGGTGGCATGTCTGTTTATTCTGCTCGATGCTTATGGGGTGACATGGATGAGGATGGTATTCTATGTTATGGCATGGTTGTTGGTTGTGAATCTGAAACTGTGTGGGGCAATATCTCGAGGCATGGTTTGGTTCCAGTACTTTGATGGATATCACTGATCCCATTGTTGTTGTGACCTCACAAGAGAACCGGGTGTGAATGCTTAAATTGTTGTTTGACTATTTCTCTTTCTCTGGCTTCTGGTTATTCTGGTTAGTTTCCCTGTAGTGTATAATTCACCATAATGGGATCACTTGAACCTGAAAACAAGAATGGTTTATAAGGGGAATTGGTTTTAGGAATGAGTTTGGAATTGGTCGTGAGTGATGTGCCTTCTTTTATGAATGAATAGTAACAAGGGTGATATGATTAGGATGGATTTGGAAACCCTAGGATGGGATGACTACTTGTTACCTATACATATAACTGTAGTTTTTATGTTTCTTATTCGTGCCTCGCCCATGTTAGGAAATTAGTGTCGAACACCCCCATTTCACAGGGGAGGGTGTTTTTCCCAACACTCCTATGAGTGGCTGGTTATTAGATTCTTTTCTACTCCCTTTCCTGAATAGCCCAATACTCTTCGGGTAGGATGTGATGGTCAGAGGTCCATTATAACCTAGGATTCTTCAGGTAGGGTAGTTTTTGTGGTTGGCCAAGGTTTGTGTGGGAAGGTTGTTTACCAAGAATCTTTAGGGTGAGGCCCATGTGTCTTTGGGCATGGCAGTAGTTGTTCTGAACCTGGTGTTTGTAGGCGTTGTTACGTATAGTGATTGTGGCCTAGGTGTGTGTGGTTGGGGAGTTATAGTGGGACTGCGGTGAGAATGGCGAGATTAGTTTGATGTGTAGAATGTGTTCAATAACATGTGGGAATGTGGGGCGGGGTACCCAAATATCAATGTGCTATTACTATACATTACATGACTTGTGTTATTTGGGTAGTATGCCATGGTGAGGCTTGGGTGGATTGTTTTCCTTCCTTGGTGCTTTGGTTATCTCTTTTTCCATGGGGTATTATAATATCTCCCCAATTGTGCACTAGAGTCATTGGTTTTCCCTAATGAGTATACTTGTAATCTCACCCTACATATATAAAACTACTTTTAGGTTTCCAGGAGGACATCAAGGATCATGCGGGGCCGTACAAGCTTGAATGTTGGGATAGTTGCAGTTGATATATTTCTTTTCTTTGGTACTTTACCTTTGTAGTATCCTTGTAATTTGTGGTATTTACTTTTGTAACATGCATATGGTAATGGTTTCTTTCGGATTTACTCTTACCCCTTGTTTTGGTTTTGATGGGATTTACAATCTTATCTCCCAATTCCAATAAAGAAAAAGGGTAATGCTTTCCATGTTGTCTGTGATTAGATACCCTAGTGCTAGTTGCCACTCTGGGGAATATTTTAGGTGGGTCTCACGGGGTCATTACCTCTCCTTCAACATGAAGGAGGAAGGGTCTAGTAATCTACTGTCCCTTCCCTCATCATGGTGAAGGCAGGTCGTGACAATAAATAGGATGGTCAGGTTTTATAAGATGACTATGAATTTGAAACATTGTATGAATATTATATAAATAAATATATACACAATGATGTAAATGATATATTATGTAGTTAGAACTATTAATTTTTTTTATAAATCATAAGTACTATTCTATTAATCTCTCATACATTATAGAAAAAATTAATATTTTTTAAATATGAAGAAACGATCCTTAAAATGAAATCATAGTTCATATATATATAATTTCTTTTTTCAATAAAATCTGAAATTTTTGTATATTTATATATAATAAAATTAATAACATTTTTTGAATTACATTTCAATGTAAAATAAATATTTATTTTTTAAGGAATTATTATGAAAACAAATAAATAAACACTCTTGCAGTATCATTGTAATGAAAATATTTTAATTTAAAAATATCATTTCTAATATGAGAGTTTATTTATTTTATCAAACAGTTTTTAAATTTTATTTTTATTCTTTATTTAAATCCTCATATTTATACATGACTAATATTTAAAACACATTACACTTAAATACACACTTTTATTTCATATCTATACCCTCTATCACTCATGTCTTAAAAATATTTCTAAAATTTTATGGATTTTCTAAAAGATAAAAATATCCCCCCTTTTAATAGAAATTATATATTGTTTACTACTTTTATGTCACCTCATATCATAACTTCAATTCATAATACTCATTGAATAGGTGGGGTCTACAATGAAGTATTACCAACATTAAAATCTATATAATTCAATTTTATTTTTCATATAATCTTTGTTCATCTGATGAATCATGATATTAATTTAATATAAATATGATAATGACTATAAAAAATCCACATTAATAGTTAGTTTTATATTATTTTATATTTCAAGTCTTTTTACATATCCTATACATTATTTGTTCTCACCACAAAAGAACAAAATCGATTAATATAATTTTTAGTTCATACATGTAATGTTTGAATCAAATATATTAACTAAACAATTATAATTAATTTTATTATTAAATTTATTTAATGATGTAACTTTAACATAAATAACTTTTTAGTATCAATAATTTTGTATCACGTTAAATCTCATTGATCTTTTGGTCAAAGAACAACTAAATTTTTATAATCAATCAAATACAGATAAATTATTGGTCATTAAATTAAGAACATTATATATTTAACTTCTAAATATTTGATTAATTTTTTTTTATAAATAATGCATGATAAATGAAATTACATTGAAAATAAAATTCAGAAATAAACATGAAATAACAAAAAGAATAACATCTATATATAAAATAGTAATAATACATATGAATTATTTAATTAATAAAAGGGATAAATAATAAAAATTAAGTGAAATTCTTAATAGATGGTCTTTTATTTGTGATAAAATATATTGAACATTCATATATTGGTTGTTAGTGTTTATTTATTGTATTCATAATTGATTTTGAGGTATTACCCTTAACACTCCCTTTAATGATTTGATTTCTCTATTATTAAACTATATTCTAACATTAAATGTTAATTATGTTTTGTAGATTTTTTTATTTGACCTTAGGCTTATTTTATTTTTAGTTATAGAATATTTCAATGGTATATGATTGATGAAATAAACCATTATAAAGGGAATATCACATTTCAATTTATTAGAATTTATATATAATATATGTTTTTAGGTATTTTATTTCCCATAAATTATATGACTCTAATTAATTTTCATTAATGTACATTTACATTTAATTTTTCATTCACACTGTAATTTATTAATTCCTTTAAAATTATAATATTTTTGATAACATTATTTTTGATTCCACACTTTATTTCAATGGAATTAATTTTTATAAGTAATATTAATTTTTATATGACCTAAATATTATATAATTAAATTGAATGAATATTAATCCTCAATACCATAATTTTGGGTATATTTACCCTTATATCCAACTACTAGGCATGGATATTGTAATGAGATAATTGGTGACATTTTGTCAATCAAATTTCCCTTCAATAATGGTCTATATTATGTTTTTTAATTTATTAAAAACTAACTTCTTATTTTTATTTATATATAGTACACATAATTTTGGATATACATTCATGTGATTATTGGGACTATAATAATAAAACCATATAATGAATTTAGTAAAGGTATTATTTTATTAAATTTTATGTGGTGGTCATGAAAAAATAATATATCCCAATATGGTTATCTCTCCTTTAAGAAGATCCTTTTAAAATGCGTATGATATCTCATTATTTCAAATATGATATATATTTATGGTGATATACATATTTTCATTATGTTCAAGAAGATAATAATAACACGAATCCCTTTATACGTATTTTGTATTTGCCTATTATTGTTGGTAATAACCTTTATAAATATAATAATTTTTTTCTCATACATTGGTTTTGACGTATTCACCATTGAAATGAAATGTATTAAAATTTAAATGATCTGGATATAGTATCATTGTTTTGATAGTTTGGATTAATTATATGCATTTTGAAACATATACCAAATATTTCTGGAAATTTATATTCCCTGATTCCAGTATAAGTATTAATGGTTTATTTTATATGTATGGTATGATGAAAACTATTTTTGTGTTTAATGGATCATTAAAATATTAATTATAAAAGTTAATATTTTTGATAAATTGTATGAATAATCATTATATAAAATAAGGATTTAAATTATTCTATATAGAATAATATAAAATATGATTATATGTAAAAAATATTGCGAAATATGAGGGACATGAATTTATGATGATAATATTGTCAACAAATCCATATGGGGTGATTCAAGAGATCTTGAAAGGATTCGATATCCCCTAAAATAATTTGAATAATATCAGGATATTATATCATGGAAATCTATTTTTGTTTTCAATATACCATGTGTATAATGAATTATGGGTATTTTACATTCATAACATCATAGAGAGAATGTGAATCTGTATATAAATGTTAAATTAACTGATAATAAAGAATATAATGATTCATAGAATGATTGATGAATTCCATAAAGATATATACTCTTATATATTGAAATAATAATGATTGTTCATTATGATTTATTAAATAATAATTTATCAATTATATTCTTGTGTTATAATTGAACATATGACATTCAATACACATTCTCATAGTATAATTATAGATGGTATAACTAAAAAACGTTTTTTGAGTCAATTTTTTTTATATTATTGAAAAGTAGCTGAATAATTAAACTAACTTTGTTTAGGAATAAGTTACTCTCTATATCAGAGAGAATATGATGGTATGAGTGAAAATATATTTCCATCAAATATGTTCATGTGTTAATTGATATTGGAAAAATCACATTATATTATAAATTTTTACATACATTACATTTAAAATAAAGAGGATAAATAATAAATTTGATGGAAAATAATTTTCATTTTATTATTTTTTAATTATATGATTCAGAAGATTATAATATAATTTATTAAATAATAAATAGAATATAAAATCATTAATATTTATGAAATATCATCAGATATGGTAGATTAGTTCTTCTATGACCAAAAATTTAATATATTCTCACTGAATATACATCTATGAAGAAATTATTAGTTGTATTAAATAAATAATTATTCATGTGTAAATTATATTATAATATAAATAATAATTACAAATAGATAATTTAGTATGTATACCTCTTTAAATAATTTTTTTTCTATATTACCTTTTATTAAACAAATAATTGACTTTGAATGAATAATGATACAATATTGAAATATTAGTAGTAATTATGATACAAATCACTAAGACAGTATAATTGTAGGATTGAGTACTCCTAAATAAAATTTGAAATTATTTAGGAATGTTACAAATTAATTCTTTTCTATGAATTGGATAAAAATAATAATAAATTCAGTATAATGTTAAATTTTTTTTAAATACATATTTTAGAGAAATTTTTCTTCATCTTAATAAATAAAATTATTCACTATTAATATATAAATATTATTTATTTAATAAATTAAAAATTTAATAAGATCTTTTAACGATAATTTCATTGTAATTATTTGACTGTGAATGATAATAAATTAAATTCTATGTTTAAAAATGGGGTTTTCAAAAGAATGAGTTTCAATTCATTTGGTGAACTTATTTAATAAACATTTTCAATCACATATAGTAACTGAAAATAATAAAAAAATAAATATTTGGAATTAGTTTCACAATTTTGGGTGATGTGGAAACAATCAATTTGGGTAAATATGATTAGAAACTGTTCAAACAATTCATTGTAATAGTCTGTGTTAAAAAAGACAATGAGGAGGATAAACTAATACATAAGCAAAAAAATGAAAAAAAAACTCTTAATATATTTGAATGTATGGATTTATATCTAAATTCTCACAAATTTTTATCATGGTCCAACGTAGATCTTCTTCCCAATGAATATAACATGACAAGATTTTAATGTTCTTTATAATTACAAGGGTACCACTCCCTACAATAATAAATGGAAATGTTATTAACTCTTCTATTATCCATATCACATGAATAAATTAAATCATCAAATATCAACCAAATTTATTTTCCAAAATATTTATATGTGACTGTGATGTTGTTTTTCTTCATAAAAGACATATCAATGAATTCTTATTGTTCTTCTAAAAGAATGATAATTCAATAAGTGATATATGTTCTTCTAGATATTTTTATTGACCCTTTCTTCATAAAACTCTTCAAAATATTACAGATTAATTATTTAATTGTGGAATTAATGTATTTAATATATTTATATTATTACATTTTATTTTTATATCATTTTTATTTTACCATACCAATTTTTGGAAAATGATAACATCGCATGTCGGTACTTGTGGACTACAACATCCCATAATTGACGTGATTCATTTTTCATTTTCATTTTTTTAAGGAAGAAATTATTTTTAGATAAAATGAATATATATGATAATTATTATATTATTATTAATTAAATTTTAATTTATATTTATCATTATTTTCATTTATCTATATCTGTAAACATGAATGGTGTTTTTGTGAGAACTATCACATCCACAAAGTAATGTATTTCATTCTCATCAATTAATCTATGAAATTTGTTTTAAAGGTGACTAAAATGGGTAAATATGATTATTATGATATAATATGAATCTATATGTTACAATCCAATGCACATGGCGTAAGTATCATATATATCCATACTAAACATCAATTAAAATGACCAAGTCATCAGAAAAATGTTCATTTTAACAACAAATTGTTCAAAAAAGGATAAATCAGAATTATTAATTGATGTTGCGTGGTAAAAAATTGAATACAGTTTCAGAGTATTTTTATAGTTAATATTATATATGATTTATGAATGAATTTGATGAATGAAAATACTTGATGTAACAGTTTATGTTAAAATCATTTATTTTCATTATTGTCTATGTTAAACATCCGTTAAAGCAATGTATATGATGCTTATTTCTTTTAACCAAATTATTTTCAAACCCAATAGTTTTTTATATGGTTTTTATTTTTTCTTTTTATTATAAAATCTTTCTTTAAAAAAATTGTGATAAATATTATTCATGAAAACAAAACCTTGTTTCAACTATTTTCAATTCATTTTCTTCCATGTCCATTAAAATTCAGATATTTTCAAGAACATTATTTTACTAAAACAAATGATTATTTAATTACCTTTAAAATATTATTTTAAATTCTTAAAAATGATTATGTGAAGATGTTAATTTTATATTCTTATGAGGATCCATTTCAAAAGCTAGAAAAATTTTAATTCTTAAATTTTTACCATAATAACAATATTTCTACATGTCATAATAGATCTTGGATTTTTCAAATATTTTAAATTGAAAATCGTATTTTTTAAAATAAAATATTTTTCTCAATATTAATTAAATATTTATCTTTTATAATAAAAATTTTAATGGATACATTACCCTATTTTCATTGAAATGATTAATTTCGCATGTGATGGAATGTATCATTTATATCAACATCATTTTGGATTCATAGTAATCGTGGTGATATGATCTAATTATACTATGCAAGTCCGTTATTTGTATGCATTATGATTATATAAGGATTAAATTATTATTAAATGTCACGACCCGCCCTCGGGGTCGGGCCCACATAGGACCTGTAGCACTGATCCACGTAGGATCGCTGAGTGCTGAAGTCGTCGTCGTCGAATCCACACAGGATCGGGCCCACACAGGACCTGTAGCACTGATCCACGTAGGATCGCTGAGTGTTGTAGTCGTCGTCGTCGAATCCACACAGGATCTCTGTACTGTCGTCGTCGCAGTCACAATATCAGTAGTAGCAGTAGTCACAGTCGCAGCCAGCACTAGGGTTCCCGCACATAGCAAGCTCGTACATGAGGATACGCTCCACGAGCCGAGAGGCTGATACATCAACTATCACAAAGTCCAGATTTGATGTATCCAAAAGTTCCGTATCGTCAACAGGAACTCAACGCAACAGACGGCGCGTCGATCGGACGCCCGGTCTGAGAGTTATTGGCATTTTCGTCCCTGGGGGCCGGTTGGTTTTTAAGTCAAAACCAACCCGACCGTACTCCACCTGCGTCCAAACCTCGGGCGGAGTATGCCAAAAGATACGTCTCACTAAGAGGAAGACAACAAAGCTGACGGCACGTCAATCGGACGTCCGTAGCTCAAGATATGAGCGTTTCCGCTCCGAAGGCCCGGTTGGTTTCGTGTACGAACCAACCCGGCCGAACTCAAAGTATTCCGAAACTTTTAGTGAGATATACCGAAACGACCGTCTCGATCCAAGGATCGCGTTGCCGTAGACGGTTCGTCAATCGGAGGTCCGTGGCTCATGTTATGGCAAAAAGACCGAATTAGTCTCGAAAACGGGGGGGTCCGGGTCCGGGCCGACCCGGCCCGGCCGGCCGGCGGCGCGGCGGCCTGGCGCCGCACGGAGGCAGCGCGCGGGGGCAGGGCCCCCGCTTGATTGGAATGGCGGTGCGGCTTTTAGCCGCGCCATTTGTAAATCGCCCCCCCCCCTCGTGGGGGGCCTGCTTTGAAGAAAACCGGGGGGCTGGCTTCCCCCCTCAAAGAAACCGCCCCCCTCATAAATGGGGGGGGGTTTAGAGCTGGCCGGGGGAATTAAATTACCCCGGCCTTTGACCTTCCGGCCAGCCATCTGCCGGCCGGTTTTTCTTCAATGGGACCGGAAAACCGGTCCCCTTTCCGGCTTCCGACGCCGGCGGCCTAGCCGCCGGTCTTCTCGTCACGCCGCGGCCCGGAACTGGCCGCGGTGTTCGTCGTCCGGCGCGGTGCGACGGCACCGCGCCCCTCTGCCGCGCCTTCGATTCCCTTCGACGCGGCGCGACGGCGTCACGTTCTTGATGATCCTTCCACGGCGCGGCGCGACGGCGCCGCGCAATTTAATCGTGCGAATATCCGCGTGGTGCGACGGCACCACGCCATCTTGTATCAACCGCAGGATAAATTATCAAGAACAAAGGAGGGGGTTCGGCCGTGTTCATGCGGTCCGGCCCCCTCACGTTAAATGATAACACATAATTAAAATCCTCACGTTAGTCATGCTAGAACCATGAACACGGATAAATAAATAAACAAATAATAACAACCCCTACCATGGGTTCAAGTTTGAAGATTGTCAACGACCCGTGGAAGACAACATCGCGGAGGTCGGGCGTCGCGGTAAACGTTCGTCAAATCCGATGACGAGGAGGTACGTCCGAGGAGGTACGTCATTGGAGAATCTTCGTATGCCGACGACGAAAGTCCGAGGAGGAAGCGACATTCCCTTTCGTTGACACGGAAGACGAAGAAGAGAGGAGCGGCGTTCTTCGTCGGAGCTTGAGCGTTCTTCGTCAAAGCTTGAGCGTTCTTCGTCAAAGTTGAAGAAGAAGGAGAAGAACCCAAAAGCTCTCAAGATAGCTAAACAATTCTAACCAAATAAAATAAGATAGGGTCTTATTTTATTCACAAACATAACAAATTGAATTTCAAAGGTTTGAAATTCAAATAAGATAACTCCAAAATTAAATAACAAGTTGTCATGTCATTTAAAGAGGGGTTAAAGGGAGTTTGAGAGATGATGAAAAGTTTAGGGTTCGCGTGGGCCCCACCACACTTAATCCTCTCAAGGGAGGTTAAGTGGGTGTGGGTCCCACCCCTAACTTCCTTTGAGAGAAG
Organism: Viscum album; assembly: GCA_963277665.1. Classification (NCBI taxonomy): domain Eukaryota; kingdom Viridiplantae; phylum Streptophyta; class Magnoliopsida; order Santalales; family Viscaceae; genus Viscum; species Viscum album. The sequence continues at coordinate 109,068,761 of OY728121.1, forward strand.
TTAACCAACAAGTTTAAATAAAAATTTGTAATCCACAATTTTTATTTAACTTATTCTAAACTCCCAAAAACTAACTCTCATCCCGAAATAAACGCAACCTCGGAAAAAGTCTCCTTAAGCGAATATCGGCGCTGCGAGTTCATTGGTGTCCTCGGATTTCAATTCCGAGCACCGGATCAAAAGTTAGGAATTCCCGCTCGTTCGTTCACTGAACGTACCCGAGCTAAACTTCAGAAATTGATTCCGGGCACTCCGGGCCTCGGAATCAGGTGCCGTCTGAAACCGCGCTCTTGTAAAATTCCAAAGAAAATTAAGAAAAAAATTTCCCTTGAATTTTATGGGTCTTTACATTACTCTCACCTCAGGGCTTTACATCCCCATAAAGATACAACAAAAACTAGGAGAACAAATGAGGGTACTGAGCACACATCTGAGCCTCCCGCTCCCATGTGCTCTCCTGTAGATTCCCATGCTGCCATCTGATGCGCACAAGAGGAATAGATTTCCCACGTAGGAACCGCTCATTTCGATCCTCTATCTCCACCGGGACCTCCGTAAAAGTCACCCCATCGTCAACGTCAAGCTCCCCATGGTCAATGATGTGCGTCGGGTCGTGCACGTATCTCCTCAGCTGGGATACATGGAAGACGTCGTGCACCCGGTGCAACTGAGGTGGCAGAGCCAGGCAATAAGCCACCTCGCCAACCCTGCTGAGGACCTGAAAGGGTCCGATGAAGCGCGGAGATAACTTTCCGCCTCGGTGAAATCTCTGAATACCACGTCGAGGTGAGACCCCCAAGAAGACGTGGTCGCCATCCTCGAACTCTAGTGGCCTCCGCCTCCTGTCAGCGTATGACTTCTGCCGGCTCTGAGCTGTCCTCATCCACTCCTGGATGACCTGGACCTTCTCTGTCATGGCCTGGACCATCTCCGGTCCCACCAGTGCTGACTCCCCAGGGTCTGTCCAGCACAAAGGAGATCTACAAGGTCGGCCGTACAATGCCTCGTATGGTGCCATCCCGATGGTGGAGTGGTAGCTGTTGTTGTACGCAAACTCCACCAAGGGTAGGTGGTCCTCCCAGCTACGACCAAAGTCGAGGACACATGCACGGAGCATGTCCTCGAGAGTCTGAATGGTCCTCTCCGTCTGACCATCCGTATGAGGGTGAAAGGCTGTGCTCAGACGTAGCTGCGTCCCGAACGCCTCATGTAACCTCTTCTAAAGCCGGGAAGTAAAGCGAGCATCTCAATCGGAGACGATAGATGATGGCACACCATGGATCCGCACAATCTCCTGAACATAGATACGTCCCATGTTCTCCACTGAGCCCTGCTCGCTGATGGGTAAGAAGTGTGCCGACTTGGTGAGTCGGTCAACAATCACCCATATGGAGTCGTGACCTCTGGAAGTGCGTGGAAGTCCAGTCACGAAGTCCATAGATATGTCGTCCCACTTCCACTCCGGAACCTCCAAGGGCTGTACCAAGCCCGCTGGTACCTGATGCTCTGCCTTCACCTGCTGGAAGGTGAGGCATCGAGAAACGAACTTTTCTACAGCCTTCTTCATTCCCGGCCACCAGTGCTGTCGTCTGTGGTCCTGGTACATCTTTTCCACTCCAGGATGTACTGCCAAAGGAGAAGTGTGAAACTCTCTCAGCACTTCCTCTCGTAAAGCGACTGGTACCATGGTACGTCCTCTGAAAAGGATGTCGTGCTCTGCTCCAAGGAAGAAACCAACAGGTGCCTGTCCCTAGGATATCTGTGCACGCCATGTCTCACAGTCAGCGTCCTCATGATGTGCCTCTCTGACCTGCTGTAGTAGAGGAGGGGTGACTGTGAGAGACTGGAGGAAGGCTGCTCCATCTCTATCCACGAAGGATATCTGCAAAGAGACTAGCTGCAAAGATTTATCCTTTTCCGAAAAGTGAAATCCGGTCTCATCCCCTGGATGAACCACGTTCCTTGCCTAAAACATTCAATCCCATCATGATTAGTTAATTCATGGCATGGATGACGTCGTATGGCCTCGACGCTTCTACCAAGAGATCCAACCGTTAATCTCGCCTCCAAGGTTTGAGTCACACTGTCGGCATCAGTGTGTGGTCAATGGGTTTCCTCCAGTACGAATCTCGCAAGTGAGGGTCAAGTCAACAGCTTTTAACCGGCACCTCTTAGTAAAAACAAAAAAAAGACAAGAAAACAAAAGTCACCAAGGTAAGTGTCTTTTATTACTTCAACTTAAAGAACAAGGTCACAAAGAAACACAAACTACGAAGCTAGAGGCATTATGGGCAAAGACCTCTATGCCTGGAGCTAGTCCCGCACTAGTCCACAAGCTTCCGGAGCTCCATGATCGTAAGCTTAAGCTGCCTGAAGCTGTGCTCTCCCCTGAGGTCGGGGTGGACCTCCTAGTGGTGGTGGTGGTAGAGCCTCAAATCGTCACCCACCACCTGCTGCTCGACCAGCTCCTCTGCCTCTTCCGCCTCCTCCCGGAGGACCTCCATGGTCGAACCTCTGCCTCTGCCTAGGTGGTTCCTCAACCGTCTGCTGCTCCTCTGCATGGCGGGTCGGGAAGTCACGAGCCATGTGACCTTGCCCGCCGCATGCATAGCACTGTCTTCCACTCGAATGACTAGCTCCGCGCTGTGTGCCCCGCACTGCTAAGCTAGTGTCCTGAGGTCATCTTCCCGAAGGTCTGGTCTGTCTGGACCCCTGAGTCATCCGTCGACTACCTGCTGCAGATGACTCTGCCACGTGCCACCCTGCGGTGGGTCGCTGCGCTGGGGTAGACTCAGCAAGGAAGCTCTCGATCAGAAGGGCCCGCTCCAGTACTCCTGTCTGAGTCGGTATGCTGAGGGAGATCAGTGATACCCTGATCTCGTGTCTCAAACCCTGCTCGAAGGTCCGGGCCCGAAAAAATGGGTCCCGTACCATGTCGATCGAGTAGCGTGAGAGATCAGTAAATCTCGCCGAGTACTAAGCGACCGTCATGCTGCCCTGCCGCAGCTGAAGAAGCTCCTGGATACGCACCGCACGAAGGGTGGCTGGGACGAACTCCGAGCGGAAGAGGCTCTCAAAGTCCGTCCAAAGTAGAGATGCCTCATCGTGCACCTGGAGCATCAAGCTCCACCATCGTCCTGCTGCTGCGTGTAGTAGGCTCGTAGTGAGGATCACCATGAGGTCTGCTGGTGTCCTCACTAGCCTAAACACACGTTCTACGACCTCTAGCCAGTCCTTGGATGCCTGGGGATCCGTCTCCCCGCGAAACCTGGGTGGTCGCTGGCGCTGAAACTCATGCAGTGCGCTGAGGCGACGTGCATCGTCAGCGGCTGGTGCTGGAAGCAACGGGGGCTCGGCGGATAGAACTACCGCCGGTGCCACTACTGACAAAGGGCCCTGCACCGAAGCCTCGTCGCTCGGTGGGCTGTTGTCACACTCGACTCTCGGAACCCTAGATGGCTACCGTCGTGGGGCCATCCTGAATAGGAAACAGGTGCGCCACAGTCAAATAGTATACCTGGTGAGCTGACACAAGGAAATCACAAAGAAAACATTGAAACACACATGCAATCAATGTTTTCGTGCATTAAGTTGGAAATCAGAAGTCAGGGTCCTGGTGTACGGATACGTCAGCCACCGCACCAACACTGGACTCCCAGGAATGATAACCACACTCAATACGCTAAACATTATTGCTTCACATAGAAAAGATCAGAGTTCACGGTAGAACCGAACTCCTTTGATAACAATTTGTCACGACCCACCCTCGGGGTCCGTGCCGTGACTACCCCAAGCCCGCCTTCCATAGGCCAGGGCTGACGACTAGCACCAAGGCGTAAATCCCGGAAAAAAGGGAAGGCATTGCCTTTGTAAAGTAAACAAACACCATAGAGTAAGCAAGCGGAAAGTAAATACTAAGCAAAAGCAGAGTACAACTAAAAGTGCAGAAAAGTAAATGGGCGAGTATACAAACCCAAACTGAAAGTAAAGTACAACTCGAAAGGAAAACAACAACTGAAAAGTAAAAGCCGCTACACCGAGATGTCCACTGGAAATCTCACCTGAAGGGTGGGTACAGATAGCTCCACTACTCCACGGGTCCCGCCGTCCGCTCCGAGCACGTCCCGCCCAGTGGTCCACCTCCAGGTACCGTCCTGCTTTGCAAGCCTCAGCTAAGATCAACGCTGTCCGTCGTCTGTAACCAACACAACGTAGTGCGGGAAAAGCCCGTGCAGGGGTGAGTATAAGCTACTCAGTAGGGACCCAGAGACCCCTGAAGGTCTCTCAAATTCACAAAGGATAAACCAAGAAGAAAGGTATAATCACGAAGTAACAACCCACACTGCTTAGGTATATGCCCATACATACACCTAAGTCATCAAATTCAAATACGCTCCAACCTCCGAGCCCAAGTACAACTCAGTCCACACAGGAAAGTAACATATTCCACACAGGAAAGCAAAACGTAATCCACACAGGATAGCACAACACAATCCACACAGGAATGCAACGGGATTCAGCTCACACAGGTATACTTCTTCAAGGACGATAAAGATGATCTCTGATCCATCTAAGTCGTCGGACCCACGAAAGATCGATAGGTAACTAACCCCCGCAAAAGACCCACACAGGATCGGGCCCACATAGGACCTGTAGGCGCTGGTTCACACAGGACCGCTGAGCGCAAAGGCCCACATAGGATCGGACCCACACAGGATCGGGCCCACACATGACCTGTAGCACTGATCCACGTAGGATCGCTGAGTGCTGTAGTCGTCGTCGTCGAATCCACACAGGATCGGGCCCACACAGGACCTATAGCACTGATCCACGTAGGATCGCTGAGTGCTGTAGTCGTCGTCGTCGAATCCACACAGGATCTCTGTACTGTCGTCGTCGCAGTCACAGTAGCAGTAGTAGCAGTAGTCACAGTCGCAGCCAGCACTAGGGTTCCCGCACACAGCAAGCTCGTACAGGAGGATCTGCTCCACGAGCCGAGAGGCTGATACATCAACTGTCACAAAGTCCAGAGTTGATGTATCCAAAAGTTCCGTATCGTCAACAGGAACTCAACGCAACAGACGGCACGTCGATCAGATGCCCAGTCTGAGAGTTTTTGGCATTTTCGTCCCCAGGGTCCGGTTGGGTTTTAAGGCAAATCCAACCCGACCGTACTCCACCTGCGTCCAAACCTCAGGCGGAGTATGCCAAAAGATCCGTCTCACTAAGAGGAACACAACAAAGCTGATGGCACGTCAATCGGACGTCCGTAGCTCAAGATATGAGTGTTTCCGCTCCGAAGGCCCGGTTGGTTTCGTGTACGAACCAACCCGGCCGAACTCAAAGTATTCCGAAACTTTGAGTGCGATATACCGAAATGACCGTCTTGATCCAAGGATCGCGTTTCCGCAGACGGTTCATCAATCGGAGGTCCGTGGCTCATGTTATGGCCAAAAGACCGAATTCGTCTCGAAAACGGGGGGGGGTCCGGGTCCGGGCCGACCCGGCCCGACCCCCCTGGGTCGGCCCGAACCGTGTCGACCCGAACCGGGCGACCAGACCCGGGTCCGACCCGGCCCGGCCGGCCGGCGTCGCGGCGGCCTGGCGCCGCACGGAGGCAGCGCGCGGGGGGCAGGGCCCCCACTTGATTGGAATGGCGGCGCGGCTTTTAGCCGCGCCATTTGGAAACCGCCCCCCCCCCCCCTCGTGGGGGGTTCTGCTTTGAAGAAAACCTTGGGGCCGACTGCCCCCCTCAAAGAAACCGCCCCCTTCATAAATGGGGGGGGGATTTAGAGCTGGCCGGGGGAATTAAATTCCCCCGGCCTTTGACCTTCCGGCCGGCCATCTGCCGGCCGGTTTTTCTTCAACGGGACCGGAAAACCGGTCCCCTTTCCGGCTTCTGACGCTGGCGGCCCGGCCGCCGGTCTTCTCGTCCCGCCGCGGCCTGGAACTGGCCGCGGTGTTCGTCGTCCGGCACGGTGCGACGACACCACGCCCCTCTGTCGCGCCTTCGATTCCCTTCGACGCGGCGCGCCGGCGTCGCGTTCTTGATGATCCTTCCATGGCGCCGCGCAATTTAATCGTGCGAATATCCGTGTGGTGCGACGACAACACGCCATCTTGTATCAACCACAGGATAAATTATCAAGAACAAAGGAGGGGGTTCGGCCATGTTCATGCGGTCCGGCCCCCTCACGTTAAATGATAACACATAATGAAAATCCTCACGTTAGTCATGCTATAACCACGAACAAGGATACATAAATAAACAAATAATAACAACCCCTACCTTGGGTTCAAGTTCGAAGATTGTCAACGACCCGCGGAAGACAACATCGCGGAGGTCGGGCGTCGCGGTAAACGTTCGTCAAATCCGATGACGAGGAGGTACGTCTGAGGAGGTACGTCGTTGGCGAATCTTCGTAAGCCGACGAAGAAAGTCCGAGGAGGAAGCGACATTCCCTTTCGTTGACACGGAAGATGAAGAAGAGAGGAGCGGCGTTCTTCGTCGGAGCTTGAGCGTTCTTCGTCAAAGCTTGAGCGTTCTTCGTCAAAGTTGAAGAAGAAGGAGAAGAACCCAAAAGCTCTAAAGATAGCTAAACAATTATAACCCAATAAAATAAGATAGGGTCTTATTTTATTCACAAACTTAACAAATTGAATTTCAATGGTTTGAAATTCAAATAAGATAACTCCAAAATTAAATAACATGTTGTCATGTCATTTAAAGAGGGGTTAAAGGGAGTTTGAGAGATGATGAAAAGTTTAGGGTTCGCGTGGGCCCCACCACACTTAATCCTCTCAAGGGAGGTTAAGTGGGTGTGGGTACCACCCCTAACTTCCTTTGAGAGAAGTTAACCAACAAGTTTAAATAAAAATTTGTAATCCACAATTTTTATTTAACTTATTCTAAACTCCCAAAAACTAACTCTCAAACCGAAATAAACGCAACCTCGGAAAAGGTCTCCTTAAGGGAATATCGGCGATGCGAGTTCATTGGTGTCCTCGGATTTCAATTCCGAGCACCGGATCAAAAGTTAGGAATTCCCGCTCGTTCATTCACTGAACGTACCCGAGATAAACTTTGTAAATTGATTCCGGGCACTCCGGGCCTTGGAATCAGGTGTTGTCTGAAACCGCGCTCTTGTAAAATTCCAAAGAAAATTAAGAAAAAAATTTCCCTTGAATTTTACGGGTCTTTACATTAAACCCTTTTATTTTCCATGTGATATAATATAATGAGTTGGAGATTATTTTATTGATATTAGTTTAAACATGTTTTTGGTATTCATTATGTGATAGGACAATTAGATAAATCCCTCTATTTCATTTGGTAATGTCTAGTCTTTCAGATGAATATATAGAATATATTGGGGATTGGAATCAACTTTAAATAGGACATGGTTCACTATGATTTTCATGGGAGTGGACTTAGGAATGAGAATTTTTGGAAATGTGTGTGATCCTTATACAATATGGTGATGGTTTAATAATTTTTTTTATGATTTTGGTTTTTACAAAATTGTTCGGTTATGTTATTATGATTATTTTACATTCTCATGGATCATTATTCATTAATTATGATTCCTCAATCTTGTGAATCATTATTTTAATATTAAAAACCATTATAACATAACTCATAATATAGGATACTTGAATGATATGTCATTAAAATTGTAAATTATAACCTAGATCACAATACCTTATGTGTATCTTATGCATTCTAATGATTAGTTATTCACATATATCATGTCATCCATTACTTAATGTATGAGATCACATTTTCTTATATTCTTATTTTATCAAGTATATGATGTAAGGTATTCAAAAATAAAATACTATGGATGGTATTATGATAGAAGAAAAAAGTCAATGACATTGCATATATATTACGAAATATGTTAATTACGTATCTATTATTCCTATGCATTAAATTCTTATAGCCCTTGGACATCTACTATTAAGAAAATTATATAATATTGATCTAAAATAATTAAATATTTATTATGTTATGATAAAGTCACCTAAATAAATGAATAAATATTTTTCACACTATATGAAATTTTTCAAACATTGTATAATTTTCATAATGTATAGATGAAATATTAATGAATAAAATTATTTTTTAGATTTATTTTCAAAAAAATTTGATAGAGAAGTGGAATTTTTTAGTAAATATAATTTAGTTGGTGAATATAAATGATATGTTACACATATTTTTATAGTACATTTTACTTTTAGAAAATACTCTTTACCAATTAAATGCTTATTTTTTATATTCATTGAAAATATCATTATAGGAATTAACATATATTTTTCCTGAAGATAACAAATTATATTATAATAAAAAATCTATAAGTGTAATTTAATGGAAAAAATACGTCAATATTGATATGTTGAAATATATTAAAAAATATATATTTTTTCTCATTAGTAATTATTATTTGAAATATAATAATACATTATAATCAATATAATATATTCAATCATGATATTATTTCCATTTAATTTACACACATTTTAATATCAAGATGTGGAAGAAAATATTAAATTAAACAACCAGATTATATTATTTTTCCATAATATATAATCATTATTTTTTAATAATTATACCCAAATTAATAAACACCTGAGATTAAATTATAATGAATAAAAGATGATTTTTTATAAGGATGGTTTTTTGAGAAAAATAATTTAAATTTATATAAAATGATAAAAGTTGAAAATATATTATATATGGATTTATCTATTTCTATTAGATTTTTAAAAATTAATATTATTTTACTATAAAATTTTATTTCGTTCATGGTGATTACGTATTCGAGTTTCTATGAAACATAATGGATGATGTCTATTCTTAAATAAATAATTCTATGAGGATGAATAAAAAATTAGATTGATAAAACATAATATTATATAGAATTAATTAAATCCTAGATTGAGTTTATATTTTTATTCAAGAGGGTTTTATTCATTGAATGATACAATTTTAATGGCGAAGAATACTCATCTGTTACTCAATATAAGTTATAAGATTAAACAAGACCATGTATGATTAACCATTATTCTCCATTAAATTCAAAAATAGACTTGGTATAAGTGAAAGAAAATTATTTTTCAGTATCAACGTCAATAAATTATTAATTAAAATATAGAATCCATTATATTACTACTATCCAACAACATTTATATCAAATAATAGTTTCATAATAACCAATGCATTATTAGATATTAATAAGATATTATTGGATTGATGAATATTGATCATGATTTTTATTATGTGGAGGGATTAAAATATAAATTTTATAAATGATATCATCCCTATAACAAAAAGATTTCTTATTAAATTTTTATTTCAAATCATTCTTATATCATTGATTTATTTTTTACAAACCAATACTATTTTTTATCAAAATGGTGTATAAATTTAATATCATAATTATAATATGATAGCTATTACCAAACCATTATACATTCCTGAATGAATAGTTATTAACAAATTTTGGAATTAATTATAATGGATTTAAATAATGGTATATTATTGATGAAAATTTAATCAATATTTGTGATGTATTTTTATGTTTTTAAAATACTATTTTCAGAAAAAATATATCTACAATTTTCTTAACATATCATAAATAAAAAAATCTCACAATTTTATAAAATTTATTTCACAAAATTAATTTTATTTTCATAATCTACAAGTAAAATTTATATTATGGTGAATTGCACTGTATTTTTTTGAATATATTTATATTTAGAGGAGTAGTAAAAAATTTCAGAATTTTATTGAAAATTTATATATATTAAATTTATTTACACACACCATTTTTGATTAACATGGTTTAAAGAGAAAAAATAGTTTATTTATAGATTTTTTATCTAATTTATTTTATTTTAATAAATTTTATAAGGAAGTTTGTCATTAAAAAATTTTATTGTTGTGAAAAAAATTTAATTGGAAAACCAGTTTCTCATCTCATATACAGGTTCGTTTTAAAAATAACATTTTCATCCTATATAAATACATTTTAGAAATATTTGTAATCATAATATTTAATATTAAATAAAAATATAAACATATCTTTTGAGAAATATAAATTTTAAAAAATGTATAAATTATTTTTTGCGATTAAGGATAAAATAAGCATTGCAGGGGTTAAAAATATAAGTGATAAAATGAAGAATAAAAATTTCAAATCCCCATTTTATAGATATATATATATATATCCACTATATCATATTATGTTTTATAATTAGTCATTTTTTATTCTCTTATTCTTTGGAAAACATGTTTACAGATTATTCATTTCAATACAATATATGTGTGTCCACTCCCCCATTTTTAACAGGCCATCCTCTACCATCTTCTATGTAATCATAAAAACCCTTCATATAGTAATATCCCAACCAAAGTATATTCATTAATTACGTAAACACATTCAAGAGGATTTATTTTTTATAAAAACATTATACGATGACTTTAAGTACAGAAGTTATATTTTAACCAATGAATATACAAAATTATTTTACATTTGATTTTATATTATTTCATCATATAACACCATAAAACATTTTTAAAACATGGTGATATATTAAAATAAGTTTATAAATTAAATAATGATTTTATTATTTCAATGGGATTATCGACATTTATCTCCTCTTTTATCAAGTTAGAAAATATTTCGAATGTTTGTAAGGGAGATTATTGCCTTTTGAAATGATGAAATTCATTTTACATGACCTACTCTCATAATTATAAATAAATAAAGATTTATCAAATTTTTATGATATATAAATCATAATTTTTATTATGGAAATTTCATATCACACATTCCTTCAATGATTTCATTATGTGGGAAAAGATAATGCCACTCATGTTCCAATCACATTATTGCCTCACGAATAGATGTGATTCATTCAGAACTTATGCTTTTCATGTAAGAAATTTAAAACTAGTTTATTGAAAATATGCGATATATATGAAATAAAAATTATTATATAAAATTATCATATTATCTACCATACAAATATTTCTTCCATCAACAAATTGGAAATAGTGTTTATGAATATGTGCAGCCTATTATCTCTAGGAATGTTGTAATTCATTTTCGGTCTCAAAAATAATTTATTACTCTAAAAATATGAAATTAATATTTATGATATTTACTTCATGGTTATAATAATTTATGTTATTAATAAATTTTCAATTTAAATGGGAAAAACTACCAAACCCAAAAAAAATTTATAATGTATACTATATATATATATATAAGATAATTATATTTTTAATAATGTATATTTTATCATTTACAAAGAGAGTGGATATATATTGAAATAAAATTTTTATCAATTTTAGTTATGTGGGATAAATGCCTCATTCATCACTTGTTTTTTTTTGTGAGGTGTATATACTTCTCATGAGTGTATTTTATGATCGTTGTCTTTAATATAATGTAAATAAATATCCATTTAATATGTTTTATTTAATGTTTATTATGATTTAATCTATAATAATGTGTTATTTAGTTAATGTTATAATCTCATTATTTTATAGTATTATTTATGATATGCTTTCATTGATGATATATTTTGATATAACTCAATATAAATGCGTATTTTATTTTGATCTATATATTTTGAGAAGATATTTTTTTCCATTAATTTTTCAATCTTAATGTACTAATGATGCCAAATTAAATTTTTTATGAAAATATCGTCATTTTCTCTCTCTTTGATCAAAAAACATATTCTTCAATATACATGTTTTAAATAAATATTTTAATTAATGTTTTTAATATGAAAAATGATTTTTAAAATACAAATTAAAAATTTATTATTGTTAAAAAATAAAATTTCAAAAATGATTCTTGTCATTTTCCAAACATGGACCTTTTGAATTTTACTAAATTTTTGAAATGAATAGTTTTTTAATGTGTACAAAATGAACAGAATTTTTCAAAATCTTGAAAGATAATTTATTTAAAGCTTTTGTTATATATTTCAATTCTTATATTAAAAGAAGAGGATTTTAAAAAGAATTGTTAATTTTTTTTGAAATCTTATTTTCATAGTGGAGTATATATTATCATTATTAAATTTATTAAGTTAATTTGAAAATCATTTTCCATATAAGATGACATACATAGATGTTACATATTATTTATTGCAGATTTGATTGGATTATACAATCCTTATTCTAACTCTAGATGATTTATGATTATGAAGATGATATAATTATAATACACATTTCTTTTCCATGTGTAATTCTATGATGGATTGAAGTGTTTATTTTGAGAATTATTTTCAATCTATGCGTATTCTTATGATGAAACATTTATGAGAACCGTTTAATTACATGGTTCATGATATGATGAATGTTTTATGATCTCGGGTAATATTTATATATGCTTTTAATTATGTGATGTTGTTTATGTTATAACCAGGGTTTGTGGTTACATTATGACTAATTATTGTTGTAACATTATAAAAATGGGTTGGTGGGACCTATATCACCATTCAATTCATTCCATAATGCTTTATATATCAATATATAATAATCAGAAACTAGAAAATGAGATTGGTCTATTTGTGAAATTTTCAAATTTCCATGATCCTTAATAGGAATGTTGATTATGGGATGATCTCCAATTTCTAATAGGTGATGAGGAATAAATAACTACGATCGATTGTCAGGTTTTTCTTCATTGAAAAATAAAAAATTATATATATATATGTTATTTATATACATTTGTAAAATGATCTTGTGGGTTTGGAATTATAATTATATCACAATTTTATAGATAATGTCTTCAGGAATGATAATTCTTTATTCCATGACTCGTGTTTATTATATATGATAGGTCAGGTATGATAATAGTATGTTATGTTTGATATCACATAACCTTAGGCATATCTTATGCTTCTAAACAATAATTGATAGATAAAACCTATGTTTATCAATTAAGAAACCTTATATATGAAATTTTTATATTTCCTTTCCTTGGTTTATAAATAATGTTTCTAAATAGGGGTGATTATGATATGTAATAAACGGGATGATATTAATGGGGGATGTTGAATATTATTCAAAAATTAAGATCATTTTGTACCTAGTCTCCAAATGTACTATACGATTTTTGTACTTGGAATGTATTTGTGAATGTATTGAATATTTATTTAGAATGATGTGATAGTTATGTATAAATATCCCAGGACGTTATAGATGGTAACATAAATAAGGTTTATTTTACCATATTAAACAATTATTAAAACATTTGTTGAGATTCCAATGTATATATCTAAGTATTTGTTCACGGATAAATCTATGCATATTTCAACGTATAGTAAAATTTACTAGAACATTGGTGAAGGAAATAGAGAGTAGTTTCCAAGAAATTACATCTCAATATTAATTGTATGTGTTAATGTGGACGTAAAGTATATGTAAATAATGATAATAACTCTCAAAAGGGTGTATTGGGATTTAACTCATTCATAATTTGGTTTACAATAATTTTCTTTACTCAACACATAGTTTGTCACACATGGGGGATAAGTTTTGGAAATTTAAAAACACATTATGAATAATCCAAACAGATTTGAATAATATTCTAGAATAACATATGTTATGTCTATTGTGTAGTGGATTTAATAGAAGGATTCATGATTTTTAATGCCTATAAAAAATTGACAACTAAGAATAAATACTTTCGATTGTCATGATAGATAAATTTGTTTTAATTATGAGTGAAAACCAATAAGGTACTATGGTTGCATCTAAAGCCTATAATTCTTCTATGTTTGAATTTTATGTAATTATTTTTTAAAAAATATTCATTATTCACCCTCTAGATTAATTTGATGTGTTCTTAGTCATAGATATGACTAATATGATTAAATCCCACAAATATTTCCAAATAATTGAAATAAAATTAGACAATCCAGATAATCCTATGATATTTTATTATTATGAATAATCACTTGAACTTCTTATAGATATCACATCCCTTGTATGGGTCATAGTTCCCATTAAAATTAGGTATTTATATCATATAGAATTGGAGAAAATCAACATAAATGATTTCCCATATTTACATGAGTTTTTTAGGACTTTACGTAAGTGATTAATAGTATTAAATTGAAAATGTATGTTTCGCCCTAAATATAACTCAAATAAGGTTTTACTACGATATCGTGAATTTCTCATAGGATAACACATATTTTGTTTTAAAATCCCTTCCCAAATGTTTAATAATTAATTTATTAATATAATAAGAGGGAAAAATATACATGACAAGTAGATTTTCATCATTCAACTAATTCCTACCACAAACTCATCTTTCACTCCAAAAGATAATAGAATTCAAAAATATTATATTTATTGTAATATTATTAGGTGCCAAAAATAATGAATTTAAAATTCATTTGTTAGACTATTTAAAAAAAATATTTTATAAATACAAAGAAATCACGTAGGTTAGTGGTAGGTGATGCACCCATGTCGCCCATCAGTTGCAGGTTCAAGTCTCATGGCCTTGCCTAGTGCGATGGGTTGTTGCCCGACCACTGGGATTTCATTTTTATAACAATACAATAATAATATTAAGAAATGATTTAACCCTAAAAATAGTATCCAATTCCAATCTCAATCCATTCCAACCTTTAAACATAACCAAAATATTTCTGTTCAAACTCACAGTCGAAGATTTATAAAAAAGAAAAACACAATGAAGATATATTTTCTGCCTAATAACATGTGAATACCCTGTCAAGTTTTCTAATAAAACACAATAATACTCTACATTATAATAAAATCTTATTGATTAAATTTCTGAACCATAATTCTTTATAGAATACTAGATATACTCATTATATCCAAAAATATTGTAAAATTCAAAAATAATGGAATAAAAAACAATTAATTAGTTTCCAAGTAGTCATGAATATCAAATATAATTTTTCCAAATCAATCATTTCTTATTTCAAAATCACAACCTCTGTATCAGGACCATATTAATGATTTTATTTCCTTTATCCATGTATTTACCAAAAAAATTAACTTGCTATTGAGTTACATTTCATAGAACCATATAATATCAAATCCTCAATAAATTTGTATTACATTATAATCCGTATTTATTTCCATAATTCATATTACCATAACACTGTTGATAAACAACTAAAATTAAATAATTCATTAATAAAAACATAAGAACTCTGGTCATTCATCCTTATCTGAGGTAGTATCATAACATTATTATTATCCAATATCATAATTTGGAGAATACTCTGATGATTTGGACATTGATTCACGTACTATCCCAACTCATTGTAGATGAAGCATTGAATATTTAAAACATTTTTCTTACCCATTCATTCTCCTACTAGGGGTCCTTTTTCTCCACACATATTACAAACTCTCATTCCCTTCAACAATTTACCAAGGTGATTCCTTCCTCAGTTTTCACATATGGGAAAATCCCTCTTTCCACACTTCCCTTTATCCATTTTCTCTCTACAACCCTTTTCTTCTATAGCATACATTGAAATCCATAAGACTCATACAATTTATTACTTATCTTATTAACACATGATACTATTTCATCATATGATTAGAATATATGGGAGACTATTTCCCTTCAAAATGATGGTGTAATACCATGAAAGATATGATCCTTATTACTCTTTGGATCATGAGTATTGCTGGAGTTCATATTCCTTCTATTGGGAACCATTTCTGTACAATGGAATACACTATGTTAGTTTATGAATCAAAATTCATAATTCCAAACATGTAAAATACCTAACGTAAATTGAAAAGTGTATGCCTATATTGTATAATCATAAAAATGATTTCTTTGAGAACATATTTACTCATAAATCCTTTATAATGGTTTGTAAAAAAATGTGAATTATACTAAGAATATCCCCTGAGATTATTGTAACCAAGAGTTTAGTAAGGCCCATTGTCATGTACCAGGATACCCCAAGTCAAACCCGAAATGCCTTGTTAGAGTTTTCATTCCTAGGTTTGTCTATGCCAGATCCGCCTCTATCAGATCATATCTGGATAGGAATTTATTTCATAGAAAAATAACAAAATATCTACATTAAAAAAATTAAAGGAAGTTATTATATACTAATCCTCAATGTTTATCTTAGGTTAATGTTCTTTAATCAGTGTTTTTTCTAAATCTAGTTTCCATGGTTTGTACTAAACTTCTTCTGATACCAACTTTAATGCCCCTACCCCCGAATATCGGAGCTAGTGAATTATTTTAATACATTAACCCGATTATAAGGAATCATTTCCCAAAGGAACAATTAGTTTAGCAGTCATTGAAAATAGATTACATACATTAACATTACATTACAATTTCTAACATGAAATATTGTTTATATTTTTCATTGGGAACACCATTATTCCCCTATCATAGCACCGCATATAAATCACAATACACTTCATGGAATCTTGGGAATATAAAACATAAGAAAGGGGTGATCTCAGATGCTCAGTAAGGGTAAATACATTAGAGGAAGCTATAAGAATTTAATGTTATATGAGTAATAAATACATCAATCATTTTAAACATGATATTGAACATAATATGGAAAAAATAAATCTATCATCACCATACAAACATGCACATGAATATTATACTTGTCAAATAATCACAAGTAATAAATAATTTCATAAAGAGGGAATTCTTAATGGCGGAGATCATTAAAACATGTTCAATACAATATGGAAGATTATTTCTATAACAAATCAACATCGATCAAGAATAATATCCAGTAAATGATGTTCATATAGTATAAAATAATCAGAAAAACTCTTTGAGAGAAATACCGTTTTTTTAAATCATTTAGAAATATCATAATTTATAAAGGAAGTCATTATAAGTGATTTTTGAATCAATGTGTCCCATAGCTCTTTGAAAAATCATAACATTATTAAAATTTTAAAATAATTATGTCCCTAAAAATAAATCCGTAAAATCATTTTGAAATCATGTACTTTAATTAAATAGATTTATAAAAATAAATATTCAAAACATTTAACATTATGATATAGTTAAAGAGTCCCCTTCCATTAAACCATAAATGATTCCTTTTGAAATAATTTATATGAAACATGTACATGGATGATAAATATGTCCCATTAAATACATATATATAATCAATCTTGGAAAATAATGAGATTGAAAAATTTACCCTTACCTTGCTTATTCTATTGGTCGAGGTTACGTTAAACCTCTTGTATAATGACCATAGTATGTTATTAAAATATAACAGAACCATATTAAAATTTATTATATCATACATGATCCATTGATGACATATACTTCTAATTTAATAATTATTTCCATGTTAAATTAACTTTTTGGGTAATAATCACATTCCTTATCCTATGTGTTTTAACTTGTTACTCTTGATCATATCATTTACACCATGATTTAAATACATCCAGAATATAAAATGTGATTTATATATCATATATATATAGAATATAAATATGTATAATAGATAGATATATGAAACAAAAATCAATGTTTATGGAGATGGTAGGCCGTACGTGCGCATAAACGATGTTTCCATTTTTTTATCCTATTGATAGAAAGTAAGTGAATACGACATATGTATGTACACACACACACAAACACAGACACAAAGATATATATCCAGTAGTATTATTATGTCATATATTACAAATTTATTAACAATATATATTTTTATAATCATCGTTGAATGGTGAATGAGGAAATAAATCTCCTTGCATCGTGGAGATGGAAGGATGTATGTACATACTAGAAACAATATCATTTAATTTATGATTGAAATTTCTGAAATTAGATTGTATATTAATTTTATAGAGACATTATAATGTTGTTTTAATTATTTATATAAATATTACTCATCCTTATATCCATCCAAATAACATAATGTTTGGTTACAAATTACACCACTTTATGGAGACGGTAATTCTTACGCATGCACGTATGGTGACTTTTTCATTAATAGAATGGATAGAATAATAAGTATTATTTTACCATATTTATAATCAAATTACAGTATGTATAATATTCTAGAGATATTATTTTGGTTGGAAAATAATAGAGATATAGAAAGTGGGGGAAAAGAAAAGAACATCGAAAGGGGTGATAAAATAATTATCTATTCTTTGGGATTTTTATATTGATTTGAACAAAAGAGATCCATTGGTTGGGTTTATGATCAATGGAAGGACAATAGGTTGAATTGGGTGAATTTGGGATGGGATTTGGTCTGGGGTTTGACATGAAATATGGAATTTGAGGTGTGATATTGAAAGAAGGGTATGTACCCTTTTATAATAGAGGTGAGGGTCACTTTCAGAAATGTTTGAAATTTTATTTTATTATTAAATCATTTTCGTTTTATAATGGCTTCAAATGAATTATTTTAGAGTCTTAGGTGGTTATTGGTCGAAATCCTCTCAACCAATAGGTTTTAAAAAAGTTTACATTAAATTTTGAACCTTATCTTTTAGATTTAACTCTAAGTTAAATAGTTTAACTATTACAATGTCTTCATGTATTTTTATATTACATGGTTAATAAACATAATATAACATGAAAAAAAATCCCAAGTGCATCATTAATGACATATATATCATTATAAGATTCCTTTAGCCGATCCTTAGATTTTTAAGACTGTTATATAATTTAATAATATAGTATTTGTTTCAAAAACTCATTTATGTACATTTTGACACTATTGGGTATTTTGTTTTTATTAAGTCATAATAGTATGATTACGTCGAAAAATATTAATTGAATCAAACCTAACATGTCATATTAAACTATAAAATTAGTGTAATGCATCAAAATTCTCAATTAACATTTATTTGGATATATATAATATAAATTACTTTAATATCTCATTAATAAGGTACTTACTGAATCATCATTCTGTCATAAATATATATAATTATATAATGTCTAAAAATTACAAATAAAATACCATTATGAAGGAAATATCTTTATCTTTCTAATTAATATTTATAGTACAACGTATCTTATGTATAACCACTTATTAAAAATGGTTAATTATTAATCATTGAATTTTACACTATTAACTCTTATTTAAATAAAATAATAAGAAATGTCCTAATATAGTACAAGTGCATCAAAAGAATTATATTTTATACCTAAGGTTTTTTTTGATTGAAATTAAATTATCCAAATGAATTAGGACATGTGTTAAGGTAATTATAATATAATTATTACCTTTAATGACCCTATTATTTTTATCTATGGCAAATAAAAGTCAAAAGTTACCATACACCAAAAATTATTTTCATATTATTAAATAGCATTTTACATACGGATGTCAACAATGTCTCTTAGATTTTGGAAATTCAATTACCCAAAGTGGTAAAATTACATTTTATGAAAAAAATTGAATGTATTCAAAAAATACAAAAAATTCACTCTAATTTAAATTTTATATTTTGAATTAAATAATTAAATATATTTTAATAAATATAAAACATTTAATTTTCATTAATTAATTTAAAATTAATTCCCATTTTCAAAACCAAAAAGCGTGTTTTAAAAAACTAAAAACTATAAAAACATTGACATGTGATTATGTCAAATTTAAATGTGAAATAACTTATAATTACTTTCATTATATTAAATGATAAAAATATAATCTAATTAAACATCAAAACCATTCAAATTCATAAATTAAGAGTATAAAATATTATGATTATAATTTTTTTTCAATTAAAATATAATATCTTTTTACTATTCATCAAAATATGAAAGTTATCAGAAAAGTAAGAAAAATAATCCAAAGAAAATTTTTATGTCCTGATTCTAAAGGTGAATTTAATTTAATTTTATTGAATTTATAAAACTATAAACTATTGGATTAAAAAATGGTTCTCCATTAAAAGGCGGAAAAATTTCATTTTTTAAAAATTAATTCTTTTATATGAGAAAATGAATTTTTTGTTATATTATTTCTAATTAATAAATTATATGGATTCTAAAATTATATGGACTGTCAAAAATTCAAAATTCAGTTAATCCGACTCATAAACAATTTTTGAATAGCTAGTTTGGTATGTCGTGGTGCACTCGAACTTAGTGTTGCATGTAGCACATGTTATTGGATTACTTTGAAAAGAAAACATATTATGAAATCATGGGGTGTTACACATCTGCTATTTTTAACCCTTATTCAGTGTTTGACATCACCCCTTTCACTGTTTAACTTCAACTAGTGATGATGAGGATATCATTTATTGAGTTCATGTGGTGGCAGTTTTTAGTTTTTTCTAGGTACTGTATTTTATAACCATTTCCAATGTAATTTGAGTTACATTTATGTAAATAGTTTAATTGAGACTACTAAATTGATCATTCTTTTAGGATTTAATTCTTTCTAACCATTCCAATATAATAAGTAATGCACCAACTCTGGCCTAGAGGTGTTTGGGTGTTACAATTAAAAACAAATCTATTATTACACAAAATGAAATTTTTAAAAGGGAATTGATAAAAAAAGGTATTAAAGGATAATTAATGAATAATATATGTTAATATTTAATTGAAATTTTTTATTAAATAAATTTGTAAAAAATATATATATTTTAAATAGCATATTCAAACCTTTATAAAGGATGTTGAAACATTAGGTAAGGGTATTTTATCTCACTTTTATTTTAGTTGGACACATTCCTTATACTCCACTTGTTTCTTTTGAGTTGTGTATATACATACCATGAATTTATATTATGATAATTATAATGATAAATATTAGATTTAATGTAATGTATCTGAATTTTTTTGTACTTGTTTTTAATTATATGGAATTATTTCAAGACATCTCGCTTTAACGACACGTGAATCCAAGGCCGGTGACCCCAGAATGGATTTTTGATATTTTTATAATGTATATTAAGTGTATGTGTGAGTGAGATTTTATATCATTTGAACTGGTGCTCTGATTTAAAATCTGAGGTAACTATTGAACATGCAGTGCTAAGATTCGCTGAGGAAAATCTGATGTTTGACCAAATATGTTTGAATAAAGAAGATATTTTTTATGAATTTTCAAAGAAAATAGTAAAATAAATACTTCAAAGTTATTTTATTGTTCACACCATTGAGTGGGGGTAATGAAGATGTGGTGCGATGATAAGGATCATTAATAGAGATTCATTAATGGATCATTTCTAACCACGATGTTGTTATATTAATGGTTTGTTCTTGG
This sequence comes from Viscum album, assembly GCA_963277665.1. Classification (NCBI taxonomy): domain Eukaryota; kingdom Viridiplantae; phylum Streptophyta; class Magnoliopsida; order Santalales; family Viscaceae; genus Viscum; species Viscum album. The sequence continues at coordinate 109,090,028 of OY728121.1, forward strand.
ATCATTAAATGTGGGTGATTAATGATCCTCATTAAAGTGAAAAACATCCATATCCATGTTTCATATATTTTTATAATGTGTTTCAGTTTGGATATTAAAAAATGTGGGGAATCTATGAAGAAATAGCAGCGGAATCCATCTCTAATGATGACCGATACACGAAGCGATGAACGTTTGGAGGATTGGATCGGGAGGATGATGCATTATGACCAACACCAATGATCACAGATCAATGATGATGTTGAACTCTTCATTTGACCTCAGCGGATCTAATATATCTCGGTTGGGATTTGAAACCATTATTATTTCCCCATTCTTATTCCAAATGTTGACTGTGGATTAACCCACGAAACAAGTTAATCCACTGAACATGGGTTCATGAAGGTGGGTGACTTCTTTTTGGATTCCTTTAACCGAGATTATATTATAACATTTCATGAATGAATTCAAATCCCTGGAACTCCCATGTCTTTAATCCACTATCATAGAGGGAATAGTCTGACAAGAACAAGGCATGAGCACCTCCAACATGTGCGTTCATTGTGGTTGTATCCTCAATGTGGCAACATGAGGAATCTAGGGAGAACACATGTATGGAAGTGACCCGAGAGGCCTATAGGTACAAATAGATCAGAAAGTAGAGCACATTAGTAATTCCAGTGGACTGCTGGCAAGTCAACGCTAGTTGTAGGGCCAAACGATGGACCATGGCGAAGGCGGCGGGTGGAGGGAGTCAGCGTGCCTAATTGCACGCCGTAGCATCATAAGGATGGCGGACTACGTCCAGGACACCCTGGAAAATTAATGAGGCCGTAATAACTCTAACATTGCATTGGAGATCTATGACACAAAACTTGATATCCAAAGTTCAATGTTGTCGTGGCATGGATCAAGGAAACCAACAGACTTGGTTCATGGTTGATGTGGAGGAAGTGACCGCTCGGGTGTGTCGGTGACCACGTGCGGTGCAACACATGGTGGACCAAGGACGGTCAAACCTGAAAGAGAGGTAGACCTACAACCACAGGGAAGCATAGGAGATAGACGTGTCTTCTTGCCAACTCTGGGGGTAGTTCGAGGGTCGGACCCCCTATCACGGACCGGGTGAACCCACGGCCGGACCCTAGCTACCAGGCCAGATGTGCTCTACCGTGCATGACCCGCGCTACCGGTTATGACCCACCCTTCGGGATGGGCATGACCTGTAGCCTAACAGGTTGGGACCAGGATGGAATGGGTCGGTTTGGGACATTCTGACCGGATCAGACCAGACGGGGACACAACCAACCCCCTTAACTAGAATGCATGTGTCTCTCAAACTATTAATCTGATTGACACGCCGTCAATGGAGTTGGGACCCTTGAGATGAGATAGTCCATCTGAGATACTCTATCTGAGTTTTTGTAGAAGTTTGTGTATAAAAGTTTTGGATCAGACTCAAATACAGCCTCTCCCTTTTTACTAAAATGCACGTATCTTAACGACTAGGTGTATGTTCGACGGGTCATCTATAACGTTTGGACCATTATGCCGAGATAGTTCTTTTTAGGTTACTCTATGTGGGAGATTTTGGTGGTTGAGGTACATACAATGTCTTGAGGAGGAAAACCTCTCAAAATCAAGTGTGCTATGTTAAGAAATCCCGTGGTTGGTTGTGACGTGATGAATGAATAAAAATCCTTTGCGGGCCATCTCTTAGTGATAATTTATGGGTCAACAACTAACAATACTATGTGGGTCAACACCTAGTGATCCTGCATGGGTCATCCCCTAGACACCATGTGTTAATTAGAAATAGGGACACTTAATAGAAAACATTTATCATGCTTTATGACAAATCATCATTAATTTTGTATATAAGTCATACCTAGTGTGATCTCTATCTTTCATAGTGTGCTTTCTGTTTGAGATCTTTCTTGGTGGTATTATCTCTGTGGTATTTCCTCTGTGGTTTTATCCATCTTGGATTACTGGGAGACCTTCGGGGGTCTCACAGTCCCTACTGAGTATTATTATACTCACCCCTGCACGGGATTCGCCCACACCTATTGTGTATTGTGTAGACGATAGAAAAATTTTACCAAGACATTGGGGAGCTTAGACTAGACAGTTCTTGGTGTGGATCGATATATGTGGTGTGCTGTAGTGACATTCGATGGAGAGTTGTACTTTCCCCTCAGGTAGAATTCATGGTGGAAATCATCTAAAATTGTTCTTCTTTGGTTGTAGTTTCCTTTTAGTTTGAGATTGCATTCTTCCCCCTTAACATTTAGTTTACACACATCACTCTATGTGGTGGTACACTACGGTGGTGGTATTACTATTATTTCCCACATTGTTTGAATTTTGTGGTTTTCCATGTCTCTGTGTGTACATGATTAAATCTAATGCCTTTCTATTTAGGGATATCCTTTTCTGCTGCTAGTCACGAGCCCCTAGATTAGAGAAGGCATGCAAGGGGTAGTCACAACACGGTCCCTAGGGGAACGGACCTGACAAAGAAGTAGAAAAGGAGCGGTTAGTTATATCAGAATAACTATGAGTCTATATTTTCAATGAGGGAATAGTGTTTTGTGTCATGATTTTGGATTTTAGTTTAGGGATTCTCGTGTTGGTGGAGTAGCCGACATATCCATACCCCAAGACACTGAATTCTGTTTTGCAACATGATACATGAAAACACTAGTTTCATGTGTTTTGGAAATGTTTTTCTATATATATCTTTTGAGTTAGCTCACCATATATAAATTATTGACCTTGGATCATATGTTTACATTTTGGTTGCCTAGACGAAGATATCCAGCCTATATTCTAGTGATATATCATGAAAATGCTCCACTGAGCGATGAGGAATCAATATAGGGTCCACTAACACTGATAGAACCTTTGGGTGGTGTACTTGTAGGACCAAAACCATACAGAGAAGCAGTTACTACTTGTCCCAATAGTAGGCAGTTCACATAGACTGAGTTCACTGCCCATGTTCTAGATATAGAGGGCTTAGAGGATTCATGGTAATATAGATCCTTAGAAAGGTGAGTATTGGTTAGAGGTTGTTACATAGGTTTTTTCCTAGTGGAGACACCTCTAGACTTGAAGGTGGTTCAAGCCATTAGACATTTTCAGGGAACAACATGAAGATGTTGGTTATTTATGATCTTGACAAACGATTAGACAACCCTTATTTGGTCAAACATCGAGAGCCTTTGTAGCATAGAGTTTGTACCAATGATACTAATCTAAGTGCGTATTTAAGAGTTCTACACAAATGTAGGGTAGCCAGACTAATGCACAATACTCAGCGTGGTGTACCGACCTCCCCTACTACTAAAATGACATGGTACAAGATCCTTTTTATAGGGCTCAAACCACTGAGAATGGAATTCTATGGGATATTATAGAAATGTTTATTTCACTCAGCAAACTGACGTAGGATGCAGTTCTAGAGCGAGCTCTACTAGTGGTGAGTTTCCTAGCAGAGCATGCACTTATGATGAGAGACACCACCAGATGAAAAGTTGTAGAATCTTCTATAGCAGGTAGTAGGAAGAAGATGCAGAAGCCCAAAAGGGCCAGACCATTTAGAGGATGAAACCTTGGATATAGGTTCAGAGGTGCATAGCTCGGGAGGAAGAGGAGGAAATATGAGGGATAAAGTTTGTCACTCTATTGGCGAACATGAAAACATGGCTAGTGACTATCTTCCACCCTACATGGATGACCAACATGTGGTTGTGGGACCGCAGAGATAGTGACACAGGTTCTAGTGTAGAGGCTTACAGGGCAGTGGATGTGGCTAGGGAGTGGGTTGAGCCACTGGCAGTGGACAATGGTTCGATGTACTAACACGACCACCCCCATGAGGTTCCCTACGAGCTCCAAGAGAATGTGGAATGTGGCAAGGACTGCTTCATGTAATAGAGTCCTATGACCATGGCACTCCAGAGATGATTAGACGTATGATAATTTTCTACTCCACCATAACTTTAGTAGTTACAGACACATGTTCCAGTAACTCTTTTTTTTAATGACCACGTTCGAGGCTCATAGATTATGGTGGAGCTGTTGGCTCAATCCTTCTGATTAAATGCTCATATTGGAGGGTATTAGACAATGACACACTAGTGTCGGATGTGTAAGCTTACCCTATGAGGATAGAGATTCTACTGGGATCTCTTAGTAGAAGCATCACAGCCTTATGATGTCCTCATGGGTTTGGACTAGTTGTCTATAATCCATGCTCTGATAGACTTTTTTAATGTCAAAGTGTGGTGTATCTGTGAGGATGGGAGAATATTTTCCTTCAACAGTGAGACGGTAATCTTTGCATCAAATTATGGAGTTTCATGGAGGAGGGTGTAGCTGATCAATCTCAAGTTCTCTTTCCTCACCCACAGTGTGTTAGACAATGGGAATTCAAGATTACCTGTATTGGTGGAAAAGTATGAGGATGTCTTTCTAGAAGATATACCAGGAATACCTCTTCATAGAATGGTAGACATCTCCGTTGAATTGTTCCCAGGATGGACACTGATATCTAAATCACCATATCAGATGTATCCCATAGAACATTGTGAGTTTATGATAAAGTAGGAGGACATGAAGAGGAATGGATTTTTATGGCCCAATGTTTCTCTATGGGATGCCCTGGTTTTGTTACATGAGTTTGAGTCTATGCATTGAATTCTAGAACATGATCCATGAGACCATGAAGAACAAGTATCCCTTTCAAAGGATTAATGACCTTTTCAATCATCTGAAGGGATCGAGGTGGTTCAAAAATATTGACTCCAGATAATGATATCATCATCTTGGTGAACAAGGTGAGGATGTACCGAAGACAGAAATTAGATGCTGGTTCAGCCAGTATGAGTTTTTGGTGTGACCAACACCCCAGGAGTGTTCATGAGACTCGTGACTTGTATCTTCTGGCCTTACCTAGATCGTTTTGTGGTGGTCATCAAAGGTGACATCTTGGTGTACTCAATGTCAGAGTAGTATTATGCTACACACATACGGATAATCATATACGCACTCCAAGAGCTCCAGAATTATATTAAGCAATCAAAGTGATCGTTTTGGATTCGATAGGTCCACTTTCTAGGACACGCCATCTTAGTGGTTGGATAATTAGTTGATCTAGTGAAGGTATAGGTAGTTCTTGTTTGGGAGGCACCATGAAACGAGAATGAGATGCAGAGTTTCATGGGATTGTCTGGATACTACTTAAGGTGGGTTCCCAACTTCTCTTGACTTGAAGCACCTATTAATGCTTTGATGAAGAAGGGAAAAAACATAATATGGATAGTGATGTACTTTAAGAGCTTCCAACAGCTGAGGTCAAGGTTGAAAAGTGCTCTTATCATGAGGTTTCCAGAAGAGGGAATCAACTACATGGTATACTGTGATACAAATAGGACTATACTAGGTTGTTCCTCGATCCAGGAGAGAGAATTTATCAGCTAGGGCTGACAAAAGTTGAGAAATAATTAGCATAACTACATGCCCCTTGACCAGGGGTTATCAACATTGGTTTTTCCATTGTGGATTTGGAGGCACTACTTGATTATTTAACAGTTTACTGTCCACTTTTCCCACAAGAGTCCAAAGTATATATTCTCACAGAAGGACCTGAAATTGAGATAGTGTCGATGGATGGAGTTTCTCATGGATTATGACATTTAGATATTCTAAACTCTATGGTGGGTGAACATGGTGGTAGACACACTAAGTAGGAGGCCTGGTTTACAACTACCGAGGGAGGTGAAAGAGAATCTAGACACAATGCAGCTAACCTTCATTGATAGTGATGGAGTTTCTTACCTTTGGTATATGAATCTCAATCCCCCGATATTATATTGTGTTAGGTAACCATAACTTGTAGATGTTGACTGCAAGACCTAAAGTGCTCATATGTCCTCAATAGATACTCATGAAGGATTTTCGAGAGGTGGAAGGAATATCATATTTTTTAGAGGACGCCCCATTATACCAATTATGTTACAAGTGGCTGTGTTAATGTAGTTCAATACATCCCCTTTGGCGGTGCATACAGGTGAGGTTAGATTTACCAGGACCTCTGCCATCAGTACAAGTGGCCATGGATGAAGAAACAATGGAAGTGTTTATTTCATGTTGCCTCAATTGTCAACAAGTGAAGGTTGAGTATCATGTCCCGGTAGTCTTGACACATCCTCCTGAGGTTACAGAGTGGATGAGTAATGGTATCTCCATGGGCTTTGTGAATGTGTAACCAAGCCTGTACAAGGGCCAAGATTCTATTTGGGTGATCATTGAACGACTCACCAAGTCATCTCACATCTTACCCATCAAAGAGAAGGTATTGGTAGAGGTTATGGGGAACCACTACATCTAAGAGATACTGTGGCTTCAGAGGGTCCCTTCGATGATTGTCTCAGACTATTATTCACACATTAAATCAGGATTGTGGGAGGTGTTGCAGGAGTCATTGGGGACTTAGTTCCACTTGACCAATGATTTTCTCCCCCAAACACATGATCAAAAAGAGTGGACTATACTGAACTTATAGGACATTCTATGTACTTGTGTCCTTGATTTTGGTCATATTTAGGAGGAACACATGACACAAGTGGAGTTTTCATACAACAACAATTATCACTCCACTAATGGCATAGACGTTTTTGAGGACTTGTATGGGTGGCCAGACAGATCACCCCTATGCTAGACAAACCTAGGGGATTCAGAACACATCGTTCCGAAGTTGGTATGGGCTAACACTGAGAAGGTGATGATCATATAGTAGTGCATGAGGACCCCAAAATGTATGAAGAAGTCTTATTATGATTGTAGACGGAGACCCATGGAGTTTGAGGAAGGAGATCATATATTCCTTTAGGCCTCACACCAATGTGGATTATAGATATTTTTCTAGGGCGGAAAGCTATCTTCATGGTTCATTAGACCTTTTCATAACATGATTATAGATGGTGAGGAGCCATAACTCCAAGGTCATCCCCAAAAAATGCACTGGGTGTAGGATGTTTTCCATGTGTCACATCTGAGGTGGTATGTGCATGATCAATCGCACATCCTCGACTGGGGTGAGCTGGAAAAAGATGATGGGTGACATTTGAGGATTTCCACTTGTAGATAGAGGTTCAATAAGAGTGGTTCTTCATGTATGGTCGATTCCTATAGTGCATTTTTCGTGGAAGCATGGGATCCTTTAATAGAGAATAGTGGAGAAGGAGGCTAATATTCTAGATTAGTAACCCCACATGATTGTATAGCCATTGCTTAGTATTTTGGGGTTGTAAAGCCCTAGGGTGGGAAGAATGTAGTGTCCCAAAATTACAGTGTAATTTTTTTTAATAATACAAAATTATTTTCAGTCCACATGCTTCAGTGGCATGTGATTTTGAGGCCTGATGAGCCCAAAATAGAATTTTGATCTTTTTTATAATTATGTTCAGTAAACGTGTGAGAGGGATTTTCTGTCCTTTGAATCAGTTCTCGAATTTGAAATCAAAGGGAACCGTTGAACATTTAGCAATGGGATTCACATCCTAGAATCTAATGATCGATCGGAAAATTCCATATAGAAAATTTATTTTTCATTGAATTATATTGAAAATAATAATATCACTTTTCCAAAGTTATTTTCTTTTTCAAACCATTGAGCAGTCGAAGATGATACGGCGGTGCAACGACGAGGACAATTAATTGAAGGTCATTACTGGATCGTTTGTAATAACGACACTATTATCATAATTATTCATTAAAGGATTGTTAAATTTGGGTCATTATTGATTGTCATTAATGAGAACAACATCACTATAAATGTTTCAATTATTATTCAAATGTGTTGCAGTATGGGGATAAGAAAACGTGGGAAATCCATCAAGAACTATTATAGAAATCCCTATGCAATGAAGAATGATGAATGAAGTGAATTTTTTTGGAGGATCAGATCTGGAGGTTGATGAACAAAGACAAAATCCAACGATCATAGATGGATGAAAACATAGAACTCTTCCTTCATACTTAGAGGATCCAACGTATCCATTTAGGCGTTTGAACCATTTAATGTTTTTTAGTTATTATTCCAAATGATGATATCATATTAACCCATGAACAATTTTTTATATGGAAAATTAATTCTTGTAGGATGGTTACTTATTTTGGGATTACTTTATTCGCGATTAGATTATTCATTCCATTTATTGAACCGAAAACCCCATACCTCCCTTGTCTTTAATCCTCTAACAAGGAAGTCATGGGCCGCTAAGAACAAGGTCTGAGAACCTCATCCATGTGAGTTCATTGTGGTTGTATCCTTAATGTGGTGGACAGAGAGATCTGGGTCATGAAATGGATGGTTGAGAGTTGGAAGGCCCATAAGCTCATAGTTATCAAAAAACAGACCACCTGACCAATTATAGGGCCCAGTAGAAGTGACCTCCGGCGCACTAGTGCTAGTGGAAGCTACCGACAGGGGATGTAGGTGGATAAAGGCAGTGTTTCCATCAATGTGCCATAATGGTAGAGGGTCAATACAACATTTATATTTTAGTATGTGTCTTGGCCATCAAGGTGAACAGTGGAGTTCGCGATCGCTCGACTGTTGCCCTGGAGATCTGTGGTGCCATGTTGTCAATGCAAGGACCAATTCAACCAACATAATCATTATACAGGTGGCATGGAGGATGATTCTACTCATCCTAATAATATTCTATGTGCGGTGCGATACACGGTGGGCCATAGAATCTCGACAACAGTGAAGAGGAATCCCTGCATCCGTAGTACAACAGTGGAGTTGGATGTGGCTCCCTGCTGCATCTTAGACAGGCCAAAGCCTAGTCCATCTCTTAGCAGACCGGGACAACATGTGGTCCAGTCCCCAACTACCTAGCCACACCCACACTACTAGGTAAGGACCATGTGTATCATCTAGGGTCTGGAAGCCCCTCAAATGGTTCCCCATACCAAGTTGGCTACATGGACTCAAGTGCATTTCCCCAAATGCAAATGTCTGATGACTTGCAGTGATTGCATATGGTTTGATAGTCCGAAAAATATTATCTCATTGGTAGAGTGTAACAAAAAATAATAATAATAATAATAGATGAATTAGTAAAGAACATGAATCTAATGTAAACAATGAAATACAACTAGATAATGATAACTAGAATGCATATAATATCAAAATGTTGTGGAATGTCACATGTTCTACGAAAGCTCAAAAACAGGTTACACTGGAATAAAGATCAACACAAAACCAATGTACAGTAAAACAAAATGGATCTTAGCAGCATCACAAGCCATGTCTGGATCCCATTCTCTCCTTCTACTAGGCAGCAATCATGTACCTTTTTAGGGATCCTTTCCCTTATCGACCCCTACAACAATATAGTCTTTTTGGGCCCAAAATCATGACCCAAACATGGAGTGAGAAATAAATATCATTAGGCATCAACTATAGGTCAGTTCCCATATTTCACTGAGTATATGAAAAAATATTATAAAAATAGTGAAATACATTAAACCTATAGGTAGACAAAAGTAAAAAATCCTACAAGTAATTTCATTCATTTACATTCCTTTAATATCCATTAATCAAGTCAATTCACAAAATTTTATATGTCTCGGGATCCGGACTATGCCCGTAAATACCCAATATAATGTAAACACAATAGATACCTTGGAAGGAAATCTTACAAGGAAGTGTAAATTGAAAAAAAGCATGTGATTTGGCTTGGAAGATGCGTCTTCAGTCATTATGTTTCAATACATATTAACGACAAGCCCAATTTGTAATAATTTAAGCATATTTAAATCAATGAATATCCTGATATGTCATCATTTTAGAATGTATCCAGGATTAGCGCGGTCTATCATCATTTCAACATGTATCAGGGCCAAGCCTAGTGTATCACCATTTCAACATATTTCGGGCCAATAACGTTGTTTATGAACTTCATCATAAAAACCAATGTAAGTTACACTACTACCTGGTTTTCAATAATCAACTCACAAGGGAAAAAATATATAACATGAAAAACATTTGAATTAAACAATCACAAAGCATTAACATTAATATTTACATGGGAACATTTATATAACGAATATCATTATAAAAAACCATTAAAAAGGGAAACATAGGAAATCCCATCGATATCAAAGGCCAAATGACTAATCAATGGTCATCTGATGGAAAACGAACCCACATATAGGCCCTAAATCAAACCAAATTATCCTAAACAAGATTTTATTAGTTTAATAAAGAACCTCAATGACATTATGTATTAACACAGTAAAATTTCCAAAAATGAAACACAATAAACATCAGTGTTCATCAAAATGGAACGTATAAAAAACTTGACATTACGAAATTAGCCGGATACCTACTACCTCGATGTAGTATGACTCGCCTCATCCTTCTTTGACATTAAATTCAAGCAAGAATGGTATAAATCAACAAAAAAGGACATTCATTCAACCATAAATAATTTCCTCATGAATATAAATTAATAATAATGACTCATGAAGAATAAATCACTTACTAAGAGGATTCAAACGAGATAGACAATGAAAGGATCATTGTTCAGATAATGCTTCAAGAGAAAAAAAGAGCTTCGGCCTCCTTGTTCTGCAACTCGATGAGTCTCTTGACCAAATGAGGAGAAAACAAGGGTACTACCCATTTTAAGAAAAAAACATGTACACGGTAGGTATACCCATATACACGATGTGAATATCATTTTACTATACATAGTTTTGCAGACTAAATTTGCAGGTCCCGCAACAACCTTTCTATAGGACTACGTTGCATGTATTAGGAAGTACACGGCGTGTAGTGGATTTTTTCTTCTCTCTCATGATAGCCTACTCACATGACATGTATCCCTATTATAAACAACCATACTACATGGTGTGTGTATATGATTACAGAGTGTGTAACCATAAAACAACCATTTTCTAAATTTCCCCTTATTTTCTCAAATAACAACTTATGGAAAAAGAATAGAGAAATATTGTACCGCAAAAGAAGAACCAGGTTCTTATAAACATTCCACCTTTAAGAAATTTGTCCCCGAATTTTCTATCCACACTTGTGAAGGAATATCTAAGAATAACTCTGAACACTGATCACATACATCGGCCTCCCTCTCCAAAGTCTCATCCTGCACTTGGTCATGCTTCCATAACACCTGTATGGTAGAAACTAACAAAACTCAGAGAACCTTATTGCACTCAAAGACTATACCAATAATATTCTCATCAAAGGATTCATCAACTTCAATCTCAAATGTTTCAGGATCTCAAATGGTCTGACATATCTTGGTGAAAGTATTCTCTATCTACTATTCCTCTTGTGCCCCGATATCTTTGTGACACTTAGGAAAAACATATCCACGACCTTAAACTACAAAGGTCTTATACAGTGATCGACAATAGAATTTTGACGAGACGGTGTAGTATACATTCACTTCTTAATCAAATAAGCCTGCTAAATAGTTTTCTGGACAAGACGAGGTCCCACTAGAGCTGCCTATCGTACTTCCATCCAACACATGGGTGTTCGGCCTGCACTATAGTTCAATGATTCATATGGAATCATCTAAATAGTATCATAGAATCATTTTTTATAGGTGAATTCAACCAGGGGAATATTATTCTACCAATATATCCCAATTCTAGGACACATGAATGCTACATTTCCTCTAGATCGTGTTTCGTAAGCCCAGACTATCCATCCATTTGTGGGTGGTATGTTGTGCTCAGAAGCACCTGGGTACCCAATGCCCTCTAAAAATTCTTCAAAAAATAAAACAAGACATAAAATCGGTGTCCCTATCTGAAACAATATAACGTGGGACCCCATGAAGTCGTACCACCTCTCGGATATACAGGTTTCCAAGATCATAAACACTATAGGTCTCCTTGATCAGAATGAATTGAGAGGCCTTTGTAAGTCTATCAAATACAAACCACACAACATCGTCATCTCTAGGATACCTTCATATCTCCATTATGAAATCCATCACGACAGCATCCCACTTCCACTCAAGAATGGGTTGTTTCTGTAAGTGTCCATCCTACAACTAATGTTCATCCTTCACCTACTGATAAGTGGAACACCTCGTAACAAAACCTACTAATTCTCACTTAATTCCTAGTAACCAATAATGACGAAGGATGTAGCGGTACCACTTGGTGACTCTGAGAATCATTTCACTAGATGAAGCATGAAACTCCCACATCAGATCCACATGTATACCCCCGAGAACCCACACACTTCCATGGATACATATAACTTCATCATAGCCAATCGTTTATCCAGGAGGAGGGTCCTCACCAGCCACACTCTCCAGGAGAACTAGGACATTAGAATCTAATATCTACCTTATCCTCACTTTGTCCAGTATGTTAGAGGTTACTAAAAAAGATGAAAGATATACATGTCACTGACTATTGTGCACCTCTAAATGCATCTCATAAAACAAAGAAATATACTTCCACTAACCACTGTCCTCCAGCACTGCGTGTATCTGATTCCTCCAGATCAGTTCTTTATCCATTGTATTCCCCTGTCTAGGTGCATGGGGAAGATCAAAATCCAACGATTGAAAGTATTCCACCCACATTTTATGTCTAAGATTACAATCACGTCGATTAAAGATGTATTCATTACTTTTTGATTTGTATACTCCAAAAAATATTCTCCCAATAAATAATGTATCCAAAAGTGCTGAGCATGAACAAACACATCCTACTCAAGATAATTCAATGCCAAATTCCCCTCATGTGACCGCAACTTCCAATATCCATACAGAAAAAATAGATCTCCCAACCTAAGAACTACTCCAAAACCAATACCTGATTCACCACATTATACAGTGTAATTAATTCCTAACTCTGGAAATATCAGTATCATCACCAATGTCAAACATCCCTTCAACTGCTGAAAGGATGCGTCACAAAAATTTGACCAGGCAAAGATCACATTGTTCAATGTCAAGCGTGTCATCGGTATTGCTATACATGAGAAGTCCTATAAAAAATGTTACTAGACACCAACTGGCCACCAAAAACTCCATACCACAAAAACATTATTGGGATTCTCTTTGGTAACTATTTCTCTTACCATCTCTGGATACCCTGATACTCATCTCTATGAGATGAAGTGACTTAGGAAGTGAATTTGATCCATCCAGAAGTGGAATTTTGTGAGCTTAGCATATATCTAGTTCTCTCTCTATGTATTCAAAAAAATCTCTAGGTGTTTGAAAATGGTTGTGTCAATTGTGAGAATACACCAAGATAGCATCCCCAAAAACCACCACAAATTTATATATGTTGGGATGGAACACTTAGACCATCAATTCCATGAAAAAAGATGGTGTGTTCTTGAAAATAGAGGAATAACCAAGTACTCATATAGGTCATACCTATTACGGATGGACGTACAAGGTATATCTTCCTATCGAACACATGCCTGGTGATATCCTGAACTCATGTGAATCATTGAGAAGACCCGGGCTTCTCTATGTTGACCAAACATGTCATATATATATGGAAAGGGATATCAGGTTTTAACCGTCAACTAGTTTAGTTTCTGATAGTCCATGCATAGCCTAAGGGTACCAACCGCCTTTTTCATGAATATGTAATTTGAACCCCCAGGAGATGTACTGGGCCAAATAAAACACATAGCTTCTATATCATTTAACTACCGATAAATCCCTTTAAAATATATCATAGTCATTCTGTACGGAGGAATGGATATCAGTTCAGCTCATGGCAATAGCTTGATAGTGAACTCCAACTCTCTGACCAGAGGTATCCCTGGGATGTCCTCCTAGAAAATGTCCCTGAAATAATCAACCACTAGAGGGATGTGTCCCAGACTAGTTCCCCAATAATCTATATTGAAACCTGTAATCTGGGCTGTCATCCCTCCCAGACGACGATGTTCACGTCTATCTCAGTTCACCTAAACATCCCATTCACACTTATGTAGAAAATCTATAACTCCAGGTGATGTAAAAATTACATACATCGATATAAATCAAAAAATGGTTGAAAAGGATCCAACCAATCCATTCTGAGAATGGAATCAAAGCATATCTTCATGATGACCTAGTGGTTCGATAGAAAGTAACACCCATAAATCTCGAGGGGTCACTCCTAACACTAACGCACAACAACCATTGTAATCCCTAACAGAGTGTCTAGAATCATCACATTAGAAGAAGTATAAACATAGAGTCCAATTATTTCCACAATAGCCACAGATATAAAATTATGTGTTTCACTAGTATCAATAAGTGCAGAAGATAAAATAGAGGCAAATATAATAGTAACTCTATCTATAGATGGTCCGAGATCATTCTTTTGCTGGGTCTATTGCACTACATAATTATGACCTATACTTCAGCCCTAAGACACTACTTTACGACACTGAGCTGACTCGACCAATTTTCGCAGTGCTCCTGGGTTCCGAAAACAACGTCCATGACCACCCCTCATCATGAATGACCTAACATATTCTAGTTCCCAAATTTGGGAGAATATGTTGACCCCACTCCTAACCATGGATTTGGTATTGATTGTCTCTCACTAGATGCTAGTGGAAACATCCTAGAGAACCGCTATAAATGGACCATCTTACCAAAAGCTTGGCAATCGACCGGGTCCATCGGGCACTGAGGATTAGTATTCCCAACCCTTAAAAACTAGTATCACATAACATGGAAACCAGAATAATGTTTCTTAGTAATCATATTCAAACAAAAAAGCTCCATACAAAGATTCTTACTTTCATTTGTGACAGTACCATTTCTTAGTGTCGAACCACCCTGGCTCGCACCACTAGATTCAAGTTGGATGGGCTCGGTAATTAGCTCTTGACTCACAGTAGGAGAGTCAAAATGAAACATGAAGACATCACATGTGATCAGATGTCAAACATAAGACCATGTTTAAATTTTCTATAATTAGATACATCATCGCCAATCAAAATTTGTGTGAATAGTTTAAGATCAATAAAACGGGTAGAAAAGTCCATGACATTCGTTGTGCCCTACTGCAGGTGCATGAAATCTTGTGTTTGGTTTCCCCTTCAATTTCATGGGTAAATAATAATCATAGAAGGAATCCTAAATTTAATCCCATGTCATATCCCAATATTGTTCTATATGAGTTAAAATATCCCACCATCTCTTGGCCAAATCACACAACATATAAGTCACAATCTTGGCCCTCCTCTCAAGAGGTGTCAGACGATGCTCGATGATAGTCAGAACTAATTCCAGTCATGATTCTACACCCTCTTGTCTTCCATCCCTGGAGAAATTAGGTGGATGATATTTCATGAATATACACATTGTCTCTTCCATAGATGTGGCAGCATGTTGTGCTCCCTAAAAGGATTGCATGAACCTCATAAAGCCTTCACAGAACTATGCATCTGCACCTATGTTAGGAATAACAGACGGTTCCACAGCTAGGGAAACTGGAGGATCCATCTACATTGCATGGACTACCATATCATGGGTATTATCATCACCACACTCCTAGTGGACATATTATGGTCGTCGAGTGGAGTGAATCTATAAGGTCAAGAGCACATCATAGTTAATACTTATTTCCAAGGGTTCCATTCAAATGTTCCATGAATGAAACATGAAAAGATCCTAAAATTTGGGAAAAAGGTACTACACGACATGTAAAAGGACTACACAATGTTTTCACTTATTCCATCACAGGTTCATGTGCTATCGTCGGCTTAGGTGCGTTTCAACACCAGGTACATGGAATGTTCCACCACGACATAACGTGTAAATAGGACCATCCTCCTAGCCATGTACTCCCACCTAGATAGTTCTACATGGTTTCTACTAGAGTAAACTACATGGAATTCATAAAAGATACAATATTTGTTCTAGTCCACACTCCATGGTTTAGGTTTTCTATCACACAGCTCATTATACAGCCAGATACAACACTTTTACTATTCCTGGTATAGGGCATGTTCTTTATAATATTTGGAAATCCATATCCCCTGAACAAGAAGAACACATGGCATGTTATTATAAACTACACATCAGGTTTAATTTGTTTTTTAGTAAAAAAACTCTATATTTTCCCAAAAACCCTTTTCGAGGAGAAAAACTAAACAGTGAGATGCCAAATTCTGACCTGTGTAGGCCCATACTCCTCATGAATCTATGTTTGACACCCAAGAATATCCTATTACATCAATTCTGAAACATGATCATCAAATTAGAACAATATTTGTGACATGTTCATTTAACCCCTAAATTTCATTAGTGCATGATTTCCCAATTCATAAGGTCATATACTCTTTATGGATTGAATAATGATGTCACACAATTATTTACTACACCCAACTAACATAACAACATTAAAAACTTTCATGTCAACTGTCACAATAGCATACAATAGATAATGCATACTATATGGAAGGGAATAATTCATGAAATGTGTTTGTAATGCGTTATTATATGATTAATGAGATGGAATACCCACATCTCATTTGGTTTCAAAAAAATAGAACCATAATTTCATCAATAGTAAGAGATGAAATCATGTGTGTCACCCAATGGTGAAATAAAATCAACTATAATAGCTCAAAATCAAAAGCACATTTCAACTCGAAACTATATAAATTTTCATTATACAAGGTGTATCCACTCTCGGGCATATCTAATTTCTAAATTTCATGTCCTTCCTCTTCATGTCTATTATCTCCATATTGTAAGACGACAAAGAAAAAAACCACTAATACTGCTTTGTAACATCCTAGGTCTTAAATTCACTCAAATGGGGCCCCTTACCTAGTGGGCCACATGGTCCCAAGAACATTTCCCAAAATTATTGAGGCTACTGACAAACAGAGGGGACTTAGGTTGCGATAGTGGTTAAAATATTTACTCATTGTTAGAGTGTAACATATTGTAATAAATAATAACAATTACGGAAGAATTAATCATCATGCAACTGATGTAAACAAAGAAGGACTACCAGATAAAGATAACCATAAGGCATATAAAATCAAAATG
The DNA here is from genome assembly GCA_963277665.1 of Viscum album. Lineage (NCBI taxonomy): Eukaryota > Viridiplantae > Streptophyta > Magnoliopsida > Santalales > Viscaceae > Viscum > Viscum album. Next base: position 109,107,097 of record OY728121.1, read on the forward strand.
ATGTGGCACATCACATGTTCTATGAAAACATCGAAAACAAGGTACTCTTCAATCAAGTACAACACAATACCAATGAATAGTAAAAAAATGGAACTCAGCAACATCGAATGCCATGGCTTGGTCCCATGTTCTTCTGCTTCTAAGTATCAATAAAGAACATGTGTTAAGAGCATTTACCCTATAGACCCCTGCAAAAATTTAGTCTATTTGGGCCCAAAATCCAGACCCAAATAGGGTGTGAGAAATAAATCCCAGTTGTAAACCACTGATGGTCAGTGCCAATCTTTTAATGAGTATATGCAATAGTAGTGTACAACAGTGAAATGTTGTAAACCAGCACGTACAAAAAAGTAAACAATCCTACATGTACTGGAAATAATTTACATTCCATTCTTGTCTTTTAATAAATTCTATTTAATAAATTCTAATAGTATTGCAATCCGGCCTATGCCTGTCAATCCTCTATATAATGTAAACACAATTGATACCTCATCGGTTTATCTAAAAAAGAATTATAGATCAAATCCAAGATTGTGATTTGGTTTCCCATACATGTTTTCAATCATTCAATTTCAATACGAGTCATGGGAAAACCATATGTATAATAATTTCGTCAAATTTAAATCCAGGACAATATTAATGTATCAGAATTTCAACATGTATCTTGGACTAGCTCGATGTATTAGCTTTTCAGCATGTATTAGGGACAAGCCCAATGTATTAGAATTTCAGCATATTCAGGGCCAACCCAGTGTATAAGCATTTCATCATAGTAAAATACACATGTATGTTATACTAAAACATGGTTTTCAATAGTTAACTCACTTTGGAAAAAATATATAACAAGTCTAACATAAAAATTAAACTATCAATAATATTTAACAATTATATTTACATGAAAACATTTATTTATCCAATTTCATTATAAAAAACCCTTTTAAGGGAGAAACAAGAAATCCCATCATCAACTTAATCCAAATGTCAAAACAATGTTCATTTGAGGGATAACACACCCACGAGGTGGCCCTTAATCAGACCAAATAATCCTAAACATGCTTCAATTAATTTACTGATGCACCTAAATGGCATTAGGAATTAACAAGGTCAGATTCTCAGTCCAGCGATACCCTAAACAACGGGGTTCGTCACAATGGAACATATAATCAAATTGACATTAATCAACTAGCATGAGACCTCTTACCTCAATTTAGTATGACTCTCCTCATCCGCCCTCGACTTCCAATTCTAGATTGAACAATATAAATCTATGAAACAAGGATAAAAATTAAACAATAAATAACATATTAATGAATTAAAATTAATTATAATGGATCTAGTATTAGAAATATCTTACCATGAGGATTCAAACATAGCTAACGGCCAAGATATCAGAGTTCCTATAGTGCATCAGGTGGTAAAATGAGTTCTGACATCCTTGTTCTTCAACCAAGAAATTCACCTATCCAAATGACGAGAAAATGTGTTCACCTCACATTTTAAGCTAAAAAAGAATTAAAAAACATGTATAATCATATACATATTGTGTATATCAATTTACAATTCATAGTGTCACCATCTTACTTTACACATCCCGCATCGACCTGCCGACATGACTACACGGAGTGTATTAGGAAGTACATGACATGTTGTGTATTTTTGGTCTATCCCATCAAAATGTTTCTCTCACTCCATGTATCCCAATCATACATGGCCATACTAAATTGTGTTTATATAGTATTACACAGTGCGTAACCCTAAAAAACCCATTTTCTCATTTTCCACTTCTTATCAAAAAAATAACCAACGAAAAAAAGAATAGAAGAAAATTATACTTTAGAAGAAGAACTAGGTTCTTGCACCAAGAAATTGCGTTGTAATTTCACTTCCAAGTCGGACTCATGACCCAACAGGATGGGCCATGACTGGTCTAGGATGTGTTAGGTCGGTCTAACCGGGTAGGATTGGACATAAACCCAACCAGCCACTATTTCACTAAAACACTAGTATATCTCAAAACGATCATCTAATTGACATGATATCAATGGAATTGGAACCATTGTGACGGGGAAGTACTTCTAAGATACACTACATGAGTTTCGGTGGACATTTTTATACAGTAAGATTGGATCAGACTCAAATCTAACTGGGCCCATTTTACTAAAATACATATATCTTAAAGACATGGAATCCATTCAGCATATCGTCTATTGTGTTGGGACCCTTACAATGAGATGGACTATTATAGTTACTCTATGTGAGGCTCTGTGGTGGTTGAGGTACATATGATGTCTTGAGAAGCAGATACTCCCAGAAATAAGCATTTTATGTGCACAAATCTAGTGGCATGATGTGATGTGAAGAATAAATAGCTATCCCGTGTGTGTTAGATCCAAATGATATTATGTTGGACATCACATAGAGATCTTGTGCAGTTCAGAAACTATTGATCCAATGAGGGTAATAACCTAGAGATCCAGTGTGGGTCTGCACCTAGAGACACTATGTGGATTAGTTGTAGAGCCTCTTAACCGAATAAGATGATCTGGCTTTATGACTAATCATCATTACATCTATACGTAATTTATACCTAGTGTGAGATTCATATTTTACTTTATGATTATTGTTTGATATATTTCTTAGGTTCATTACCTCTGTGGTATTTAAATTGTGGTATTTTTTATTTTGGATTACTGGGAGAACATCAAGGGTCTTGGGGTCCCTACTGAGAATTATTGTACTCACCCCTCCACAGGCTTCGCCTGCACCTGTTGCATCTTGTGCAGACGACGAACAAAATTGACTGGGACATTGGGGATCCATTACATTATGGTGCTCAGAGGAGGATATATTGACATGTTGTGTTGTAGTGACATCCAATGGATAGCATTACCTACCCCTCAGGTAGGATCCTTGGAGAACGACCTCTAGAGCCTATATATCTTTTATTATACATTCCATTTACTTGGGATTTTATTCTGGACCATTTAAATTCTATTTACAAACATTACTCTCAATGGTGGTACTTTTATGTTGATGTATTAAATTTTTTTCCTTTGCGGTTGGATTTGTACAGTTTCCCTATATGTGGCTCTACATTTTGAAAGGCAATGCCTTACCATTTTGTGACGTTCCTTCCTGATGCTTGTCCCCAGCCCTTAGCCAATAGAAGGCAGGCATGGGGTGGTCACGAAATGGGCTCCAAGGGATGATTCGTGACATATAAGTATATATATAATGTTTTTTATTTCATGGTGATTATGATTCAAAAGATACCAATGTGGTAATGGTTTAATGTTAAAATCTCATTAATTAATTAGATTGTTCATGTTATGATCAAAATGTTAAAAAAAGGTTTTAAATCCTTATAAAAACATTTTTTAAAATATGTATATTTAGGAAATATTCATGTCTTAATTTCAATGTTATTTTATAAAGGTTTAAAGAGACCAACTAATATTTTTTAAAACATAATTATTTCTCTCAATGGTAGAAATCCCTTTCTCTTCTATATACCTATTTTATAAAAATGCTCCAAGTAATGTTTTTAAAGTTATCAAATTATATATTAAATCAATTTGAACCATGTTTTAATTTTTATTAAGATGTTAAATTATATTCTTATAACAATTATCTAGGCAAGGCCATTTTGGCTTTTACAGAAGTATGAAAATAATATTATTTTAACTTGTATTGAATAAGTGGAATTATTAACCATAAGGAAAAATCAACGATTAAAAGATTCAATTATATGTATTCAAGTTTGTTTGAAAAGAAAATTAATTTTAACATTCTCAGTGAATTTTTAGTTTAACATGTAGATTTTCAAGGAAGAATGGATATTTTCATCATGAAATATTCAAGGTGATATTTCAAAATAATTTTCAATCTAAGATGAAAAAGTTTTATCATAAGTATATATTATTTTGGTTATTATCGAATTTTGACATCATTATTCATTTTATAGATGGAATATTTTTATGCTGATGAGATATTTATTTAACACATTCCATTCCCACATGTTATGAAATGATGAGTTTTTGAGATTAAAATGACATTGATTTCAATTAGATTTTCTATTATATGACATAATGTGAATGAGACCCTTATTTTTTAATGGGTCATATATTAAAAATATTATTTGATATTGTTCCACACTTATGTATGTCTATCATTATGTTATTGTGTATATAATATAACAAATGGTGGTTGTTACATTATAACCATGGTTGGTGGTCATTATAAAACTAAGTAATTGTGGTACCTAAAAATAACTCCAATGAATTGGTTAAAGCTTTATATATAATGAGATAAAAATTTCACTCAATTATATGGGATAGATTAAAATAGTAGATAGATTTATGGTCTTTATTTTATATGGAAAACTTGCTGATGGGATCGATCCACAAAGGGAAACCATTGATGACACATGATCAACAATGTTTGATGGTCAGGGTAGTTATCCCTAACCAATGATATTGTTTCTATAGATATGGTGCTTCTCAATATACATGATATAAAAATACTGATTGTGGTTTATATGGATTGGACACCTATATTAGTAATGTATTATTGAATGATAATAATTTATTCAATGAAAAATATTTATGATCTATTATAGGTCGATAAAGACATTTTTTTTATGATAATGATCCAATAATATTATTCGTAAACCAATCATCCATTTGATCATATATTTATATCTTCAATAGTTATCCTTATATATAATCCAAGATCACAATTTCTTATGTTTCATTACCAAATTTTTTTAAGAAAATATTTACATACAATACGTTTATAAATATTTCATAATGGTGTGATATTAATGGGCGATGTCAGATATATTTAATTAAATAAGAGTATTGTATAACTATAATCAAAATACATTAATCCATTATGGTTTCTGGTAATTTCATTTTGAATTAATTGATTATTCATTTTGAATGATGTCATATTTTTTTAGGAAAATAATTGGTTGTTATATTCCATCCATTTAATAATTATGTGAAAATATTTATTGATTTATCAAATGAATAATATAAATTTCATAGAAAGAAATTATTCCCCCACACTTGGATTATTTATTCTAAAATTTAAATTATTACATACTTAATTTTTTATACATGTGTGTAACTTTGTGTTAAAAAATATACAATTTAATTCATTAAAAAATATTAAATGTTGACTTAAATATAAATACATAAAATATTAAAGTGAGGAAAATATTATAAAACATTGATTCACCTCCTCTCATCATTATTCAAAAAATATATCAACATTTCACTATCATGAAATAAATTAAAATATAACTAAACTGAATAATATTTAATGGCATGAAAAAACTGAAAGTTTACAATTTTGTGGTTAATAATTTATTCAACGTCATTTATTTGAAATGAAAAAATAATATAACTGTACTCAGACTGCTAGAGTACCATCAATGGTACCGCCCACGCTACAGTTCATGCAACAATACCTCCGCTGCTACAATGTCACCATTGAATTAATAATAAAATGAAGCTTCATCCCCAACCTTCAAAAATGATTACAATACTAATCCTATGATTATATTTTATTTTAAATATTATTTTAAATATTTTATGTATAATATTATGCATGATTTGTCATAAAATAATATTATTATTGTTGGAAAATTTATTATCTCTTTAAAATTATCACTTGTTGAAACTTATTTAATGTTTATGGTTTAGGTATTTTTCATATTAGTTACATTTAAGTTATTTTGGAATATTAAATTTGGTAAAAAGTGAAATGAAATAGATAAATGTAGTTTTACTACCTATAATATAGTATTATATTATAAGCGTTTATCTATTTTTGAAAATAATTGGTTTCCTTAGACTTCAATTATTGGTTTCTCATTTTTTTAATATTAGAAATGTTATAGATAATTCTTTAAATCAGATACAACAAAAATTATTATTTTTTATGGCAGTTTTTAGTCATTATATTTCCTAATCGATTTATGTAATACTGTTTATCATATGGAATTTTAAATAATGATTTCATAGAGATGAACATAGGTTTTATTTCATTGTATGTATTGTGGTCCATCCACCCCTAAAGGAAAGTTTTTTAAAATATTATTTATATTAAATCTATTATCAAAAATATATTTTATTTATTAATTTTTTAGTTATATTAAAAAATAAATAAAAATATTTATTTCTATAAACGTCTCAATGTTTTTTTTAATCACTGTAGTAAGGGTGGAATAATTTTATAGTTCTATCAAAATAGTGATACTATTGGATATATAATGAAATTTTTTAAGAATCTCAAAAACAATTCTAGATAATAATTGTAGTAATATTTAATTACAATAATTATCTTATAATAGTATAAATTGATCTTTTGCCTATATATTATATGAAAAAATTAAAAAAACTACCTACTGCATCATATTTATCCACAATGTCATGGAAAATTGTGGCTATACGTTTTTTTAGTATTATTATGGATTATTATTGAGAACCTAAACAATAGGAGTAATATTTTTTTTGGATTCCATTTTCCAACTCCACATACTATATATCCAACACATTATTAAAAAAAATTACCATTACCAAAAATAAACATAAACATAATATTTTTATTTCATTAATGAAACTATTATCATAATAATACACATAATGTATATAGAGAGATAAAATATTTTCCAACCTTTTAAAACCCATAAGTAATATATAATTTGTTATTACATCTTTTCATAACCTTTTATATATTTATATGACTACATTAATGTATGCCAAGATAATTTTTTTTCAAAATATATAATTTATTTGAAAATAGTATCATTTTATATTCAATATTAATACTTTTATTTATCAATATTATAATGTAATATATATATATATATATATAATAGTTAAAACTAAGTTATTTTACATTTTTTTTATTGGAGTAATCTAGACATGGTATGTTTAGAAGAAACCAAATTCAAATATGGGCTTTTCATCTTTAGTGTGAGCGACTTTTATCCATTAAATGTGCTTTTTGACCTAAATTCGTCCTTTTAATTAGATTTACCTTTTTAATGTTGATCTAAAATTTCATTACATATATATACCATTATAAAAAAATATGATCATCAATAAATAAATTTCTTTATATTAATTTATAATTTAACTTTAGGAAGTAATTTTCCACAGTATAAAAATAAAAAAACATACCTTTTAAATTTTGGAAATTTTAATATCTGAATTTTTTACACTATTGTAATATAATATACTTAAAAAATTTATATTAAACATTTATAGTTCTTAACATTATGTGAAATTGATTGAATGAAAAAATTGTTACCAGTTGATGTACAGTACAATGTAAAGTGAAAAAAGGTCTCCACATCCTCCTCGCCATTGAAAAACATTTCACTTATATTATTTATAACATCTATAAATACAAAAGATAAAAATAGTTCTACAAGTACACCATAATCTCATTGTATAACTACAAATTAAAATATAATCATTTATAAATATGAAATAAAATTCAAATTTTGAAACCCATGTTCATTGAACATGAAAATAAAATCTATATGAATTATAAGAAGTTTTTAACCAAAGAAACCTGAAAATGAATCACCTTGATGTATATTAATTATTTTACTATGGACCTAATTCCTCATCAAGGGTTATAAAACAACCCAAATATATATTTATTGAAACCTGGACTCATCTTAAAACATTTATGTATTTCAACAAACAATTAATAACCTAATTATCTACGCCGACATCAATCATCTAAATCAATCAATATTTGTATACTTTCTAATAATATATGTCCTATAAAATTTATATTACTTGAAATTAATTCCAAAAACAAGATTTATCATTAAAAATTAATATTTTTATATAATATATGCGAATAAATAAAGAAAGGTACGAGTTTCCATTGTATAATAATGGATATATTTATCTAATATCACACTTTTTTACAATGAAAAATAATTACTCTCATATAATATATATTAATATAGGTTAGATTAAATTCCAAAAAATGAAATATATATAAATCCTTGGGTGTTATAAAATGGTCAAATTGAAATAGTTTTATAATAATTTATAATTTAATATAGTTTAAGTAAAAGATAATTATTTGTCTCATGAAAATGAAAAGAATAAAAAATCACACATAATATTAATTTACAAACAATAATTCAACCAATTAGTTGATGAAATTATTTCATGATATATTATGTAAATTGTTTCATCTTCATCCATTGACTCTATGTGAAAAGATACCTTCAGGGTAACTATTCATCACTCAATATCTCATAGAAATTATTTATAAAAATAAAAAAAACAAGAAATAAATAAAAGAGAATATTTACTGAATAATATTTAAATCCCATACATTTTACACTAAATTATCATACATTGGATCTACATTATTGAATAATAAATATAAAATCCTTGTGATCAATCATTTTTATTTATTAAAAGAACCACATCTTCAACAGTTTCTAAAACTAACTTATGTATGTACACATTATAAATTGACATCTTAAAAATGTTTATAAAATTATCAAGCTAGTATCCATAGTAACATCACGTAAAAAATTATTTAATACTCATTATATGTTAAAATCATTTGAATTGATAGTTTCATAGCTTCTATAAAGAACATATTCTACTTATCAAAGAGGAAGTAATCATGAATTTAATTTTTTCCCTAAATAGAATTAGTATTAAAATACCTCATTATACTAAATTGTATAATATTATATCTAATAATGAATCATTCATTATTTAGGATTCATCATATTAGGAACATATAAATGTTACTATCTATGAACCTTATAAATAAAAATATCATATATTATAAAAGTTTAAATAAATCATTAACCTAAATAAACATAATATAGATCATCATAAAATATTAATGACTAGGCGGTGTATTATACCATATAATTATTTATTACTTTTTAAATAAAATATCATAATATATGATTGTAAAGAATAGAAATTGTCTTTTAGTAGGATTTTATGTTTTTCTCACATTCATAACATCATTCCCAATAGTATTTTCATACTTATTATTGGGTATAACACTAATGATACCACCATATAAAACCCTTTTATAAACATCCTAATAACATGAATCCTAAAACAATATCATTACGATAGTACATTATGTGATGATATATTTCATGTACCCTTCTGTAATTACATTATATAAATGAATTTTTCACTTAAATCCCCCATAAAATATAAAATGAGTGGTAAAATAATAATAAAATTAAATCAAAAAATATTAGTGGAATTTACCATTAAAATTAAAATAAAAACTCAAAATGAATGTAAATGAAATTTATTTATTTATATTAATTAATCAATTTTGAGTAAACCACGATAATATTCATTATTTATAAATGAATGTTAGGTAAAAAATATAAAGGATAATAAATAAATAAATAAACAAAAATATTACTTATTACTATTCCCAATGAATCTATAAATAGTTTTTTAGCCTTTCACTAATATCTCTGAGGACCTATCAATATAGTGCTATAAAATCCTAAATTGACTAACATGAGAAAAAATTATTAGAATAAGAAAATTTTCATATAGGAGGTTGTGTAAAAAATCATTTTGAATTATTATCCCGACTGTATTATGATATTAATCAACAGTTAAATAAAATAATTATCAAAAAATATATAAATAAATATCATTTCCAAATTTAATGGTCACAACACAACAATTACACCAAACTCAATACAATAAAACCATGATTTTTTATATGAGAAAAATATTATCCATCAGTGAACCACCTTACAAGTCATTGATATTTAATTTTTCCTATTTTAATATATTTTAGCTTGGGATAAACATTTTTAACTATTCTTATTATTCAAATGTTTTCTTTCTATTATGGATACTCCTTAGTAATATTACCAAATTTACAAGGATGCAAAATCAGCATCATTTTAGTTTGTATATAAAAACATAACCTAGTATTATAAACAACATTATTAACATGTAAATTTAAAACCTAAAAGTCATTAATAATATAAATGGCATGTTTTTAATAATGACAAAATGAATCATTATATTAAAAACATTAATAAGAATCCATTGTATATAATATTAAAAAATTCCCCAACAATATTTTTTCATGAAATGTTTTCTAATATGATTGTTAATATAAAATATAGATTAATTATTTCAATTCAACCCAATATATAATAAAATCTCCTATGGTAATACTTTTCATCCAATGATTTATATTTTAATTGATTTTAGGTTTATTAAAACGAAAAGACTAACTTTGTCAATAAATTTTGATATTTATTCATGGTATTGTGTTATTCTACATATAATAGAATATGTTCCCTATACAAATCCAAAATATCTTTTCATATTAAAATTATTATTAAAATAAATAAATCCCATAATATTTTATCTTGTACATTATTATATCCAATATTTCATAAAAATGACAAAGAAAAATTTATAAGATCACAATTATTTATTTAAAAAATCATGTCTTTATTTAAGTCACATAATGCTATGCAGAAATTGTTTAAAATAATGATAAATATAGTTCTGACATACGGATACCCAACTTAAATAAATTACATACCACTCACCTATATTCTATCAAAGGAAATAGGACACAAACCCACTACTCATGAAATTTAATTAATAAATGACACTACGAGATGAAATCCCTATTAATTGGTTAATGAAAATCGATATTTTTAGTCTTAATATTTATTCCCACTTCCATTCTATTTGTAAATATATTTCATTATGTGAAAAATAATTTCTAATTCACAACTAAATTATCATTATAATACATAATAGAAATCGATTGAAGAAACCAAAAAATAAATATGTATATAACTCCTCAACATAATTTACTTAAATTATAACAACCCATAATTTACATACATTGTTAGTAATTCAAAATTTAAGTACACTTATTACAACATATAACAAGACCATGAAGGGACCGTATAGGTATAGTGTCTTTAGAAACTGGGAAACATAAACAACTGGTTCATAAAGCATCTACATTGTCTCCCATTTATTTAATCATATGTAGAGTCACTTTTGAGATATCCTAATTAATAACCTTCTTCCAGACCTGGGGGAAAGAAAAAATACAAAAGGGTTATCTCAAATTCCCAAAAAGGGTAAACAATAGAAAAATCAATCACATCATGAACATAACATTTTGGAAATCATAACCTGCAAAAGAAATCATAATTTCATATCATTGGATAAATAATAGAAGTGAAATGTAATCCCAATAATCATAACATAAAACATGAAACATTATGGCATACACACATAATCATAGAGAATCATTTCTTATTAGTCAAGACTCATTTCCAAGACTATCTTAATAGACAAAGTCTATTTCTGAATCGAGTTCATTCCTCATTTCAGTCCTGATTCACTGAACCGGTTTAACCATCCGTTCTAGCCATGTCTATCTCAGGACATGTAAAATCATTACCCAATGCATTGGAGGGAGATATAGGTCCCACCCATCTCATAATGATACCATTCTTATTTGTGCAACAAAATCAAAAATCATACATCATTGCATAACCCATGTAATAAAAATGGGAATCTTAAACATCATTCCATCATAACATAATCCATATAAGATAAAAGGACATCATAAAAATAATTCCATAATAACATAATCAAATCAATGAAAAAATAGGGAAAGAAATATAACTCTATATTATCTTATATGGAAAATAATTTTTATAAAATAATCGAACTCCATTCTTGAGGAAAATATCCTTTTTACTTCAAAAACATTTTTCATTTCTTAACATGTCATACAATTTTAAACAAAAAGAAGTTGATTAAAAATAAAATTGAAAACATGTAAAGGTAGCTTCTTGGAAATAATGTTTTAAAAATCCATTCATGCCGTATAAGTTAAAAAACATTCTTCTCGTATTTTTTCCGGAAAAGTCAAAAAGTACCGCATACGAAAAATGATAAAAGATTCCTTTCATATCTTTTACTAAAAACTCACCGAAGGGTAAAATTTTATATAAACTATTGTAGAAGGATATAAATATTACATATTGAGGAAACATGCATTTGGATGATAAATATTCCCCAGTAAATTCTGAATTATAAACAATCTCGGATAAAAATTGAGATTGCGAGATTTTCCCATACCTTAGGTCTGATTTGCTTCGTAAGTGTCCGAACCTCATGTATAATGAATTAAATAATTTCATTGACTTATTCCAGAATCATAATCATTGTTATCATATCATATATGGTCATATTCTTAACTTCTTATTAGTAATATTTCATTGTTACTTGTTATTCGGGTGTTTATTTCTATTTCTTCTTATGCGTGTTTTGTCGAATAAATTCTTAATCTTATTTTTGGGTTATAGACACCTCATTTCCAGAATGGTATTAGTGTAATATATATCAAATTCATTCATTCAATTTATTTATATAATCATATGCAATGAAGATGATGTAGAACGAGTCGCATCAAATCTTGGAGACGGTATTCCGTACATACGCACGAGCGATGATATCGTTCCCATGATCATGAAATTTTAATGGAGTGTATGTATAATATTTCAGAATAAATATAAATTTACAATAATAATTTATAGTAATTATTCACACCATTATACCCATCAAAGTAAGGTGGTGGTGGAAAATAGATTACACCACGGCGTGGAGACGATATTCTGTACGTACGCACGCGCGGTGATTTCTTTTTCCGTAGGATAGATATATGGTGAAATAGGGTTGTTTAATAATTATAATAACATATAATTATATGAGTGATACTGATGTTATTACTTCATAATGAAACAACTAAAGAAGAATAAGTGGAAGAAGAAATAAAGTTGAAAGAATCGGTAACAGACATTACCTCTTCTTTGAAGCGTCTCTTTGAGACCTCCTTTTAGGGCACTAAAATTGTTCTTTGAAGAATAACAGGACCTATAGGATTTCTCTAGGGAAGTGTAGAGGAGAAATTGGCAGGTTTTGGCCGAGATTGAAGGCTCAAAGTGTTGTGAGGAAGAGAGGGAGGAGGTGCCCTTTTATAAGGGAGGATAGGGGAACCTTTGGAAAAACAAAAAATATTATTTTATTATGAAGTCATATTTGGTTTTAAATAGCTCCAAATTGATTTATTTAGAAGCTAAGGTGGGGATGGGTCTAAATCGTTTCATCCAATAGAATTTAGACAAGTATAGGTTCCTATTTTAACCTTATCATTTAAATTTAACTTTAAGTTAAATAATTTTACTTTTACCGTGTCTTCGTGTTTTCTTACAATATATGTTTAATAAACTTACTATAACAAGCCAATCGAACCCAAAGTTGTTTATTATTAATATATATAGCCTTATAGAAGTCATTTGGCCAATCCTTATATTTTTAGGAATAAAATAACAATTAATAATATAATATTTTTTTTTAAAAATAATTTATGTCAATTTTGACACTATTTAGCAATTTATTTTAGTGAAAATCATAAAAGAATTATTAATTAAAAAAAGTTAATTAAATAAATAATAACATGTCATATTAACCTAGCAAATTAGTGTAATTCATAAAAAGTCTCAAATTACATTTATTTGGGTATTTATAACATCAATTATGTCAATATTTCATTAATAAGATAATTACTACATCATCTTTCTGTCATAAATAAATTAAATCATTTAATGTCTAAAAATTACAAATAAAATACCATTATGTAGGAAACCTTTTTATATTTTTAATTAATATTTGTAGTATAATTTATCTCATGTATAACCCTATATTAAATATTATTTACTTATTAAACTTTGATTTTAACTATTTTAACTATTTTAACCCTTCTTTAAATAAATTAATAATAAATGTCCTAATCTAATACAAGTGGGCCTAAATGGTCATATTTTATTCCTAAGGTTGTTTTTGGTCGAATTACACTTATCCAATATAATTATGACATGTCTTAGAGTAATAATAATATCATTTTTACTCGTAATTACCCTATTTACTTTTAACCGTGGTAAATAAAAGTAAAAAGTTACTATTCACCAAAAATTATTTCCATCTCATTGAACCACATTTTATTTTCTGACATCAACCGTGTCTCTCGGATTTTTGAAATTCCACTCACAGAAGCGGTAAAATTATGTTTGATTTAAATTTAAAAATTCTCCTAGGAGGTGGGTAAAAGACGGTGAAAAGTTCAATAATATTTTTATATATCTAAAATTATTATAAAATTACTCCAATTAATTACATTGAACTTATATAGGTATTATGTATCAATTTTGATCTAAAATAAATTTAAATAAAATAAATAATTATTTAAATAAAAAGTCGGTTTTTAAATAGTAAACTAGTGTTTTCACTATTCATCAAAAATTGAAAGTTTTCAGAAAAATACCAAAATTTCACCCTATGATAATTTCAATATTCTGAATCAAAAAATAAAGTCAATTTTGAAAAATAAAATTTACAAAATTTCAAAAAGTGGTTATTACTATTCATAATGGCTAGTTTTAATTATATTTTAAAAGCATATCATTGTTTAGTGAATCTCTGGATTGCGTACAACACAAGCTATCGAGGAAGGTCGCGATTGCGTGTAAAGAAAGCCAAGCTAGTGTTGTGTGTAGTGAAAGATTCCTTCGATGATTTATATAAAAAAATATTCCTTATAAAAGTCTCGGGTGTTACATTCTACCCCCCCTTACAATGAATTTCTCCCTCGAAATTCATCACTTTGTAACAAACATATCAGGATACCTATCCCTCATCATATCCTCAAGCTCCCATGTAGCTTCTTCTAATTGGTGGTTCCTCCATAAAACATTCACCATGTGAGTGGTCTTATTCCGTAGGACTTTTTCGCTACGATCCAGAATCTCTATCAGCTGTTCTTAATAAGAAGGATCTTGTTCCAGTTGTACAACATATGAGCTATGTACATGTGAAGGATCAGGTATGTACTTTCTCAGTAGAGATACATGGAACACATCGTGAACTTGAGAGAGATTTGGTGAAAGCGCCAATAGCTATGCTACCTTCCCAACATGATCAAGTATTTCTAAAGGACCGATATACCTGGGGCTCAGCTTTCCCTTCTTTCCATATCTCATTACTCTCTTCCAAGGAGATATTCATAAGAACACTTTATGACCCACTTAAAACTCTAAGCCTTTTCTTCGGTTGTCGGCATAACATTTTTGTCATCTCTGAGCTGCTATTATGTGTTGTTGAATAGATCTGACCTTTTCTACCATCTCTCCAACAAGATCAAGTCCTAATAGCTTTATTTCCCCAACTTCATCCCAGCAAGTTGGAGTCCTGCATTTCTTTCCATAGAGAGATTTATAAGGAGCAATCTGAATACTAGAGTGAAAGCTATAATTATATGAAAATTTCACCAAAGGTAGGTATTGATCCCAACCACCTTTGAAATCCATAGAGAAAGCTCTCAAAATATCTTCTAGAGTTTGAATCATCCCCTCAGACTGATCATCTGTCTGAGGATGATATGCAGTGCTGAAACTCAACTCCGTATCCAGAGTGTGCTGAAGACTTCGCCAGAACTTTGAGGTAAACCTCAGATCCCGATCAGATATAATAGAATGTGGAAATCCATGCAATCTTACAACTTCATTTACATATATCCTATAAAGCTGATCCAGAGAGAAATCATCTCTAATAGCAATGATGTGAGCAGACTTTGTAAGATGATCAACTATGACCCAGATAGCATTATTGCCTTTGGATATTTTTGGAAGTCCTATGACAAAGTCCACAGTGATGTTTTCCCATTTCCATTCGGGTATGGGAAATGGTTGTAACATCCCCTTAGACTTCTGTCTCTCAGCTTTAACTTGCTGACAAACCAAGCATCAAGAGACATATTCAGCAACATCTCTTTTCATGCCATCCCACCAAGAGTACTCTTTCAGGTCCCTATACATCTTCGTTCTTCCAGGATGAATAGAGAATGAAGAACTATGAGCCTCATCCAGCAACTCCTTCATTAATTTGGGAATGGGAAGAACACAAACCCGATTCCAGAACTTTATTATCCCATCACAATCAAGGTTGAATTCAGGAACATTTCTCAAATTCTGTTGTAACTATACATCTTCCTTCTGTGCCTCTTTAATCTTCACATGTATAGATGGTTGAAAATTCATTTGAGAAAGATAATATTTTTCCCCTTGCAATATAATTCCAAGATCCATCCTTTGTAAATCCCTAAATATTGGATCTTTTGTGATACTCATCATGGATAAACTTGAATGGTCTTGTCAACTTAATGCATCTGCCACCTTATTTTCTTTCCCAGGGTGGTAATGAATTGAGGAGTTTTAATCCTTAATAAGCTCCAACTATCTTCTTTGGTGCATATTCAGATCCTTTTTTTGTGATAATATACTTTAAACTTTTATTATTAGTATAAATATCACACCTTTATCTATAAAGATAATTCCACCAAATCTTTAATGAAATGATTACCGCATCTAACTCCAAATCATGAGTTGGGTAAATTTGCTCATGGATTTTCAACTGTCGTGAGGCATAAGCTATCACCATATCATTTTGCATAAAAACACACCCCAATCCCTTCTTGGATGCATCATTGTAGATCACAAACCTTTCTCCACAACAAGGCAATGTGATCACAGGTGCACTGGATAACCTTCTTTTCAACTCCTTGAAATTCTCTTCACATTCCTCCGTCGAAACAAACTTAATTCCTTTCCGAGTCAACTTGGTGAGTGGATTAGATAATCGTGAAAAATATTTCACAAAACGTCGATAATATCCAGCCAAATCATGAATACTTCGGATCTCAGTTACTGTTGTTGGTCTCGACCATCTTTTGATAACCTCTATTTTTTCTGGATCTACAGATATCCCGTCTTTTGAGATTATGTGACCCCAAAAATGAAACTTTTTGAAGCCAAAATTCACACTTGGTAAATTTGGCATAAGGCTTCTCCTTTCTCAGGGTCTTAAATATAATTCTCAAGTGATCATCATGTTCTTCCTTTCTCTTTGAATATACAAGAATATCATCTATAAAGACTACCACAAACTGATCAAGATAGTCTATAAAGACTCTATTCATCAGATCCATGAAGATATCAGGGGAATTAGTAAGACCAAATGGAATCACTATAAATTCATAGTGTTCATACCATGTACGGAAAGCCGTCTTTGGTATATCCTCCCTTTTGACCCTTAATTTATGATACCCTGAACGAAGATCAATCTTGAAAATGTATTGATCTCCACGTAGTTGGTCAAAGAGGTCATCAATGCGTGGGAGAGGATATTTTTTCTTGATAGTGATCTTGTTAAGTTCTTGACAATCAATGCAGAGTCTCATTGATCCATATTTCTTCTTAACAAATAGAACATGTGCTCCCCAAGGCGACACACTATGGAATATGAAACCCTTATTAAGATTCTCTTGGATTTGCTTCTTCAATTCCTGCAACTCAATTGGGGCCATTCTATAAGGTGTCTTTGAAATAGGCAAAGCACCTGGTACAAGTTCAATTGAAAACTCAACTTCACTATTTGGTGGAAGACCCGACAATTCCTTCGGAAAGACATCATCAAACTCCCATACAATGGACATATTATTAATCGTGAGTTTCTCACCAACCATTTGAGATAAACAACCTTCATTTAGTGGAATCAAGACACATAAGATGGAAGAAATTTCCACTGGAAGGTTATATTCATCCTTGCATCGATGTACGATCTAAGATTGATCTGGAATATGAAATGTGACTTCCCTTCTTTGGTAGTTGATATGAGCTCCATATAGAGAACGCCAACCCATTCCAAGAATCACATCAAATTCCACTATAGGAAGGATCACAAGATTTTCAGGAAGCACTTTCCCACAAACATCAATCAAATAAGAATTATAAACTATTAATGTGACTTTTGTGCCATTAAGTGTTGTCACAACTTACTCAAAATCTAAATGTTTAGGTAATACAGATATACCCTTAGAAAATTCTTCAGAAATAAAAGAGTGGATGGATCCAGAATCAAATAAAACTTCTGCTACTTTAGAGTAGATGGTAGGTCTACCTTTCACCACTTCGTTATCATACTCCAGATCGCTAATAGAAATTGCATGTGTCTTTCCTTTGTCTTTAGCCTTAAGAGTTTGTTGATGTCATTCATCATCAACAACCCTTGGGTTAGGGCATTGATTGGAATAATTCCCCATTTCCTTGCACTTGTAACATTGAAGTGTATGAGGTGCACTCTGTGTAGCCTTTTCTTTTTCCGCAAAACTAGACATCTTCTTCCCATTGTTGCGGCATTCAAATGCCCGGTGACCTTCATTTCCACATTTGAAACATTTACATGTCCCTTTAAGACAAATCCCTCCATGTTTCTTTCCACACTTTGAGCATAAGGGAAAACACATCTTCTTTTCAGTGTGCTCTTTAGATTTTCCATTGAATTCCATTTTCCTCTTCTTAACAAACCCATATGACTGATGGGTTACTCCAATATCCATCTCAAATTTGAGATCACATCGAACTATTTCCTCATATCTATTGAAGTCCCTTATGGATAATGCCCTTCGATGACTAGGTTTTAATCCAATAAAGAATTGATCGATCTTACTCTCATGATGGATAATAATACAAGAACCATACCTTACAAGTCTTGTAAAATTTTCTTCGTAGGTACCAATAGATTCATCATCCTTTTTCTTTAGTTCAAGAAACTCCATCTCCCTATTTGTTTGAAGAATACAAGGGAATTAATTAATGAAAAATAAGTTCTTGAACTAGTCCCATTTCATGGACTCAATATCATCTCTTGGCCTCGTATTCTTGATAATATTCCACCATTGATCATCATCACCTTCCAAACTATACACTGATATGATGACTTTATCATGTTCAGAACATTGAAGAACTGAAAATATCTTTTCAGTAGTACTGATCCATTGTTCAGCAACTAATGGATCAGTAGACTCGCTGAATGAAGGCGGATGCTGTCTCATGATGGTTTCAATAGAATTTTTCTCCTTCCTTTGCTCGTTTGGAAGTTTTTCATGATTCAAAGCTTGAGAAAGTTTTGTGATCATGGATACAAGATTTTTCATTCCATCTCTCATAACTATTGGTTGCTCAGTGGGACAATCATTGCATTTCCTGTCGCATTCCGCATTAACACGGTTCCTTCGGGTTCCAGCCATTGACTAAAACCAAGAAGAATAGTGTGAGCAACACTAATTATAATAGGAAAACCACATAATCAAGAATAAAATTTCACACATAAGGTCTTATCCTAGGTTATTCATGGCCATTTATAAAACACTATGATTTTGTTCTACGCATAGACATATCCTTAGGATTCTTACTAAGGCTTTCACATACTAGTTTCCAAAGGTTGACTATACATTTCCTCTGATACCAACTATAACGAACCATTCTTTACATACATTGTTAGTAATTAAAAATTGAATTACACTTATTACAACATATAACAAAACCATGAAAGGACCGTATAGGTATAGTGTCTTTAGAAACTGGGAAACATAAACAACTAGTTCATAACGAATATACACTGTATCCCATTAATTTCATCATATCTAGAGTCCCTTTTGGCAGATCCTACTTAATAACCTTCTTCCTGACCTGGGGGAAAGATAACATACAAAAGGTTGAGCTCAAATGCCCAGTAAGGGTAATCAAAAGAAAAATCAACCACATCATGAACATAACAT
Source organism: Viscum album (assembly GCA_963277665.1). Classification (NCBI taxonomy): domain Eukaryota; kingdom Viridiplantae; phylum Streptophyta; class Magnoliopsida; order Santalales; family Viscaceae; genus Viscum; species Viscum album. The sequence goes on from OY728121.1 coordinate 109,126,861, forward strand.
TTTGGAAATCTTAACCTGCAAAAGAAATCATAATTTCATATCATGGGATAAATCATAGAAGTTAAATGTAATCCCAATAATCATAACATAAAACATGAAACTTTGTGGAATAAACACATAATCATAGGGAATCATTTCTTCTTATTAAATACTCATTCCCAAGACTATCTTAGTGGAAAAAGTCCATTTCTGAACCGAGTTCATTCCTCATTTCAGTCATGTTTCACTGAACCAGTTTAACCTGCCGTTCCAACCATGTTTATCTCCTGAGATATAAAATCTTTACCAAATTCATAGGAGGGAGATATAGGTCCCACCCATCTCATAATGATACCCTTCTTATGTGTCCCACAAAATAAAAAATCATATATCATTGCATAACCCGTGTAATAAAAATGGGAATCTTAAACATCATTCCATCATAACATAATCCATATAAGATAAAAGGACATCATAAAAATAATTCCATCATAACATAATCAAATCAATGTAATAATATGGATAGAAAAAGAACCCTATATTATCTTATATGGAAAATAATTTTGATAAAAAACTTGATCTCCATTCTTGAGGAAAATATCCTTTCTACTTCAAAAACATTTTTCCTTTCTTAACATGTCATACAATTTTAAACTAAAAAAATTTGATGAAAAATAAAATTGATAACATGTAAAGGAAGCTTCTTGGAAATAATGTTTTAAAAATCCATTCATTCCGTATATGCTAAAAAACATTCTTCTCGTACTTTTTCCGGAAAATTCAACAAGTACCTCGTACGAAAATGACAAAAGATTCCTTTCATATCTTTTAATAAAAACTCACCGAAGGGTAAAATTGGATATAAAATATTGTAGAAGGATATAAATATTATATATTGAGGAGACATGGATGTGGATGATAAATATTCCCCATTAAATTCTAAAGTATAAACAATCTCGGATAAAAATTGAGATTGCGAGATTTTTCCTTACATTAGGTCTGATTTGCTTCGTAAGTGTCCAAACCTCTTGAATAATGATTTAAATAATGTCATTGAATTATTACAGAATCATACTCATTGTTATGATATCATATATGGTCATATTCTTAGCTTCTTATTAGTAATATTTCATTGTTACTTGTTATTCAGGTGTTTATTTCTTTTTGTTCTTATGCGTGTTTTTTCGAATAAGATCTTATTCTTATTTTTGGGTTATAGATACGTCATTTACAGAATGGTATTAGTGTAATATATATCATATTAATTCATTCAATTTATTTATATAATCATTATGCAATGATGATCATGTATAAAGAGTCGCATCACATCATGGAGACGGTATTCCGTACGTACGTACGAGCGATGATATCATTCCCATGATCGTAAAATTGTAATGGATTGTATGTATACTATTTCAGAGTCAATATCAATTTACAATAATAATTTATAGTTATTATTAACACCATTATAACCATACAAGTAAGGTGGTGGTGGAAAATAGATTACATCACGGCGTGGAGACGGTATTTTGTACGTACGCACGCGCGGTGATTTCGTTTTCCGTAGGATGGATATATGGTGAAATAGGGTTGTTTCATACTTATAATAAAATATCAGTATGTTAGTTATACTGTTTTTATTACTTCATAATTAAACAACTAAAGAAGAAGAAGTGGAAGAAGAAATAAAGTTGAAAGAATCGTTAACGGACATTACCTCTTCTTTGAAGCGCCTCTTTGAGACCTCCTTTTAGGGCACTAAAATTGGTCTTTGAAGAATACCATGACCTCTAAGAAGTTTCTATGGAAGTGGAGAGGGGAAATTGGTATGGGATGGTCGATATTGAAGGCTCAATGTGGTGTGAGGGAGAGAGGGAGGAGGTGCCCTTTTATAAGGGAGGAGAGGGGCACCTTTGGAAAAACAAAAAATATTATTTTATTATAAAGTCATATTCGGTTTTAAATAGCTCAAAATTAATTTATTTAGAATATAAGGTGTGGATGGGTCGAAATATTCTCATATAATAGAATTTAGACATGTTTATGTTCCTATTTAATCCTTATCATTTAGATTTAACTTTAAGTTAAATAATTTTACTTTTACCGTGTCTTCTTGTTTTCTTACACTATAAGGTTAATAAACTTAATATAACAAGCCAAAAGAACCCCAAGTTGTTTACTATTAATATATATAACTTTATAAAAGTCATTTTTCCGAACCTTAGATTTTTAGGAATAAAATAACAATTAATAATATAATATGTGTTTTAAAAACTATTTTATGTCAATTTTGACACTATTTAGTAATTGATTTTTGTCAAAATCATAACAGAATGATTAATTCGAAAAAAGTTAATTAAATCAATACTAACATGTAATATTAATCTAGAAAATTAGTGTAATTCATAAAAAGTCTCAAATTACATTTATTTGGGTATTTATAACATCAATTATGTCAATATTTCATTAATAAGAAAATTATTGCATCATGTTTGTGTCATAAATAAATTAAATTATTTAATGTCTAAAAATTACAAATAAAATACCATTATGGAGGAAATAGTTTTATCTTTCTAATGAATATTTATAGTAGATTTTATCTCATGTATAACCATATATTAAAAATTATTTACTTATTAAACTTTGATTTTAACTATTTTAACCATTCTTTAAATAAAGTAATAATAAATGTCCTAATCTAATCCAAGTGGGCCTAAATGGTCATATTTTCTTCATAAGGTTGATTTCGGTCGAATTAAACTTATCCAATATAATTAGGACATGTGTTAGGGTAATAATAATATCATTTTTACTCTTAATTACCCTATTTACTTTTAACCGTGGTAAATAAAAGTAAAAAGTTACTATTCACTAAAAATTATTTTCATCTCATTAAACCACATTTTACATACTGACATCAACCGTGTCTCTTGGATTTTTGAATTTCCAGTCACAGAAGCGGTAAAATTATGTTTTGTGTAAATTTTCAAATTCTCCTAGGAGGTGGGTAAAAGACCGTGAAAAGTTCAATAAATTTTTTATATATCTAAAATTATTATAAAATTATTCCAATGAATTACATTGAACTTATATAGGTATTATGTATGAATTTTGACCTAAAATAAATTTAAATAAACTAAATAATTATTTAAATAAAAAGTCTTTTTTTAAATAGTAACCCATTGTTTTCACTATTCATCAAAAATTGAATGTTTTCAGAAAAATACCCAAATTTCACCGTAGGATAATTTCGATATTCTGAATCCAAAAATGAAGTCAATTTTGAAAAATAAAATTTACAAAATTTCAAAAAGTGGTCATTACTATTCATAACGGCTAGTATTAATAAAATTTTAATAGCATATCGTTGTTTAGTGAAACTCGGTATTGCATATGACGCAAGCTATCGAGGAAGGTCGTGGTTGCGTGTAAAGAAAGCCAAGCTAGTTTTGTGTGTAGTGAAAGATTCCTTTGATGATTTATATAAAATAAAAACAAAATATTTCTTATAAAAGTCTCAGGTGTTACATAAATATACATTAATAGACACATTCCATCAAATTAAATAAATTTTTTATAATAATTATTATCATGAATTTAATGATATATTATAAAATTAAAATTCATAATAAAAATTAAACAGTTTATTTATATATTAATTTTTAAATTTTAAATTTCAATCACTTATTAAATATTAATATAATTAACATCATCATTTAACATATATATCACAACGTATAATATTTAATGGGAAAGCATTTCTATTTCCCACGTAGAGTAAAACTTATAAAATGAATTAATAAGTTATATTTATTTTTAAAATAATACAATAGTATTTAAATTTTTTTATTAAATTAATATAATAAAATTTTTTAATAATATAATATCACATATATATATACCAATTATAAAATATCAAAAATTCATATGATTATAAAAATATATATTTTTAATTTTTTAATTATTAAAAATTAATTCCATGTTTATTTAATAATATTTATTTAATTTTTTATACATCTATGAAAATTGCCTATATATAGTATTTATATTTTAGAAAATATTTTCAAAAATTAAATTTCCATGTTCTAATATATTAAATTTACTTATCATGTTTATGAAAATGTATGGGGACTCCAAAATAGTCCAAATATGATGAATGAAAATGTAGATAAACGATTCAGTAATGAAGAAAATGTTTTTGAGTTAGAGGTCGAGATATGTAATCTACAACTAATATTTGGATTAAATTTGGATATAAAAAATAATTTCATATTAGTTTTATGATTGGAATTATCATTCCAATATTCTATTTCTATGTGATGGATTTTATATTTTTAAATATGAATTATTATTTTTATTTATTTGAATAACTTATTCACATTATTTTTTACACAACTAATGGATTATACATTCTGTAAAATTATAATACAATTTAATGTTTACTAAATTCTGATTTTTTCAATAATTAATAAACAACTCCATACCATTGAAAATGAATATGGTAACCTATAAATAAAAAAACATGTAAGGGATCAATGTGGATTCGTATTTTATGATAGTGTAATTCAGATTCATTGATAGTTCTGAGAATAGTTGTCATTGAAACCTAATTTAAGATCTTTTTCATGGAAAAATTTCATATTATGAGTGGCATGTGGGATAAAATACATACAGATATATATTCCCTAATGAGGATATAGGATGGTATTTATTGTTATAAACATATAACCATTATTGAAATCATTTGAAAATAAAGTGATCTTTTATTAATTGAATAATATATGTAACCATTAAAATATTATATGTTCAAAATTATAATCAAATTGAAATGATATAAGTGTTAAGGTATGTCAATCAGAAAAATGATAAGAATAAAAGAAAAAAAATTATTAAGAATTTAAACAATATTAGTTATAATTCTCAATGATTTTCATATATTGAAATGAAAACATAATATATTGATATATTTTATATAACATTATGATCCTTTCGAGATTCATATAGTCATTATTCCTTAAAAATGACTATAAAAAGAACATGTTTATATGTGAACTACATCATATCACACTATGATCATAATTACTATCACTCTTATTAGAAATATAATATACTATACACTTCATCATAACCTGGATAAATTAAACAAAACAACAGGTGAGCATCAATGCTCATTACGTGTATTGAAGGGATATATCAACATAACATGAGGATAAGGTTATGAAAGGACAAAAATAACATTTCAAAATCATAACCCACATATCATAGATCATAATCATGATTCATGGAAAAAGTTCTTATAGTTCATAAGAAATTAATCAAAATGGACTAAAACAAAATAATACAATAGAGAATTAAAAGGGTATAAGGCTTATATGTTTTTCATACACATAAGCATATAAAATTTAATACCAAGGATACTAAATTAGATAATAAAAACAACTAATAATGAGATAACAACCCATGTACCTACATCAAGATTGATATAACCACTCATGTTCCATGAATTTTGAATAATGTAACCTCCTTTGTACCAAACATTGATCTTGGTATAACCTCTAGTGTTCCTTCTAACATCATAGAACATCAATAATTAATTAATTAATTATAGGGATATATTATTCTAGTAAAACCGATCACATAATTAAATTCATAAATTTGTATTCCTTAATATCAAAAATCATTCCACATATCAGAACCCTTGAAATGGATATGTTTTTCATAAATAATTAGTCATATCATAACCCATTAATAGGAAACAAGCATCATATTGACTATATCAATTAATTATAACACGACTCGTAGAAAAAGGAATGGGTTTCATCAAGATCCTTTCCCCATATTCATAAATTATCTATAGATATAACAAGTATTTCATTCATGGATCATATCCCTCGTATATATTAGTATGTAAGAAAGGATTTCTTCTAAGAGTGTAAGTGAAATTGAAATATCACATTGAAAATTATGTTACTAAAACATACATTCAATATAAAAATCAATTATCTAATATATAAAAGTCAATAAAATACATAAAGAATAACTTTTATATTAAAATAATCCTATATAATTGTAAATGATCTTTTAAATCATGGATTGTTCATGGTGGTGGAAAATATTATTCATGTCTTACATATTAAAAAATTTATTCTGATCAAATTTTTTATAAAAAGTCAAAATTATGTCAATCGAAAAAGAACTATAAGATTCATTATAATAATAATAAAATGTATAAATTAGTAATATATATATATATATATTAATTTTAAAATAGTTAAAAAAATTAATTAATACATTATTAGAAATCATGGACAAGTCATTAAAATGATTTTCAATCGAAGAGAGGATAATGTATGTTTTCATTAAAAAAATTAATATGGTCTATTTAATACATAAACAGAGTTAAATGAAATGAAAAAAATTATGATCTTTATGTTAACATATTAAAGAAAATTTCATGAGTTTATTATTTATATATCATAGGACATCATAATTGATAAATAAACCAGAAAGAACACCAATATACAATAATATTGTAACATAATTCCTTGAACACATTAGTATTTTTTTAAATTAAAATCCCCATGAAATATAATACTTAAATTAAAAATTAAATACATTTATATCAATTAAATTAATTATATAACATGCTAATATGGCTATATATAATCCTTAAAAAATAATATTGCTGCGTAACATAACACATGTCTTAAAGAAGAAAATTTGAGATGAATTATGTTTCCCCAAGTCTAAAATTTATTCATTACTATTGAAATACAATTTATAATAAATATATATTTAATATATATCCATTAAATAAGAATAATAATAAATATCATAACGTATATGATTTTATATAACTTTTATTCACCCATTTATTAATAATTATTTGGTAAAATCAATGTTATGGCCAATAGCAGCATTTATATTCATATAAGTTATGGTTCAATATTTTTTTCTGATACATTGATTTTTTACAAGCACTCAATAATTTTATAAATAATATAAAATAATATAAAATAATATATATTAATTATATTAATATTTAATTTCATTTTTAAATGATAGAGGTGGAAAATTTTAGCTGACTATTTATATTGATGGTAAGCGGTATGTACAGATGAACGTTTTTTTAATTTTTTTCAATAGATGGAATAAAAGGAAGGTGAGTATTCAAAAATAATTATATATTATTTTATATACCATATATAATATATATTTGAATGTATTGAACACTTTTCACTCTCCTGAAAAAATTAAATGCAAAAAAGTGTCACATTGTTTTATGGAGGTGGTAGTTTACACAAACACACGAACGCCATTATAATTTTTCAAAATACTGTAATTTAAGAAGGTATATTTAATATTATAATTACAAGATCCTAAATATATCATAAATATCTTATATAAACATTAAATCCATCATTATAACATTCATTGAGATGTGGTGATTAAAAATGAATAAAATCAGTATTCATGGGGATTCTCCACCTTAAACATGAACAAAAGACCCATGTCACAGTTGAAGGAGGAGGAGGTTGATATTTGATATTACAATAACATAATTGAATCTAAATATAGTTAATATACTAATGTTTTTATATAACCATATTTTAATATTATTTTATGGATGTTTAATAAGAAATAAAACCAAAAAAATGTTAGGAACAATACATCTTCTTCAGTAAACCTTCGGTGGTTTGAAAAAAAAGCCTTCATATGAGGGTTTCAAAATCAATATAATGCCTCAATAGTTTGGGGAGATAATTAAATAATATATTTAAATTTTACAATGATGAATATTTTTCATGTGTTAAGAGGAGATTAAAGAGGGTTCACATTTATATGTTGGGGAGAGGAAAGATCTCACGTCTCATTCCCTGGGGCCTGTGTCGTGACTACCCCAAGCCCTCCAACCATAGGCTAGGCGCTGGCGACTAGCACCAAAGGCGTAATTCACTAATCCTGGGAAGGAATTGGCTTTATAGCCAATAAACACACACAATAAGATAAAATCATGAGTAAACTGTATAACCAAAAGAGTGTTGAATACAGAAAGGGGTCGGAATACAAACCCAATAGTAAAGGTACATGTTCAACTAAAAATAATGGAATCATAGAAAAATAAAGAAAAGAAGCTAAAAGGTTGTCTTCCAGAATTCCTACCTAAAGGGTAGGTACATATAGCCTCCTCAGCACTCTGCATCCGTGTGTCTCCTCCACGTACTGACACACCATTTGGTCCACCTCCGAGCACCGTCCAGTCCTGTTACTCTCAGCATCAGTCAGCGATGTCTGTCATCTGTAACCAACACAACAAAGTGTGGGCATAGCCCGTGCAGGGGTGAGTATAACGATACTCAGTAGGGACCCCAAGACCCTCAAGGTGTCACAAAATACAACAAGGATAAACCACAAATTATTAAATAAAAAAATAACCTTACTTAGGTATTTTCCAATACATATAGAAAAGTTATCAAGTGATCCATCAAAATCATGAAAAAAACATAGGAAAACTGACTCAACTCAACCAGGATATTATTATAGGGGTAGTATCAAGTAACATCCCCTGTCACATTGTCGAAACCTCATATCCTCGATAACTCCTCCTCTATTGAGTATAGTGGGATTTTCGCGACACCAAGCCTGCTTCCCACTAACCTTGGATTGCTGAGGTACTCCTCCAGTCAAGTACCGGGGATCTTTCGCATCACCAAGTGCACTCCCCACCATGGCTCTTCCACATCACCAAGAACTCTCCCCATCATATCCTATTGAGGTACTACTCATTTCGAGTACCACAGGTCTGCCGCAACACCAAGGTGCTCCCCACAATGGATCTGTTGCGACACCAACGCGATCCCCTGGCTTAGTAGAGTAACTCCGAGTCAAAATGGTCAGCAGTCGTCAGGTCTCAGCTAGCTACTAGTTCTCTTTACTATGCTCGCTCGTCTCCAGATGGATTTGTTGCATGATTTACTAGTCGATACAATGACTTTAAAAAAGTCAAATGAAGAAGTATCACAAAGGTTTCCACGTCTTAGGGGTCTCAACGTAACAGACAATGCATCAATTGAATGCCCAGTCTGTTAGTTATTAGCCTTTTAGTCATGGTGGCCCAGTTGGATTCATCATTGAACCTTCCTGACCGTACCACTTCTCAATCCAAAACTCAGTGGGGTATCACTCAAAGGGACCATCTCGTTCTATGGTTCCCAACGCCACTGACAGTTCGTCAAAATGATTTTTTGTGCCAAAGTTATGGACAAAAAAGTATATGCGTGGTTGTGGGCCCGGGTCTGGACCGACCCAGCCTGACCTAGCATGGGTCGACTCGAGTCAAGTCGACCCGGTCTGACCCACATGGTCAGTCCCATCTCATAATGCGGCCCAGACCACTGGGATGTAGAGGAGGCCGCGAGGGCCACGAGAGGACACAGAGCCCATGAGTGTTGTGGGGTGGCTCAGCCGCGGGGGTGCCCCAGGGCGTGGGGCCAGTTCGGCAGCGGCGCCACGAGCGACACAGGCCAGATTGGTTGATGCACCGTAGTGGGTGCAAGCCTATTTGTTCGGGGAATCGCGAGGGGTGTGGGCCGTTTACGGAGCCCAGTGGGCGGTGTGACCTGGGGCAGCTCGGCTGGGGTGGTGTGACCGGCGGGCACGGGGCCAGTTCGGCCATGAGGCCAGAGTACCGTGAGGGAGGTGCGAGTCGTAGTGGCCGTCGGTGGTGGCATCATTAACTTCATTACATTCCTTCATTCCAAAGAACACCACAATGAAGAATGGCGCAGGGGGTCGGGCCATATTTGTTTGGAATGTACCCTCCGCATTTATAGTGGTAGCATTCGATTCACAAGAATGAAGCAAAGACCACCCACCGTGATCTTCCTTAATTTAATCATTCCCGATCCCACACAATAGAAGAAGAGAGTACTTGTAAATTGATAATAAAATAGGATTAAACCCCTTCCTCGGGTTGATAGATCAACGAATTCGCAGGGAAGAAGACGAATCGTTGGAAAAAAGACAGACATCAGTGTCATCGGCGTTTTCCTCGATCTTCGGCCTGTGCATCGATTCATCTTAGTCGAAGATGTCATACGTCAGAGGACGTCTCGAGGAAGAAGGTCGTAGTTGAGGTCGTCATTCTTCATCAGTGTTCTTCATTCCAAGAATGAGTTCTTCATTCAAAAAAATAGTTCTTTATTGGAGGGCTTTTTTCCCAAGGGTCAACCAAATAGAAAATTGTCAGCTGATGTGTTTCCCCCAAATTTAATCATTTATACAAATTCATAATAGCTTAATGAAACACCTATAATGGAAAATTTTATTATGGTGGGTTGGCATAATTAATGTGGTGGAATCTCAAGAGGCTCATCCACACTAAAAATGTGGCTGAGTGGTTTCTTCTTCTGCCATTAATAGGGGTCGGGTTGTCCCCACCCCTAAATTAAATTTGGGAGGTTATTGAAAACTTAGGTGGACCCCACCATAATTAAACATGAAGAGGATGTTTTGTTTTGGTGAACCCCAACCCTAAACATTTACATGGAGGGTGGTTAAAAGAAAAAATAATATAAATAGTTTGTTTATTATATTTATTATTTCCATGACAACCCCAAAAACAAAAAATTCACCCGTGATCATCTGTCATCGAGGTGAAATTCTCCATATTCGAATACTGGTGCTATGAGTTCTATGGTGCCCTAAGATTTCAATTCCGTGCAGCGGTTTAAATGTTAGAGAAACCTGCTGGCACGTTTACTGAACGTACCCAAAAAAAGTTCAGAAATTTATTTCGGGAACTCCAGGCCTCGGAATCACGCGCTGTCAAATTCCACAGACTCCTAAAATTCCAATATAATTTAGAAAACAATTTACATGGAAATTTTGGGTCTTTACAAAACAATTGAAATTTTTAAATTGTAAATTCCATAAACCTATTATAAAATTATAAATAATATTAAAAAATAGTTTATTGTCGATTCTTATATCATATAAGGAGTAAATTTTGTAATAAAATAAATTTTTTTAGGTTTTTAGAACATTTAAACAAATATTACTTTTACATTAACCCCATCTAAACCTACATTAAAATGAAAAATTGTAATTAATTTATACTATTTATTATTTAAAAAATTAATTTTACTTTATTATATAATATTATTTAATAATATTAAAATATAGAATTTAATTTATTAAATTAAATTCACTAAAGTTGTATATTATGATTTAAAAATTTACCCACACACATGATGGAAGAAACCATCATCCAAAGAAAAATGCTCAGAAGTAAAAAATGTAATATTTCATAATTTTTAATTAAAATGATTGAAAAAATATTATATTAAGAATAATATAATTCATCTAATTTTACCATGTATCCAATTTTTAAAAAAAATATATCATTGTAAATTATTTAAATAAAAATCTAGTTTTCCCAAAAATTAGATATCATCAATATTCATTAAAAATTATTTTCGTTAGGGAAATCTAAAAAATTAACAACAAAATAATATATAAGATTCAATTAAAACGATATTAATTTTTTCAAATATATTTTTTAAATGTGTAAAATTTATATTTTATTATTAATTTACTTACTGAAATAATCGTCATTTCTTGAGAAAAGTGTAATTTTAAATTATGTATTGAATTTTTGAAAAACATGTTTCATATTTTACAACAAGTTTCATTTTAATAGATAATGATAATAATTTTTATAAATGGTTTTTACGATTCATATTTCATAATTCAATGATTAGGTTATATTTTACATGTTTAAATTATTATATTTATAGTATTTTGGGGTTCATTAAAACTCGATGTTATGTAGAAGACATGAATTCAATGAAATTTTATATTTTTGGTAAATAATATTTCTAACAACTATAGGTCTAACATTTTACCCACATTAATATTAATTTTGATCTCAAAATTCCTTCAATATAATTAGAAAAAAGATGATACTTTTTCATCATAATATATTCAGGAACATAAATCACATTTTAACTTGGTATTTTCAATAAAACAACAACGTCTTAATATCTAGTCTTGTATCATATAACATTATTTCTATGATAAGTAATATTCAGCAATTATTTTCCATTGAAAATATCATTCTCCAGTGGTATGATCTCTTCATTTAGAAGATATTATGGCTGAGGTATGCACATCTTGTATCGACCTAATAATTAATAGAAATATTTGTTTCTAGAATAAATATCTATTTTATTATATTACATAATGTTATACAGATAAATAATATAGAGAAACTAGTAAATATTCTATTTAATTACTAAATACTATTACAATAAAATTCAATGAAACCAATTAGGTTTACAAAAATAACATATGAAAAAAATATATAATATATATTCAATATGGGAAAATAAGGATTTCCCAATTCTACTAGAAATATTTCCCCACTATGAACTCCATAAAAAAGGATCAAAATATTTGAATAAAAAGAAACATTTTTTAAAATGGAAATAGAATACCTTAATGGGAATTGAGTTGAATAATGAATGACGAATTAAGAGGTATTTATGAGAGTTAATGTGATCATTGTAATTGTAATGTGACCATTGGAATATTAATGTGATTTTGAGAATACTAACCAGGACATTGAGAATAGTAACCTGAGCATTAGGAATTGTAACTAGACCATTGGGAAAAGTAACATGAACGTTGAAATACTACTTTTACATCAAAAAATTATTTCATTGTATAAATAATATTTATCTTGATTAGGTTATTAATATATATATATATATATATATTATAATACCAAAAAAATATCAAGATTAAATAACTAAACAAAAATCTATGAACGTTTTTAATAAAATATATTTTAATGTATTTTCTAAAAATATTAATATTGATATTAATATTTTTAATTATATATTTTATAAATATATATTAATTAAATTAATATATTTTTATAATTATTCATGTTATAATTGTCCATGTGGGATTTGTTTTTTCTAAAAAACTTCATTATTCATGGGAATAATAAAAATCTAGTTTTTCAAATTACTAGTGTATATTAAATTACATTTTTCAGGATGTAATGATGTAATAATGTTATGTAAATAATTTAGGTCATCTATGAAAAATTTAATTTTTTATTCAAATCGATAAAATACAATAAAAATAAATTCAAATCCTAAAAATTATATTCGAAAACCTAAATTCAAAAGTAAATCCTTAAAATAACAATTTCCTTTTATTTCAAATTTCATTTTTAATAATATAATACATTTAAATTATAATGGGGATTTAGTGTATTAAACCTAATATTTTATATCTATATGTGATTTATATTGTAAAAAATCACTATTACAAGTTTTACCATTGATATATAATATAATTCAATATTTTGTTCTTAAAACACCCCTCTTCTTAAGTATAAGTACCCCTCTCTATTCCCTTTCCACACCACTAATCAGACCCATTAAAAACCAATATATATGCATTAATCCTTCCATTTATGTCCCTTATCATACATATGGTCTTTATGGAGAGATAACATTCCAATAATCAAGGGTGGTATAGTTTCACACAAGATAAGCTAGACTAAGGAGAGAGTAAGTCCAAATTAAAACATCCATATTTTCTTCTACTATTTATTCTTTATACTAATTCCTTAGAAATTGATATATTATATTATTATCAATTAATTAAACTAGATTATATTATTTATTTAATCCTATATTATTTATAATATTTACGGAAACTATAAATTTTATACCGCCATTTACCACTATTTAGTCAATTTCCTATTAATGGTTTGTTATCCACATAAGGAGGCATTTAAATTTCAAAAAAATATAACCGTCATAATTGATGGAAATTTTAAACAATATATATAATATAAAAAAAATTAATAATATGTATTATATTATTGTAATATTATTTATACTAATAATAAATTACACTGAATGAGGATAGAGATATCAAATAGAAGTGGGAATTTTTTAAGAATAATATATACCAAATTGGTTAAAATGACCCATAAAAATTAATAAATTTTAAAAAATAAATATATTTTATAATTAATTCTTTAATTTATTATATTTATAATTTGGATTAATGTTTTTATATATTTATTTTTACTGATCCAATGCAGCAAAAGCGACCATGTAATAGGTGAAATAATTTTAGGGCATTCTCTAACCCATTCCATTTTTCATTGGGTTTTCATTATTTGAAGAAATAATTTCTTGGATTAATAATATAGCATTTATTAAATATTATTTACTTATTATTCACATTTCATTTTGGGTATATACAAGTTTCCAACATTATTTTATGAAAAATATATTTATTTCCCAAAAGAACACTTGTGTCCAAAAAAACAACTTTTACTTCTACTATGTAATTTCTTTTTCACTCATGAAAGATGAAGAATATACTAAATATGTATTCACATGTTAATTTCCAAATCCCATTTTTTTTAGGAAATTATCCTTCATTATATCCTTATATAACACATTCCCTTCCATGGGTGAATTCATGACAATTCTTTTAATACATACAATGTGGGAATCATTATTATTTAAATATTATGATTTGAAGGGTGAGAAATGAATTATGTAGCACTAAAATTAATTTTATAATGTTTTTTCTCTAATTTGATAATGTGTAATATGTATGAACATGAATATTTATTTGTTCACAATGATGATGTTATGATTGGGAACATATGTTGTGTGTGAACATAATGCTACATTTTTAAGTATATGCGTTGTATTTAACCACTATGACATGATGACTCCCTTTTATTTTACACATTCAATACCATAAAAAATGTTTCCAAAATGTTTTATATGATGATTTAATGAGTTTTATTTAATGATGTCGATTAGGATCACCAATATTTTATAGATTCCTGAACCTTATTAATCCTCTTAAGGGGATTTTAGATCACCCCTTACATTGATATATTCCCTCAAGTGATTACATGTACTATATAGAATGTGAGGGAAACAAATAGTATAGATAAAAATGAGTTAAATAATTTTTATGTTTTGTTATGTAAAAGGTATGAATTGTAAAATTTTTTAACAATAACTAAACCTTTGAATCAAGATTTTAATGATTTTATGTTGTTCATCATTAAAATGATTTAATAGCCATGTAATAAAATTTATGGTATTTATAGAATCTATCAAATAATGATTTAGTTAATATGGGAATTACGATTAGAGAACATTTGTGAAAATCATTATTAAAATACTAATTAGAGTTAACCATCCACGAAACATTATTTTAGTAAAATGATAAACATAGGGATCCAAAAAATAATCTTTTAGTGTAAATTTTTTTGGAAATTAAATTATTCATTTTATTAACTTTATTTATTTCAAATATTGATTATTTTATCAAATGTTGGAACCAAAAAAACCATATCCAACAACCCATACGAGTCACAATGAATGGATTTTATGAATAACAACCCTAATTCCATGGAAGGTGGACATAAAAATACCATGTCAATTATTTCCCAATTATTTTAGGCTATGAATAATAAGATGATCAATGTATAAAGTCCCCCTTAACCAAATATTTATCCAAAATACATTGAGTTATTTATGTAATAACAACCCCAGACATTTAGTGGAACTTCTGATCCACTTGTTGGAGAATATTGGTGTAACTCAATTGAGAAGATATTTTACGTGATACATTATTATGAGAAGGATAAGTTTACTCTATCCATTTATCATTCAGGAGGAGAAGCTGATAAATAGTGGGAATTAAAAAAGAAAACTATTCTGAAGAATAAAATGGAATATATAGAGTTGGATAAATTTAACAAAAATATTTCATAAAAATTATTTCGATCAAAATGTTCTAAAAAATTATTGGATATAATTCATAAATTTGAAATAAAATGGTGGTGAATCTATAATGACTTACAAGTAAAATATAATGAGTATTCAATTGTTCATCTTGGGTTTTATTAAAAAAATAAAAGAAAATTGTTAGATTATTTAGTGGTTTAAGACTACACCATTGGAATGCGATAGATATCAATGAATATAGACGTTATGAAGATGTGATTTTATGTGATCTCAATTTAGAGATGGAGTTCATATAACGGTCCTAAAGTTATTAAAATAAGAGGAGATGAATGATTTTTCGTTCTAGTGGGTCAAATAAAAATAGTGGAAGGAGGACCCAACAACCAACATGTCAGAAATATGGGAAGAATTATTATAGGAATTATATAAATGGTATAGGGAAATGCTTTGTGTTTCATTTAAAATCCCATTAATATCATGAATGTAGAAGAGTCATGAATAATGTGGAGAAAATGATAGAGGAATGAAATACACAATGTAATCTTCCACCCGTGGAAAAAATATTCAATTATATAGAGAAAGGGAACTATTTAATCTAGTGTACTAATTAATAGGTCCTTAAGGGTATTCAATGTCGGTAACAACCAAATCTATATTAGAAATGGAATTTATATTATATCACTGTAACCAATTTAGACCATTAATATGAAGTTATGCATGATATAATTCCAATTCACATAATAATGGAATTTGTTTATTTCATTATGGTTATATATATTCCTTTATAAACAACATTTTTCCAAGAACTGTCAAATTTAATCCCAAATATTTTTAAGAATATATATATATATATATATATATATAATTTAGTGGTGTAATAGTTTCATCCGAAGTATTCGAGTCTTATCGTGTTGTGTCTGTGGGAATATTTTTCTAGTGAATCTCATAATACATCCCATTGTAGAGTTTGAGGATATATTAAGAAAGTATTGTTTCTAATTATATAGATCAGACATCTACTATCAGGAATAGGAAATATATTTTCATTTTCACAAGGATATAATTATCCTATATAAATTCACGGAAGATAATGATTATCCATTGGAAATCCCCCAATGGTATAGGTATTGATAACCTGTGAAGAAGATTTCCATGACCAAACAGTTGGGTCAAAAAATATTAAAACATAGTGTAAAATTTGATTTCTAGGGAACACAATGATGTATATATGGAATATTTACCTAGAAATCCCCCAGATCATGGGGTGGTGTTCAAAAAATATCTTTTTACTAGAGAAATTATTATCACAAAATTATTATACAAGATGGCCCCGATTAAACTAGATGAGATAAAGAAACATCTTCTTGAGAATTTGTAAAAAGGGTTCAAACTACCTAGTGCATCACATTGTGGATCACTCGAACTATTTTTCAAGAAGTATGATGGATCAATTTGGTTATGTATCAATATGATGGAACCCAACAAGATCCCCATACAAAACAAAAAATGTATCCTCTAAAAAGGATTGAGGACTTTTCCGATAAGCTATTGATATATCAATAAAACTTATTGGTAGATCATTGTTTATTATATGATGAACTAAATCTGAAGAAGGAAGATATTCAGAAGACTTATTTCTATACAAATTCTGTGAACAATGAGTACATAGTGACACTCCTTTGACATAATAATTCACCTGAAATCTTCATGTAATTTATTAATGGAGTATTTAGATACTTTCTCAAAAAAATTGGTTGTAGTTTTTATCAATAATATTCTCAAATACACCTAGAGAATGGAGGAACATGAGAAGTATATATGGATTGTTCTATCAACATTAAGGAAAGATAAAATCTATTCAATGTTTTTAAAATATGACTATTGTATTTATATACTCACATTATATGGTAATATGATCACATGTGAGAAATTTTATGTAGACCCTTCTAATAAAAATGTATTTTAGGAATGGGCACTACCCAAAAGATTCAAAAATATCAGTAGTTATCTTGGATTAGGGAGGTAATACCTTTTTTTCTGAGAAAATTTTCATGATTGTGTATTCCACTAAATTATTTGACATAGAATGGATAATATATGTCTTGATGACTTAATGTGTGAAATTATTTATGGAGGTCAATAGGAATATAATAACTTCACAAATAGCCACAGTAACAACAAGTGGATATGATTTGGTGACATATAGTTATGCCTTAATGAATTTTTTGGATTGTGTACTCATGAATAATAACAATGTGATAGCCTATTTCTTGTAGTATTTAATGATACATGATTAAAACTACCCATAACATAATCTTGAGATAGTTGTTGTGATATTAACTCTAAATAATTTATGAATTTATGTCTATGGTAAAAAGTGTGAAATATATATATATAATAAGAATATAAATTATATATTCACATATAAGGCTCTCAATATGTGTTTAATAATTTGGTTAGTTCTAATAAAGAACTATTATTTCTCTATTCACATCCATCGAAGAAAATAATATATCGTAGTTGATGCTCAGAGAAGAAAATAAAATTATATTTTAGCCATGACGTTTGTTGAGAGAAACACTTTCTTCATGAATATGAAAATGGATAAATTTAAAAATAATAATATTAGGGAGTACATAAAACCTTTCCCAAAATTATATTAGACCATCTATCTAACATATAGTCTATGAGGATCAAAGGGAATATGTAGATCTCTAAAATTATATTAATGAATATTGGGAATTGAGGATATGTGAGTTCAAAATTCATGATAATGGTGGGATTAAATTTTAAATGAGGATCTATGTTCCTTCATCACATGAGATAAATAAAGAGATATTGGAAAATTCACATATCTCATTTTTCGTTATAAATCATAGAAGTAATATGATGAACAATGATCTTCATGAAAAGTTTTTATTGGAAACATGAAAAAGGTTATTCCATAGTATATATCAATCTTTTATGTAGGTTATAATTTTAAATTATATTGATATAATATTTAAGAGATGATCCAACAATTTCCTATAAACACATCCAAATGTGATGATCTCACTATTGAAATTGTCATCTTCTCTAATGAAATCCATATAAAATAATGTGATATGGTTTGTGGTGGATTGAATCACCATGGATTCCCACTTATCTATATTTAGGATGATTTCTGGGTTAAATTATATTATAATTTATATTTGAAGGAGGTGATGTGGTTGTTTGGGGTTTCGCATTCAATCTTATTTGATCATGATCGAATGTTCACCAAAAAATTCTAGAGATGTATTCAACAATATTTATGTAATAAATTGAAATATACCAAGGAATATCACTTCCAAAGTGATGGCTAATATAATAAGACTATTTAGATTCTTGATGGAATTCTATGAGATGGATAAATGGATTTTAATAGAGGATGGGGTCATTATCAATCATTGGTTGAGATCATATATAACACCATATTTCAATTCATTATTATAATTGATACATATGATAAACTATATGGAATGTGATGTAAAATTAAAACATTTTGGGATAATGTTGGGGAAATAAGGATACATGGTCCTAATCTTGTGAAGGTGTTGATAGAGAAGGTTTAGTCTATCCAAAAACATATAAAATCTTCTCAAACTGAGAAGAATATTTATGCTTAAAACAATTGCAGGGACATAGATTTCAATATTGGAGTCAATTTTTTCCTTCATATATCTCCATGATGCATATTCATCTGATTCAAATTTAAAGTGATTCTTATCCCAATGTAAACAAGCCCCATTGATACACATTATTTAAAAATAATAGTGTCTTATTGGCTTTCACTTCTACCATGTGGGTATCATGTTTATCAATTGTTTGACTTAACACTCGTGAGGAAGTAAAACCTGATTCCTCACATGTATATAATCTAGTGGTGCTACATCTAATGAAGGAAATCTCAAACAAATAATAGTTGGTGAATATTGTAGATCATATAGGAAAATTTCAACACAATAAGACAACCCACCTTGTCAATGTGGTATAGAGGAAGCATAACTAAGAAGAGGTGAAATGGGAACTAGATGAAATAATGAAACAAAAGTTCCCTCACCAATTAAAAAAAAGAATATGATTTTAGATTTTATGGAAAAAAGTTACAAATGGGTAAAGAATGCAATTCACCAGTGTTTATTAGTAATTTTTTGGAATAATTTTTTTAATTTTATACAATATAATATTAAACATTTTATACATATTTAAACAAAAAATACTATATTTTGTTAATAAATATGAATATATTTACTAGAAATGAATAAAATTACAATTCCAAACAATAAAACTGAAAACAAACATATAATAGGAAATCTAAAATCTAAAATATTGATCACCCCAATCTACTAGAATCAAAATCCCTAAAATAAACACTATATAATTTAAAATAAATATTATTAAACCATGAAATATAATAGATAATTGAAAAATTGATCCTTGAGAGAAATTTAGTAGAATAATTAATGAAGGAATGTAGATATATTTATAAGAGGTAATTTTATTTGGAAATATTAATGTAAATATTTTGGCCATTAGAATAGCAATTTGACCATTATAATAGTTACCTGATCATAAGGAATAGTGTCATGTTTGTTGGGAAAAGTAACATGTCCTTTGGAATGAGTACCCCGACAATTAGAATAAGAATGTTTCTAAAAATAATATAATTTTATATAAATAATATTTATGAGTATAGTCTTATTTAAATATTAGTTTTATAACAGCAAAAAATATGTGTCAGGATTAAAAAATTTACAGAAAATAAAATGTCATTTTTGATAAACAGTATTGTATGGTTTTTCATAAAAATCATAGTTTTTATATTAAAATTTTTATTTTTACCTATTTATTAATTTATTTCTAAAATTTGAATATCATTTTTCAAAACAAAACATCCAAATTTTCCAAGGATGAATTTTTATTAATTTTCTAAACTACTATAATTCTCTTCTGAATAATAAAAATATATTTTTTCACGTAACTAGTGCATCTTAAATTACATAATTGATGATATAATAATTATATTATATTGTATAGATAGTTTGGTCAGTAAATTATACATTTACATTCCTAAATGTGTAAATAAGCTACATTATACTTTATTTCATGACTTAATAATATCATTCAAAACCTATAGTCAAAAGTGAATTTTTAAACTAACAATTTTACTTTTAAAAAATATTCATTTTAATATTATACTAAATTAGAATAATAAATAATATTTAACGTGTTAAAACCATAATATTATATTTATATATGACTTATTTTGTTAAAAAATCAATATTAAAATTTTTTCCTTTGATACATTAATTTATTCAATATTTTATTCTAAAATACCCATCTCTTAAAGTATAAAAAACCCATACCGTTTCTTTTGTGAATCAAGTCATCCCACACATTCCAAATCCCAGTGACTAAACAATTACTCCCTCTCATGTACATTAAAATATTTGATGATATTTTGTGGAAATATATCTCCAATCATCAAGGGGCATATACGGTCATAGAAGATGTGTTATTCAGAGGAGAGAGCTAGTCCCTGTCAACTCTTCCTTTTTTTCTTCTTATCATTATTCTTTTTCACAATTCCATTCAAATAGAAATAATATAAAATTAATTATTCAATATTTTAAAATTATATTTACTAATTATAGATTAATATAATTATAATATTTATGAAAATTATAAATCTCATACTTGTCATTCCCACTCTTTCAAAAATGTCTTGTTAATATTCAGTTAACCACCGACATAGAGATTTCAATGTAAACCCATATACACATTATCATAGACAGATATTATAACCTATATATTATATTTATTTATGTAATTTTAAGTATTATTTTTTTATAATTAATTATGCTAATTTAGAAATAAAATTTAATTGAAATAGATAAATCAAAGAAAATCTTGCATTTTTTAAGGAAAACATGATATCAAAACACATCATAATCAAAACAGAAATGAATAAATATAAAACAGTGATTATATTTGTTTAATAGTATTATAAGAGACTATTATTAAATTATGGATCAATGTTTTAATAAATATATGTATATTATTCAAGTGGTGAAAATGAAGAAAAATAATATACGAAATAATAATATAGGAATTTTGAACCCAACAATTATTATTTAGGTCATTTATCATTCATTACATCATTTGAATTAAGACTCCTATAATGTTTATTAAATATATTTTCATTATTATTACCTTTTATTTTCGGGGATATTAATATTTCTTATAATATTTTATAAAAAATACAAATATTTTCCAAATTGAAATTTTATTTTCAAAAGAAATATTTTAATCATCTTGAGTTTTTTCTCCTTCATTCACGAATGTTGATGATTTTACCAAATATGATTTACCTTATTTTTTTGTGATATAATTGTATATTCATGAAATTATTTATGGTGAAATACTTATAAAACACATTCCTTTCTCTGGGTTAATTCAGGTATATGATTGTACTATGTTCTTAGTGACAAGCATGATTATTTAAATATTATGATGTTATGTATGGGACCATAATTATATATAAATTCAATATGTTGTGTAATATGATGTATCCCATGAGATAATTTTTAATATTCATGAACATGATTTTATAATTGTGCACAATGTTGATTTTATGATTATACATATATATTATGCACAAACATGATGCATGTATAGTTCACAACATTGTGAGGTTTTTGGAACCTATGACATTATATTTAATTTTTATGCAATTCCACATTTCATGAATTTATCACATGTTATCCTCATGATTTTGATGTAGATATTATCCTTATAGATTTATAACGATGAATATGACCACACATGTTATATTGATTCATGTCCCTTATTCCATCATCTTACTGAGATTTTAAATCACCTCTTTCATTAATCAATATCCTAAAATGATTACTTGTACAATGGGGAATGAATGGGAAATTAATAAGATAGATTATAGATAAGAATATAGTTTTTATTATTTATGTAAAATTTCTGTATGATCTTAATAATCTCAACACACAGATACTTGGGATCATTGAATGTAATTATTTTGTGTTGATTATCAAAAAATTAATGTTATAGTCATGTAAAAAATTAGGATGGCTATAATTAATTATGAAGTATACGAAAAAAAATCTTGTTCTTTAGGGAAGACTTTTGGAAGCTCCAAGTGATTTTAAAATGTCACTCCTAGACCAGGAATCACAAGAGGGGCAAGATACCAAGGGATCAACCTCTATTTCTTCTCAACTCTCATAATATTTATCCATTTTGAAATTCACTAAAAAATAATGTCACTAAATTCAAAATATATATCATGTTCATGATTGTAATTATATATTTCTTATCGACTCTTTTATTCCGTGATGTGTTTTTGAATGGCTGTAAAATTCTCCATTATATAATGTCTGGGATGTATGAATAAGTCATATATTAAGAAGTTATCCAATTTTTTTAGGGATGAAATCTAAAATTAAGGTTGGAATAGTAATTTTTGGAACTAAAAATTTTTACGTCGTTGTTTTTACAGTAGATTTGACTCGTGGTAAGTTCATTGGGGATTAAATAATATTCATGATAGTTAGGCCCTGAAAACAAATTTTCCAAAATGGTTAAGGTAGATGCATTTGGTTTTATAGACTATATAACCCTTATCAGTATACTATGAAACACATATTTGAATAGAATAATGGTAATACAAACTTTGTTATGTGGTGAACACTACCATGAAACATAACAATAGTTATAATAGAGGGTTCCCAGAGGCTGGAAATATTATGATAATATGTGTAGCATAACCCTCAAATTTAGTTCCACATTTGCTGTCTATGTGCATAATTTGAATATGGTATGTCAATAACCTATTTCCAAACAATGAGACGTTTTTATTGGGGTAAACATTGGATAGTGGAACCACATTGTTGTTTCATATAATTAAAACCATGTGGGATAAATGTAACATTCATTTAAGAGGCTGATATTACTTTACCACCCCTCCAATCTATTTCCTTCCTCTAAAATATTTTCCCTCCCATATTAGTACCTCCTTTGATTCACAGAGATCCTCATCTCCCTCTCTCCTATTAATTATTTATTCTCCACCACATGATATTATATTTGGACATTGTTGGGTGTGTTGGAAGAGTAGAGGTATGTTATTGACTCCTCTTCCTCCCTTTCTACTTTTATCTCACCATTTGAAATATTATATCCATCTAACATAATCATTTATATTTATAGGGTGATGGACTATAACAGTAATTCCTCTCATTTAATATCTTTTATGTCGTCAATATTTTATGAGAACATTCTTATGAGTCCAAGGTTGGTTATCTCTAACATTCATCACTCTTATAAACATCCTATGAGCTGTATACCAAAATATTTATATGTCAGATATCATCTGGAAACTATTAATAAAATAATTATTTCTATTAAAAAACTATTTTTTATGTGATATGTAAATGGGAATACTAAATTTATTAAAATATGAAACGAATGGTATGGGAAGTTTGGTCAGTTTGGATTTTTTTTCCTATTTAGTCATTTGGTTTATTTAATGATATTATTATGTGAATGTATGATTTATGTGGTTATGTGATTCGAATAGAATGAGGTATTGTGGTGATGATGGTTACTATGACAGATAATATGATGTTTTTTGGATGATGGTGTGGATTGAGATATGTGGGGTGGTGTTGAACATTTGGTTTGAGGCATTATGATCTTCAAGATGTGGCTGAATAGGATGACCATGTCGTAGATGAGTAGTATGTTTCACATGTGTAAATTTGGTTTTCGGTAGGTGTGTCTTATTTAAAGTTTTTGATTACCTATCTTCCCTGATAGATACTGATTCAATGGGTGTCATGTGAAAATAGTTAGTATTTAATGAGGTGTTTTCTACACAAATCGTGGTTATATGACTCTCTAGATAATGAATCATATGGAATGGTGTGAAGCATAAGTTATGGAAGTGGTGATCACCATAGAGATCCATGAGAGATGGGATTTGAGGGAATAAGTTTGTAGATGAATATCTCTATTTATATTTGAGTCTTACAAGAAAATATTAATAAAGGATGTATCATTTTGTGCTTTGAATGTAGAGATATTAAGTGGATGGTGTTTTATTATTTAAGGGATGACATATATCATTATACCTCTAGATGTTATTTTTTTGTGTGAAAAATGTAGATTTATTTAATGATGATAGTATATAAACGTTTGTATTTATGGGAATGCTGATGGGAATCTAGTTACACAATTGGAGGGGGATGAGGTGTTAGATGGAAGGTGGTGCCAATGATATATTCATGGGACAACCCTGAGGGATCCCTATGTATGATATCAATATGTGTATGCATGGGAATCAAGACACAATCCCTCTCTTACATGGATATATCTTTTCATACATGGATTTGTAGAAAATATATATTTGATGTAATATATTCAGTTATGTAAGGTAATTAGATGATTTAATTAATGACTCATATGATGTTGTTGAAAATAAGTAGAGAGAGAAATTTATTTTTAGATGTGTATTTTTTATATTGATTTGAATCCATATAAACTATATATTATGGATGTGATAGAATAACACATTAGTGGTAAAATAAATTGTTCATTATCAAACTATACACAAGACACACATGATGCGTGAAGGACTTATGTCTCCATGATCTAGTAAGGGGATATGCTCATACACTTTAACATAGTGATTATTTACCTGGGATGGATGTAACAACACAAAGTGGTTCTATTATATCAGTGGGGATTTTGTATTCTTCAAATTATTTCGATCATATATATAGCTATATTTTCAACCACATGTGATATCTCATGTTTTCTTGATTGACTTGTAGGAAATGTATTTTTTTCAAATGTAATAATACTTGGGGCATGTTATTCACTATTCTGTTTAATTATACATTTGATGTTTTATTCCAATTGTTTCCAATATAATCATTATAGGTTATATTATCCCTAATAATTCATAGAATGATTCCTATTATTGTTTGGTATCCTTTAGTATTTGTGTAGGCACACTGAAGTTATAATGTCCTTCATCCTGGAGAATATGTTTTTAGGGTGATCTCTTGTGGTTGCCACAAAAGGGAATCATATAATCATTTTATTTGAAGATAGTTACAAAATTTTTCTAGTTATGAATTCTAACAAGGATTTCATTCTTTTATTATTTAGGAAATGGTATACCAAAGACTCTAATGTAGCTGGAACGAGGAAAATGAATATAGTTTGGGAACCAGAAGCTCGGCAAGGTCCTGTGTTTTTTTGGACTTGTTATTTAGAAAAAATATTAATTTATTTAGATCAGTTGAATGTAAAGGGTAAAATGGGATTTTCCTGTATTCGATGATATCAGATAATTTTTTTGGAAACATCAAAAGTACCAAAAAAGTTTTATTTTCCGTAGGATAAGAGTTTGGTAGAATTATGAGCCCTTTAAATTTTAGATGAATAATTAATAAATTAATTTGAATAAATTAAATATTATTTTATTCATGTAGGTTCATTCTACAATATATTTTTATTGGGTCATTGGTTTCAAATTCTACCTCTACTTTTGTGTCTGAAATAGGTATATCTTCTTAGTCAAGGAACACACTCTAGTAGGTCATGAGGGCCAGATGAGTTCCATATTTTCATTTTTTCTTTTCCATTTTAATAAAAATTATAATTTTTTTATTTTATGAAAAATATTCTCATAGATAACCACTAAAAAACTTCTGAATTGTGATATCTAGATAGGAAACATGAGATAAATAGAGTGAAATAGAGGGATAGAAATAAGGGTACTACTGCGAAGCTGGAGACTCGTTTGATCATTGTGCAACAACTACGTAATGCGGAAATGAGTGATGCATCGATGGATTCCATCAAGAGGTAGTCCATTTTATTTTTTCTTTATGACCACATATAATTCATTTTTCATTTTTATAATACCTATTATTACTTCATAGTACCACTTTATGGTTGATCTACAACTTCTAGGTTGAAAAGGAGATTTCAGGATTTTTGGAGGGTATTTTTCAATTGTGATAACCCATGTACATTGAGGGTGGTTTAGAGAAAACATTCCATTTTTTATTCCGTTATGGAGTATATTAACTTTCAGAAGGACTCATCATGTATGGTTTATAAACAAGTTATACAGGTACTCATCCATGTATCTGAGTACCGGACAAGATTCTAGTATAAGGGGATCTTCCCATATAGAGTACATAACAAGACCCTGTGTGGGTCGCATGCCATATAAAAGCACACAACTAGACCAAGAAATGCCCTATTTATATGAGGGACATGGGTATTATCCCCTTGTATAGTGCATGTCATCTACCCATCTTACACAAAGTGTTCTTGGGTGATTACATTCCATGTCTAACAATAGTATATACCCAGGTGGTGCTTTGGGATTACATGTCATGTACTGCCCTATATTCAATACATTTTGTTTTATTTTATCTTTTTTACCATGAGTCATAGTTGGACACACGAGTAGTCCATTATGAGTATATATTCTTGTAGATCATGATGTTAACCCATTTGGGTGTTTTTTAGAATCACAGGTGACAATTTGAGATTTTTCTTATATGTCTATATTCTTCCTCCAATTATTATATCCAGCATCTCATTAAAGTGAGAACCCTAATATGAGACATCCCTTGTGATATCTCTATTTAATGATAATTTTTAGTTAACCATTAAGGAAGTATCCCAAGTAGGATAATCCCTTCGGGACTAAAAATCCAATAAAACATTTGTCTCAAGGATACAATGTTGTATTCCTCTATTTAGATTTAGATATAGATGATCCATTATAGAATGACTCTATATTCATTATGTTTACAATGGTCCCCTATAGGGTTTCTTTCCTTACTTGATTACTTATGTTGTTCCCAATATTATTCTATTAGATGTTGACTAATATGAGGATCTCGTGTCGGATTCCTCTATTTTCTTTCCATTTGGGGATCCCATGTATAATTCTTACTTTATTGTACATATTGAGGGTATCATATAGTATTCCTCCATTACCTTCTTAGATGAGGATCCCATGTATGATTCTTATACTAATTTTTCATCTAAGGATCCAGAGTTGGATTCCTTCAATAATGTGTATGCCTTGTGGATCAAAAGTATGATTCTTCTATGTTTTTCAATTGGGGACCATGTGGCTGCCCCATAGTTTGATTGACCCTGAGCATATACGTCTAGTTTGGGTAGAAATGGTACCATGGGACATATTGGAACTTGTTATAAAAATAAAAGACTGTGAGTCATTGGATGTAGTGTTGGTCTTAGGAATTCATCAACCCTTACTCAGTAGTCAATACATTCACTTGATTAATGTTGATTAAATGATGATAGTTAGAGGTTCTCCCTTATTGTTGTATATTGATCCCAATGTGAGGAATCTTATATTGTCTTTGGGATTCCTAGTAGTTCTTTCTTATAATTTAGTTTCTAAACATTTTCATTTACATATTTATTTGTACACCCATAAGTACTATAGGGCCCTTGAATGTTAATCTTATACATTTTATTATTTTATTTTTGGGATTCTAGAGATGATTCATTGTTTCTAAGTATTGATGTTATAACTATGATATATGTGAATGAAGACCCGTGAAATTATAATCAGGGATGATAATTATCTTCTGAGTGGTGATTATGATTCTTATCCCCTCTGGTCGAGATATGGTGGGAATTTTTATGCATTCATCGGTTCAAGGGTCAAATGAGGATGATTACGCTCTCTTTAGCCTATGGTTTTTGGTGGATGATTATGACTTCTTAAAAATCTGGTCTATAGAGAAAAATTAGTATATCCTAAAACATTGGCTTGTGCATTATGACTATGCTCTCTTATAATTCTCATATGATGAGGATCTCTATATAAAATCTCAGGGATCATGATTACTAGTACTTGTCTTATTTTAGGGTGGTTTAGTGTGTCCTTTAACTCCAAATACTGAAATTTAAATTTGGATATTGTGGGTTGGTCATTTCATCCTTCCGGTGAGTGATCCTTATAGATTTACAAAGGTTCATGCCCTTAAGGATCATCTGAGTCTCAATGGTTTGTTCTCTAATGGACTATGACAGCTGGATGATACATGATAATAGATATATATGTCATGTTCATCATGGTGTATAGTGTTTTTCCATTATAAGTATGGAAAGATGTAAATCCCTAGAATAGTAATTTAGATTGGTTGACGGAATGTACGGGTGAACCTAGGGTTTGGGCGAGAGTCAAGCTATGGTGATTTGTCACTTATAAGGATATCTCTAGAATTTTTCGAAGTAGGTATGTAAATTGAGATTTTGGGAGAAGAGATAGAATTAATGATACACAACATGAGAGGAACGAAATCAATCCCAATGGCCTTTCACAGGATGTCCATGAGATCTGTATTACAGCCCCATGGATCGAATTATAATTGGATATATGTTAATTCATTCACCTTACTAATGAATATTTATATATATGTATATGTGTTGTTATGGATCTATAAATGTATAAATATATATATTTGGACATTCATGATGGGTCATTCTTAATTTACTGGGATTATAGATTCTGGGATTTACTCTAGATTCATTTTTATTGGTTTTAATTATCCTTTCAGTTAAGTCTCATCGAGGTTGAGAATTTTCTTTTGTATGCACTTATGGAAGTATATTTCTTTGCTTCATCATTGGGATTGAATTCAAATATTTCTTCTCCCACCAGAACATGAATTTCATAGTATGTGTAACCATATATCTACTTTTATGGTTGAAAAAAGTTCCATGAGGGATAGAGAGGTGAAACTATGTTTCTTGTTCGGGCGTAAATTATCTTGTGTGGTTTTCAATCTGTCTGGTGTAGGATAACAAAGACTAAAGACTATGTATTTTGTTTGTCTTTGTGAGAGTGGTAGAGCTCTATAATTTAAATAAGTTTCTTCTGTACTCATATATTTTTATTCTTGGCCCAATGGGTTACTAGTGTTTTGTGTGTGACATAGTTATTTGGGATTTTATAGAATTTTTTTATTGTTATTGAATACTCTTTTTAGATTATTTACTACTACAACAATTTTTATATTATTTTATTTTGATATATATGTATTTATTCTATTTTTTTAATCTAATATGAGGGAATATTTATCCCATTGTCAAACCTTAGGCCTTCTCTAATAGTCATAATCCTCAGTTGTGTGAGGATACACCCTCGAGGTCTTATAACAAATAGGATTGGGGAACAATTTTAGTGGAATACATGATAAGATATGACAATGTGGTCTCAATGGTGTTCTTTCTCCTATATTTACTATTTATGTTATTGTAGACATGAGTATTAGGAATGTGTTTGAACCCATGATGGATATCTTATTGGTACATCAAGAATACTTTTCCTTGAAAAACGTTATGTTTTCCAGAGAACCGA
Organism: Viscum album; assembly: GCA_963277665.1. NCBI lineage: Eukaryota > Viridiplantae > Streptophyta > Magnoliopsida > Santalales > Viscaceae > Viscum > Viscum album. The sequence goes on from OY728121.1 coordinate 109,157,128, forward strand.
GATTGATGTTCTACTCTACGATTTTTTAGTTATATTTAATTTTCATCGTGAATGACAAAAATGTAATGGGGATTTTATAATTTAGTATACACTTTCATATAATATCCATTGTAAAGTGTCTTGAGATGGATATGAATCATTTTCCATCGAAGGAAAGATGCATCATATGCATCATATTTGGAATGTAGGATTCACATCATATAGGCCTAGTAGTGTTTGTTTTTACATAAACTGAGGAATTTTATATTGGGAATACTTATATATATATATATATATTATGTAAGGCTATGTGGATCTATACTGAATTATTTGGTGGTGAGGTTAATGGATAAGTCCTCATGAACGCGAGGATAATATAACTGTATAGGTCGATTTGGAATATGATTCATTGTTATTGTACTTCATTTAAGGTGATGTTTCTCAAGTTGATGTTATCTAGTCCGATAACTAAGTTTTACTCTAATGGATACTCAGAAATTTCAGGTGAACTAGACCTTCCAGGGTTATTAAGGTATACATATTTTTTGTGAGTGTAAATTCAGTCTATATTATTTTATTCATGATGGACAAAAAGGAGAAGATTATTATGTAAATGATTGGTGAGGATTAGGCCATTTTAGTAGGTGTTTCCTACTTGGACTCACATAGTTATTTGTGATATTTTCATTCATTTAATGAGGATTGATTTTTTCAGTAAGGTGGTGAGACCTTATGACGCAGTTCTGAAACATGATCAATAGGGATAGGTGGGAGACATATATTCCATATGTCTTGACTTAGAAAAATAGAGTTTTACTACTATTTCATTCTTGTGAAACCTAAGTGAGTGGTTTCCCCAAGTTTTAATGACTTTTAGGCCATGAGGATCGTTTTATGCTATTTTTGAGATAGATGTGCATTTTTTTGTTGAGTTTTTTAAATTAGTAATTTTGATGCCATTATATTTGGACATGAACCATGGGTTCTATGAAATAATAACTGGGTTTTACATGTTAGAATATACATTTTTCTTTCTAGGTTGACTAGTGTTTATACTATTTCTAATGTTCAAAGAGTGGGGGTAGATACTCAAGACTGGGATATCATCGGTTCATAAGAGATAATTAAATAAAATCATTAAACATTTGACATTACCCATTTTGAAGAGTTCGAATGTAACTTATTTTTTCATTGGAATGAAATTCCATGTATAATTTCTATCATGGATTTAATATCCAGATGACTCTCTAGATTAAGGAATAGGCGATAAAGATATATGCTAGGTTTGAGTGGTGCTGTTAAAATGTAAATAGTTGAGTGGATGGGTGTGAGATGAGTACTAATGCTCTCAAGATTTTATATAGGCATGGTTTCCATTGAATTTTGACTTATTGGAGAATCTATATCTATGTAAGTGTTTTCATAAAAAATGAATCTGGTATTATGAAATAGTTAATCTATATCTGGACTTGATCACACATTTTTCAAGAGATGTGGTATGGTGTCGGTTAATGGGTGGCATGGCCAATTTTGATCTGAGTGTGGGACAGAGGGAGATACAATGTCTTTTTATATTGGAATAAAATATTACATCTAATTAGAGATGATCATGAAATATATTAACATCATCTTGAGTTCACCTAGAGATCATCTTCCTTGTGTTTAGCTTCTTTTTTTAAATATCATTCTAGTTTTCTAAAGGAAATCTATTGAGGTAGTTCTCGATTAGTGGTATAAGAAAATAATTATGTTTGGGAGTGTACCAAGGTTATCCTAATGGTAGTGATCCACTTTTTCAGTGGAACATCAGTGTCTTCCATGGGATATTGATAGTACAGATTTTTTAGGAGATGAAGATAATGCTATTATTTTGGTGGGGACTACCTGATCAATGGAAGCCAAACATCTCATCTTTAGGTGACACATTTTGAAAATATTACACTAGTTGGAAAATTAAAATCACTAGGTTATATATAATCCTGGGTTGGGTGAATTAGTTCTAGTCTTACCATCAAGAATATATAGGGTGATAATGTTTATGGTTGGGATATTGTATGGTAACATGTTTATCAAGAAGGGTCTTTTGATCCAAAATATGAGTTTTTGACATCCAATTATTTCAAGGTGTGAAATGGTATTTTTACTCTATATTTGATCTTAGATATATTTTCGTACTTCTATGATAGCTGCAAAATGGGTTATTTACCCATGGATAGAAATTTGGGGTATTTTGAGTGGTTATTATTTTATTAGAATAGTTAATTTTTCTTATTTAATAAATTAAATATTAATACGTTTTTTGAGGGTCATTTGACTATATCCTTTGGAAGGAGTATCAAATAGGGATAATATCACCCCCATTGATTCTAAAATGGGGATCCTTTCCAAGTTAGGGCATAAGCTCATGTTGTGAACTCGGGCTTGTTGGCGATCCTTTTGGTTTTCTTTTATATTGATTTTCATTCTCATTCATTTACTTTTCCCTCCACATATTATCCCCTTACTTCTCACAATATCCCCCTACACATATCATTATTTTCATGATCAATATTCGAATAGTGAGATAGAGAGATATAAGTACATAGGGATAGAGAAGTCTGCATCCTTGGATCTCTAGATGTGATGGATAATTCTATGACAACAATTGAAAGTAGAAACAGGTGATGCTTTAGCATATTCCACAAAAAGGTAGGATGTTTTTTTTAATTCATAAATTGTTGTATATGAAAACTAGGGTTTTAGGGTGATTGGTGGGTTTTCATTTGGTAAATACCATGTACATGACATGGGTTTCAAGGAACATATGTCATGTGTTCATCTGTTAAATATAACATAACCATTATGATTTTTATGTTGTTTAAGTGGTATAAACTATTTGTAATGGTACTCATTCGTGTAGTCAATTACACATCTATGATACATGTGTATGGGCACATGCCATGTAGAGTACAAGGTCGGACCCCATGTGCTCTCACACCATGTAATAGTACACAACATCTCCAATACATGGGCATGTCATTTGAGTGACACAGGGATGAACCCCATTTAGTGTGTACATTGTGTTGTCATCTTACACTCCATATACATGGGTATTTACACGCCATGATCTTTCAGATTACATGCCAATGTGGGGAATTGGAATTACATAGCATGTATTTCCATTTTTTCAGTCCTTTTGGGTTTTTCATTATTTTTTAAATTAATAGTAATAATTGTGACCATGAAGTGTCCTTTAAATGAATATTTTCATATATATCATGTTGTTCAAACCCCTATGGATTTTTTACTACATATAGGTGGAGTTTTGTATGTTTTCTTAAATGGATAGGTTCTTCCTCCAATAATTAAATCCACAATGTCATTATAGTGAGACTCTTAATTTGAGTTGAGCCATGTGATATATCTCTTGATAGATTTATTTATGTTCCTTATTGAGGATTTCTACCTTTTCCGATATTACATTATTTCCTAATAAATTGATATATCAATTTATCTGGGGACACTTTATGGGATTTCTTTATTTAGGTTTCATCTTAAAGGATACCTCGTATGACTACTCTATCTTTTTTATTTTACCATGGGTGCTATGTAGGATGTGTTTTATTAGAAGCTGACTATGTTAGTACCTTATAGGATTCCATTACCTATTGATCATTATGAGGATCCCAGGATGGATTCATCAACATTCATACCATTTTAGGATCCTATTTAGGATTCATCATTCAATTTATCCAATCAGTATCCCTTATATAATTCCCCCTTGACATTATCTACTGAGGATCTCATGTAGGATTCCTCCCTTACTGTTGTAGCCAAGGATCTAGAGTATGATTCATTATCTTGTTTTCATAACTTGAGCATCCCAAGTAGGATGCCTCTTAGTGATTGACATGGGGGACCTAGTGGGTGCCCTAAATTTTGACCGACCATGAGATAGTGTATCAGGTATGGGTAGTTAGGTTACTTCATGTTGCTTTAGAGTTTCTCTCAAATGTTTAATCCCATGGGGTTGTGGTTGTTGTGTTTGGTTTGGGAATTCAACATACCTTAATACATTATTTATATGTTAACTTATTTATTATTGATGAAACAATGATCGCTAGAGGTGTTTAATTGATGGGGGATGTTGAGAATGATGCAAGGAGTATTTATATCTCTTCTGGATTCCTAGACATGATTTACAAGGATCCATATTCTAATCCATGTTCTTTTCATATTTCATTTTTATACTTAGAGGTACAACCTAAGACATGGTTTTTGAGAAAGAATATTTTATTGTATTATTATTAAGATTCAATAGGTTCTTCTTAGTATCTGGATGTTGAGCCAAAGACTATGATATATAGGCATGGCTTCCCATGTACTAATTGTCAATGATCATTTATGTCTCTCAAGTGGTGAGGATGATTCAGCAATCCACTAGTTGAAATATGTTGACGATGATTACAATGTCCTCAACACTTGGGTTAGATGATGATGATGAATACGCTATCCCCTACCTAAGGTTTTTGTTGTATTACTATACTCTCCATGACTACTCATCTTTATATGATGATTATTCTCTCCTCCACCTATGGATTATAGAGGATAACTATTGTATCCTAGTTTTTTCATATAATAATGATGTTCACGTCATCTCTCTGGGATCATGCTTATGATCACTTTTCATTATATTAGTTATTTATCATAGAGTCTCACACATATTTTTGAAATTCCAATTTAGATGACATGGTGTGGGAATGATTTATCACTAGTGATATCTCCTTACAAATTATCAAGGGGCTAGATCCTTTGGGTTAAAGTGTTTCTCAATTTCATGACCTCCTATGGACCATGCCCTAATGCTCAAACCATGGATTGGATTTTCATGGAATGAGGAGAATGGGTTCTAGCTCTTAGAAACTAATAGAACATCAGAATTTACTTCCCTAGAATCCTTCTTCAATGTGATTGGATGTGAGTACACATGATCCCATCTTTAGTACACATATTCCTCTATCAAGACATCTCTTTGACAATGACCTTTCAAGTGTTGGATAAATTATGTATATGTTGATTTGAATTATGTACCCATGGATTGAATTAATGGTACATGTTTTGAATGGGATGACATCAAGCTCAATTCCCATGGACATGATGTCCATGAGATCTGTATTACAGACCCATGGATTGACTCTTGATTGTAAAAATGTTATTTCATTCACCTTAAATATGAATATTCATCTATGTATATGTATGTATATTAATATTGTAATATACAAGATTAATTATATAGATAAGGACATTCATTTTAGATGATCTCCAATTTACTAGGATTACAGGACAATGGTTTGCGAGTGGTTTCAGATTTATTTGTTTTTCTTTACTTTGATGTTTTTTCTCAGTTAGGATGACTGTTTTTCTTTTTCATGATCATATGGTCTAATATTTGATAGGTTAATATTTCTTACAACCTTATAATATTATTTACCACCCATGAATGTGCATATTAGTGTATCTCTTGACATAAAATATCATTGTGTGTGATACATATCAATTTTCACGGTTTTCATTCTTTTAAATGAGATAATAGTCTTCCCACAATCATATCCTCGGCCCTCACTACTAGTCTCCCTCATATCACATAGTGGGAGGCGTGCATGTGACTTCATAACCAAACATCTCAGGGTACTGTTTTGTTCTATCATGGGTAATATTATACAACCCTATTCACGGGGATGAGTTGAATTTTCATGGGTGGTAAATTTATGTTATGATGTGTTATCTACCTATTTATTTATATCATCATAATATGGTTTACATGGGTCTAATGTTTATGGTTTATAAGGTTTTAATCCTTTTCGATTTATATAAAGGGGATTTTTATTGCATCTTGGTAAGCATATAAGGTGACATGAAATTTGAATGTACAATTGAATAATATCATGAAACATTAAATATGTAAAAAATAGATGTGGTTTTTAATGGGATACGGAAAATATAAATAGGTTTTTCCTATATAGATTTATTATCGAATTCTTCTCAACCACCTTTAACTAATGATCGTGATATAAATGATATGTGATTCTTGAATCTTTTATGGGTAGGCAGGGTGCCACAAGGCCCAATGATAAGTGATATATGATTTGTGGGGATGTGTATGGGTTGTGAGATGTGTTTTCTGTTAAATCATTCCTTATTGTTGAGATATATGAATATTATGTTTGAATTTAACTTTTTGGTTGGTATTTAGTGTGATGTTAGGTATATGGGAATTATTGGTGCATTGGAAAGGAAGGGATGTGATTCGATGAGAGTATTTTAAAATAGGTTACCCTAGACCCAACATAATTAGTAATTTTGGTTACTATTCCATTTTTTAAGTGAGATATGCGTGATATACTCTTAGGATTATATTTTATACCATTCTATGTCAATTAATTAATAGTAACTCCCATATATGTTTTCTCTTATAAATTTTTTATTGAATATTCTAGACTATTATTATATACTAGATATATAGTGACATTAGCCTTAAATATATTATAATGTTGTAGAAACATTATACACACAGTACACATTTGGTGTTTGGGTATCATGTGCTGATGGATCATAAGCATTGATACTTATTCTCATGATGTTCATGCTTGGTTATATCTAGTGGATAGGATCATGAGCACACACCGTATGATAGTAAAACAACATATTTCATGTGTTATTAGTTGTTCATATTTGTGTACATTTGTATTGGTCTCGTGAAATGGTATCATTATCAATGTGTTACATCAGATCATCTATAATGATGCAAGGAAAAAACATGATAATGAAACCATGGTGAGATAGCTTCTGTTTGGTGCATCATTGGGGGCATGGAATTTGATGAATGGTGAAGATAAAAAAAATAATCCTAGTAGAAGAAGAAATATATTTGTACTTGTTTATTGGGATGGTAGTGCATTTATAAATTCATGGAAATTGTAGTAGAATGTAAATCCATAAAGTAAGATGAAGAAATAATAATTTAAAAATGGATAATGACCAAAATGGAGTTCATTTATTATGATATATCAATAGAAAAAAATTCATATTACATTATCTGTGTTTGTGGGTGGTATTTATTTCTATAATAATTCCTTATCGGCTTAGGGTTTCTGATGGATTACAAATATCTACTCTTTATTTGTGAATACTATTCCATACTATTTATATAAAGGCCTAGTGGGTCACACACAATATCTTATTAAAGAATCATCCATATTCAAGAGCATAGGTATATTTGACATGGTTTCCCCCTATATGTGGTCCTAGAGTTGTCCAATCATTATCGATCATTGATAAATAAATAAATTCATTTATATTTGAGTTCAGAATAGTTGTGTTGTAATTATTTTTTATAAATATTTTAAACTACTTAATTAAATAAAAAGAATAACATTATTCCAACATATATTAGTTAAATAGTCATGGTCCATTTATTTTTGGTGGTAAATATTATTCAATTTCATTAAATTGTAATATCATGTAATATATTTAATATCATTTATTTATAAGTATTGAAAAATGAATTAAATTTATGATGTAGTTCTATTTGTGATAATTATTTTTTTATTGATTATTTATTCCATGATTTATTTTTAAGGGTCAAGGAGCCCTTTCCATCATTTTTCACACAATATATATGAAGGAGGTCTGGCTCATTCAATTTATTTCTCATAAATTTGGAAAAAGTGTCTCTATCTATTCCCACTTCCTAGAGATATATGGTCTCTCTCTTTGCAATGGTCCCATTATTTCCTTTATGAATCAAAGGCAATGGATCCAGGTGATCATCACAACATTAAATTAATCATCAGTTCCCCACAATAGCACATAGAATTCAATGAACGACATGCATGTATATTAGTGCAGTGTTTGTGGATGATGTAATAGGGTTGATCTTTGGAACATTCTAGAAACACTCACTGATGATGAATTTTAGTCTAGCACACTTCAATTAAAACAATGTACTCATTTTGTTTTATTTTATGTGATTTAAATAATCTATGTGAGATCTTGGGAATGTTCTAGTGATTAATTCTATATTGATTACATGTTTAGTAATTCTGGTGATAATCATCATAAAAATAATGGCCCATCAACTTTCCCTCCACACCCCAGTACCATCAATTAGTATTCGACTTATTGGGTTGATTTCTATATCAAAAAATTATATTCCATTAAATTTATGTAGCGGGTATTATATTTATCAAAAGAGAACAAACCATGCTCTAATATGATATCAGATGTCCATGTTATGGCTATCTGGAAAACATTTAATTGATTAAATGTTGTGAGTTTTGAGGTATGGGACATATTTTTTTTGAGTTGAAAAATTAAAAAATTGGAGAATCATGCTGATAATATTCTGGAAACTAGAATAATTTCATCCAATATGGGGTTGTAATCAAATATCCATCGGGTGACACAATTTTTCTATTAGGCATGTAAAATATCAACATATATCCATGTTGGTACATGTCCAATTTTTCAAGACCGTGTGACATTATTATTACAAACGGAATAATGAAATGGGTGAACGACAAGTGGTATTGTTAAAAAACTAGTGTAAAGGTCCAAAATGTAAAAATATATAAAAGTGAAACATAGACATTAATGAAGTAAAAATATATTTTTTTCCAAGGGGTGTGATCCCCCTTATCTTCATCCCCCATAATCCTGACCCAACATATGGTTAAAATCCCTTAGGAATATCATATCTTGTGGTACCGCACCTGCTCGACCAAGCCATAGGGGTCCCACATTGTGTTACCTCCATGATCATTGAACCCATATCAAAGAGAAACCATAGGATAATCCTCGCCATGATCATACTGGAGAAGGACCACCACTACTATCCTCCACATATGAAATAGGGATCCCTAATTTGCTACCATGTAACATCTCTATAATTTCATCTTGCTACCATCCATCCTCCTAATTCTACATGTAGAATATCTATTCTACTGTGAACCACCAGCCGAATCATCACCATCAAAAATAGGTTCATCAGACCCTATACCATTATCCACCATGGTGAGACCCCTCCCATCTGAGCTCCCAATGGAATAAAACCACAAGTCAATGCATCCCATATCCCATCACTTGACAACCACAACTATTGGCGGACACCCACTTCTATTCCTCCAATCTAGAAAACTATATACTTCTTCAAAACCGACTTATTTTGTGCCACATCATCTCTAGACGACTCACCTAGTGTTCCCAATGTTGACCGATTACTAGAACACATCTCCACTATCTAGATCGCCTTATTGATCAAGAAACCACCATGTATACCACCAATGCACCTTTACTATATCTGAACCAAGGTACCCCTTCCTTGCATCCAGTGTGCACTTCCATGCCTGAATCAAAATTTAGCGGGTTGTGGTGGGTCTAACATTTCGAAAATTGGTTAGGAATTGCCATCTAGGACTAGAACACCCCTAAAAGGGGTATAAACATCACAATATCGGATAGTGTGAGGCCATCTTGATAGTCAAATTCATGTGCAGGATTTCCAAACATTAATATTTTTTAGATAAAAAAAATTAACTAAGTAAATTAATTTAATTCTATTATTTAATAACATTTTTTTATAAATATAAATTGTAAAATAATAATTATATTATTGAAGGGTCTGAATAAAAGTAAAATATTTATATAAAATATATATATTTTATTAAATCATTTATTTTTTTAAATCCTCATTATAAATTTAATTTATAGAAATTTAATTTTAACAGGTTTTTATTATTGTACGAACAATTTTTTGGAACAATCGAACCTTATGGTTAACTATTTAATTTATATATTTCATTATTAATTGTGTATGATGATTATGTCATATAGTTAATTAAATAACGATCTACACATAAATTTTTCATTCCACATGTATTAGGGCCTATGTGTCCAATTTATCAGTATTTTCTCTACCTGAAAACACATCTCCAACATGAAAGAAAATTTTTTCTATACCAATGATACTTTTAGACATGGACTATTCCATGTTGATGGAAAATCTAGATGACATGTGTACACACTTGATAAGGATTGGTTTCATCGTCACTAATGTTTTGAGTTGGGTACTATTCCAATAGGCCATGGTTGATCCATTACGATTAAATGGATCAACAAATATTCAATGTTCATGAGCATCATTTTATTTTATTTACATTTAATATTTCTTGTAACATTATATATTTTATGGGAGTGATAGAAGACATAAAAAATAGTACAATGGATAATTTTGTGATGAATTTTTTATAATTAATGTTAGGTTTTGAGTGTGAAAAAATTCAAGGAACAGATAATTAAAAATGAATTTAATTTATAATTAAATATATAAAATAACATTAATAAAATATAATCTTGAATACAACATCCAAAATAGAGTCAAAAAAAGAAAATAAGGTTTCTGATTTTAGACATAAATACATCAATCAATAGATCATATAGTCACGAGTTAAAACATTTGGCGAGTCAAATTCCAAACATGAACTACTCATGTACTGGAATATCCAATGTATATAGACTATAATAAGAGGTCCAAGTATATATTACTGTAGAACACTCTAGAAGAATATTATTATGATTGTAGTATAAAGTGTTTCCAGATTTGATAAACTAGTGGGAGAAATTTAATGATTTAATTAATAAATAATGTCTTAATCATTAATCAACCATTAACGTACAATATTATAATTTTTTATATTGTTAAAAATTTAATTTAACACCATAATAAACATTGTCATTTTTATTGAAAAATTTTCAATTTCCTACAATGTAGAAATTTCCAAATTGTAGTAGAGGATATTTGACACAATACAATGATATTAAAAAAATAATGGTTTTGGTGACCCCAATGCCTATTTAGCAATCTCTTGAAGTGAGGGTGTTAATTTATCAACCCAAAAATTTATCATGGAATTTTAATTTCCTATACTTTTTTTATTTAGTATATATAACAAATATAACATATATAAATTGACATAAAACTTTTTTCAGGATACTATATTTGAAAGAAGTCATAAGTACTTTTTATAAGGGACAAAATATAAAATTTTCTATACAATATTTATATATTAATAAAAAAATTTATTTATTTAAATTTAAAACTTTACATTAAATTGAATTATTTTCATTATATAATATTCTCTTTTCTGACCCAACATGTCATAAATATCTAATGGAAATTCTTTTTGATTTTTTCTAGAGAACTGTTTTTTGGGTAATAAATAGAACATATTATTTTTACATAACACTTATGAAAAAATTATTATGTGATAATGACATAAATTTTATTAATATTTATTATTGATCAAAATTTATTTATGTAACGACATAATATATAATGTTTTATTTTTAGAATTACATGCTTAGAAATTATTAAAATGATTACATTCATCATAAAAAATATATTTGTATGGGCTATTTGGGCATCACATTTGATTTCATTTATACTAATTATATAAATTGAAAAATGAAAATGTAATTAATATTTGGATTTATAATTTATAAATTAGTTATTATGTTAAATTTCATTTTTTGACATAAAAATGAACCATTATTGAAAAAATCTACCATTGTGTATGTTTAATAGTATAATAGGTTAATTTCAATTGATAAAGTATTAAAATACCTAAAAACAAAATATAAATAGTGGTTTATTAACTTATATACCATAAAAACATTAAAAGAATATATAGATAAAATATTCATTGAATTTAATTCCACCAAATGATAGATGGATTTAAATAAATAATAATCATTATTTAATCGCATAACACCACTTATCTATACGTATAAATATCATCACTCACCCCCACCATTCTCAGAAAATCCTTGATTATTTTAAAATATCGTCAAATCCCTCAAAATCCCTCTATACACATTTCAAAATTTTTATTTTATCTCCCAAATAAATATTATAATTTCATTAAAGGGTAACTGAGTTATATGATAATGAAGAGGTAACCTTCGCAATCCACTTCACATAATTTATTTTCTTAATGTACCTTCTCCTCAAATCATTCATATATGAATAATGGATGACTCCATTATCATTTATAAATTAGAGTTTTTTATTTATAATGGAATATAATCTATCCAACCCTTTTCCCATCTCAAATTATTCAATGAAAGGGTTTCAATTTTCAAATTATGGTTGTCACATGTCTCTGTACTTCCTGATTTTTTCCTATATTCCATTACCACCATAATGTAACATCATAAAAGAATTATTCTGTGTAAAAAAACATTTTAATAAATATATAATAATTTTTATATGTTTTGTTAAAAAATTTAGTCATAATATTAAATAATATGAAACTAGTTCACGATGGGTAGAAAAACGCCAAAATTATCTACACATATATCATTAATGTTTTATCAAATGAATCTTTCTCATGAAAATAATTAATATATGTGACCATAACAACTTGTGGAATTTTATTAATACCATTTACCTCCCATAATTATACACATTTTAAATGACCATAAACCCATGAAACAAACACTCAAAAATTGACACAATTGATCTTTATAACACAATTAAATGGACATAAATGAACATTATAAAAGTTTCATATTTAAAAATCATGTTTTATAGTTTTTTAAATGGGGAATTAATGAATAAAATTTTATTATCATGTATATTAAGTACAAGTTCATAAATCTTACATACATAAGGTTAGGAATCTCTCTGAACCAACATATTTCATTTAGGATACACATTATCTACATTTTCCAAAATATTAAATTAAATTATTCTTATATAATTCAAATTTTTATTGTATATATATACCAATAATATTTTATGTAGCTCAAGTATTTTTTCATTTATTGGACTAACAAGTTTTAGAAGCTTCCCCTTTTAATTCCTCTTGATAACCAAACTTGATTAATGAGAACTTTTCCATTTCACAACCATTTTCAAGAATGTTACAAAAAATATTTTATGATTCAAATATTTTTATAAAATCACACTATTTCTCATGAAAAACTATTTTAATTAATTTTTTTAATATGAAAATATTATTCCTTTGGCATCTTTAAAAACTAATTATTGGTTTTTCAAATCCCAAAATTATGTTTCAAATTTCTAAAGATACCTAACCAATTTTTTATGATTAAAAAATATTTATATTTTATTATTCATGATATATAATAGTAATTCATGTATTAATGTCCAATAATTATCTAAAACCATTATTTTAAGGATTCTGTGCTGATACACCCTTTGGTTTTGCCTTGTAACATGAATATGAAACCGATTTCATTAGATGGTTAATATTACGTTTAAACCTTAGGTTTTATTCATTATGTGTCACATATATTAATTATCATATTTTAATGGGTGTTACCAAATAGTAATCCAAATAATTGGGTATCTTTTTTTCCTCATGATATTATCAATATGGTTTTAGGGAGTAATCATACTCCATTATAAGACTTTTTACACCATATAATATAGTCTTGGAAGTAATCATTGACATATGATTAGGTCATGTTGTTTGTTTCCGTCATATTAATATGTTTCCACGATCATATTATTCCATGTTCTTTATACTAGGCTTCCATATGATTATTAATGGCCCATTCCATTTATGTTATCATTTTATGCCTTCTAACTCATGTGAAATACTTCAATACCATGTGTCTCCCCTTATTTGTATTTTGGATCATTCCATTAGTCTATGTTATCCCTAGGATATCCTATTTATTTATAGAACATCAATGAGATTTAGGAAAACAATAAATAGAATAAAAAAAGATGTATTTTTTTTAGTTCCATGTTTTATTATTACATACTATTTCTTCCAAAGACACTATATATTGGGACCCTATCTGTTTCCACATATAATTAAATAGTATTAATAATAGCAAAGAATAATATTACTTTCCATTGATCATAATGTATAGTTTCTTGGAATACTAGGTACATAAAACATAAAGCATGGGAAGAAATATAATTTTTTTTAGTCTTCATAAATAGCCTATTACTTCTCTCTCTCTCTCTCATATGTATTCATAGGATATGATGGGGGTAAAATGAACAAAGTTATGATCTAAAAATACCTATATGGGAATAAACATAACACTAATTAATTAACACATGGATCATAAGGCATGACATAATGATACAAAATGGCATGGATATATTGTTTCATAAAATATAAATGTGGGATCAAAACTACATGGATTCATATTATTGTTTCAGAAACATAAAAAATTACATTAGCATGATTCCATGATCATTACACACAGAGGAACACAATTAATGGTTAACCAACAAAACCATTATCCATATTAGCATGAGTCAAGGCTAACCGCCAAGACCGCTGGACAAAACGTCTCATGATACTCAACATTACCCAATTCATTAGAGCCTTATCTAGGATCACCAATCATATTATGTTCATGAATATTCTATCCATATAACAAATCATACAAAATCAATCATACATATTCATAAGGGTGACCATGAAATGAAATTGGTATCCTAATCTTGTCACAAAGAAAAATAAATTAAGGTCACATACAACTATCAAAGAAAGAATGGAATTAAAAAATACATGCAAAATTCATAAGGGTTGGTATGTTTTTTCAAATATAAGTGACAATATTTTTGAATATTCTTTATGAAATTTTATAATTAGAACATTTTAGTGCTGTTTTAAGGAAAATACTAAAGAGAATTTAAAATAGAAAATGGCATAATCTTTTATGTAAAAACAAATTGTAAAAGAAGGTTTTCATAAAAAACGATTATTTTATATAATATGGTGTCTTAAAACATATTATAAAGTGCACTTTAAATTTGGTATAATTTGCGATGTTCCTTTAAAATGGATTTTCTAATCCAATATTATAGAGGAGGGAATCATATAAAAACATGTATATCACTAAAAGTGAATGATGTATGGACATTGATACATGAGGTTGGAGTATATAAATAAAATTCCTATGACTTAAATTAAATGAAAATATAACTTCATTTGGTTAAAAAAATAGAAAATCCTGAATAAATAATAGTGGTTCGGGTACAATCCTTTACCTTAAGCCCGATGTTGTCCTTCACGTGATATAAATTTCACAGATAACAAAATTAAATTCATTAACTAATCTGTCTAAAATTTTATTAATATGTTATTAGTGACTGTAGATTAGATTAATTGGTTATAAAATTCATTTGGTTATCTGTAATGATGATGAAAACAATATTGATATTTTTTTTGTTAATTCGTAGTTTTTTATCACATCAAACACATTTTGAATAATAAATAAATATAATGTGTTTAAAAGATTCCAGAACCTTAAATAAAACATAATACATAAATTATAGTATATTTCATCAATTTGAATGGTTTCATGATTATAATTAAAGAAAATAATAGAAATTGAATACCCATCATACATGAATGTGATAAATTAGCATATCTCAGATGGTGATTTATGTTTTAGTATAAATGGATGTGAAAGGAAATTTTATGATGAATTATTCCATTATCATAATAGTGTTCCAGTACATCTAATATATTGGAGTAATCAAAACACTTGGATAAATGGATTTTAGGAAAAATAAAATAAAAAATGGAAGATGAATTAAAATAAATGAAAGAAAATCGGGAATTTACCTATTAAATATAACTTCCTTGAGAACCACTTTAGGGGAGAGGATTTGGTCATTTTAAGAGACCAATGTATTCTATTCATGGGATATGGGATTTGAGAGATATTTGATCAGAATTATTATAATCCATGAGGCTTGAGAGGATATAATATTGGAGGGTGAGTGAGGGTGGGTTTTATAGTGAAGGAGAGGATAATTTTCTCATTATTTTTTCATTATTTTATTAATTTTCTAAAAAAAATTAATAATGTTGATTATTTATAAAAAATATTAATATGTACATGTGAGTTAAAACCTACGGTTCTTAAATCAATTATGTCTCAGTAAATAATGTCTTTAATATATAATGTATATATACATAAAATTACGGTATTTTACTATTCACCAAAAATTCATGTATTTCAGAAAAATACCAAAAATTGACTCTTACCATTTATTGAATAGTAGAATTAAAAAATAAACTCCATTATATGAAAATAATTTTTTAAATATTTCATTTTTCATTTTTATTTAAAATCTAAATTTAATTGAAAATTAGAAATTTTGTAATTAAATATACCTTTCTAACTAATTGAAAAATTAATTAAGGTCACATAAAATTATCATATAATATTATATAAACAAAATAATTATTTATGAAAAAAATTTATGAAAATAAGTATTATTTGAATTTATTAAATTAATCATAAAATTTTAATTAAAAATAAACGACTCACAAAAATACTAACACTACTAAATAATTATATCATATTGTAACTTATAAGATAGATAAAATTTGTTTATACTTTCATGGGAAAGGTTAAATAATCCCTTAGATGATTTAATATTCATATGTTTCATATTAATATCCATAATGTTAACATTACCATTCATAAGGTTCAATTATTATTCTCCCAAAATTATGTTTTTCCTATCAAACATCAAACAAGTCACTGATTGCAACCGTGTATGTTAGATTTTCAATATTCAAATCACTAAACTAATATTGTTCGTCTTAAAGGTCACATAGTTCATATTACTCCAGTGTGTTTTGATTTAATATGATTATACTATATGACATAATTATATAAAGGTAATTTCCAATAATTAATCATTAGGTCATTATATTCTTTCCCCATTATCAATTATCACCCTTTAAATATCATCTTACATTATTTGATGTAAATATCTATGGTTACTTAACCTTTGTTACCTCCTACAGTTCCCACGTTTCATCATTTTACTTATGGTTCTTCTATAGTATATATACCAGGTGAGAAGGCTTATTACATAGAAATTTATCTCTATGGTCCAAGATCTTCGATGGCTGCTCCAAGAAAAAAGGATCATTCCCACATTGTACCGCCTCTATAGAGAGTACATGTGAAGAATGCGGTTTGTACTTCCTTATAAGGGATACATAGAATATATAATATAAATTATACATGGTTAGTGGATGTTCTAGTCAATAGGCTACAGTTCCAACATGATGTAGAATATTGAAGGGGTCGATGAACCTTGGATGTATCTTTCTATTCATCCTAAATCTCACAAACTTATTACATTGGGATAAGTTGAGGAATACCAAGTATACAAATTTAGACTCATGGTCGTGTTGATGATTGTCATCATAGAAGTTTTCCCACTATTGATTTCTTTGATGTGCTTCAAAATTTTATTCACCATCTCCACCATTTTTTAAGCCATTTCTGTTCCTAGAAGCTTTTTCTCATCAACTTCATCCCAAAACACTGGTGGTTTGAACCTTTTCCCAGAAAGGTATTTGTATAGTTCCATTCATATGATGGAATGGAAACTGTTGTCATATGAGAATTCAACTAGTGGAAGAAGTTGGTCCCATCTTCCATTGATGTCCATATAATATGATCTCAATATGTTTTCTAGTGTATGAATAGTTCACTCAGAGTGGCAATCAATTTAATGATGATAGCCCATACTGAATTTTAGTTTAGTGAATAGAGAATTATTGCGAATTTTCTAGAACCTTGAGGTTAGTATTAAATCTTTATCAGATTCAATATGTAGTCATATTTAATTGCACCTATTGTTCATAAATTTAGTTTTTGATATTATTAGGTTAAATTCTGAGACCGAGTGCTAAGACGACATGTGATGTCTAGGCCCGGTGTGCCCATAATAAATCATTGAATAATGTTATGTTTTTGTATAAAATGATCATATGAATATGTTTTAAATTTAAAATTATTTAGATGGATTCATTAATGATATATCTAAGGGAGCTGATGAAATCATAATAGTGACTCCACCTTAGGCAATGCCTAACATCTTCTAGTGCATGCCAAATGAAGAAGTTAGTTTTTCAATGTGAGCATCATAATAATATTTAAAAATAAAATTATTTTTTTACCTAGGGAGGTTTTTATTTTAAACCAACTCCCAAATAAAATCTTGGGTTATCATCATAACCCAAGAATTTACCTTAATAGGAGTATGAGGTTCTCTCACATGTGACAATGAATCAACGAACACTGGTGGAACAAGGATCGATGTGAAGACACGACATCAAGTTAAGTCATCATGTTATCCAAACACCAGGTATGGGTTTTTATTTAATTATATTCATTCCATGTTATTTGTTTTAAATGATGAATGTGGATCAAAACATGAATAGGTTGACATAAATATTGTTTGTTCTTGTGGTATGGATTTATGTTGGGTTTAACATGGGGGAACTAATCCATTCATGTTTTGAAAAAATTTGATTTAATCTGTTTAATCCATCTATGCGTAGTAGAAAAATGTTGTGATGAATGGTGGTGATGGTTCATTCGTCACATTGGATGGTTGGATTTTTCTTCCCATATTTTATATGGTGTCCTTATCGTTTGAGTTGATGAATAGGAAGTCGTTGCACAACAATTCAAGGTGAAATGATCCGACATCTTGTATTACGAATGTATACAACACGATATAGGTGTGACAGTGATGAAGATGGAAAGATCAAGGTGTTGCATGAGATACCACCAATTGAATTCATTCCAGTGGAAGAGATCCCATTGTATGTTTTAACCCAAGGTGATGAATAATACAGCCATGTGACTCTAGAACACCCTCTAGATCAATGAATAAACAACCAAATCACATATATTGGTCCGCAAAAGAATCTTCTTGTGTGTTGGCCGACAGTGGTGTTAGTGGCATGCAGCGGTGGCCATGTTCTAGACAGTGGGGTGGTGCACCAAGGCGGTGGTGGAAGAAGTATATGTGTTACATGGATACACACATAGAGGAGCCACTACTCCAGCCACAGAATGACCCAGACCCGTGGTAATCTGGGGTTTATGCCAGAAACCCTGGTCTATGTGACAGGACCAGTTAACCAGTGAGGCAGGTCTATCTAGAATCACATAGCGTGAGATAGATGCGAGAGAGCCATGTCTAGGATGGAGAAACTATCCCATGTTAAGGGGTTCACCCAGTGATAGTGGGCCATGTCGGGCCAGGTCCAATGGGATGTGTCGGACCCTCTTTGGGTCAGACTGGGTCGGGTAGGTCCGATCAGGTGGGGATTGACGTGGACCCAACCGAACCATGTTTTGAAAAAGATCCAGTAACTATCAAATGGAGCATCTATGTAACACCCCAAGATTTCATAGTGTGTTATTTCTTCAAAATAATTCAATAACTGGAACTACACGCAACATCGAGTTCAAGCGCACCATGACTTACCAAACAATCCATTCAAAAAAGGTTATGAATAATATTAACTAAATTTTAAAATTTATATAATCCTTATAATTTTATAATCCATATTATCAGTTTCTTAGACATAATGTAAGAACAAATTAATTTTCAGTATTGAACTTTTACCAAATTTTAATAGTGAACCCTTTTTAAATAAAATATTTTAAACTTTTTGACTAAATGGGGACATCATAAATTTAAAATGTAACACCCCAAGCTTCTACGGTACGCTTCTCTTTGAATAATGTGATAGCGTGTGTTGTACGCAACACCGAGTTCTAACACAACCGTTATGAATTGTAATACCTAATTTAAAAAATTATATATATTTTATATTTCAAAATAGAGTTCATTTTTGGATTTGTAATATCTCATTTAGCCTAGGGTGAAATTTTTGAACTTTTCGGATAACACTTATATTTTGATAAATAGTGAAAATTAATAAATTTTAATTAAAAAAAACTTTTTTAATCAAAATAATTTATATTGATAAATTATGAATTTGAGTGGTTTTAAAGAATATTTAGAATATATTTTTACCATTTAATTTAATTTTGGTCATTGTAAATAATTTTACTATTAAACCGAACATAAACAAATGTCAATCTTTTGATAGTTATTTTCTCTTAAAAACACGCTTTTTGTTTTGACAATGAGAATTAATTTTAAATTAATTTCTGCCACTTCTATGTTTTGAATTTAGAAAAATGGATTCCATATTTGGAATCATGATTTTTAAATTGTGTAAATAGGTAACTTTTATTTTTAGACAATTTTAATAATTACTGCGGTAAATATTTTATTTACCATGGTTAAGGGTAAATCCGGTAGATAAGGGTTAAAAAATAATATTATAATAACAAAAAATTACCCTAAAACGTGTACTAACCTTATTGGTTGATACATGGCCGACCATTGACATCTTTGGGTCGATTTCGGGACCCCATGGAGCCATTTGTAGCTGATAGGGACACTTTATTTTAATTAAGTTAAAATGAATACAAAAATGACACAAGCATATACCTTTTAGAAAAACAATTTTTACATAGGGTTATATATGTTTTATTTTCGACTATAAATATTCCTTAGAAAGATAAAAAGATTTCCTACATAAGGATATTTTATTTATAATTTTTAGAGATTAAATAATTTAATTTATTTATGACACAATGATTATGCAGTAATTAACATAATAGTGAAAAATTAAATTAATTGATATTATAAATACCCAAATAAATATAATTTGAGACTTTTAATGAATTACACTAATTTTCTAGGATATTATGACATATTAGTATTGATGTAACTTACTTTTTTAGAAGTAATAATTATGTTATGACTTTCACAAATATCAACTATTGAAGAGTGTCAAAATTGACATAAAAGAGTTTTTCAAACAAATATTATATTATTAATTGATATTAACTTCCTAAAAATATAAGGTTCGTCCAAAAGACTTATATAATGATATTTATATCACTAATGGACCACTTGGGGGTCTCTTGGATGTATATAGTATGTTTATTAACAATATAATATAAAAATAAAAAGTGACATGGTAAATGTCAAACTAATTAACAAAGAGTTAAAACTAAAAGAGAAGGTTAATATAATGACCCAAACCTGTCTAAATTCTACTGGTTGAATGTTTTTCAACCTATCCCGAGATTAAACTTTGAATAATAAACTTTGGAGACATTATAATCCGAATATGAATTTATTATAAATTAATACTTCTATCTTTTCCAAAGGTTTCCCTCACCCCTCTTATAAAAGGGCACTCCTCCTTCTCATTTCTTCACAACATCATAGCCTTTTGGATCGGCCAAACTCTGCCCAAATACTCTCCCAACTTCCCTCACTACAACGTAGAGGCCATAGTTTGATCAGAAAGGCAACCTAAATATCCATTTTGATCAAATCAAAAGAAAGAACACGAAGAAGAGGTAATGTTTTCACCACCCTTTTCCAAGTTCCTTTTTTCTTCCACTTCTTCTTCCTTTGTTATTACCGTTCTAAAATAATAACTCTAGTATCATATATATACTTTTGTGTTAATATAAATATGTAACAACCATATTAAGTATTCTATCCATCCTTTGGATAACATGTCACCATACATGGGTACGTACGGCTTACCGTCTCCACGCCGTGGTGTAATTGTTATTCAATAAATTATTATTTGTATGGGTATAATAATGATGTGTAACTCATGTAAATAATAAATATAACATGATAATTATTATTGATATATGATATAATATCCAATTATATATTATTTTTATATCAAATGAATGATATTGTGGCTCGTGCGTACGTACGGACTACCGTCTCCACGAATGTGATGAGATTCATTCTCCATCGTATCTATTCATGTATAATTCTCATTTGATGATTAAAAATAATTTTTAAAGACTTGATATAATTCTGGATATGATTAAGATACAACCTATCCATTAAAAACATGTCTTACGTAACAAAACATATAAAAGAAAACGAGTAAGTTAACACCCGAAATGAAGATAATTATAAGATATTATTAACAAAGCAATGTTAAAAGATCATATATGATATCATATTAATGTATATGATTATTTAATAATTTAATAACAATTATTTCACCATTATACAGGAGGTTAGCCTACACCAACCAAAGAAAAGTACAAGGTAAGGGTTTATTTCACAATCTCTTCATTATCCGAGGTTTTTTATACGTAATTATCTACTGGGATCTCTTTATCATCCACATCCATGCTCCTTAAAAATATATTTAAAACATTTTTACTATGTTCAAGGAAATGGGATAAAGTTATTTATACCCTTATGTGTTTTCAAAGGAATCTTTCCGTCATTTTCCAAACAAGGCACTTTTAAGCTTTTCAACAAATTTAAGGTTAAGAATGTTTTTTTAACTTATACGGTGGGTGCGGCTATTTCCCACCGTTATAAAATCTTCAAAGATTCCCTTACAAGCTTAGAAGAATATTTTAAAAATAAATGTTTTATTTTATAATTATTTGACTTTTAAATGATTTCAAAATGAATATTTTAAGAATTTTTGAAAGGTACTCATTATCAAGATCATAATTTAAAATGTTTTAAAGATTTATCTTTCTAAATATTTTTAATTAATGTCCATGTTATCAAAATGATTTTAATGATTTATTTATATGAACATTAATGTTTTTAAATGATATTTATTTTCAAAAGTTTCAAAGTGGTATGGGACACTTTGATTCAAAAATCTCTTTTAAATTACATCCTTTATAAATGAGTGACTTTTCAATGATTTCGAGAAAAGAGATATTTCTCTCAAATAGTTTTGATTTCATCTATGTCAACATCCTTTAATGTATTTTAACCTTATTTTATGTTGATTTATTATGATACAATACTTTTGTGTTGTATTGAAGGTTTTGTAATATGTTTTATTGTCGATGTGTAATTTTTATACCATTCATGGTTTATGGAGAAAGTACTGAAATTTCATATGCTAGTTTTAATACGAATGTTTATGTTATGTTTAAACCTTTTCATATGGGAATGCATTGGACTTAGTAAGTGACGGGTGGAGCCCTCTATAGCTCCTCGATGCATTGGTAGGTCTCATGAGACAAACTAGTGTCTTGTCACAAGGCCTTGGCAAAATCTTATTTATAGTCTTGGCACGAGGCTTTGGCTATGTGGTTATGATAGTCTGGCATTATGCATTCCATTATTATGAAAGTGGTTATTGATATTGCATGTGATTGTTCGACTAGTAGAATATCCATGTGAGTAAGTAAATGGATTTATTTCATTTTATATTTTCCATATTATTCTGAATTTCAAGTTTAAAAGGCTTTTTTTAATTATAAATTGCCTTAAGTGCTTATGCTTATCTATGAAAGCTTCTGTTATAATGTTATCCTTACTAAGAATCTGAGCTCACCCCTTTCAATGTTTTATTTTTCCCAGGATTGTGAAGAAGTAAATTATTAATGACCTGCAGGGATAGTCTGAGTATGGACTATGGAGACTATGTTGTTGTTGTTTTTAGTTTATGATGTAATGTAAAATTTATTAATGTATCTAGTTATTCCAAGGATACTAAACTAATCGGTCTTTTGAGACTTGATCTTTCTTGTGATCATGCCAATGTTATGTAATAATGCACCGAATCTGGGTAACTGGGGTCGGGGCGTTACAGTTGGTATCAGAGGAAGTTTAGTAAAATCCTTTGAAGCTAGATTTAGATAAACTCTGATTAGAGAACATAGATTTAGGATGGAATTTGAGGATTAGTATAGGATAACTTCCTAGAATTTTGGTATTGTAGATATTTTGTGAGTTTTCCTAGCAATACAACCATGTCTGGATACGAGCAGGTAGAGGCGGCTCTGGCACAGATATACCTAGGGGTAAAACCCGAAAACACCGCTTTGAGATAGACTTGAACGGGAACTGGTGCACTACAACAGGCCTTGTTGCACTCTTGGTTACGACACTCCAGGGGGATATTCTTAGGATAATTATCATTTTCTTTATAAACCATTATGAAGGGTTTATGAGTATATACTTCATCAAAGGAGACATTTTTATGATTATGTATTATATCCATAAACTATTTAATTTATGTTATGTGTTTTACAAGTTTGGGATTAGGTATTATTATTCATAAACTAATCTAATGTATGTCGTTGTTTAGAAATGGCGCCCAGTAGAAGGAATGAGAACTCTAGCAATGCACATGATACAAAGAGGAAAGAAGGATCATATATTTCATGTTCTTAATCCAGAATTTATAAGAGAAATAGTCTCACATGTATTATCATCATATTAAGAAATAATATCATGTTTTGATAAGATATGTAAAGATTTTACTGAGCCCTATGTATTTGAAGGGAAGAAAGAGAAGAAAAGGATGGAAGAGAGAAAGATGGATAACGGGAAGAGGGAAAAGAAGAATTTTCCCATATGTGATAACTGTGGAAAGAAACACCTTGGAAATTTCCTGAAAGGAATGGGAGTTTGTTATAAGTGTGGAAGAAAAGGGCACAAAGTACGTGATTGCAAGGGTAAGAAAATGGTTTCAAATGTACCATGCTTCATTTTCAAGGAGTTTGGAAACTACGCGAACCTATGTCCTAGTCATCAAACTATGCCACAAATAATTTTATTGGATAATAATCATGTAATGATACTACCACAGATGAAGAGGAATGATTAGAGTGATTTTGTTGATTATGTCATTTGAGTGTTGTATCAACAATGTACTTGTTAGAATAATTATGGAGTATATAAGGATTGTACTATAGTAGTATTTCATTAAGGACATGAGATTGTGTGGAACAAAGAAAATTGACTCAATAGCAGGTTAAATTTTTGGAAAATATATGGTTGAGAGAAAGATAAACAATAATATGGTTCGGATACCGAGGTTGTGATTTTAGAATAATACATGATTGATTTGGATAAATTATATTGGATATTTTTGACTACCTTGAAGCTGATTAATGATTTGTATATTCCATCATTGTTGGGGTTTAAAACATTTTTGGATTTGATGAAGTATATCCATAATTCTATATGGAATAAGGGAGAATGAATGTAATCAATAAGGATTATGGTAATTGAAGATGTTTCTGTGTTTTAAAAGAATACATGATGAAGGTATTAATATGCTATTACGGGGTAAAAAGGATCTACATTATGTTTACCTTCCTTACAAATGTTGGACTGTGAGTTTGGACAGAAGTATTTTGGATAAATTCTAGTTTGAGATTAATTTTGGATTGCCATAAAAGGACAACACGGAGGTCGGGAGGCAAACAGTCGCGATGGGCAAGGCCGCGAGACTTGAACCCGCAACCGAAGGGTGACAAGGGGGTATCACCTACCCTGGCCCACGAGATGTCCTGGATTAAATAATTTATTTTTTTAAAAAGATCTGGTATATGAATTATAAATTCGTTTATTTTGGAACCCTGTACAAATAGTATAAATAGAATTTTTTTACGTTCTATTATCTTTTAGAGTAAAAGATGAGTTTGTGGTAGAAATTTATTAATGGATAAAACTCTAATTATAAAGTAAGTATATCTACTTATGATCTTAGCCAATCTCATAAATAAATACCTCAACATTAAGAAAAGGAACTTAGAACAAAAATTTTGTCCTAGATGGTACCTTAAATCATCACTAATTTATGTCTTTGGGATCGTTGGCATTTTCATAGCCATGTTCTCTACCACTCTAAATTAGATAATTGATGGTTATATTTCTCTTCCATATCCATATTTTCATACATGGAACCCTAGTATGTGTTATTTTCAGTAATCTTCATACCTTCCACTCTTTATTTTAAATAGAGGCCTCATTAATTGATTTTTCGATGTGGGATTTCAAATAAGATATTTTGAAACGTCAAAAATGTTTTATCCTAATACCTTATGTTTTGTTGAACCGATGGTATTTCAAATCATCATAGATTGATGAATTTAATGACCTCAATTTTACACTTGTTTGTGATTGATGACCTCAATCACTATTTATAAATATTTACGTTATTCCTCCAATTATATGTCTCTAATTGCCACCAATGTTCTCCTAATCGAGATCATAATTTGGTGGTGACCCTTTAATTTATCTTTTCCTCATATTAAGACTAAATGTTAGTAACCCAATTTCCGATGTGGGTATTCCCACAAATATATTTTCTATTTTCAACCTTATATTTTCGAAGAACAATTTCAAATTGCGAGGATACGATTTATTGAAGGAGGGGAAAATGTAACAACCCAAGATTTCATAGTGTTTTATTTCTTCAAAATAATTCAATAACTGGAACTACACGCAACACCGAGTTCAACCGCACCATGACATACCAAAAAAGATGTTTAAAAGAGGATATGAATAGTATTAACTAAATTTTAAACTTTATATAATCCTTATAATTTTAGAATCCATATAATCAGTTTCTTAGACATAATGTAAGAAAAAATTCATTTTTAGTATTGTAATTTTACCAACTTTTAATAGTAAACCCTTTTTAAATACAATATTTTAAACTTTTTTACTAAATGGGGACATCAAAAATTTAAAATGTAACACCCCAAGCTTCTACGCTACGCTTCTCTTTTAATAATGTGATAGCGTGTGTTGTACGCAACACCGAGTTCTAACATAACAGTTATGAATAGTAATACCTACTTTATGAAATTTCATATATTTAATATTTAAAAATAGACTTCATTTTTGGATTGGGAATATCGACTTTATCCTAGGGTGAAATTTTGGAACTTTTCGGATAACACTTATATTATGATAAATAGTGAAAATTAATTAATTTTAATTAAAAACAGCTTTTTTAATCAAAATAATTTATATTGATAAATTATGAATTTGAGTGGTTTCAAAGTATATTTAGAATATAATTTTACCATTTAATATAATATTGGTCATTGTATATAATTTTACAATTAAACCGAACATAAACATGTTTCAATCTTTTGATAGTTTTATCTCTTAAAAACAAGCTTTTTGTTTTAACAACAGGAATTAATTTTAAATTAATTTCTGCCACTTCTGTGTTTTGAATTTGGAAAAATGGATTCCATATTTGTAATCAGGATGTTCAAATTTTTTAAATAGTTAACTTTTATTTTTAGGCATTTTGAATAATTACTGCGGTAAATATTTTATTTACCATGGTTAAGGGTAAATCTGGTAGATAAGGGTTAAAAAAATAACATTATAGTAATAAATAAATACCATAAAACGTGTCCAAACCTTATTGGTTGATACATGGCCGACCATGGTCATATTTGGGTCGACTTTGGAACCCCATGGAGCCACTTGTAGGTGATAGGGACACTATATTTAAATTAAGTTAAAATGAATACAAAAATGACACAAGCATATATCTTTTAGCAAAACAATTTTTACATAGGGTTATATATGTTTTATTTTTGACTATAAATATTCATTAGAAATCTAATAGGTTTTAATACATAAGTATAGCTTATTTATAATTTTTAGAGCTTAAATAATTTAATTTATTTATGACACAATGATGATGTAGTAATTACCATAATAGTGAAAAATTAAAATAATTGATATTATAAATACCAAAATAAATATAATTTGAGACTTTTAATGAATTAAACTAATTTTCTAGGATATTAAGACATATTATGATTGATTTAATTGACTCTGTTTTAAGTAATAATTCTGTTATGAGTTTCACAAAAACCATCTATTGAATAGTGTCAAAATTGACATAAAAGAGTTTTTAAAACAAATATTAAATTATTAATTGCTATTAAATTCCTAAAAATCAAAGGTTCGTCCAAGAGACTTATATAATGATATTTATATCATTAATGGACCACTTGGGGGTCTCTTGGATGTATATAGTACGTTTATTAACCATATAATATAAAAGTACAAAGTGACATGGTAAATGTCAAACTAATTAACTAAGAGATAAAACTAAAAGATAAGGTTAATATAATGACCCAAACCTGTCTGAATTCTATTGGTTCAATGATTTTCGACCTATAACCTCCTTAAACTTTTAATAATAAACTTTTGAGCCATTAGAAATCGAAGATTAATTTATTATAAATTAATATTTCTAGCTTTTCCAAAGGTGCCCCTCACCCCTCTTATAAAAGGGCACTCCTCCTCCTCATTTCTTCACACCATCAATGCATTTTGGTTTGGAAAAAATCTTCCCCAATACTCTCCCAAATTCCCTCAATACATCCTAGAGGCCATAGTTTGATCATAAATCCATCCTAAGGAGCCCGTTTGATCAAATCAAAAGGAAGAACCCGAAGAAGAGGTAATGTTTTCACCACCCTTTTCCAAGTTCCTTTCTTCTTCCACTTCTTCTTCCTTTGTTATTACTATTCTAAAATAATAACTCCAGTATCATATATATAATGTGATGTTATTATAAATATGGTACAACCATATTCCGTATTCTATCCATCCTTTGAATAACATGTCACCATACGTGCGTACGCATGGCTTACCGTCTCCACGTCGTGGTGTAATTGTTATTCAATAAATTATTATTTGGATGGGTATAATAATGATTTTTAACTCATGTAAATAATAAATATAACATGATAATTATTCTTTATATATATGATATACTATCCAATTATATATTATTTTAATATCAAAAAATGATATTGACGCTCGTGCGTACGTACGGACTACCGTCTCCACGAACGTGATGAGATTCATTCTCCATCGTATCTATTCAAGTATAATTCTCATTTGATGATTAAAAATAATGTTTAAGGACTTGATATCATTATGGATATGATTAAGATATAACCTATCCATTACAAACATGGCTTACGTAACAAAACATATAAAAGAAAACGAGTAAGTTAACACCCGAAACGACGATAATTATAAGATATTATTAACAAAGAAATGTTAAAGATCATATATGATATCATATTAATGTATATGATTATTGAATAATTTAATAACAATTATTTCACCATTATATAGGAGGTTATCCTACCCCAACCAAGGAAAATTACAAGGTAAGAGTTTATTTCACAATCTCTTCATTATCTGAGGTTGTTTATACGTAATTATCTACTAGGATCTCTTTATCATCCACATCCATGCTCCTTAAAAATATATTTAAAACAATTTTACTATTTTATAGGCAATGGGTTAACATTATTTATACCCTTATGTTTTTTGAAAGGAATCTTTCCGTCGTTTTCCAAACAAGGCACTTTTAACCATTTCGACAAATTTAAGGTAAGAATGTTTTTTTAACTTATACGGTGGGTGCGGCTATTTACCACCGTTATAAAATCGTCAAATATTCCCTTACAAGCTACTAAGAATATTTTAAAAGTAAAAGTTTTATTTTATAATTATTTGACATTTAAATGATTTAAAAATGAATATTTTATGAATTTGTGAAAGGTACTCTTTATCAAGATCATAATTTTAAATGTTTTAAAGATTTATCTTTCTAAATCTTTTTAATTAATGTCCATGTTTTCAAAATGATTTTAAGGATTTATTTATATGGATATGAATGTTTTGAAATTATATTTCTTTTCAAAAGTTTCAAAGTGGTATGGGACACTTTTATTCAAAAATCTATTTTAAATTACTTCCTTTATAAATGTGTGACTTTTCAATGATTTCAAGAAAATAGATATTTCTCTAAAATGGTTTTGATTTCATCTATGTCAAAATCCTTTGATGGATTTTAAGCTTATTTGAAGTTGATTTATTATGATACAACACTTTTGTATTCTACTGAAGGTTTTGTAATATGTTTTATTGTGGATGTGTTATTTTTATACCATTCATGGTTTATAGAGAAAGGATTGACATTTCGTATGCTAGTTTTAATACGAATGTTTATGTTATGTTTAAAACTTTTCATATGAGAATGCATTGGACTTAGTATGTGACGGGTGGAGCCCACTATAGCTTCTCGATGCATCACTAGGTCTAATGAGACAAACTAGTGTCTTGGCACAAGGCCTTGACAAAATCTTATTTGTAGTCTTGGCACGAGGCCTTGGCTATGTGTTTATGATAGTCTAGATTATGCATTCCATCATTATGAAAGTGGTTATTGATATTTCATGTGATTTTTCGACTATTAGAATATCCATGGGAATAAGTAAATGGAATTATTTCATTTCATCTTTTCCATATTATTCTGAAGTTCAAGTTTAAAAGGCTTTTGTTTTAATTATAAATTTCCTTAAGTGTTTATGCTTATCTATGAACGCTTCTGCTATAATGTTATCCTTACTGAGCATCTGAGATCACCCCTTTCAATGTTTTATTTTTCCCAGGACTGTGAAGAAGTAAATTATGAATGACCTGCAGGGATAGTATCAGTATGGATTATGGAGACTATGTTGTTGTTGTTTTCAGTTTATGATGTAATGTAAACTTTATTAATGTATCTAGTTATTCCAAGGCTACTAAACTAATCGGTCTTTCGAGACTTGATCTTTCTTGTGATCATGCCAATGTTATGTAATAATGCACCGACTCTGGGTAACTAGGGTCGGGGTGTTACAATTGGTATCATAGGATGCTTAGTACAATCCTTGGAAGCTAGATTTAGATAAACCCTGATTAGAGCACATAGATTTAATATGGACTTTGAGGATTAATATAGGAGAACTTCCTAGAATTTTGGTATTTTAGATATTTTGTGAGTTTTCCGAGCAATACATCCCTGTCTGGATACGAGCAGGTAGAGGCGGCTCTGGCACAGATGTACCTAGGGGTAAAACCCGAAAACACTGCTTTGAGCTAGACTCTAACGGGAACTGGTGCATGAAGGGTTTATGAGTATATACTTTCTCAAAGGATACATTTTTATGATTATGGATTATATCTATAAACTATTTAATTTATGTTATGTGTTTTAGAAGTTTGGGATTAGTTATTGTTATTCATAAACAAATCTAATGTATGACACTATTTATAAATGGCGCCCAGTAGAAGGAATGATAACTCTAGAAATGCACGTGATACAAAGAGAAAGAAGGATCATATATTTCATGGTCTTAAGCCATAATTTATAAGAGAAATAGTCACACATATATTATCATCATATGAAGAAATAATATCATTTGTTGATAAGATATGTAAAGTTTTTACTAAGTCCTATGGCTTTGAAGGGAAGTAAGAGAAGAAAATGATGAAAGAGAGAAAGATGGATAAAGGGAAGACGGAAAAGAATAATTTTCCCATATGTGATAACTATGGAAAGAAACACCCTGGAACTTGCCTAAAAGGAGTGGAAGTTTGTTTTAAGTGAGGAGGAAAAGGGCACAAAGTACGTGACTGCAAGGGTTAGAAAATGGTTTCAAATGTACGATGCTTCATTTTCAAGGAGTTTGGACACTACGCAAACCTATATCCCAGTCATCAGACTATGCTGCAAATGATTCTATTGGATAATAATAATGTTATGATACTACCATAGATGAAGAGGAATGATTAGATTTCTTATGTTGATTATGTCATTTGAGTGTTGTATCAATAATGTACTTGTTATAATAATTATGGAGTATATAAGGATTGTACTACAATACTATTTCATTAAGGACTTGAGATTGTGTGGAACAAAGAAATGTGACTCAATAGCAGGTTAAATTTTAGGAAAATATATGGTTGAGAGAAAGATAAACCATAATATGGTTCTGATACCGAGGTAGTGATTTTAGAATAATACATGATTTATTTGGATAAATTATATTGGATATTCTTGACTACCTTGAAGCTGATTAATGATTTGTATATTCCATCATTGTTGGGGTTTAAATTTTTTTTGGATTGATGAAGTTTATCCACCATTCTATATGGAATAAGGTAGCATGAATGTAATCAATAAGGATTATGGTAATTCAGAATGTTTCAGTGTTTTAAAATAATACATGATGAAGGTATTAATATGCTATTACGGGGTAAAAAGGATCTATATTATGTTTACCTTCCTTATAAATGTTGGACTGTGAGTTTGGACATAAGTATTTTGGATAAATTCTAGTTTGAGATTAATTTTGGATTGCCATAAAAGGACAACCCGGAGGACGGGCGGCAACCCATCGCTACCGGCAAGGCCGCTCGACTTGAACCCGCAACTAAAGGGAGACAAGGGTGTATCACCTACCACTGGCCCATGAGATGTCCTAGATTAAATAATGTAGTTTTTTTTAAAAGATCTGGTAGATGAATTATAAATTTTGTTATTATAGAACCATGTACAAATAGTATAAATTGATTTTTTTTACGTTCAATTATCTTTTAGAGTGAAAGATGAGTTTTTGGTAGAAATTTATTAATGGATAAAACTCTAATTATAAAGTAAGTATATCTCCTTATGATCTTAGCCAATATCATTAATAAATTCCTCAACATTATGAAATGTAACTTAGAACAAAAATGTTGTCGTAGAAGGTACCATAAATCATCACTAATTTATGGCTTTGGGATTGTTGGCATTTTCATAGCCATGTTCTCTACCACTCTCCATCAGATAATTGATGGTTATATTTCTCTTCCATATCCATATTTTCCTACATGAAACCCTAGTATGTGTTTTTTTCGGTAATCCTCATACCTTCCACTCTTTATTTTAAATAGAGGCCTCATTAATTCATTTTTCGATGTGGGATTTCAACTAAGATATTTTGAAATGTCAAAAATGTGTTATCCTAATACCCTATGTTTTGTTGAACCTATGGTATTTCAAATCATCATAGATTGTTGAATTTAATGGCCTCAATTTTACTCTTGTTTGTGATTGATGACCACAATCACTACCTATAAATATTTACGTTATTCCTCTAATTATATGTCTCTAATTGCCACCAATGTTCTCCTAATCGGGATCATAATTTGGTGGTGACCCTTTCATTTCTCTTTTCCTCATATTAAGACTAAATATTAGTAACCCAATTTCTGATGTGGGTTTTCCCACAAATATATTTTCTATTTTGAACCTTTTATTTTCAATGAACAATTTCAAATTGCGAGAACGCAATTTATTGAAGGAGGGGAGAATGTGACACCCCAAGATTTCATATTGTGTTATTTCTTCAAAATAATTCAATAACTGGAACTACACGCAACACCGTGTTCAAGCGCACCATGACTTACCTATCAAGCTATTCAAAAGAGGTTATGAATAGTATTAACTAAAATTTAAACTTTATATAATCCTTATAATATTAGAATCCATATTATCAGTTTCTTAGACACAATGTAAGAACAAATTCTTTTTCAGTATTGCACTTTTACAAACTTTTAATAGTGAACCCTTTTTAAAATGCAATATTTTAAACTTTTTGACTAAATGGGGACATCAGAAATTTAAAATTTAACGCCCCAAGCGTCTACGATACGCTTCTCTTTGAATAATGTGATAGCGTGGGTTGTACACAACACCGAGTTCTAACACAGCCGTAATGAACAGTAATACCTACCTTCTGAAATTATATATTTTTTATATTTCAAAATAGACTTCATTTTTGGATTTGGAATATAGAATTTAGCCTAGTGTGAAATTTTGGAACTTTTCGGATAACACATATATTTTGATAAATAGAGAAAATTATTAAATTTTAATTAAAAACAACATTTTTAATAAAAATAATTTATATTGATAAATTATGAATTTGAGTGGTTTTATAGTATATTTAGAATATATTTTTACCATTTAATATAATTTTGGTCATTGTACATAATTTTACTATTAAACCAAACATAAAAAAATGTCAATCTTTTGATAGTTATTATCTCTTAAAAACACGCTTTTTGTTTTAACAACGAGAATTAATTTTAAATTAATTTCTGTCACTTTTGTGTTTTGAATTTGGAAAAATGGATTCCATATTTGGAATCAGGATGTTCAAATTGTGTGAATAGGTAACTTTTATTTTTAGACATTTTGAATAATTACTGCGGTAAATATTTTATTTACCATGGTTAAGGGTAAATCCGGTAGATAAGGGTTAAAAAAATAATATTATAATAATAACAAATTACCCTAAAACGTGGCCTAACCTTATTGGTTGATACATGGCCGACCATGGGCATCTTTTGGTCGATTTTGGGACCCCATGGAGCCACTTGTAGGTGATAGGGACACTTTATTTTAATTAAGTTAAAATGAATACAAAAATGACACAAGCATATATCTTTTAGAAAAACAATTTTTACATAGGGTTATAGATGTTGGATTTTAGACTATAAATATTCATTAGAAAGATAAAAATGTTTCCTACAAAATTATTTTTTATTTATAATTTTTATATATTAAATAATTTAATTTATATATGACACAATGATGATACAGTAATTACCATAACAGTGAAAAATTATAATAATTGATATTATAAATACGCAAATAAATATAATTTGAGACTTTTAATGAATTAAAATAATTTTCTATGATAATATGACATATCAAGATTGATTTCATTTACTTCTTTCGTAGTAATAACTCTGTTATGAGTTTCACAAAAATAAACTATTGAATAGTGTCAAAATTGACATAAAAGAGTTTTTAAAACAAATATTATATTATTAATTTATATTAAATTCCTAAAAATCTAAGGTTCGGAAAAGAGACTTATATCATTATAGTTATATTATTAATGGACCACCTGGGGGTATCTTGGATGTATATAGTAAATTTATTAACCATATAATATAAAAATACAAAGTGACATGGTAAATGTCAAACTAATTAACTCAGAGTTAAAACTAAAAGATAAGGATACTATAATGACCCAAACCTGTATAAATTCTATTGGATGAATTTTATCGACCTATCCCCACCTTAACCTGTGAATAATCAACTTTGGAGCCATTAGAAACCGAATATTAATTTTTTATAAATTAATATTTCTATCTTTTCCAAAGGTGCCCCTCACCCCTCTTATAAAAGGGCACTCCTCCTTCTCATTTCTTCACACCTTCAAAGCCTTTTGGTTCAGAACAAATCTGCCCAAATACCCTCCCAACTTCCCTCAATACATCCTAGAGGACTTATTTTGATCAGAAAGCCAACCTAATGATCCCTTTTGATCAAATCAAAAGGAAGAACCCGAACAAGAGGTAATGTTTTCACCACCCTTTTCCATGTTCCTTTCTTCTTCCACATCTTCTTACTTTGTTATTACCGTTATAAAATAATAAATCCAGTAACATATATATAATTTGATTTTATTATAAATATGGTACAACAATATTCAGTATTCTTTCCATCCTATGAATAACATGTCACCATACGTGCGTACGCACGGCTTACCATCTCCACATCGTGGTGTAATTGTTATTCAATAAATTATTATTTGGATGAGTATAATAATGATGTGTAACTCATGGAAATAATATATATCACATTATAATGATTCTTTATATAAGATATACTATCCAATTATATATTATTTTAATATCAAAAGAATGAAATTGTCGCTCGTGCGTACGTACGGACTACCGTCTCCACGAACGTGATGAGATTCATTCTCCATTGTATCTATTCAAGTATAATTATCATTTGATGATTAAAAATAATGTTTAAGGACTTGATATCATTCTAGATACGATTAAGATACAACCTATCCATTACAAACATGTCTTACGTAACAAAACATATAAAAGAAGATGAGTAAGTTAACACCCAAAATGACGATAATTATAAGATATTATTAACAAAGCAATGTTAAAAGATCATATATGATATCATATTAATGTATATGATTATTGAATAATTTAATAACAATTATTTCACCATTATACAGGTTGTTAGCCTGCCCCAACCAAGGAAAATTACAAGGTAAGGGTTTATTTCAAAATATCTTCATTATCTGAGGTTGTTTATACGTAATTATCTACTGGGATCTATTTATCATCCACATCCATGCTCCTTATAAATATATTTAAATTTTTTTACTATTTTCTAGGAAATGGGTTAATGTTATTTATACCCTTATGTTTTTTGAAAGGAATCTTTCCATCATTATCAAAACAAGGCACTTTTATCCTTTTCGACAAATTTAAGGTAAGAATGTTTTTTTAACTTATACGGTGGGTGCAGATATTTACCACCGTTATAAACTCGTCAAAGATTCCCTTACAAGATTATAAGAATATTTTAAAAGTAAATGTTTTATTTTATAATTATTTGACTTTTAAATGATTTAAAAATTAATATTTTAAGAATTTGTGAAAGGTACACCTTATCAAGATCATAATTTTAAATGTTTTAAAGATTTATCTTTCTAAATATTTTTAATTAATGTCCATGTTTTCAAAATGATTTTAAGGATTTATTTATATGGACATGAATGTTTTGAAATTATATTTCTTTTCTAAAGTTTCAAAGTGGTATGGGACACTTTGATTCAAAAATCTCTTTTAAATTACTTCCTTTATAAATGTGTGACTTTTCAATGATTTCATGAAAAGAGATATTTCTCTCAAATAGTTTTGATTTCATCTATGTCAACATCCTTTGATGGATTTTATGCTTATTTGATGTTGATTTATTATGATAAAAAACTTTTGTATTGAATTGAAGGTTTTGTAATATGTTTTATTATGGATGTGTTATTTTTATACCATTCATGGTTTATGGAGAAAGTATTTCCATTTCGTATTCTAGTTTTAATACGAATGATTATGTTATGTTTAAACCTTTTCCTATGGGAATGAATTGGACTTAGTAAGTGACGGGTGGAGCCCGCTATAGCTCCTCGATGCATCTGTTGGTCTCATGAGACAAACTAGTGTCTTGGCAGAAGGCCTTCACAAAATCTTATTTGTAGTCTTGGCATGATTCCTTGGCTTTGTGGTTATGATAGTTTGGTATTATGCATTCCATCATTATGAAAGTGGTTATTGATATTGCAAGTGATTGTTCAACTAGTATAATATCCATGTGAATAAGTAAATGGAATTATTTCATTTTATCTTTTCCATATTATTCTGAAGTTCAAGTTTAAAAGGATTTTGTTTTAATTATAAATTGCCTTAAGTGTTTATGCTTATCTATGAAAGCTTCTTCTATAATGTTGTCCTTTCTGAGCATCTGAGCTCTCCCCTTTCAATGTTTTATTTTTCCCAGGATTTTGAAGAAGTAAATTATGAATGACCTGCAGGGATAGTATGAGTATGGACAATGGAGACTATGTTGTTGTTGTTTTCAGTTTATTATTTACTGTAAACATTATTAATGTATCAAGTTATTCCAAGGATACTAACCTAATCGGTCTTTCGAGACTTGATCTTTCTTGTGATCATGCCAATGTTATGTAATAATGCACCGACTCTGGGTAACTGGGGTCAGGGCGTTACAGTCAAAGACAAGCCATATATTGTGTTTGGACCCTTGTGAAGAGAAATTGATTTTCATACACACTAAGTATGTTTTTGAGGATGTTAGAGGATATCATATTGGTTTGAAGAGTTGTCCCTGCTGATAGAAGTAGACATTGACCAGTGTCGAGGTAGTTCTCTTTAAGAGATGATATGATAGTTACTACCTTGATGAATCAGGGTGTGGGTACTACTTATCCATCTTCATTGGTTGATAAGGGACTCCCTACATCATGGATGTTGGTTTCTTTCCTTCAGGTAGTTTCTTATTAGTGTGTTACACCCCTGAAGGACTATGACGTGGGTTCTCAGAGATAATTGTGAAGGACGAGTAGATACTAACCTATGGGGCCAAGGAGTGGGATCCCTAACATTATTTTCATTACTCCCATAATATTAAAAGGAGTTTGTCCTCCTTACTCATTGTTTTGGTAGTGTCAGTACTCCCCAATCACACACATGAACTGGTCCTCTAGCCTTGGGATAGTACTCTCCTAATGTAATAGGGTGTGGGTAACCCATAACGAATAAAATGAAAGAGTCATTACTCCCCTATTACTAGTGTGTGGGTCTTTTACGCACTGAGTAGTACTCCCCTACCGAGTAGTGTGAGGGTCCTCAATATATGATGTAGTACTACAATGTTGTAATTTGGTGAAAGTCTTCATTATTTGTACTCCCCTATTAGAACCAAGGCTCGGGTCCTCACATAGGGAGTATTACTCCCCCATCTCCATGTAGTGTTGGGGAGTGGGACCTCTATATGATTTGGAGTTCCCTATCCTATATGACACATATATAAAGAGTGAGGCCCTCCACTTGAAGAGATAGATACTTAAGAATGAGAAAATGATTACATTATAGACTACTATGTGGGATACTCCCTATAAGAGCCACTGAGGTATCACCAGCTATTCTATAGTCATGATCAGTAAAATGAGCATAGTGGCGAAGAGGGGCCCTCATCGGTTGGGTTTTCATAGTCTTGCATTGGGAACAAGATGGTGATGACTAGACATATGGTGTTGGGCATAGGATATGAACCTAGTTGAATGATCTTTATAAAGCATGTTCTCTTAGACATACCCTTAGTAATGATAGAGTGGCACATGATGGAGTTTATCTCACATATGCTAACATTTGGGATGGCTAATATCATAAAGCTTCGATGGGAATCCTGATGCTGGTTATAAGGCTTGGACATTAGGGTTCTTAATGGATGAAAAAAGTGTATTTGGATGACCTTGGTATATGTATGGGAATATTTCTGGGTAGAGATAGCTATGAATTTCTTTGTGGTTTTCCTATTTTTATTTATCTTTGGGTTTTCAGGTCCCCGTATATGTATTGTTTTACTCACCTCTTCATGGGATTTTCACTCATTTTTCATGTCTTTCCCGGATGAATGACGCATTGACGGAGTCCAAGGTGGACCAGGACTAGGTGGTGTTCAATGCAAGATTATAAATGAGGCATATTCCTAGTACTTTAGGTAGCTACCCTCCACCTACATATCATGTAGGGTTCTCACCGGATGAGTTTCAGAGACATAGGGTCTTACTTTTGTTCTGTCATTATTTTTTGTGGGATTTTATACTAGCCCGGTTTTCCACCTTGTACATTACTTTCAATTTTACTATGGTTGTTGTTAAAATAGTGATGGAATGCATTGTTTACATAGTGTTTACATTTCAGCTTCATGGGCTGGTGTTTTGAATGTGAGTTTGTACAACTACTTATAAAATGCCTCCAATTTGTAGGATAATTCCTTTGGTGGTAGTCTCCGTCCTCCGTCCATTGGGAGGCGGGATTATGGTAGTCATGGAATTGGCCATGGGTGATAGTTCATGGAAATTTAGTATTATAGGAGAATTTCATTTCCACCTTTGGACATATATTAGTGAGTTTTTGGTTGAGTTTCATAGCGATAGTGTTAAGATGATTCAATTTTGACTCTCATGTGAGAGGTTCTAGTGATGGCGTGGAGGTCGGCATATCCATTCACCAAGACTCTAATAACCATTTTTTACTTGTTACATTTGGACAATGGTCAAATTGAATTGAATGGTATATTAATATTAGAGAAATGGTTTGTGCATTAAAATTCCTTCTTCAGTAAGCTCTCCAGATATAATATTTTAACTGTGGTTAATCTCGATCCATTTCAGGATGCCACCACGTAGATTTCCATTCAGGATACTAGGATGGGACCATGATTATAGTCTGATGTGTGATGAGGTGTTGGTACTTGGAACCATACTAGAGATAACCCATATAGTTGGTTTACCAATGATACTACCACCTGTTGATCAGCATTTTCTGCCAGTAATAACAATAGAATATACACATAGGTTGATTTCACTACACATGTACCTAAAGTAGAGAACTGAACCATTACGGGGTTCCACTGGCCCCTAGGTGGCCACGAATTTACATGAGGTAGTTACATGAGTCTTATACATGTTGGGGACCCCTCTCGACCAGATGGTGATCATTGTTGTGATCATTATTCATGGATTGACAAGGAGATGGTTGAGAATGATGATCTAGACACACGATGATGTGACCCTCACAAGGATAGGAATTGAGAACCTCTTCAGAGAGGATTTCATTCCATTAAATTTATTCTTTTGGCAAATATATGAGTTGCTACACCTATAGTAGGGAATCATGAAAGTAGTTGAGTACTCCGTGATATTCACAGATCATTCTTGTTAGTCTATATATATGGTGTGGAACCCATAAAGCAGGGCCCATATCATCGAGCAAGGAAAACACCAAGAGATCAGGGAATCATTGATACCCCTTAGGATTCTAACATATGATAGGGTGATGTGGAAAATACTCATTGTTGAGAGTTTCTGATCAGAGGATCAGATAGATGTGAACTACAATAGAGGTCACGATGTAGATGCATATTTTGGAGCTATTAGACGATGGGTGACATGATCGTGGCATTGGAGGCATACCCATTCCCAAACAGAGACACATGGGTCTATGATTCATGAGAATTGAAAAGGATAATATCATACACAAGAGAGGCTATGTTATGTTATCAATGGATATGGAATCTCTCTAGATATTGTCCAACCCGTCGTTCCACTGAGAGGGAGACGACTGACAAGCTTCCATGAAAAATACTAATTATTGAGAAAGGAGTTCCCCAAGAGGATATGGGAGGTAGGGAAGATGGATGAGAAATATGTGGTGTTAGATAGTTTGTAGTAGTTTTACCACCACCCCCAGGTGATCCATGATTGGAGAAGGGACCCGTGGGACATGAGTGAGGACAACTGCAGGTGGTTATGGCTTATGAACTATATGCTCTAAGAGATATTTTTGTTAGGATCAGTGTATTTTATTTTGGAATCCATTTTAATAGAAACAAGTACTAATTGTTCTTATTTTTTTGTGAGTTATTTTTTATGATACAAGGTTCTGGTTGGACCATGGACATGACCCTCACACATATAGACTCTTACTATAGGATACCCATAGATCACACAATGTAATTGATAGTGTGAACAGAATTTTAGAGGTGAGATTTGCATTTGTGATATCATAATTGTGGAATTGAGGCCTTACGACATCCTTAATATTATGGAATATTACTGCTATGATCCAGGATTGGCTATTTTAGGAAAATGATGTGGTCTTTTCATGATTGAGAAAACGTGATTTCCTATTCGGTGGAATGGAAGCCCTGGTAGCACGAAGTAGAATATTGCAAGGAGTAATTCTATGGATCGTTCTATGGTAGAAGATTTATTCTCCATGACGTGTTCAATAAATGGATTGGTTAAATATTATCCATACTCAGCTGGGATTCAACTAGTATGTGTTGTAATAATCCTATTTCATCATGTTTTAAGGCCGTTATAGGTTGTAGACAAAGGGACTAGTAAGACCCGTTGTTCGCTCTCAGGAAGCCATATTTAGTTTGTAAATACCCTTTCCGGCTCAGCATAAACCGTGACCTACTAACGCTTATGGAGGCTTTAGAATAGTTAATCCAATGGTGGATGTGAACTATGAAGTTCTGTCAGTATCTGCGTCAGGTTAGAGTGAAGGTGACCTTATAGATCCCATGACTGTAGATGGACTTTAGTGCTTGGTGCTTTCCCACTTGTTGCAGCTAAGGATACATGTGCCTATTATTTCAGATGTTGACCTAATATAAGCTGGACATGAGAGTGGTATATCGCAGTGGTTCCTCTATGTGTGTGCTAATGAGCAGCCCATGGAACCATGGAGAACTCATATTTCTTACCTTGAATCTAGGCTTTGGCATTCTAGGGACGAAAATCCTTATGGTGGGGAGAATGAAATTGCTTGAATTTTTCCTAAATTTCATTTCAGAATTTTTTTGGTTAAATTCTGAGATTCGGCATAGAGATTGAACATGATTCTGTGGCCCAGTGTACCCAAAATAAATCATTGAATAAAGTTTATTTTTTTTGTTAAATCACTATCGTAGATAACATTGACTTTTCAATCATTCAAACATATGCCATGATGAGAAATCATGGGGCACTGTTGTGTTTTGAATA
This sequence comes from Viscum album, assembly GCA_963277665.1. Lineage (NCBI taxonomy): Eukaryota > Viridiplantae > Streptophyta > Magnoliopsida > Santalales > Viscaceae > Viscum > Viscum album. Next base: position 109,198,900 of record OY728121.1, read on the forward strand.
TTGAAATTACAATACATAATGTCTAAAAACATTCAGCATGGTCCAGATGATGAATTTAGTTTTTCACAATGAGCATCATTTAAATATTAATAAATGAAAATATCTTATGACTCAAAAATTCTTTTCTTTTAAAACAACCTCCTTTAGAAATACAGGGTTTCCATCATAACCCTGGAGTTTCCCTAAGGAGAAAGAGGATGTTCTCTCTTTAGAGATGAAGAATGATGGTGGAACATGTATCGACGTGGAGACACAAATTCAATCTACATCATCAAGAGAACCCATATCTTGTTAGGGGATGTTATTTAATTTTGTTTCATCCTGTTTTGGGTTTAAAATGATGAATTTTGATCAACCCATTAATAGGATGACTTTAAAGTAATTAATTTTTTCCTGAGGGATTTATATCAGGTCTATCTTAAGGTAATTAATCCCTTCATGTGTTAATTATATTTGAGTTACTCTATTTAATCCTTCTAACATGAGTGGATCAAATCTGTGAGGAATGGAGGTGCAGTTTAATTCCTCACTATAGTTGATGTGGATTTTTATTCTCCTATATTACCTGATGTTCTTTACGATCATCACAAGTTGAAGAACTTTCATTCATTTCTAAACTATTCATGGTGCAATGATCTGAAATTTGGGATTCTGAATGGATACAGAACAAGGGGGGTGCGACGGCGATGAAAATAGATGGATGGAGGCAGTTCAGGATATACCATAGATCAAGAACATTCAGGTTTAAGGGATCGAATCAGAGATTTGAACCATTGGAGATGAAGAATTCATCACAAGGACTCTGGAACACCCTTTGGATTGAAAAATGGACCACAAGAGAGTGTTCGGTTTACCTATGGGAAATAAACCAGTGCGAAACCTTACGGTGGTGGCACACAGTGGTGGTGGTAGCAGTGGAATCCTCACTATACATCTGCCCTCATGGAGGAGCCTTGACTCTAGCCACATAATGACCTAAACCCGCGGTAAGCCATGGTTCGTTCTGAAAATCCTTTCCCATTTTAGTGGACCAGTTGAACATGTAGGCAGCACCAGCTGGTGCCACATGGTGTGAGACGGTTGTGGCAAAGCCGTGTTAATGCTAGTGAAACCAGCCTGCCTAACCATTTTGGGTTGGTGCTGGGGGACCTAGCCGAACCGGCAGCCAAGCGGGCCAAGACCAATATTTCGGGTTTGTCCTAGGTCATGCCTGACCAGGTCGTGTCTTGTTAAAATGTTCTAGTCAGTTCGGAACCTAACCCAACCACCACCTATTTCACTAAAACAACTAATAAATTCAAATAGAGACTCTATATGACGATTCGTCTTTGGGGTTGGTACCCTTGTGACGAGATGTTCATATTGGGATACTCTATGTGAGTTTTTGAAAAAGTTGGGGGAGAGAATATTTATCTGAACAGTAGGCCCTCTTAATGAATGAAAACATTGACCAGTGTCAGGGTAGTTCTGTTGAAGAGATTCTACGATGGATACTCCCTTGAAAAATCATGGTGTTGGTAATTTATATCAATATACTAATGTGGAGATGGGGATCCCCGCATCGTGTGAGTGGGTTCATATATTTGAAATAGTTTCCATCAGGTGTGTTACACCTCTGAAGGTCTAGGGCTCGGGTTATTGTAGATGTTCATCATGGAAGTGTATATACACCACCATGGGATTAGGGAGTGGGTTCCATAACATTGGACTCATTACTCCCCTATCGTTATATGGTGTGGTTTCTTCCTTACACTTTTATCTGAAAGAGTTGGTATTCCCCTATCACTTCACGGAGTGGGTCCACTATCCTGGGGTTAGTACTACCCTAAGGTACAAGTGTGTTGTTCCCCCATAGATAATAAACTAAAAGAGTTGGTATAACCCTATTACCAGGTTGAGGGTCCTCTAGTTACTGATTAGGACTCCACATATGGGATTGGTGTAGGACATTGATATTCGAAGTAGTTCTCCCAAGTTGTAAGTGGTTGCAGGTCCTTCATGAGTAGTACTCCCCTACAAGAACCGGGGGGAAAATACCCACATATGGAGTAGTACTCCCCCTTCTCTGAATATCGATGGGGAGAGGGTAATCTATAATAGTTGGAGCTCCCACCACAATATGACACAAATTAGAGGAGTGGGACCCATCCAAATGAAGAGATTGATACCTAAGAAGAAGAAAGTGCTCCCTCGATTTAATGAGGTGATGGACACTCCCTAAAGGAGTTACTAAGGAAATATAACTTATTCAAGAGCAGTTCTGCATCAATTGAGAAAAGAGGTGAGGAGAGGGCCTCTTCGCTTTGGTATCCTTAGTCTTGAATTAGCCACGAGATGGTGAGGAATGGACCTCTAGTGCTGGTCCCTAGAGCCGAACCTAGTAGAATGTTTCTGATTGAGTATTTTATCTCAGGTGTAGCATAAGAAATGGTAGACTTGTAACTGATGGAGTATATCTCTTTAATGGTGCCATCATGGAAGGAGAAGTTCTTGGATCTTCTATGATAATCCTACTATTGGTTATAACGAGGGGAACTTATTTTTCCTAGTGACAGAGATGAGTATATCTAGATGAAATTGGTATATGTATGGGCATATACCTACATAGATCTGATTGTGCATTTCATTGTGATTTTTTTTTATTATTCATCATTTCCATTTAGGGGTCCCCAACTGAATATTTCATTACGCACCCCTACATGGGCTTTTACCACACATGTCGTGACTGGTAAAGATGAATGATTCTTTGAAGGAGACCGCGGAGGACTAGGGCGTGGTGGTGCTCAATGAGATAAGTCAGATGAGGTATAATCATATGGCTTTAGGAAGCTACCCTCCACCTACCATTTTGGTAGGGTTCTCATTTGACAAGTATTAGAGACTTGGGGACTTAATTTTGTTCTATCCTTATATGGTTGGGATTGTACACTTTCCCAGCTTTCCACCTTGTACATTACATTTTTTGGTACTTTGGTTGTGATTAACATAGTGATTTCATGCATCGTTTAATTAGTGTTTACTTTTCTTCATTGTTGGATGGGGTTGTGATAGTTCCTTTGTACCAGTACATTAAAAATGATACCCATTTGAATGGTAATTCCTTTGGCACTAGGTGCCAGCTCCTTGCCTTTAGGAAGAAGGCTTGGGGTAGTCATGACATGAGCCATGTGGATCGGTTGTGACATGGTACTACCTGATTCTTTACCACCTATTTGATATATATCCTTGAAAGTTGACTCAATGATACGTACTCTCTAGTTGTGATAAAGTAAGATTTAATTTTATGATGATCCACAATTACCCATATAGAATTGTTTTCCTTCGATTTTTTCTGATGTCCAGTGATAAATTACATTGTGATGTTCTCACCCTTCTATGTTAGTGTGGGTAGTTTTTTCATCAATCCCATATACATATGTCTTGATTCCTTAACTTGTGGATATTCCATGCACTTTGATTTATACTCCGTGATCTTCTTCTTCATACTATCACCCCAATAGTTCTCTCAAAGATATCTATACATATTTGTTTTCTTTGGGTGAATATATAATTATGAGCTATTTCATTGAAAATATATTTCATTATCTCTAGATCATATGGTACACATAATCATGAATGAAATAATACAAACCCTTCCTCATCAATCTTATAATCATAGGATTTATCATTTCTAATTTCCTCCACCCTTATCAGAATTTATACATCTTTTCTATTCGCTTCCTTTATTTTTTCCATGAGGGATGGTTGAGAAATCATTTGAGAAATGATTTATGATGTTACAACTTTAATGATTCCCATGTACATCCATCGGAAAACTAAATATATTTGATTCTTTTCAATTATCAACATTGATAAAGTTGTTGGATCAATTCAACATAAATAATCTTCCACCATATTTCATTTACCGAGGTGGTAGTGTATTGAGAAGTCATAATATTTTATGAACTATAACCTTATTCTCCATTAAAAATTATTATATTTTTATGTGATTATTTATTTTAGTCTCTTGTGATTAGTATATATCACACACTTCTCCCCAGAGAGATTATTCCTACATATCTTCAAAAAAATATCATATCCACCAATTCCAGATCTTGCGTGAGATAGTTTTTCCAATGTATTTTCAACTCCCTAGAGGCGTACACTATCACATTATCATTTTTCATCTCAAAATAGCCTAATAATATCTTTGAAGAATTACTATACACCCCAAAAAGTTCTCCAAATGTTGGGAGTGTGATTGCAATCGTCGTGATAAGTCTCTTTTTGACTGCATTAATGCTTTCTTCACATTCTTGTGTCTAGAAAAACCTCACCCATTACATCTAATATTTTTCATTTCTTTTAAAAATAATGAAAATTGCTTCCAAAATCATCATTAATATTTGTATATACCTACAATTATGATGATATCTGTTATAGATGGTTCCATGGTACCCTCTTTAATTACAATTTTCTTGGAAGGGTTGAGAGATGTCCCTTTTCTGGCGATTACATACCCCACAAATGATTATTCCGCCATCTAGAACCCACATTTATTGTATTTTACATAATGATTATCCCTTCAAAAATTAGTCTACATAGTATTCCAGTGCCTCTCAAGATCCTCCTTTCTGAGGATGTATATCAGAATAACATTGATAAAGACTACCCTTAAATTATTATGGTAATATATAAATACCTTATTTATTAAATCCATGAATATTATGGGAGAATTAGTGAGTCTGAAGGGAATCACTATGAACTCTTAGAGTCCATAACCCATTAGAATGGATTTTTTGGGAATATCTTCCTTCCTCACCTTTAATTAATGACATCCTAATCGATAGTTAACTATAGGGAAATAACAGGCCCCACAAACTGAGAAAACAAGTTATCTATCTATGTTATGTGATACATGTTATTTAATGTGGTTTTATTGAGACAATGATTATCTATTCAGAGGCTCATTGATCCATACTTATTCAAGATGAAGAGGAATGTCACACCCCCTGGGGAAGTACTCAGGTGTATAAAACCTATCTCCAAATTCTCATATAACTGCATCTTCTACTATACCAGCTCAACAATGGATATTCTATAAGGTGTCTTCGATATAGGTATGGATATATGAATATGTTCAATTGATAAATCTACTTCTTAATCATGAATAATACAATAAAAATATTCATGGAACACAATAGTTTAATCCTTAATGATGTGCATATCTTGAAGAATTATCACCCCATTTTTCACAGTCATTTGAGCTAAACATGGTTTCCCATAAGGCATTAATATCCACACATGAGGGAATGATTATAAAAGAGATTCAAATTACTCTATACAATTATAATGACTTGGATGATACTTTGAGTTTTGAAGTGTTATATCCCTTTCCTGACCGTTGATGTTGTTTTTTATAAATATATCTAATAGAATACCAATATAACATCATCCTTTACTAAAGGAAGTACGATTAGATTTTATGGGAGGTTCAGTCCACAAATGATAAATGGGTGTGGTTATATACATTTTATGTAGTAATTTCCCCATTTAGTGTTTAAAAAAGTAACTCATACATTAAAATTGGATGTGGTGTTTGAATAGTTCTACAAAAAGTTCAAGATATGATGGAATTAATAGAACCAAAAACAAATGGTGAATTCGTTATTATTGAAAGAATAACTTATGAACCTTTCCCAAATCATTTTTTGGCTCCACCACTTTAGTAGTGATTGTATATGACATTCTTTATTACCATTGAGGTTGTTTTTGATTTTGTGCAATAACCCTTTTCATTAAAAAAATTATTCAAATAACTATATGCTCATTACTATTGAAACATTACACTACTGGATGAGTTTTGATAAGAAATAATGTTCTTCTTCCACATTAGTTTTATTCTCCATATCCATTTATCTTTTTTTGACAGATGTATTATTCTCAAACATTTGAAGTATTTCTTGGTTCCCTTTAGTCTGATTTTAGGATGCTTGTTCCCCCAATTTTTACATTTGGGATGGCTGATCAACTTTCCGTACTAGGATTTTTTTTTCGGAAACACACATACATGACCCCATTTTCCTATTTTTTCATCATCAGTCCCACAAGGCCATTGAGACTCTATAATCCTCATTTCAACCTTTATGGAACAATAGATCGTCTCATCCTAATTCTTTAAGTAACATATTTTTAATGATTTTCATAGACACGAATTTAGTCCAATGAATAAGAGATGTACATTGATCTCAGTGTTCACATCAATACCAGTGGAAAATCATGAAATCTTTTTTATGTTTTCTTTATAGGCCTTGATTGACTCCACTTTCTTCTAGTTATATCAATGGAATTCTCCTTCCATCATGAGATAGAGGGTTTTGTAATAATATTTTTTGAGAAACATTTTCTTGAATTCCTCTCAATCCTAGGAATAAATTTCAACATGGGTCTTCGTATTCTTTATCAGTTCCCACCACTACTAAACTTCCCCATAAAAATGATAGACCAACAGTACAATGTTCTCTTCTTTTGAGCACTAGAGGATAGAGAATATATTTTCAATGGAGTTAATCAATTATTATACGAGGATGAGATCAAAAGGTCCACTATACAAGGTATTCCTTTACCACATGAAAGGCATGACATTAACATTTTCATTACATGGAGGAGGAGGGAATTAAACATGATTCATTTAATTACTTATAACTTCAGCTAGCTGAGCAGGTACTATCTTGATGTTTTGAGCACCCATTCCAATCATATTTGGATATTATTAGGGTATTCTTCATATTACCTATAACATTGATTGTTGGGATGTGTTATACATTTTTATATCATTAAAAAACATAATATTATAGGGCATTAATACTTACCTATTAATCATAAAAAGGAATCTTTAAAGAAAAAAGGATAGACACTAAAAGAAAAAGTATATCCTAACTTGTGGCTCCCTAGGTTTCAATATATTATACCCATGATTTTTTACCTCACATTTATTCTTATGGGACTCTATTTTTTGGTTCCCATTATTATTTTTCACAGTATACTTATTAATATTCCAAACTATATCTCTCAGGGTGTGTCAAAATAAAAGTGATGCATGGCATGTTGTCCTGCACAAGTTCCCATTTCAGTTTATCTCAAAGTAGTTATTTTGTGATTTACCACTACATATATCTAAAGTAGATCCACATACACTTTTTTGTATACATATATACATATATTTTCTTCATAAACCACTTACTCAATACTAACAAAAATTTATGGTGGTTGCATTATAATTATACTCATCCTTATGGTTCTTACTAAAATGCTTTATTCATATTCATAAAAATTAATTAGAACATCCTATTATACCAACTATTGAGACCCTATGCTTTTACAAATATCATTACATTATTTTAATAACAGTAATTCATAATATTAGAAGCCAAGGATCATGAGGTATAGTGGCTTGGATTACTAGGGACATAAAACCAAAATTATAAGGAAATATATAACATTAATTTATTTATTATTCATAGAGATCACTTATCATCCATTTAACTCATACATTTTACTATGATATCCTTGGGAAAACATGAAGAAGTTATGATCTAAAGAGACTAGTAAGGTAATAATCATAAGGCTAAAGCTTTAGCACAAGGGTAAGAAGGCATGACATAATGATTTAAAATGGCATGGACCATATGGAATAATAACATATTAACATAGTATGATATAAACATGGATTCATTTTAATGTGGAAGAAACATAATCTATGAATTTAGCATGATTCCAGGCTTGATGCATATAGAATATCACACGTCAAAGATATCCATCGTGATCGTTGCACTTGGTAGGACGAGTCAAGTCAAACCGCCAAGACCGTTGCATATAACATCACAAGAGACTCAAATTCACCAAATGTGTTGGAGATATATCTAGGAGGACACATAATATCATGTTCATTAATATTATTTAGATATAATTAATCACACAAAATCAATCATACATATTCAAAAGGGTAACCAGGAAAAGAAATGCATATTATAATCTAGTCCCAAAGAATATCAATTGGGCATATCATACAAGTTTCCACAAACAAAAAAAATTAAATCATATGTGTAAATTCATAAGAAAAAATAGATATATATACTTAACTAACGTAAAATAGAAGTGAAAACATGTAAGCATAATATTTAAGAGATAATCACATGAAAACATTTTAGTGTTTTTTATAGAAAATACTAATGAGAATTTAAAATTGAAAAGGGAATAATATTTTATGTAAAAATAGAAGTGAACAAAGAATTTTTTCATAATAAAAATACATATTATATAAAAAATTTGTTTCCTAAAAAAATTATACAGAGCACTTGAAATAGGGTAAGAATTCAGAAGGTTCCCTTAAAACGGGTTTGCTTTTCCGATACTATTATGTAAGGAATCATGTAAAAACATGTATAAATGATGGATGGATCAAGAAATATAATTTTTGATAATATAAACTAGATTTAGATGATTTAAAATAAAAGAAAATATAATTTCTTTTGGGAAATAATTATTATTGAGCAATCAAAATGAATAATGGAGGTTTTCGTAGAATCCCTTACCTTAAGTCTGATGGTGTCCTTCGCTTGATCATAAATTATTGAATAATAACATTAATTAATTAATTATTATATCCATAATTTGAGTTATATTTTGTTTTTGATCATCCAATATATTACATGGTTATAAAATTCATTTAGATATTTAAAGTGATGATGAAAATCTTAATGATATTTTTTATGGTTAATTGGTGATTTTTTAACATATGAAAGTCATTTTTATGTATAAATTAATATCATGTGTAAAAAATATTAAATATTAATAAATTATAAATAGTACATTTATTATAGTCTAGTTCACCCATAAAAATGGGTTCGAGACTAGAATTGAATATAATAAAATAATTTGAAAACCCATTGTCCTTGAATGTGTGAAATTATCACATCTCTAATGGTGTTTTCATTTATAGTATAAAATAATGGGAAATGAGAGGTGATGATGAATTATTCCATAATTATAACGACATTCTAGTACATGTATGTAACTTTTGTTAACATAACTTTTGAAATAATGAAGGTAAGGAATGAAAATAAAATAATGGAGCATGAATGGAAATAATGAAATGAAAATACTAATATACCTCTTGAATACACCTTCCATGAAAACATCTTTTGGAGAGTGGATTTGATCTTTTAAAGAGAACATGTGATGATGGATATATGAGAGGGGATAATAGAGATATTTTATTAGAATTAAGTGATGGACAATGAATTGAGAGTAGTAAAGAGGAGAGGGGGAGAGGGAGGTTTTTATTGTGTAATAGGGAAGAGTTTTCTAAATATTCTATTCATTTTTTATTATTTTTCTCAAAACTAGAAATTGTATTAATTATTATGTAAAAATAATTCAATATTTTCCATATATTTTTTCCTAGATATCACAAATCATTCACAACTCAACAAACAGTGTATTTAATGTATAATGTATATATATAGAAAATTAGCATATTTTACTATTCACCATAAATTGATGTATTTCATAAAAATCCTAAAAATTCACCCCAAAATTTTATCAATGTTGATAAATAAATAATGACCTCTATTTTATGAAAATAATATTATATAAATGTGAAATTTAATTATTATTTAAATTTATAATTTAATAGAGGAATATAAATTTTTAATTAAAACTGCATTTATAACACATTGAAAATTAATTAATGTATCTAAAATTATCATATAATCAAAAGTCAACAAATTAAATGTTTATAATAACATTTTTTGAAAATTAATTTTTTTATGTTATTAATTTAATCATAAAATTTTAATTATATTTACACGACACACCAAAATACCAACACTGTGATATAACAATATCATATTGTCACTTATAAGATGGATAAATTTTATTTATACATTCATTGTATGTGTTATTTATTCACATGTATGGATTGCTATTTCTAAGGGTCGTATTAAATTTCATAAGGGTTACATTAATTTTCATAAAGGTCAAGTACTATTTGCTAAATATTATGTTTGTTATATCAGACTCCAAACATCTTACAGATTTCTGCCATGTTTTGTTTTGAAATTCAATTCAAAAAAGTTAATATATTATGTTATACGGTCACATTGTATATAGTAGTTTATTATGTCAGGATATCATATGATTATACTATATTACATTATTATAACAATGACATGTCCATTTATTAAAATTTTGGCTGTTAAATTATATATTTCAATCCATGGAATGTATTTTATGGATATCTTTTTAAAAATTAGGCCATAATAGGTGTGAAAGGATTTGGTAAATATAATTTGTATCCAAGAAATTTTTAAATATTTTAGGTTATTAGGACTTGAAAAATTATGAAAAAATACAAGTGAATATTCTATCAATATAGATAGCCTATATTGAAACCTATGAATTGATAATATATGATATTATTTTCATTTATATGTTTATCATTATTAGTATATATTTTAATTTTTATATACTCGTTAGATATGTATTCAAGACCCCTAATATTATAATTATGTTTTTTTAGGATAGTGAAGGTAAATAATATAACCCTTTCTAACAATCCAGGTGATATGAAATGTGATGATTTACATAATGAGATACCAAATTATTTTGGAATTGGAGCTCTAAAAATCATGATTTTAATGGCTCAACATGAACATGCTATGAACAATAACAATATTATAGTGTAATTCCCTGCATCTCTTAAGAAAGAGAATGTTATTTTCAAAACCATTTTATTAATAATTACTCTTATTTTTAGTGGATATTCGGATCGAATCCTTATGAAATAATGGATTAATTCCATTTTATAAAATATTCATTATTTTCTAAATATCAGAATAAGAAATATTGTTCTTATAGTCCATATTTTTTAAGGGGAATCTGAATAGTGGGGGAATTTCGAAAAAAACATGGTACCTGAGGTGGAAATGGATCCCATCGAATGGGATGAATTCAAGAAAATTATTTTCAAAATATACTTACCCTCTACCATCCATATTTATATGGAGAACGAGTCCCTTATTCTCATAAAAAGGATGACCAGTCTTTAGGATTAAATGTGTAAAATTAAAAATGCGTGTATATTATTCATTTGGATTTTTCATCCATTCCATAATTATGGTGGATTAATTATTTTATGGGTTCAAACAGAGTGTATTAAATTACAAAGGAATTTGGGACATTGGTAATTATGAATATATTTTTAGTTATTACATTAATGTTGTGATGGATATATGTTATTATCAATGGTAATTTGGGACAATAAATAATAAATATATGTTTTAATTATATTTTATTGGGAAAAAATAACATAGTGTATATAAAAATATCACCCAATGTGTCAAAAGTGTAGGAAGAGGAATCTTGGAAAATTAATTATGGGAACAAGATGGTTTTCCTATTTAGAAAATTTGGGCACCAGAATAGTCAATAAAAATGTTAAATGAATAATAAAACTAATGAGGAAGTGGAAAACGATGATCAAATTGAAAAATATGCATATTGTATAGTGTTTAAATTTTAAATAGAATGGGTTTTATGTGATCTAATTCCATTTTAATGTCCCATAACTGGATTCTACTCAACTATTCCCTTAGCATGGTCAGATACTTGGCCTCATGATCATCTCCCCAAATACTAGAGGCTATAGACTACTAGTGAGGGTCTAGGTGAGTGATTATGGAGACTATGCCCTCATAAGTATTGTATATCATAGTGGTTGTCATTCACATTCAATAGCAGAAGAAGATACAATAAGTATACAATAGATAAAATAGACAATAAATAAATAAATATATAACAAGGAAAATGTGTCTACAATAAAATGATTCATATGGAACATTTTTTTAGAAAAATCACCAAAATAGGTTCACGGACGAACAATATGATATAATAATCCAAATGAAAAAGAAAAAAATGTGTCCATGTAGCATCACATGCCTATTCTTGGTCCCATATTCTCATACACCAAAGAATTGATCAACAACTTGTGTTATGTGGAATTATGCATTTATCACCAACCACTATATAGTCTGTTTGGTCCCCATGGAGGCCCGAATTGGGTGTGAGATAATATCACACTAGGGTTCCTCCGATAGAATGATACAGTTCTAAGTAGCATGATGCAATATGATAAACAAGTGAATATAACCAATACTGTAAGTGTAAATGACCTAGACATATATGTACTATAGAATATTAATAACAAAAAACACTATCGACTCCTTGTAAAAAGTGGGAGATCATATCATAGGATCACCCAGATATAAAAACAAACAACACGACCTCATTGTACAAGAATCCATATGATTCCCACACATAATCACTGTATAAAAAAGCAATATTAAAAATCCATGGCCTTTTTTATCAACCACATTCATATATTCAATCGTCTTGTCGTATAATGAGATTTAGACCATGATGGGATGGATCCAATGTGTATAAGGAAAAGGAATACTCATTGAGTTCTAGGTGCATGTTGATAGAAACTCGGTATATGCACTAGTTGGAGTCCTTGGTGCATTTGTTCCATCGTATCCTACGTGAGTCCAATCAAGCCTGATCCAAGGGGTAGAAATTATTAAGGAATCCCATAGAATCAAGACACAATGTATGTACACATATAAGGTGTCCACTAATACATTCTAGATCCACAGAGAGCCATCCATGTAATCTATACAATCATTCATACATTTAATACAAAAATATCACAGTAGTATACTCACTCATGTATTATGTTTCCATTTAATATAGTCACATGTTTATACCCACCGTTTTATAATAATTCCCTGTAAAACAATCCACGTGGGTATACCGACCCATTTTACATAATTACTAAAAATCTATTTATGTAATATAAATTAAATACCTAGTATACCGCCTCATTAAAGTAATTCCATTTGGGCAATCAAATCAAATTAAACATGGATTATTATGGTAACACAATTTAATAATCCATAACATCTCTGATTCCTGTAATTTTATATAAGTTAAATAAAATTTAGCTTCCATAAACTATGAAAACTCAAGAACACTCAACTTGTGTAGTTTTCAATATAAATACTATAGTAATGAAGTGTCACACCCCATAGGGGGCCTCCAATTCTGGCATCAACCACCAGCACATCTAAAAAAACCTATGTGAATTCCCATTAGGTCCTACATCGTCTCTTTTATTCTAACATTTCAAAACTAGGACTGATTTGAAATTTCCAGCTAGGGAAAAGAAGGTTGATATCTCTATATAGCAACAAAATATGAAAGAAAACTATATACCACCTACCTTATCTCGGTTGTGGAGTTATCACCCTATAGTAATTCCTCATTAAACATAGATTAGGTGAAATTTTAAGAATAGATGAATAATGATAAATTAGTAAATTTGAGTTTAAACCCAAATAGCACATACGAGGTTTTGAAGAATCAATATTGGATTAAATGTAATCAAGCATTGAATGATGCATTTCAAATGACAGTAATGGTAAATGAAACATAGCTTGGATCTACATCCTGGAGAAAAGCCAACATTTATACCTCAATGGGGATTTTGGTGTGTGAAATAGGAGAGTGTTGAGATTCAGTTTAAAAAATAGAGGCTCCTATAACTATTTTAAAAAGATCTAATCTGCAATTACATGATGTGAAATTCAAATACACGCCATGTAACGAACAGATTTCCCTTCTTGGTGGAAAACCCATAAATGGAGTGAATTGTCCTATCCATACAATTACATTCCATGTAATCAAATTTCATCATGTTTATTCCAAATTACACATCTTGTAATTATCCTAGATCTAGTACATATCCTTCATGCTTCTTCTTTAAAAAAATACACATCTATATAATAGTATAGATTTGGATCTTATCCAAAGTGGGATGTAAAAAAGAGTTTAAATAGAAAGTTAAAGGATTTTTACCTAGAGAAGAATCCTGGATCATACAACCTTCACCTATTAAAGAAATTAATCACTGAATATCCCACTCATGGGTTGTCATGATTTTTTCTAAAAATAACTCCAACCACTGAGTATGTATGTTGGCCTCCAACTACCATGTCTCGTCTTATAAACGGTCATGCTACCATGGTAAACGTACTAGAGGAACATAATGTCATTGGAGAACCTTCAAGATACTACTACTAATAATAATTAGATGCTCTATAAAGGATGCATCAACCTATTTCTAACCCCTATTAGGTTGAAAATCATGAGACATGACTGAATGATATTGATATAGTTGAGATACATAGAAGACGCCATGCGAGGAACGATAACTATGATGTATCTATAGCCTATAGTCTATCATCATGAATCTCTAAAAAATATCGAATGGTCAGATATATAATAGTGAAATCATACCCTACCACCTAGTTGTCTGAGTCCCAACAGTAGTGAAACACAAAAAAAGACCTTATTACAGACATCAAATTCCAGAGGTCGCTTATAGTGATTAATGTAACAATTTTGTTGAGACATTGTAGTAATGATATTTTTCTAAATCAATTAGACCTACTCCAAACTCTCCATCATGAGATGTGGTCCCAATAATGATTAATCTACAATATCTAACTAGCAAAGGGATGATCGGAATGGCCTACCATATAAAGCCTAGTAAGGTGCGATCTGTATCATCGCCTGATTACTATAATTATAGGCAAACTCAACCAGGGTAATCTGACTCCCCATGAGAACTAAAAATATAGGATGAATACTCTCATCTTGTCCTATCGATCCAGTATCATTCAATCTTTATGGTAATCATTTTGACGATGGTTTGATGTGCTCAGATGATCCTGGGTACCTGGAACCCTCTAAAAATACTATATGAAAATAGATTTAAGGAAGATGTATCTGTCTAAAATTATAGTACATAAGAACCCATGAAATAATACTCTCTTATGGATATAAAATATTCCAATATCATCAACATTTAAGTTATTTTTTATTGTCATTTAATAGAAAACTATCATGAACCAATAAACTAAAACCCACACAACGTCACTACCTTGAGGTGAACTTGGTAAACTAGCCACAAAATACACCAGGATATCATACCATTTCCAATATAGAATAGGTAAGGACTATAAAATAATATATATTCACTGATGTTATACCTTCACCTGCTAATAGGTGGAACCCATCATGATAAAACCATCTATCTCTCTTTTCATACTTGGAAACCTGTATTGACGATGCAATTCATGGTACACCTTGTTGACTCAAGGATGTACTGCCCAAGATAAAGCATGAAACACCAGTAATAGTTCCTCATGTATATCAATTTAACTCAAACACATCCATGGTTACAAAATATCTTATCCTTTCATAATATCCAACCAGGGGGTCGGTGCTCACAAGACACACTCTTCTGTTGGACTATGCCCTTTGAATCAGATAGTTGTCTCATCCTTACTCAATATAATTCGTTAGAGGTCATAGTTAAGGAAGATAAATATTACTCTCTATAACAATCATGGAACTCGAGAAGAATCATAGAGAACAATTCTAAAATCCTACACTCGCTACTGGAAAACTGTGATTAATGTATTTATGTCCTCCTACTCTGTGCATCAACCACTGCATTCCCATTAAAAACTATGTTGGAAATATCAAATTCCAAAGACTAAGGGTAATCAAACCACCTTCGCTACCTCAAATTCAATTCATGCAGATTAACAAAATAATTGAGGTTTTTTTGGTTTGTTTACACCATAAAACACTCCCCTATTAAATATCATCACCAACATCGTAAACCTTCAACGATTGAGGCTAACACAAGATCAAGAATTGGGAAATTCGTCTCATGTAGCCTCAAATTCCAAGACATGTACACCAAAACTCTATCCCTATGCATTATAGTTTCCCCTTACCCAATACCTATGGAATCCAAATGCATAGTGTAGATCTTTTACTCCTCTAGAAGAACTGTGACTAGTTCTGACATCAACCTTCATTTCACCTCCTCATAGTCTATATCATAAGAGTTTGAACATAAAATCATCAAAACTATCTTATTCAAGCCCATAAATGAAATTCATAATTATGGTAACATTCAATATTTAAGGATCATATGATATTGAATA
This sequence comes from Viscum album, assembly GCA_963277665.1. NCBI lineage: Eukaryota > Viridiplantae > Streptophyta > Magnoliopsida > Santalales > Viscaceae > Viscum > Viscum album. The sequence goes on from OY728121.1 coordinate 109,215,021, forward strand.
TTTCTATGGGAAAAAATAAATCGATAAAGGGAATATGAATATTATACATTGGTAAATAATTCATAAACCATCTAGTTGAAGAACAAGGATGAAATCATTATAACATATCCAACATAGTGAAAATAAATGATTGTTGTAGTCTATGGATATATATAATATAGAAAAATTCAAAAAATAAATACTAAGGAAAATATACTTTTTTATAAAAACATTTGAATAGTATATTCTTTGAAAAACAAATTTTGAAAAGATATATTTTAACAGCAACATATTAAACATGAAAAAGAAGTTAATAATTGATAGTGTGTGATTTCATTCATGTTGTAAGAGGAAAACTAATCCTTCCTCTTGAATGGTAAATACTTTATAATATTCATTTTCCGTAACGTGATAATAATATCCCTTCAAAAACATTAGTAATAGAAAAACATGTGTAATTTTCTTAATAATTAAATTATTGAATGTATAAAAACATTTTTTTAATTTTTTCAATAAAATATAGTTTTTTAATGAATTTTTTTTGTCCTTTTAGTTTTCCCTCAAGGTAATATTTGGATGGATTTTGGACCAAGGTGAGGACTCTAGAATGAGAAGAGGGATGATCAAGAGATATTTTGGAAGTGAGTTTCCATGCCAATTTGGATTGAGATTGATGATGAAGTGGGAGGAGAGGATGCCTATTTATAGTGGAGGAGTAGTGGAACTCTTGTAATTTTTGGGATTGTGAATTCCACACATGTTTATCCCATAGAACATGGATACTATAATATTAAAATTTCTATTTATGAGATTATATTGTGTAAATATGGCCATCCAATTTCTCTAGTATGTGTTTCAATGACATTTGGACCCTTATGATTAATATTTAGTGCTTTATTAAGGTTAACTTTACCTCAGTCATTGTAATTAATTTTAATTAATTTCCCAAATATTTTTCATAGAAAACTAATTATAACTTATTAGAGAATATAAATTATTATGATTACAAATAAAAAATCTATTTTTCAAATTTTTAACAGTAGAAGTGGCAGAAATTATTTTAAATTCTATAGGATGACAATGCGTGTTTTAAAGTAAAACATCAAAAAGTTATCTATGTTTTTATAGACAATTTCAATTTAAAATTTCATCTAATGAACTAAAATAAAATAATTGATAAAAATATTATTTAACTAAATATTAAATATTTTTTAAAATATTATTTATCCCTATAAACAAATTACATGAAAATTATGTTTTAAAAAATAATTCAGTATTTTTCACTAGACATTATAAAATGAAACATCACCTAATAACACTAAAATTGTACCCAAACCAAATATAAAAATTATTTTTAAATTATAAATAAAAAATTTCCACATATTAATTTTAATGTTGGTTTACCATTAAAAGGTGGTAACGATGACTTAATAAAAATATTGGTTTTTCTTTGTAAAAATGTTATTATTGTCATCATATTCTTATCAAATATATTTGATGAATAAAAAGTTATTATATTTAATATATATTATATATATTATATGAATATAACCCAAAAATTAAATTAAATTAAATTTATTAGGGTAAAATAAATTTTTGAGCTTAAAAAGTATTTTTCTATAAAATGTTCAATATATTTAATAGTAGTTATTATATTCACATATTATTAATTTTAATCCATTGAATTATTATTCTAAAAAAATTATTTTCAAATGTTATTTAATATTATTCATTATTTATATTTAATATTTTATTTTATCAAATAATATTATTTTAATAATATATTATTTTTCTGTAAAATTCTTTCTTCAGTGTAACATATGGAATTGAAGAAACTTGTTATTGCATTAGACATATACTAACTCACTATTGTGTTAACTAAAATATATATTATATATTTAACTTATTTATAAGATTTACTATATTATAAATTATAGGGATATTATATTACTTTACTATATAGGAGTTGTGTGTCATAGACACTATCTATTATAAGGTTCCTACATTAGATTATTATTTTGCTGTAGTGAGATTATAAAAAATAATCATATAAGTAATTGTAAAAAAATATATTTATGGAATATATATATAAGATTAATTATACCATTCTACATAAGTTTCATGTACATATAACTCATGGGAAGTTTGATCTAAGGAATTACTTAGCACAACAACCATTCATTAGGATAAAAGTATACTTCACGGATACTTCCATGATAATATTATATGTGAAATTAATATTTATTAACTTGTGTTCTATTTAAAATTTTAATTTATTTCTAGTATATAAACATAATAAAATAATTTTATTACTACTCACATCAGTGATATGATATTTTTTAGAGAAATTATTTTAATGAAATATTTTTCTTAATATTTCCATTAAAACAATTTTTATCTTCCATGTCTACATTTTCTAGAATTATACAAACAAGTATTAAAAATATTTAACAATTATGGTTTAAGGTTATTTTTACTCGTTTATGAATTTTTATGTAATGGTTTGAAGTGTATTTTTTTCATTTTTAAATAAATGTAATTTATGACTATTATGAAAAAAATTATATGAACTGAATGGTTTTTATTTATACAAATGTCCAATCTTTTCTAATCATCATGATTACTTATTTTTTTGAAGAATAAATTATATTTTTACAATGGTTTCTTAAAATAAAATGATTCCCTTTATAATTGTTCAACATATTAATTTAATGTTATTTTTAAATGTTAAATGTGTATTTTACTTAAAAAAAATTCAATGATCTCATGTAAAGTATTTTAAAACATATCAACATCCTTTAATGAATATTACTCTTCTTTGAGTTTTATTAGTTATTATAATGTAAGAAATATTATATTATAATTTTTAATTATTAGATATAATTGGGATGTACTATGTTCATACCATTCACTATATTTTTCTAGATGTTTTGGGATTATGGTTACTGATTGTGATAGTTATTTATATTTGATTTTACCTTTATAATAAAAATGTATATGTTGATTACATTTCTAAAATTTAAAATTAGGAATGAATCGGAATATGTACATGACTTTTGGGGACTATTATATCCCTACAATGAATCTATAGGTCCAATTAGGTAAACTAGATTGTTTGTTAGCTTATGCATTTATGTACGGTGTCTTAGATGAATCCTTAAGGGAATATTTAGAAGTTTTTAAATATGAATTCTCTTATTATGATAACAGTTACATATTATTGTGTGTTTATTATATTAGTATAATAATCATGGATATTTATTATAGCTAATGTGAATATTTATATTTAATTATTTTATCATCTTATATTTCTTAAATAATATGCTATAGTTATTTGTTGTATGGAATGTGTTATAGTTATTTAACATAAAATTAGATTCATTTCATATTTTTTATAGATTTTACTATATACATACCTTTAACAGGAATATGGTCTCACCCCTTTTTAATTTATTATTTTTTTCCTTCTGATTACCAAAAAATTATTATGAATGATATATAGCGATAAGAAATATAAATAACATTTTTCATAAATGATTCTCTAAGTTGTATTATATATTCTCAATTTTATTCTAATGATGATGAATATATATAGTAATACAAAACTACTAAACTGTTCAGTCCATCATGATTTTATTCCTTGTTTATTATACCAATGTAATTAATTAACCACCAAATATAGTCTATAAGGGAAGAGTTCTTTAAAACTAGACATATTTATTTATGTTTTGTAGCTATGGTTAACATATTGTTAATAGAAAGTGTTCCAGAAGGAATATGATAATAAGGATAATTTGTGTAAAACATTTCACAACTATATATATTGAATGGTTGAGTTGAAAATTAATATTATTATTGATGTTTTATCAAATGTTATTCTTCATTATTTATGTTTTTGGAGAAAAAATATCATTAATAAATCACTCCAACAAAAATATTTATATTAGTTTATCTAAATGGATCATTATGATCCCTTAATTGGTATAAAATTTCAATCTCCATGGTTTTAAATTAAATATTCGGAATCATATTTTATTAGTCTTAATATTACTCAAAATATAATAGAATATGAAAAGTTTATTTGAAAATGGACAAACCATATCTAGAGATTCCAATAGATATATACAGATTGATATTGAAAATCATTAGAATTTATGATTAAGGATCTCTATTTCATTAATTTTATCCTTTATTAGGTCATTCATTTATGGGAAAATAGGGAAATTTGACTCTAAAATTTATTTTTAAATTCAATATATTTCTATGATTTAGTTATATATCCTCCATAAGAATAATAAATTATGAATTCATATCGATTCATATTTTTTTCATTTTATAAACCATTTATTTTCATTCTTACACTCATACATGTAATATTATCTACAAATATCAATTTATGGTTAGATATATCATATAAAAAGACAAATCTGTATCATCAATTAATTTAAAAATGAACTATATGGGACGATTATTACATTAGCATGGTTATGATGGAATCATATGATGGAATATTTAATCATGGATATAAAAATTATTTATATATGCATTTATTTACATAGGAGGACTATTAATGCTTTATAAAGATTAAATTATAGATGATGGGGAGTAAAAGGAATTATGTTCTAAAGGAGGATAGTGGGAAATTAAAACATTTTATTTAAGTGGATTAATGATAGAAATTTTTGTTTCTTAATACTCATATTGATATGAATCATTTATTACCCCCAAATGTTTAATTGGATCAAATAATATTTTTACGGGTTTTGTGATATTTTGTAAAAAAATTATTATAAAATTATAATTTTTTGTTTTTAAAAGTTCATTAATAAATTACCTATCCCATTAAGGGTTTTCAAATTTAGAACTCCTTATTTAACTACCAGTGAAATACTATCATCCTTATATTATTCAAAGGATAATCCCTGAACAAATATGAATTTTTCTCTCATCGTGTTACATCAAGGGTTCCATGTTGGTTAGCTGTTGGTGTTTTAGTCAATATGATTAATATTAACTAAATCTATAAGATGAATTAAAATTCCAATCCTTCATGGATTTAAAAAAGAAACAACACTTTTGGGTGATTCATTATCCATTTTTTGATGGATTATAGTAATTTAAAAATAAATGGTCAAATTCTTCATTAATTATAGATTTTGAATATCTTATTGACTATGATTAATATACTATATCTAACTAGTAATCACTTGATTAATATTAGAAAATCTGGGGTATCCTTTTTTATCATCCATTAGTATATTGGTTCACAGAAGATAGGAAGGTGGACCATTTATCATTCTCATAATATTAAAGTGTATATGGAATTAGTGGAATGAGTTATATTTATAATAAAAATTAAACATTTTTCTTCATCAATGATTTATAAAAAAATAAATTAAAATGGTCTTAGTTAGAATGTTCATTTTTAATTCTTGAAATTATCATTATATGTCTCATATGCTTGTGTTGTATTATTAATATGTTATTATATATTCCCAATTTACATGAGTTTATATAAATATTATAGAATATTTTTATTATTTAAGTTATATATTTTGGATTCCTAATAAGTTATACTTCGAATAACATATGGAATATTTTTACCCAAATTTTTCTGATAATGTATGTTTTTAAAACTAGATATTGGTATAATCATTATAAGATGTATTTTTCAATAATGAAATTATTTTTCACGGGGACCCCAACTACCGATGAATATTTATACCCAAGTTACAAGTAAAATTTTTGTATTTCACAAATGATGTGGTCATAGAGATCAACTATTTGTTTGAACAATCCTCTTATTTGGGAAAATTTATATTTTTTATAATTCATTCCATGGGATTACCCACCTTTTAATTATAGATAATTCTTAATTCCTTTCTTCATGGATATGACTCTATCATATATAGAAATATGCATCATTTTTTAAGTACTATAGATAAATCATTGTTGAATTTTAGTGGGGATAAGGGTAGATATTATTTATTTCAATAATATCTTTTCCATTATGTGGGATACACACTGTATATTATTTAATCATATTAATTTATATAAATATGTTATTAGAAATATAATTATATGTATTTTTCATTCATTTCATACATAATGGTTTTACTATATGAACGTAGTATAATGACCTGTCGGTTAGGTTTTGTTTGTGACCACCTAGAACATTTGATGTAATCACACCCAACACATGTTATTAGGGAAAAAATTAGCCATCAATTTTAATGACCCAGAAAATGGAAGAAAACAGAAAATTAATAGTTCATTGGACATCGATTGTGAATTCATATGTTTCATATTGAATATTTGATGGTTGAACTGAGTTGATAAGTTTGAATTATGCTTGATAATTTCATATTGTTTTACCTCACAATGATTTAGATTAAATACACCTTATGAGATGTTTGTATTAATATGGATTTATATGATTTATTTATCAATTACCACAGAATTGAATGGAATTAAATTTACATATTGTTTCAAATATATATTATTATCTATATATTTTTTTTAATTGGATAAGAGTTTTCCTTTATGTATATGATTAATGATTTCTTATATATAGTATCTACAAATTTTATGCTAATTTTTTTTCATGTTTCATAATCACCAATTATCATTAAAAAATGGGAATTCAGTTCTCTCATGGATTTATATATGTGAGTATGTGTGTGTGTGTGTGTATATATATATTCCCCACATGATTTTTGTTCCTATGTTTCTTATAAAGTGATATAAGGGTGTTTTAACATTTTATTTATTACACAATTTACATGTTTTCATTTGGTACAATTTATTTATGATTGATAATAAATAGGGTAATAAAAATTGTTTCAATATCATTTTCCTAATATTAAATTTTATATTTTATGTAAATATTAATTCATTGACATAGGATACATTTAGTATAAATCCAATATTACCCATCAAATATAATTACATTTATATTTTCTTGTTTACATTTTTAAATCATAAAAAAATATTAAAAACAATTATTTTGATGATGTCATTTCATAGAATATATTTATTATAACCCATTTAGATAATAAAATTAAATAACTATTATATAATTCAAGACATGAATATCAAAAATAGAATATTATTTAATAATTTTAAAATGTGGTTTCATTTGGTGAGAAATGTTTTTCCAAGTGTTACACAATATATTTTTGTATTATCTACAATATGGTAAGAGGATTTTTAGGGATTTGTGTGATGAATAATGTTGATAAAAACAATAAAAATTAGAATAAATTATATTTACTTCCATTGAATGATCGTTAAGGGTGAAATAGTTATTTTATTATAGTTCATAGTTTGATATAATTTTTCTATTCGAATTGTTTGTCCTATAATAGGGTTTTTACCAAAAGATATGTGTTTTGTAGAAAAATGAGACATTATAATTTAAGTGCAATAATTAATAATAAAAATATAAATACTTAAATATTAATTTATTCTTATATATTTATTCAAATACATCATCTAAACGGATCATTGAATTGAGATTCCATCATGTTCAGTGAGTATGAATCATGAGGTTCTTTTTAAGAGAGGAATAAAATAATGTTGAATTTCTAGTGTGATCATGTTCCCCATTTAATTTTTGTTTTTTCACTTCTTATTTATTTTATTTTTTTTCATTTCATTATTATCCTCTTCTGTTTTGTCATATAAACTACCTTTGGTATTTCCCTTCAGGTAACATAGATTGAAAAGTGATAAGGGGATATAGAGAGATGTATAAGATGAGAGGTGATTCTATATAGCTTTGGAGAATATATATTGTCATAAAAAATTAGAGGAATGTGAATAACAGAAAATAATTAGAAGATTCTTCCCAAATATGGGTCATTTAATGTAGTTTTATTAAATTAAAATATAATTTTATCCATTTTATTTTTAATTCCAAATTATTACTACTATGTTTTCCATGTAGGTTGGTTTATTTCATTTTTCTATGAAATTGGGTTTTAGGGTCATTCAATGGTGTTTCCCAAATAGAAATCACAATCACACAACACATTGTTCGAGAAAACACATAGTGTGTTTTTCTTATTCAAGGATAAATGATTTTAATATGTACAGATGATGTATAAGTTATTCCCATCATGAAGTTTTACTTGTTCATATAGATGAATACATGGTAAGATTACCTATGTAAGGGATCATAGTATTGTAAAGTACATTTCCTTAACATGTGTGGGTGAAATGATATATAGGAGTACATAGTTAGAAATAAAAACATTTGTACTCTGTTTGTGGTATGCAATCAGTTACCCTACATAGGGTACACACATCGTACATGTTTAAAACACTATGTACATGGATTTTACATTCCATGTCCACTACTACAAAACTGGGCAAGGCCAATGCCACCCTTTATTAGCAATAACCAGAAAGTGCAGATAAAGGGGGGTACCATTATCAGAGCTAAAAAAAGCACGGATAAACATACCACTTTATCAACGCTTTTTTAGCTCTCATAAAGGTACCCCCTTTAACAGTTCTTTTTTTAGCGCTATTAAACGGTACCCCTTTATCAGTTATTTTTTTAGTAGCATTGATAAAGGGGGTCATTATCATTGCTTTTTTTAAAAGCGCTAATAAAGGGTCTACTTCCAAAAAAATTATTAAAAATATATATTAATATATTAATATATTGATATAGTTATATTGATATAAATATAATATATATTTTTAAAATATAATTTTATATATTTTTTCGATAAGTATAAATATACAATTACACTTAATATATAATATATTTAGTGAAATGGCTTATAAAAATAGGAAAAAAAGATTTTTAATTAATAATTTGCTAATTATAATGGAGTAATAATCATTTAATAAAAATATAAAGACTAAAAAAATATAAAAAATTAAAAAAAGATCCAAAATATCTTGAAAACGCAACTCAATCTTCAAACGACAATACGTTTTGATCCGGTTGTCCGTTTGAGCTCGACCAGATATCAAATCGAAGCCCGAGACAAGATCTAAACCATCGTTACTGGTGGGGACCCGGGTCAAGGTTTTTTCAAGGCCAAAAAAGGCCCATAATTCCTCCAACACTGATTTTTTGGTCGGGGTATCCCGATTTTTTAACAATTTGTGGATTTTCCGCCCCATTTAAGGGGGTATTATTGTATTTTTTTTTGGTGGGGACTGAATTTATTCCAAGTATTTTAATTCATATTGATATTATGAATTTGAAATTATATCATTTTTTATAATGAACTACTATTTATAATCAAATATATAAATATATGTACATATTTTTTATATATTCACAAAAACAATATTTATAAATATAAATAATAAAATATATTTACATATAATATATATTAGCTTTATCTTAATAATAACTAATATCCATTTTATTTACAATACAAATATATGAATATTTATATACCTATATATTAATCTAACTATATATATATATATTAATATAACAACATATATATATTAATATAACTATATATATATTAATATCACTATAAATATATATATTATATAATTATATATTTATATTAATATAACTATATGTATATTAATATAAATATATATTAATATACGAATAAATATATCTATATATATATAAATAAAGAGATATATCACTAATAGGAGAACATATCAATATAGGATAGTGGAAAAGGCTTCAGGCGTGCATGGGGGTGGTCTCGAGATCAAATCCAGGTGGAGGTAGGGATGCACGTGCATGGGTGAATCTAGGGCTAGCGCTGATAAAGGGTGGGGGTGCATATAGTAACTGGAGGGGGCGGAAAAGCGCTGTAAAAGGGAGGCTCAAGTGCTATAAAAGGCCCCCGATTTGCAGGATTTTTTTAATAATTTCTTTAACCTTTATCAGCGCTAAAAATAATGTGCTGATAAAGGAACCTTTTATCAGCCCTTTTTTGAGGGCTGATAAAAGGGGTCTTTATCAGTGCTTTTTGGAGCGCTGAAAAAGTGGACCCCCCTTATCTTCACTGGCTTTAATATCACTTTTCTAGTTCTATTAAAGGTCATTTTTAGCACAGATAAAAGCTATATTTGTAGTAGATGTCCTTCATTATTACATACAGAAGTTGGACTTGAGAGTACATATCACGTACACGTGTATACACACCATTTACTCCATGTGTCCTACCCATCAGTGTTTCTCTTGATTTGACTCCCCAGAATAATAATTAAACACATGTGCAATTATTTTTGATAATTTTTATACCTAAATCCCAATGGTACAACCCCTAAGGTGATTTGGGGAATACTTAAAGGTTATTTTGGGTAAATGAGATTGATTGTAGATGATCTCCCTCTAGTTAGTGAATATATATGCCTCTGTAATTAAGACATGTGATGAGGCCCTCCTGGGATTGATATGATATTGTTAGTTGGATTAGTATGAGTTTTATATGGCCCTTATAAATGAATTATTAGACAACCTTGGTTAGAGGCACTGAGATTTGACATGATGAGTTAGAATATGACGGTTGTTCATACCAATATAAAGAGTGACATTGATCTATGATGGTCCATGAACCATCTTCCTTGACCAATTTATACAATTATTTTCCTCTTAGGATGTCTCCCATGAGAGATGTTCCCTTTTTACCCAAGATATTTAGAGATGATACAGATGGGGTTGTGGGATGTGTTTAGCCTGAGATCCAGAATTTGGATATAGGATACCCAATAGGATTCCTCTACCTCTATTTCAATTAAGTGGGTCAAATATTGGATTAATCCACTCACAAATTCTAGTGATCCTTTATAGGATGCATAATATTCTTCATTACAAGTATCCCATAAGGGATTCTATGTCTTATTTGTTTACTTGGAGGATCCAAATACATATTTCTTTTTTAGTCTAGACTCAATGATCACATATAAGATTCCTCTCCATAATTTCAAAATGGTGTACCTAATGGGTTCCCCAATTATTAACAGACCTTTATCTACGTTGTTTGGGATTTGTGTATAAATGGTAATAGGTGTCACTATAGAACTCAGGAAAAAAATATGTTCCAATTATGATATTGATGTAATGGTGGTTTTTTTTAGTTTTTACACCCTCCATAATTTTCTTATTCATTAAAGTAATTCTTATTTATATAATAATGATTTCAAATTTTTATTCCTTGTTTTTATCAACTAGATTGATCTGATTAGTTATATTTTTTAGATACCAAGAGGAACATCAAGGATCCAAACATTTATATTGATCATTTATTATGATACATAGAAATTATTCTTAGGTTATGGCTTATTATTAATTAAGAAATAATAAAATTATTAATATTATACTACTTGGTTGATATTTTAGGATATATAGAATTATATTTTTCCTTGATGGATACATGGACCCTAGATTCAAAATTCCTTCAATGATCTTTAATGCTATGAGAATTTTTATGATACCTTTAATAATAGATGGATTCCGATATTGCAATACCTTGGATGGACTCATGGGGATGAGGATCTATGATATCTCTTGAGTGTTACCTGGATTCCCCTAAAGGAATTTAATGGATGGACTCAGAGGGTAGATGAACTCTGATTTCAATTGATCTATAATTATATTCATTATATAGTTTTTTTGCATAAGATTATAGTGAAAATGAAAATATTTATCATTGTGATTGACACTAGGATTCCCATGTTGAAATTAATTTGATATAAAACTAGTTAAAAATTTAATTATGTAACACCATGAGCAATACATAAATTTCTATCATATAATTACATAGATGGGGTCATAGAATACGAGGAGTTATATTATGATTGATTATCATTATACAAAGATGCCTTGGATTCATACCATTTATCCAGATTTTATTTTTGAATTGTTTTCATTCATTATTTATATGATTTATAGTCATTGACAAGTATTTATCATTATTGTGATTTGAGGAGACAATGAGTCAACCCATGGATAACACATGTATCCCTTTGTGGAAATGTATCATACCGAGAGTCGTTTCATATATTGTCTGAAGCATGTATTATTTATTAAAATTACATGAATGTGGATTGAAATGTTAATACGTAGCATTAGTGGAAATAAATATATCCCAATTTATATTTCATCATATTTACATTCGAATGGGTTCACATTCTTTGGGATCTACATTGTTTTCATTATTTATTTTTATCAGTTTTGTTTTTGCTTGGCAGAGCATATTCCATGAGCATATACATATGATAATATTTTATATATTTATTTTTTGGGTGGAAAATTGAGAATTATTTCTCACCACATGTAAATAAGATACAATTTTCATATGGACCAAACATATTCTTTTAATTTGATAAAAAATTCATAATGAATGGGAATCATATCAATGATTTCATTATTGAGTGAGTTTGATCATATTGATTCTTATGGTTAGGCTAGAAGAAGCATGATAGTGTTAGGGAGACCATATTTGAAGTTCAAAATTGAATGGGTTTTTGAGAAATTTAATTTATTTGTAGATTTATTTATTTATTAAAACGCATGCAATCAACCGAGTGGGTTATTAGTTCTCTATGTATGATATACTCATTCAAGAAATAATAGTATTTGATTGATTATTATATAATTTAATTTTTAATCATTTTGACTTATAATTATTTACTCTATGGATGATTATTGGTAATTTCTATTGGTAACCTACTTAGAAATAAGGGAAAATATCCACACCGACACACACCATTCCCACACAGATTTTGGTATCCTCTTTTTTATAGGGAGCAGCACTTTTGGACTTGTGTTGAACCATATCAGGGCACATTTTATGTGGAATGAATGATAAGACATTTTAAATTACTATAATAGATATTTTGTTAAAGTTGTTTTACAATATAGTATATGATTCAATTGAGTGTTATGAATTTATCAAAACATGTGATCAATATTAGAGAGGTAAATTGATAACACTTGTTTCGACAAAATGTCTTGATTTCTAGGTATATGGAATTTTTTTCCAAATATAATTTTAATGTTTTATATGAAATTCAATTCAGGGGAAATATGTTTTTTTTGGAGTTGTGATTTATTATGTCATTTTCCTCACATCTATGGGTGAGAGGCCAGTGAGTGGATTTGAAACTTTTCTCACAATGTAAAAAAAGAGCCTCATGAATCATATATTCAACATTGTTTCTATATGACTTGATAATTCATGTTTTTTATTATTAATGATTATACAACCAAATTTATTAAAATTACATCAATAACCTAAATGGGTTCTTTATATATATGTTACTGGTAAAATAATATATAGTGTGGAATATATGAATATATATTTACTTATAGTTGAAGGGTATGTGGATCAACGAATAGGTGTGTGATATTTGGGAAGAATATTCAGTCCCAATGCATGGGGGTTCAATTAATCTAGTGTGTCAGCATTTCCATGTGAATCAAACTTAGTAGAATCATTATATGTATTTATTTTGTGATTTGGTTAAAAATGGGTAGTAACAACAAACAATGACTTTTCTAATCTATATTACTATGATATTTTCAATAACTAATTTAATATCATGGTTTTATAGATAGATATCATACTGTGATAGTGGAAGATAGATAATTGTTTATTGGGAATAACGACCTTAATGTGGAATTATAGTATACATATTCATAATGAGTGTCAGTTTGGTGTATTTTCTATATTAATATCATGGACCTTTAGGGGTCACTTATTTATGAGTATTCTTTGAGAGTATTTGGGCCCTTGTAGGACACCAGATGGCATGTGTGGACTTCAGAGATCAATCTAAATGTTTTTAGTCGCTAATAAGTTTAACTTTATTTGTTTAGTAATTACACCATATAGGGTCATTTCATATATAACATGGAAATTGAAACACATTATAATTCAGACCATGTCGATAGGTTTTGACCCACATAGGTAGATGTTAAATTTACCTCCCATAAATAGGATTAAAATGGTGTTATATTCCTTGCATTGAGATAGGTTCAAGGGTGACACAACTTGTGCTTCCACCTTGGATAATAGTTTATCATTTGGGATTAGTGGTTAGACGTAGTGACCTTGTTATGAGACATGATCTATCGGACTAGTTCGGATACATAGAGGCCATTTTGTGTGACATAGAGACTTAAAGGATGAAAAATTATTTGTTCACTCTAATCCTATAAATTGGTTTTACCCATGATTATGGTTTCATTTTTTATAGGTGATATTGGTTTAGTGGTCATGTAGAGAGATATTCATGGGATGTAGTCACTTTTTGTGATATAGGAATGGTGAGAATCTTGGATTCTGAGAAATATCTTATGATGTACGAATATGGTGATTTGTAAGATTTTTTCCTCACCTTATTGACTAATGGTATCTCATATGATTATAAATTTTAAAACATTATTTCATGATTTTAGTTTTCATAGTGTAAATAATGGCATGTGAAATGTTATCGAATTTCAAGAGGATGGTCAAGGGGGATTTTGGTTTAATGAGACAGATGTTCCATATATTATTCTTATATTGGTCTTATTATTTATTCCTTACAATATCATGAGTTAGGAGTTAATGGTATGTGTCAGTTTCATATAGTACCTTTTAAATTGTTATTTGGTTAGTGTCTATGTGCTAGCTTTGGATAAATTGTTTTATAGGAATGATAAATACATTCTTTTATCAGAGTTATTTTCTAATGAGAAATGTCCCAAAATATTAGAGGATATATGAACAATGGATTTTATTTTGTTGTTTTGGTGAAGTATCTAAATCCTTATTGGAAATTGATATAATGTGGAGCATAGTTAGGTGTAGAGATACATCCCTATCAATGAAATCATAACATACTTCTATTTTATAGGAGATCGTTCTCTACATCATTACAATATCCTAAGTACACTGAGAGAGAAGAGAAAATGTACTGATTTTTTAAATATATTTTCTAGATTGAAGAATGAGATCTCAAGGATTTGTGGTCTGGGAGAAATATTATGTATGTCATATGAAGGGGATTACATCATTTTCCATGGGAGGGTGGTGACCATCATTTCCTTTGGAATTTCTGCATTGCCTTGAGAAACATTATCAATAAGTGGGAATGGGTGTAATTTCAATGCCTTTATGATGACTCTAGAGATGAGGGACATTGTATACACCAATAATTATGTTGTATTATGAACATAATAGGTTCCTTTGATCATTATGAATAGATTGGATGTGACTATATGGATACTTTGATGGTGGGGAGTACCATATTGGTCATGATAAATCATCTTACTTGAAGGGAGGTTTTTTTGAAATTATAAGAAAAGTTATTTGAAGTAAACATATAATATATGTTAAGATGATATATATGTTGTCATTTTTATTTTTTAGTATAATATATTCTTGATCATGTGATGTTTATGGCCATGAGGTTGTAATAACACATTTCATTCTCAGCCATGAAATTATGAATAAAATTTAATTTATACGGTCTTATTATCAATATGTGTGAAATGGAAATTTACCCCTATTAAATGATCTTGTATGGTTTTTATGACCTATTTATTAGTATTATAATATATTTTTTACACTAAGAAGGGCGTTTGTAATAAATCTGATTCATTCGATTTTTTATGGAATAAAATTTATTCAATATTAAATTAATTAAATATTAATTATGTCCCACATGTTTTTCACCTATATCATTAGAATTTAGTTTTGTAATGATCTGTTTTTTCCGTTATTAATTATAGAACTCATGTTATTTAATAGGTATGGCATAAACCCAAGTCATGCATTTGGGGAAAGCACTATCAACTTTTCCGTTTTGTTTTTCCTTTATTATTTTCCCATTTTTCTCATTTACTTATTCCATATCACTAAAATTGTATATATTCCCTATTTGGGATTCCCCTTCATTGGAATAATATATAAATTGGTGATGGAGAGAGAGTTGGAATGGGAAGAAGAGTGGTGAATCAGTGGAGTTTGGGATGAGCTGGATGGTTGTGCAACATTAATGGAATGTGAATAAAGGTGAGTCTTAAAAAGGATCCCCCAATATTAAATCATTTAAATTTTAATAAATAAATCCCAATTAAATCACTTATGTATATTTTATGTCCCATTTATGAATATTATGTACCTCGAGTGGGTCTATCTAGAACACTATTGGTGAAAAAATGTCGTTTTTTTTTCTATTTGTAGTGGTATCCAATTAAGAAATCCAGATCACATGACATGTAGGTCATGAACACAATAAATGTGTTAATAACATTTTTGGATGATATATTTATGGAAGTAAGAACGATGTAATAGGTATAAATATCATGAAGTGTAAATCATTTGTGTAGATGAGTATAGGCCAGAAGACATGTGTAGGGGAACACAACAGTGTATAGCACCTGGTCATATCCCGTGGGTTTTAAACAATATGTTGGAGTACATGACCATGAATTGACACAATTCCCAACTATGTGAGGTACATAGTAAGGTAAAAATTTTGGGTACAAACCATATATATTTTTTCCCAGCATGTTCGTTGGAAATACATTCCATATCAGGATAGAGTACACAACCCAGGGTGCTTGAGAGTAATCATCATGTAATATGGTATACAAGCCATGTAGTCCATCCATTCTACAATTGTTAGGGTTTTTCATTTATTGAATACTCAGAGGAATAATTGGACACACAAATAGTCAAATTAAAAAACATTCATCTGACGATCATGAAACCACTATCCATGTTTTGATTTTATGAATATTTAAAATGTGATTTGGGATATGAGATGTTGAGTGGGGATGTTCATCCTCAATTAATAATTACTACTATCTCTACATGTGATTCATGGTATGATTCTCTTTTTTTGGGTAACATGAAATTTTAATTATATTTATAATAGTTATCCAAGGTCCTATTCAAATGTATCATGATATATTTCTTAGTTAAAAGGACTCATACGTGACATAATGTGTTATAAATTGAAGGGTATTTAGACCAATCAAAAGGTATAAATTTATCTAAGATGTCACATGGGACATCTCACTTGACCAGTGATTTTGTATATTTTTCAAACAGTACATATCCCTTATGATATGTATTCGTTTGGCCTAAGAGGACATGAGGAATTATACAGAGGGTTGTGGGATATGATACCCCATAGAACCTATAGTGTGAGAAAGGAACCCTTATAAGTTTTTTTTCCTTTTATTTGACTAGAAGGATCACATGTTCAATTCATCTTCATACTATTTTTTTGGATGACATGTATATTGCCTCTGAGTTCTATTTCCTAGGGTCAGATAAGGGACTTCTTTTCATGAATGTTGACCTGTAAGATAAAATGATTTATTTGTTCACTTTTTTTGAATCAATGATCCTATGTAAGATGCCTATAAAGTGTTTTGATAACTGGGAACCAATTGGTTACCTGATGATTGAGTTCATTAATATAGTGTATTTAGGGTATCAATTGATATCATCGTTTGTGCCACCTATGGATTGATATTTATTATTTGAGCCCAAGATGTCTTGGAAGCTGTGGTTGATTTTGGATTTAGGAAACCTTTACACTTTTATATATTCATTCAATAGTTTACTATTGTTTAAGATTCAGAACCATAGGGGTTTTTTAGTGTTCAAAGGATTGTCATGGTGAGATGAAGTACATGAAATTGATTCCCATAGATACTTATTGGGTTCTAGCTATTGATACTTATAGTTAGTTGGGATTGAAAATTTTATCTTCTTGGATCTGGTTTACAAACCATTAAATGATACATGGATACATAATATAGAATATAATTCATTGGATTATAGGATATCTAGAATTATATTACTCTTTGAGCAGTACATGTATTTCGTATACAGAATTCCTTGGATGGGTTCATATTTTTATGATTTTATATGATGCCTTCACTGATACTTGGATTCCAATGTGGGAATACCCAGGAAGGAAACATATATCCAATGAACTATGTCTTAAATTTATTGATACATGAATTCTTATATATTAATTCCTTGGATAGAATCATTTTGACAATGAACTATATAACTCTTTGAGCAATACATGGATTCAATATATTGAATAACATGGATGGTTGAATGAAACAATGATTTTTATTCCCCATGAGTGACACCTAGATTAAAATGTATGGATTCCATGGATTATCATATATGGATAATATAATTATATGATGAATTGAGTTATACCTATAATCTTGATATAGAATTCCATGGATTTTCACATAGGATATGTTTAATTCATTTATGAGTTTTTGTATTTATAAATGGATTCATATGTTATATAAATGGATTAAAAATTTTATTTTTATAATATAAATCATACTTATTTGTAGGATTTCTAGTACATTTTTAGAGAACATCAGTACAGTGTTATGAGGTGATTATGATTTAACCGCAGGATATTACAAGCATCCCTATATGGTGTTGTCTCTCAATATGAGACATTTATAACACTAGATTAAGAACAAATTATCAACCGAGACTACATGAATAAGTATTTACTTGTTTATAAAAATCATGAGAGTATTGAAATTTATTTCAACACCTTTTTTGCATGATGTCTAGTTTAATGGGTTCACATTCCTAGGGTTTGAATTTGTTTTTACTTTTTTAATTTGTTTTATTTTTTTTCAGTTAGGTAGATCGATTTTCATGAGAATTCACTTATGATAGTATAATATCGGTTCACTGTTATGGGATGCCTACTATGATATATTTATCACATCCAAAATTTGAACATTGGTATTCATATATAAAATATATTTACATTAATGTTGAGTATGAACATATGATGGATGGGGCTATGACCCAGTATTCTATGGTGGTGAGTTACCGCTCATGTGGATTCTTATAATCATGAAAATGTATCTTGAATGTTTCATAGAGATAAGATATATGGTTTGTTTCAATTTTGGAATTATATACATATATTTTAATTTAGTTTCATTTAGGTAATTTTATTTTTATGATCGTCCTAGTGGTCGATTAGTGTTTTATGTTCGAAAAGTTCATTAGGGACCTTACTTAATTTAATTTTTTTTTTATGTTTTGTTATATTTATTTCTTATGAACAATAATTTTAATCATCAGTGCATTTTGTTTTTTATTTCTCCTTGTTTCTTACTCTGCTATGATATCATAATATCATCATAATTACAATGAAGGACCTCATTACTATTCTACAACCAGTTCCTTATATGGAGGTGAACTAGAGGATTATTGGATAACTACCTCAGGGAATCAGTTTAGTGGAATCCTGGCTAGGATATTACAATCTGTTAGGACATGTGATATGTGTCCTCTAGTTTCTATTCCATTAAAATTGGGGGATGAATTATATGAATCCTTGTGAAGAATAATTTTGAATTTTAGTTACCCAATGAATGGATTAGTTTTTTTACAATAAATTAGGTATTTTATTTTACAAATTGTAGGATTCTTAATCCTAGACGATGAAACTAGATGTGGTAATAAAGCATAATTTTATGTGTAATGGACTCATATAATAGGATCCTAAAACATGTGATTTTAATTCCTATTTTTTAAGATTTATGGCTATTTAATGTATCCACAATAACCTTTATAGTGTTTTTACATACTGATACATTGTATAATTCTACTCTAATAAAAATGATTATGGAATATGGTGTTATTAGGTTTTTCATTACTATGTGTGTGTAGTATTAGTGGTACTGAACCTTAACATGCGTATATATGGATTTGGATGTTTGCAGGAATTTTCAAAGACTGCAAAACATTTCTTACATTTAAATCATTTCATATTATTTTATATATAATTTTATAGAAATTGTGAAATTGGTACTTGGTTTTTAGTTATTTTTTTGAACAATTTACCCCCATAAGATTACTATGATGGTGGAGATATGATGACATCGAGGAATAATCATATCGTATCCCCCATGTTAAAATATATTTCAGATCCAAATATAAATTATATAAGGATTCTACTCTAGGAATTACTGATAGATTATATATTTATTGTATAGATTATTGTGAGTCTAATATTTATTTTTTTATATTCATTCATGGATACCGTGGATTAAACCTATCATTATTATATATTAACATGTAGTTTCAGTAAAAGAAAATAGCCTATTTCTGGTAGAGTAAGGACCCTAATTATTTTAGAATTTTATTTATTCTGTCTATCCTGTATTTTATAAGATTGAGATACTACATTTTTGAATAATGAATCTAGTGACATAAATGATTATGGGACAAGTGAATTTTTTTTTGATATATGGTAAATTAATAGTAGGAATACAGGAATGGAAATAAGGGTTCATTATTTGAGATTCATTATGCCCGTGTTTCCAGAAATAATTATATAGATTCAATCTAGTGAAATTCTTGTGTTCCTAAAATGAATGGTTGAATAGTCTAGAGAAATTTAATTGACCTTTTTATATATTTATAACCCCATATAAATATTAGGATAACATATCATTAGTATAAATATAAATGATAAAAGTAATTATAATATTGGTTATGATAAAAATTATCCATCTTCATCCTTTATATCTCTAATAATAGTGAGATACAAGCCCACTATAATAGAATATATATCATTGAATGTAGTGGGAACCCTTGAAAACATCATTTTTAATATTTGGAAGCATAAATGAAGGAAATATTTTCAAATAACCCTGTGTCTTAAACTAATCTCCCAACCATTTTAACACTTAGTGTAAAATCCTAGAAGAAATTTTTTTTATGTTGATCTATAACAAAACCCATCCTTTTTCCTAGACAAAGGAACAATTTATCTCCTATAATTTCAATAGTTATATAGTAACTCATACCTTTTTTAATGTGATGTATCACCCAACTCCATCATTTAACATGTATTATAACTAAAAATTAATATATATATATATATATATATACACAAAAATAATGAACTAGGGACCATTAGAACTAGATAAATCAAAATGGATCTAATTGTCAAGGTAACAAGTATCTCTCAAACTATAATGGATCAATTGACTGAAGTACCAAGGAAAGAAATATTTGTTCCATATGGTGTATATACTAATATATTTTAAGAAAATCCAAAACATAACTAAAAATATATAGTTATACTAAACTCAATATATAGAGTTATTTTATAAAAAATAGATCATCAATATGAATCAGGTTTCATTTCATCATTCCAAAATTAAAACAATATTTTTTCATTGTATGTGAATGAAAATTATTCTCTTATGGGTTTCCATTTATAGGTCATAAAAATAGAACCTGTTATACAAAATAACATGCTAAAAATTTATTAATGTAAAATATAAAGAACAAATATAAATTTTCAAATAAGACTCTATTATAGAAGAGTTATGGTCAATTAATATTTTAAATAAATTTATGTAAACTAATGAATAATGATGAAAATAACATATACATTAATAAAAGTATTAACAAAGATAAAAATAAATAAATAAAATAATAAATATCCATATGTATTTTCTAATAAGATAGAAAATAATGAGAATTTATGGAAAAATTATATCCAAACAAACATGTGGACCTTTCATGAATTATTTAAAAATATAGTTGAAAATTTAAAAAAACAAAGCATGTTTTGATCTCAAAAATTACCAAACAACTAAAATATCATACATCTAAAATCATCATCAAAGTAGATATATGTAGAAAATTTATTGTGAACTATATGAGTTATTATTATTTTATTTCTACATATTATATATTCTACAATATAACATTTTCATTTAGTTGAAACATATAATAATTTTTACGTGTCTAATTCCTATTATTATCATAAATGCTTATGGTGAAATCATATGTTTATCATAAAGGATTACATTCAGTGAAATGATATATTACTATGATGAAATAATTTCTTAATAATATATTACATTCCATGATAGTCATTCAATATAAAGTCATACTCATAAATAGCCTATGATATTAAAATGATTATTCTCCATCAAAAAGTCATATGATGACGACACATTCTGCATGAGAGTCTTATTTACTGTTCTCCAAATTCATATTCCCATGTGATAGTAATTTTTCATCATTAGTGAATTCATATAGCTATGAATAAATACTCATGTAATACATGTAAAATGATATTTTATTTAAAATATTATTAGTAATTTACTATTAAAATCTACTCAAACAATATCAAAACAAGGTAGGTAACTCACTTTTGGATACATTGATTAAAATAAAAGTGAATTTATTAAATATATAAAATTACTAATTTAATAAGGCCCTATAATTAAACATTACTTAATATTGAATATAATGAATAATTCACATTGAGGATCTTTTCAGGTTTAGAGTTTTAGAGAATTATATCATAACTATTACGTCTCAAAAGAATACACATTAGACACTTCTACAATGATTCCATTTTTTACAAAACATGAACTCTTACAAATAAGAGTCATGTCTAGTTCCATTTTTAAGACAACATGACTTTTCCTTGATCCCATCCTTGACCCTATTCCACATTAAGTCCTGTGAAAAACATTTCAATAAAATTTGGGGTGAGCATAAAAAGCTTCGTAAGGGATACACAATGAAAGAAAACTGTTAGTTTTTCAAAACATCTAGTAACCCATGAATACATTCTCAAAGTAACACTTTTCACCTTTAAGAAGTAGTAAATAATCTTCACTGAAAAAAATCATTACTTACCATTTTGTAAACAAAATATTACCATAAAACCCATATAAAGAACACATAACTTATAAAGGTAACTTGGGACATAAACATACTTAAATCGAATAACCATACGATCGAATTCCACACATATCACTAAATGGAATAGCTATACGGCCAACTTCCATAACCAATTCATTGGAGGTTATAACATAACCACCCATCCTGTTATTCACGGAACCACCCTTCTTATGGTTTATCACGTAACCTCCCGTCAAATGTCCAAGTACCATTATAAAATCATAAGACATAAGACAAAAATAATGGAAAGAAAACATTTCCACATTTCAATCACAATATATAACTTAAATATATTGACATAAAAATCCATTATAAAAACCATTTTCAATACCAAAATACATAAAGTAGTATATGGTATTTATTTCATTTTAAAAAACATTACGGCTTGTTGAGGAAGCCAAAGGCCAAATAATACTCGCGGTGGCAGAAAAGGTTGTTGTCACCACGTACGTTAAAAGAAACATTCCTTTTTGTCGTTTATTAAAATGCTTCTTAGAAAAAGATTCCCTTTTAATGAAATGAAAAGTCAATGGTGTTTTATATAGTGTATAAATGGAAGTTGTGTATAAAAAAAATATGCCTCAACGAAAGGAGATTAAGACGAAGTTCCTTGCCTCGTGTCCGACTTGACTCGATTCCTCTTTAATCTCCTAAATAATAAACTAGTGTTAATTTCTACTTGCATAAGAACAATTTTCAAGAATACTATTCCTTTTTTACCACATATTTCCATGATATAAACATTATGTAATCATTTATGTCAATAATGTTCGTTTTGTCGATATCTTGTTCTTAAGTCAAAAATGGACTTCTCACAATTACATGTTGTTCATGTGGTCAAAGGTTCATTATATCCATAATTATATTCATGATTTGGATATAATATATATAATATATATCTAGAATATACATGTATTTATAATAGTATATAACATTTAGAGGTATAAAATGAAATGCACCATTCATGGAGACGGTAAGCTGTACGTACGCATGAACGCTACTTTCATTTCTATTTCATATTTATTAGAGTGAAATAATAATTATATAAAGGTATATTATAATTCCAGTATAATATCATATATAATATCATTAACTCCATCCTTTATACATGCCACATATGGCTTTAATGAATAAAATCACTTTGAGGGGGCGGTAGTCCGCACTTCCTAATATGAAGATATCATGTTTACCCGTAATGGAAATCATAAAGGTATGCCATAAATTAAAAATACAGAAGCATAAAGAAAAAATAAACATAATATATATCATATATAAGTAGAGTGGCTTCTTAATTTCCACCATTAAAGGTGTTAAATGAAGATTGAACAATCATCGTTTCATGAGGCAGAAATTCTCCAACCACAGAAACAATATGTTCTTTAACCATTAAACGAAGGTGTGTATATGTTTAGCTCAAATCCATCTCATAAAAACATCCTAGTATACTGTAGATACTGATTTTGTTACAAAATAAAGGAATAAAAAGATTTTATGGGGTCGGAGAAGAAAAATAAAACAAAAGAATATAAGTGAAGACATTACCTTTAAATCAGGTAAATCCTCTTGGTTTGAACCAAAAGGGTTTCTTGAAGAGCATTATGCCTAAGGTAAGGATTCTAGGATGAATATAGGGATTTGGAGAGATAAAATGAGCAGATCATGGCCGAACCTAAGGCTTGAGAGGTGTGGGAATGGAGGTAGAGGTGGAGGCCTTTTACAAGAGGAGAGGATGTGCCCTCTTGGAATGTTATAAAATGTTACATTATTATATAACGAGTTTCGGATTTTAAAGGTCCCACAATTATATATTTCTAGGATAAGGTGATAAGAGTTCGAAATCCACACATCCAATAGGATTTTGACTAGTGTATGTCTTAGATTTTACATTATCTTTTCATTTTATTTAAATCGTTAAATAATGAGCTAATCGCTCCATCATAATGGTGTCATAAATAATTTAATTTATTTAATGTATAAATTTTTTTAAAAAATATCATGATGTATGAAATATTTTTAGATTTCTAATTAATATTTATAGTAAAAATTACGACTTGTATAACCCCATGTAAAAATTGTTTTAAAAAACAATACATGTTTGTGACATTTTTATCTTAACATTAAATAAAAAGTTATTAATGTCATTTTCTTAGCCAAGTGGATCCATGGGGTCCCCAAGTTGACCCTTGGATTGTATTGATCGGACATGACACATACAATAAGGGTTGGACATGTTTCAAGGTCATTTCATATTATTAAAACATTATTTTTACCTAAAATTACAATAATAACCTCTAATCGCGATTAATAAAACATAAAAGTTACTATTAACCAAAAAATTATTTTAATCCCATTAAATGAAATTTTACATCCTAATGAAATCCATGTATTTCATAATTTTTAAATTCAATTCAAAAAAGTGGTAATGTTTCATTTAAACGAAAAATCAATTTTTTAACTACAACATTGTGGTTTCACTATCCATCAAAAATTGTAGCTTTTCAGAAAAATAACAAAAAATCACCTTAAGATATATTTGATATTTAGAATTCAGAAATGATGTCTATTTTACAATACTAACAATATATAAGTTTCATTAATTATTTTAATAATTAATTCCCATTTTCAAAACAAATAACGTGTTTTTAAGAAACAATATATATCAAAAGATTCACACTAATTTAAGTCCAATTTCAAAGTGAAATTAATTCCAATCACCAAAATTGGACAAAATTTTAAAATTATATTCTAATTTCACCTTTAATCCAATTAAATAGATAATCTAATCATATAAATAAATTAGATTAAAAAGAGGTTTTGAATTAAAATATAACATTTTTCACTATTCATTAAAAAATGAACTTTATCGGAAAAATATAAACAATTTACACAAACTAAATTTTGATGTCCCTATTATAAAGAAGAATTTTATTTGGTCTTAAATAATGTATAAGAGTGACCAAAACTATATTTAAAGAGGTTTTTCCATCAAAGGGTGATAATTCGCCCTTTTAGTGAATATTAGAGTATCTATGCCAAAAATTGAATTGTTTTCTTTTTTTAAGAATTTATCTTTTATTGGAAAAATGTAAAAACATTTAACAAACATATATAATCATTTTTTAGGTATTTCTATTCATTCCCTCCAATACAACGACTACGTGTTAACTACCATTTAAAATAATATTAGTATATTAGTAGTGTGCAACGTAAAATTACAAAGAAACTCGTTGTTGCGAATCATGTACGCTTTCGAAAATAGCAAACCCTTTAAAGTTAAATTAATATTTAATTCGCAAATATTAATAAATATGAAAATGTATTATTCTTTACTTACCTAGGATGTTACATCCTTCCCCCCTTTTGGGAATTGCGTCCTCGCAATTTTATTCACTTATCCAAATAAGTGGGGGTATTTATCCCTCATAGCATTTTCATATTCCCACGTTGACTCTTATACCATATGGTTTTTCTATAAAACCTTTACCAGGTGAATTAAATTATTTCTCAACACAATCTCTCTACAGTCATGAATCTGGACTGGTTGTTCTTCATAAGAGAGATTCTCTTCCAACTGAACTACCTATGGGCTCAAAACATGAGATGGATCTTGCATATAATTTCTCAACATCGAAACATGAAAAACATTGTGTACCTGGGACAAAATTGGAGTTAAAGACACTCAGTAAGCAACTGATCCAACTCACTCCAGAATTCCATATGGTCTAATGAACCTTTGAATCAGCTTTCCTTTCTTACCAAATCACATCACACTTTTCCATAGTGAAACTTTGAGAAAAACATGATCACTTACCTCGAAAGATAGATCCTTCCTCCAGTAATCCACATAACCTTTCTGCCTGCTCTGAGATGTTCGCTTTTGTTTCCGAATCAACTGAGCTTTTTGTGCCATCACTTCTACCAATTCTGGTCCCATCGGCTTCCTTTCACCCACTTCATCACAAAAAGCTGGAGTTCGACATGCTTCCCATATAATGCCTCAAATGGAGCCATCTGTATACTAGAATGAATCTGTTATTATATGAAAAATTCAACCAAAGAAAGTTGTTGGTCCCAACTTCCCTGAAAATCCATCGATCAAGAATGTAGCATATCCTCAAAGGTCTAAACATTTCGTTCTGACTGCCTATCTGATTGAGGATGAAAAGATGTACCAAAAATTAATTCAGTACCCAACAATTTATGAAGGCCATTCAAAATTTTATAATTGAACATGGGACCACGATAAGATACAATAGAGAGGGGATATTCATGCAACTAGACTATCTCTTTAACATACAACCAAGCAAGTTGATCTAGAGACAAAGTATCTCGAATAGGAAGTAAATGAGAAGATTTAGTCAATTGATTAACTATAAACCATATTGCATTATTACCTCGATATGTCTTTGGTAATACCTAAATGAAGTCCATGGATATATTTTCGCATTTCCACTATGGAACCATAATGAATGCAGTATCCCTTATAGTAACTATCACTCTTCTTTAACATGCTGACAAGTCAATCACTTCACAGTAAAATCGGCAATATCTCTTTTCATTCCATCCCACTAGTAATACTCCCGCAGATCTCTGTACATCATAGAACATCCAGGATGAACTGAAAATGGGAAACTATGAGCCTCACATAACAACTCATTCTTCAAATGTTAATCACAAGGCACACATAATCTCTTTCCAAACCTCAAAACACAATCATTATCAATGTTAAATTTAGGAAACATACCCTTCTGAACCAGCTCTACCTTTTTCTGAAACCCACTGCCTTTCTTCTGTGCTTACATAATTCTGTCTCATAGTGATGATCTCACTAACACCTAATAAAAAATAGAATAACTTCCTGCACCAATAACTTCTATGCCAAATTTCATCAAATCAAAATCCAAAGGATATCGTTCCAAACATACCATGGTTAATGAAGCATTACTTTTTCAACCCAAAGCATTAGCCACTGTATTTGCTTTTCCCGGATGTTAATGAATTTTAAAATCATAATCCATGATTAATATCAACCATCTCCTCTGTCTCATGTTAAATTATTTCTGAGTGAATATATAATTTAAACATTTTTGATCAGTATATAATTCACACTTTACTCCATAAAAATGATGCCTCCAAATTTTTAGAGCCAAAACAACAACATATAATTCCTAATCATGTGTAGGGTAATTTAACTCATGAGTTTTCAACTGACGTGAAGCATAAGAATTTACCTGATCATTCTGCATAAGGACACAACCAAGTCCCTTCAACAAAGAATCACAATAAATAACAAACTCAACATTCCTTGAAAGAAGTGCCAAAACTGAAGCATTCACCAATCTTCTTTTCAAATCTTGAAAACAATCATCACATTCTTTTGTCTAGATATCATTAACACCCTTCTGAGTTAGCTTAGTCATTGGACTAGATAACCATGAAAAATATTCAACAGACCTCTGGTAATAACCTTCCAAACTAAGAAAACTACGGATCTCGGTTACATTTATGGGTCTTGGCCATTCTTCGACAATTTTTTAGCAGGATCAATAGTTATTCCATTTTTTGAAACAATGTGACTAAGGAAAGAAATTTTTTGTAACCAAAACTCACCCTTTCTGAATTTTCCATACAGTTTATTTTCATTTATGGTTTGTAAGATAACCTATAAATGACTTTCATGCTCCTATTTACTTTTAGAAAACACCAAAATAACATCAATGAAAACGACCACACACATATCCAAGAACTCATGGAAAAATCTATTCATAAGGTCCATGAATACAGCAGGTGCATTGGTTAACCCAAAATGTATAGCTACAAATTCATAATGGACATATCTAGTACGAAACACAATCTTTGGAACATCTGCTTCTTTTACATTCAACAGACGGTACCCCGACCTCAAGTCAATCTTCGAAAAATAGTGAGCTCCCTGGAGCTGATCAAACAAATCATTGATATGAGGCAAATGATAATTATTCTTAACAGTGATGTTATTAAAGGCTCTATAATCAATTCAAAGTCTCATTGAACCATCTTTCTTTTTAACAAACAAGACATGGGAACCCCATGGTGATGTGCTAGTTCGAATGAAACATTTATATAATAACTTTTGCAATTGCTTCTTTAACTCTAAAAGTTCAACTTGAGAAATTAGATAAGGGTGTTTTGAAATTGTCTTAGAATAATGAACTAATTCAACAGTAAATTCAACTTCAAGATCGTGAATAATACAAAAAAACTCATCAAAAAAAATATCAAGATACTAATTTATCACTGGAACAATAGTAATCTGAACAGTTCCTTTATTTTCCACAGTATGTGAAAGGTAACATTCATTTCCATATTTTAATAGTTTCTCATATTCCTAATATGTTATCAAAAGAAAGGGTTCATTCTTTTACACAAACTGAAAATCTTTCTGAAAATAAGCCTCTTTAGCTCTGCATTCAATCTTTGAATGACAAACAGAAAGAAAATCCATGGAGAAAATAACATCAAACTCTACTAGAGGCAAAACAATAAGGTTTGTAGGTATATTCTTTCCACACACAAGAATATGAAGGTTCTTATAATTTCTTTTTATATGAACGTTCCCTCTAAGTGTTTTTGCCATAAGTTCAGGATTCATATCTAGAGATGGAATTAACAATTTACTTGAAATATTTTTAGAAATGAAATAATGTTTAGAACCTCAATCAAACAACACATTGGCATAATCTGAACAAACAAACAGTGTACGTAAAACTACTTCATTCGATGGCCCAACATCTGCGGAAGTAGATGCAAAGGATTTCACCACCCCTTTCTTCTTGTAGTCTTGCTTCTTTCCCACCGTTTTGTTCTTTTTTAGACACTCATTTGCATAATGACCCATTTAATTACACTTAAAACATCTTACCACTGGCTTTTCATTGCCTTCTTGATCATATTCCTTACAGTTATGAGCAATATGACCGGACTTACCACACCGAAAGCACTTTCCAGACATGGATAAATATTCTCCAAGATTCATTTTACCACACTTCTCACAGGATATATATTTTATTTTCCTACCTCCATGCTTTTTTATGAATTATTACCCTTTTCCTACCAACTAGACCTCTTATTATGTTTTTTGTCAAAGAACACTTGGTCATCAGCAAACTCCATTTCCACCTTCTCCACAAATCGAACATGTTTTTCATAACCATTGAACTCACGAGAAGCTAAAGCCATTCGATACATTGGCATTATCCCAACGTAAAAAACGGTTGATTTTACTATCAAGATCTCAAATGAAATTCAGATCATACCTTTCCAGTTGAGTGAACATTGCTTCAAAAGCATCCACTGAGTCATCCTCCTTCCTCAATTCATGGAATTCTTTTCCATCATAAGATGAACCACCTTAGGAAAATAGTTCTCAAGAAACATACCTTTGAATTCGTCCCAGTGAATATCATCATTTTCATCACTATACCTGATATTTTTCATCATCGACCACCATTGATCATCTTCACCCTCAAAACAGTAAACAGCAAGACTAACCTTTGGATGTTCTGAAAACCCCATGACATCAAAAATCTTCCCAGTTCTTTAATCCACCCTTCTGCTAGAACTGGGTCAGATGATCCTCTGATTGATGGGGGATGTTGCCTCATGAAATGTTCCATCACTGACACGTTCCTCTATTGTTGATTTGGATGATCTCATGCATGGATACCACCACCATTTATAGCCTGAGTCAGTTATTCCATCACTGCAACAAACTGCTCAGTTCCAATTCAGACCATCTGAGGTTTCTGATTTGGAAGGTTGTCTTCCTATTGATTTCATCCCAACATAGCTGCCTTGTTTCCTCTGAAGAAAACAATTTTGAACAAACCTATCTTAGATGAAGCAACATGGTAATCTACAAATTCTATATCATTTCAATTTGACCATTTAAAAAAAATTGGATTGTCATTTAATAGAATTCAGAATCCTAATGTTATCAAAACCGACCTCTGATACCAACTATAAGGCCTCGGCCTTAAACATTTCTTAATATTTAATTAAATGAATAATTAACATTGAGGATGTTTTCAGGTTTAGATTTTTACAGAATTAGATCATAACTATGAAATCTCAAAATATTACACAGTAAAGACTTCTTCAATGTTTCCTTTTTTTAACAAAACATGAACTCTTAAAAAAAATACTCATGTCTTGTTCAATGTTTAAGACAGCCTGAATTTTCCTTGATCCCATCCTTGACCCTATTCCACATTATTTCCTTTGAAGAACATTTCAAAAAAAATCAGGGTGAGCATAACAAGCTCAGTAAGGGGTACACAAAGAAATAAAACTATTAGTTTTTCAAATCATCAAGTAAACCATGAATACTTTATCAAAGTAACACTTTTCAGATTTAAGAAGTAGTAAATACACTTCACTAAAAAAATCATTACTCACCCTTTTGAAACCAAAATATTTCCATAAAACTCATATAAAGAACACATAACTTATAAAGGTAACTTGGGACATAAACATACTTAATGAAATAAACATACGGTCGACTTCCACACATATCACTAAATGGAATAGCCATACGGCTGACTTCCATACCCAATGCATTGGAGGTTATAACGTAACCACCCATACTGGTATTCACAGCACCACCCGTCATATGGTTTATCACGTAACCACCCATCAAATGTCCATATACCCTTATAAAATCATAGGACATAAAACAAAAATAATGGAAAGAATACATCTCCATATTTCAATCAAAATATGTCACTTAAATATATTGACATAACAAATCTATTATAAAAAACATTTGCAATACCAAAATATATAAAAGAGTATATGGTATTTATTTCATTTTAAAAAAAATTACGGCTTGCTGAGGAAGCAAAAGAACAAATAACACTCACGGCGGCGAAAAAGGTCGTTGTAACCACGTACGTTAAAAGAAACATTCTTTTTTGTCATTTAGTAAAAAACTTCATAGAAAAATATTCCCTTTGAATGAAATGAAAAGTAAAATGTGTTTTATACAGCGTATAAATGATAGTTGTGTATAAAACAAAATATGCCTCAATGAAAGGAGATTGAGATGAAGTCCCTTACCTCGTGTCCGACTTGACTCGACCACTCTTTAATCTCCTGAATAATAAACTAGTGTAAATTTATACTTGCTTAAGAACCTTTTTTAATCTTACTATTCCTTTTATATCACTTATTTCCATTTTATAAGAATTATGTAATCATTTATGTTAATAATGTTCCTTTTGTTGATATCTGGTTCTTAAGTCAAAAATGGTCTTCTCACAATTACATGTTGTTCGTGTGGTCAAAGGTTCATTATATACAGAATGATATTAATTATTTGGATATCATATATATCATATATATCCAGTATATACATGTATTTATAATAGTATATAACATTTAGAGGTAAGAAATGAAATGCACCATTCATTGACACGGTAAGCCGTATGTACACATGAACGCTACTTTCATTTCTATTTCATATTTAATGGAGTGAAATAATAATGATATAAAGGTATATTAAAATTAAAGTATAATATAATATATAATATCATCCAATCCATCCTTTATACGTCCCACATATGGCATTAACAAATCAAATCACTTTGAGGGGGCGGTAGTCTGCACTTCCTAAATTGAAGATATCGCTTTTACCTATAATGGAAACCATAAAGGTATTCCATAAATTAAAAATAGAGAAGCATAAGTAAAACATAAACTTAATATATATCATTTATAAATAGAGTGACATCTTAATGGCCACCATGAATGGTGTTAAAAGGAGATTTAATAATCATCATTTCGTGAGGCCGAAATTCGCAAACCACAGAAACATTATGTTCTTTAACCATTAGATGAAGGTGTGTGTAAGTGTAGATATAATCCTTCTCATAAAAACATCCTAGTCTATATAAGATACTGGTTTTGTTACAAAATAATGTAATAAAAATAGTTTAGGGGGTTGGAGAAGAAAAATAAATCAAAATAACACAAGTGAATACATTACCTTTGAATAGGGTAACTCCTCTTGGTTTGAACCAAAAGGGTTTCATGATGATATTTAGGCCAATGGTAATGCTTCTAGGATGAAGACAGGGATGTGGAGAGATAACATGAGCAGAGCTTGGCCGAACCAGAGGCTTGAGAGGTGTCGTTAAGGTGGTAGAGGTGGGGGCATTTTATAAGAGGAGAGAAGGGTCACTCTTGGAATATTATAAAATGTTACTTTATTATATAATGAGTTTCGGATATTAAAGGTCCCATAATTATATATTTCAATAATAATGTGATTGGATTTCTAAATCCATACATCCAATTGGTCTTTGACCTGTTTAGGTCTTATAATTTACATTATTTTTTCATTTTATTTAATTCGTTATATAATGAAGTAATAGCTGCATCATCATGGTGTCATAAATAATTTAATTTATTTAACGTTTAAAAATTATAAGAAAAATATCATGATGTAGGAAATAGTTTTATCTTTATAATGAATATTTATAGTAAAAAATATGACTTGTATAACCCCATGTAAAAACTATTTTAGTAAAACAATACATGTTTGTGACATTTTTATTTTAACTTTAAATAAAAAGTTATTAATGTAATTTTCTTACCCAGGTGGAGCCATGGGGTCCCCAAGTTGACCCTTGGATTTTCTTGGTCGACAATGACACATCAAATAATGGTAGGACATGTTTCAATGTCATTTGATATTATTAAAACCTTATTTTTACCTTAAATTACACAAATTACCTCTAATCGCGATTAATAAAACTTAAAAGTTACTATTCACCAAAAAAATTATTTTAATCCCATTGAACCACATTTTACATCTTAATGAAAATAATTTATGTTGTATTTTTGAAATTCAATTCACAAAAGTGCTATTGTTTCATTTAAATGAAAAATCAGTTTTTTAACTACCACATAATTGTTTCACTATTCATCAAAAAATGAAAACTTTTCTAGAAAAATACCAAAAAATCAACCGAAGCTATATTTTATATTCCAAATTAAAAAATGATGTATATTTTACAAAATTCAAAACATATAAGTTGTATTAATTAATTTAATAATTAATTCCCGTGGTCAAAACAAATAGAGTATTTTTATGAAACAATATATATTAAAATATTGGCACAAGTTTAAGTCCAATTTCAAAGTGAAATTAATTAATTGACCACTATTGGATGAAATTGTAAAATTATAATCTAATTTCCCATTAAAACCAATTCGAATGATAATCTAGTCATATAAATAATTTAGATTAAAAGGAGGTTTTGAATTAAAATACAACATTTTTCACTATTCATTAAAAAATGAACATTATCCAAACAAATAACAAAACTATACACGAAGTAAATATGGATGTCCCAATTCTAAAGAGGAATTTAATTTCGTCCAATATAATATATAAGAGTGACCAAAACTATATTTAACGAGGGTTCACCATCAAAAGGCGATAAGTCGGCATTTTAGTGAATATTAGAGTATCTATGCCAAAAATTGAATTCTTTTCATATTTTAAGCCTTTATATTTTATTGGATAAATGTAAAAACATTTAACAAACACATATAATCCTATTTTATTTATTTCTATTCATTACCGCCAATACAACGGCTACGTGTTAACTACCATTTAAAATAATAATATTATATTTCTAGTGTGCAACATAAGATTTCAAAGAAACTCATTGTTGCGTATCGCATACGCTATTAAACATAGCAACCTCTTTAATGTAAAATTAATATTTAATTTGAAAATATTAATAAATATGAAAATGAATTATTATTTATTTACCTGGGATGTTACAAGTTTTAAATAATTAATTAATTAATTATATTTAATTAAAAAATATATTCCTTTGGAGTTAAACTAAAATGAATTTAGTGAAATAGATCCTTCAATTTAAATTAATTTTGCTGACAAAATTGTTAAATGGATAAAAAATATATATTTTTATTGTTGTAATATTTTAGTTTTATTTTAAATAAATAATTCAATATTATGAAATTTATAATTTCATAGTACATTTGGAATTTTGATTACATAAAACAAATATAGAATTAATCCTTCAATTGGATGGATTGTTGATATTTAATTGGATCTAATACATTGTTTTCCATTTTTAATGACATTGAATTTCTATAATATAATTGATTAATTGATTAAATTTTAATTTGTTCATTTTTAAAATTAATAATATTATCAATGTAGTCATAAAAAACATAGTTTTTTTTAATTTTATAGCAGGAAAAATATTACAACGTTCTAGATCAGCTCTAAGTAGCACTATCGATTCAATTCATGTTCCCTATCAACACACTCCATAGTTGATAGATCGACCACAAAAATCAACCTCATTGTCAATGAATTTATCTATCTAAAAATTAAAAAAATTAAATCTCCCCTAAGATAGTGTCTTAACAACATCAATGTTATAATAATTGATTCCACATGTATCCTAAACAATCAAACAAGAAAAAGGGAAAATCATCTGATCATGGAATATGATCTATCACAACAATATCGTGGTTGAATTATGGGCATCTACAATTAAAAATTCAAAAAACCATGTATATTTTTTCATGTGAAAATACTATCAAATTTTAAATCACCACCACATATAAAAACTCATCTCCATGGTTGAAAAAATCAATCATATCAGATAACTTTCCTTATATTTGAATACATCGGTGTAGAACAGACAACCAACTATAAGAGATTAATCTTATTTGGGAACTTTTTTACCTTTTACGGGGAAATACATCATCAAAATTTCAACACATTAATTGGGTGTATAATTTTACTATTGTATATCCATGTACATTTAGAGAAAATAACATCAAAAAAGGTAAATAGATGATGAAACAGAGCTAAAGATCAACTAGAAAATAAATATCACCAGAAATAGGTCACAAAGTAAAAATAGGTCTTGTATAATTTTAATTGCCATAAAATAAGATTCCATGAATTAAGGATGTGATCCTTATTTATTAACAAAGCATTTTTATAACCAATAGATACCAAATTTAAAATCACGTCACCTTCATAAAAATATCTCTTGAAACATTTCATAGTTGTAATTTGGTTGGGCCATATTTTATGTTCATATGAGTGAAATTTTAATAATATTTCAGTCTTATTTGTCTATTAATGTTTGGTGAAATGTTAGGGAAATGGAGAGGTTCGGCCTAGAAATCCTTGATACCATGTTTGTGCCATGCAATTCAGGTTTATAAATTTTTTCAAAGAATGAATACTCTTTCCCAAGTCACGAATCATTGATTATTGGGAAATTTCAGTTTTGGTGATTTTTTATAGTAAATATTCATACAAAAATCTCTACCCACTAGAATCCCATAGAGGAATCATTTTTAGGGATCACCATTACAATTAATCAACTGGATCTTGCAATAAAAGGTGTTCAAGGTTTTTTTGTACCCAAAAATTTATAATTTATTTGGACCCCCAGTTTAACCTTAGATCGACCACTATCAAATCTAAATATATTTACATGTAATTGATGTCACTCAATAAATGGGTTTGGCTCCTCAAATCCCTTCAATTTTATTTTTTATGAACAATTGATCTAGGTTTATCACATTAAGGATGTAGATCTTCATTCAAGTGGTTTTATTTTAATATCATATAATATCTTCCTTGGATATATATTGATCATCATGAAATTTATGAATATGTTCTATAGTTGTATGGATCTTGATTCCAGTTAAGGTTTATTGATTTCCTGCACATTCTTTCTTCGTTACGTGGACCCATTATAGGTGTTGTGTTGATTCCATTGTGTGAGTAAAGGTAGTTAGTTCCACAATGATTCATACTTGACATTAAACCATGAATCAAATGATTAATTTGAACTGAGTTTTTAACTTATTTTAGAACCCAGTATTAGATGTGTTTTATGTTACACTTTTAGATTCCATGTAATTTATTTGAAACAACATTTTCAATGAAATATAATTTTTTTAAAGAATATGAAATATTAAATAGATATATTTAAAACATATTTCGAAAAATTATTATGATGTTTATAATTGAAGAAAATATATTAAATTTAAATAATATTTTAAAGGTCATGAATTTTTTGAAACCGTTATTTGGTTTTGAAAAAAAAGTGAATGCCAAAAACTATATTTAGGTAACATGATATTTAATTGATTTGAAATGTTTCATGTTCCTAGGATTTATTTGTAGATTGACCACCTAATATGGGATATACTAATGGGAGTTTTATTAATTCCAAAATTATTCTACCCTCTATTGGTGTAGTTTGACTTCCCATAATGGTCACTCATAATGGAGTGTAAATAGACTACTCAATATGGTCTCCCCTAATGGAATGCATATTGATTTCCTGATAAGGTCTCCCTTAATGGGGTGTACTATGACCACCTCAATTATGATCCTATAATGGGATGTTGATATGACTACATAAATAATTTTTTTAGATTTTTTAATTGATTATTGAACTATATTATTCCTTAAAATTCATTTATATAAATTTTTTAAATAAAATTTCAATTTTTGACTATTTTAATCTACCTTCCATCATTTTATTTGAAATCTTATTTTATTTAAAAAATGTAAATATTTAAAATAAAATTATTTAAATGTATATCATTATTGTTTTTTTTCATTTTATTGTTTATGGAACACTTGGTGAGACCCCAATTGGGTTTTTTAAATAAAACCAACATTTTATTTCTAGTGTTTGTATATTTTCAAATTATAGTTCCATGAAAATGGAATTCACAACATGGAGGTGGCATATGATAATGATAATTTGTAATTTGAGTTTTGTAGGTTATTATTGGATATGTTATCAATTTATTTCATGTCACATTTTGAGCATTATCTTGGTAGTTTTTCCTCTTTTTTGGATATATTGTTTTGGGTTTTTTACCTCTTTTTCTATTTAGTTCTATTGAGGATGATGTTTATGTGTTCTATAGTATTATATACTATCTTTATAATGGGGATATGTTTAGTGAGTAAAAATTTCCTTTGAGGGGGTATGATATGATTATATAAGTTTTTATTTTGTTCCAATGGATGTGTGAAAGGCTTTGATGGGGGATTACCATAATT
The DNA here is from genome assembly GCA_963277665.1 of Viscum album. Classification (NCBI taxonomy): domain Eukaryota; kingdom Viridiplantae; phylum Streptophyta; class Magnoliopsida; order Santalales; family Viscaceae; genus Viscum; species Viscum album. Next base: position 109,252,845 of record OY728121.1, read on the forward strand.
ACCATAATTATCACAAGGTGGTGCACTAAAGACCACTAATATGTTCTTGATATTTAGATACTATTCATGTATCCAGGTATGAGGATTGAAATCAATGAATTAGTTACTCATTATTAACCTTTCCAAATATTCAAATATGACCACTAGAGAACATCATGATTAATTAATATAATTAAATTGATGATGTGAAAATATGATGAAATAATTTTATTCATTATAATCAAATTATATGTACACCTTATGGAAGGAATAACACATTTTTTGTGATCAATATTCTATCCAAAATGTCTCACATTATACCAATTCTAGAAACAACCAATTTTGTTTATCTGTGATGTCTCAATGTGATGTATATTTTCAATATTCATGGAGATCAAATTTATACAGTCTCTAATACGGATCAAAAGTTGAATTCTATCATTTTGAGGGGCCTCTTGGAGGAACTGGAATCTTAAGTTAAATTGATTATCAAATATCATTAATAGATATGTGGTTTGATATAATTTGATAAAAAATTCTTGTGGAACTTTTACATTCCAGAATTCATGATTTTTTGGAGCATTAGATATCTAGTTTGGACTAGTTGAGTTTTTTTTATAATAATAAATTATTGCCTTCAATTTGGATGGAACCTCTTCCTTTTTTAGACACATGGGGATGACTAGGTAAGTCTCTTTTTTTCAAATATGGGTGAAGATCACATGGTTATATTTAGTTTTTTCAAGAGAAAGAAATGATGATCCAGATGATTTATTAAATAATGGTCAAAAAAATATCCATTATAAGTCTTATGGTGTTGGTTGTCGACACCTAATGTAGTTTTTGATTTGAAACCATGATTTCAGTACCGATTCACCTTAGTTGTGACACTGATGTATATGGAAATAGGATAATCATGAGTTGTGGTTTGTGGTTTCATTTGAGATTTACTAGATGGTAGAGAATGCATGATACTATTTCATACTTCAATCAGAGTGGAAAATGATCCACAATGTGTTTCATGTTTCAAAACCTTGAATGTATCATTCTGACCTATCTCATGTTTTGATATTGGAATATATTGATATTGGGCCTAACATAACCTTTACTGAGAATATATTCTAGATTCTCGATTATGAGACACATGTAATAAGTAAGAAAATTATTCCCTTGTTTTATGTTATATATATTTATATTTTTAATTCTATTTATATATGGGTTCATGGGGAACTTAAGAGAGTTTATTAGCCTCAAATATTTGATATGGAATCTTGTTGATATGAATTCTAGGGAAGGAATGTTTTAATTTTAAGGAGGATGTAACCTTTTGTTACATTTTTATTGCTATGTATTGATATGGGATTTAGTTTTTCATTTATTTGGGACTTGTATTGGGTTTCTGTAAGTGAAATATGATAACATTTAGATAAATAAGCATCTCTTTATAGATGAAGACTAGTTAGGGAAAATAATTTTGTTTGTAAAATGTGAAAATGGACCAAATGATGTGGCACTAGAAGGGGGTTCATATATTGTCTGAAACATGAGGCCTCTGAGTCAAAATACATTTCATTAAACTTTGGGGTTCTTCATGGTTGGTGAATTTGTAATTTAGCTGTCCACCCAAATCGTGTTCCCTTAATCTAATCCCATGGAGGGTTCATAGTTAGGTTGTACAGTTACTACTATCTGTGTTTCCCATGAATCATACCATAGACACGATTTATTAATCCACTAAAAATTAATTTTAAAATCATGTGACCCCTGGATAGAAACCAAATAAATTCCTAACAACCCTAAATCATTTTTATTAGTATTAATGGCTCTCAAGAATTTGTTTTGACTCTTGAAATTATTTTGTTTTTCTATAACAACACATGGATGATCTCATTTTATCACATTCAAGTAATGAGGTCTTCTCTTATGTGGTTTTTATCTAATTTTCAATTATATCATTATTAGAGATGGTTATATTTCCATGATATTTATAGAAATAATCTCATTTGTGATGGATCTTCATTCTTGTTTTTCTTTCATGGTCTATTATACCTTATTTCTTAATTAAAGGGTCTCGTTGTGGGTGTTCTAATGATTCAGTTATGTGATTAAACATTGGTGGTTATATAATGTAATACCCATTAATTGAAAGCAATAATTTTTTATTAAATTTAAATTAGTATGTAAATAATTGAAAAAACTGGTATTTTAGGTGATTAATAATTTTTTTTATTTGAATGGAATTTATGAAAAATAAACAATTTTAATGAAATTTTTTTAGATGAATTCTATATAATTTTTTGATTGGATTAAAAACCGATTTGATAAAATTTATCGGGTGTTGATACATAGAGAAAATGTATTCTTCAAATGAATATAGGATGTTAAAAAGTAAAATTGCGGAATTTTATTCTGAAATAATTTTAAATGAATTATTTTACAATGATCAATATGTAGATTGAACTCATAATATAGGGTACACTAATAAGAATTATTTTGAAAGCTAATAATTAGATCCCCAAATAGGGTGTAGTTTTACTTCTTGTAATAGGTTCTCATAATGGTGTTCTGATTGACTTCATGATATCTACTCCTATATTAGGGTGTAGTTTGATTTCTAGATATTTGAAAACCAAATGGGGAGTAGTTTGATATCCCCAGTTGGTATTCTTAAATGCAGGATTGATATTAATACACACATATAAATATGTTGAGTTTTGATCATTGATTATATAACATTTTATGTTAGCATTAATTGGATTATTTAAATATGTTATATTAAGATTCCATTTAAACTTATTCAGATAGATATTCCATCATTTTCAATGAACGAATGATTTGTAAATAATATTTAAATTATTTAAAAATCAAAAAATTGTTTATATTTACAACATAGTTAGTCTTTTGTTATGGTATTTTTTATGTAAAAAGTTGTGAGACCATAATCTGCTTGTTATCTCGCACCGTCCATTTACCAGATAGTATTTGTAGATTTTTTAATTCCAGGTTTGAGAAAAAGGAAAGAGCCACTCGGATGTGGTCGATGTTCTTAATATTTGGAACCCATAGTCTTGTTGTTGAGAGGAGGAGATGTTATTAAATTATTTCATAGGGAATTTTTATATTTATGTTGGTATTTATTGAGCATTTGATGATATAATGTATTGGGTATAATTTAAATATTTTCTACTAGTATGTTAATTTTTATGATTGTTGATCATATGGATATTTATAAATTATCTTATAGTTTTTCATAAACATAATCCCCTTATATTTATTATTTGATTCCATGTTTTGTCTACTATCCTGAAGAATCAAGAACAACCTTTAGAAAATGTCAGATCCAACTCTAGTGTCCTTTACCTAGGTATCTGGGATGCTTTATGATATCCAATAGATAGGCCCAAAAACAAACTACAATAGAGTCATATTTAAGAATAATTAAAAAATAAATGAATTTTGTCATTTCTAATAACGATATCCTACAAAACACACATGATAAGCAATCAGAGCCTTCTATTGAATAATTTTCTTATATATACTCTATGTGAATATATTCGAAGATAGCGAGATTTAGGTTCATCACTGATGTTATATAAATGATATCATATGAGGACATACATGAAATGCTTGTATTTTTTTAATTTGTTTAGTTAAACAAAATACTCCACCTCCACAATCCCATCATTTTCCAAGTGGATCCCAACACAGATCAATCCAAACACAAATAAGAATGTGTACATGAAAACTACATATGAAGAAAACGAAATCTAGTACAAGTTAAGATTGAACCCCACCATGAATGAAATGTTGATGATGACTATTATTAATTAATATTGAGGTGTATATTATACTACAAAGAGTTCAAATCCCAGAATGATGGGTCATAAAATCCATATGTGGTTCATTTTGGTGGATCAATTGTGATTTTATGTAGGTAAGTTCAATGCATAAAAGAGATTACAAAAGTTCCATAATTTTTATTAGTAGTGTATTATCTAATTTCAGAAAAACATTTCTATGTAAGATATATAGGTTATCTAGATCCCTAAATGATGTGGTCTTGATAATGAAGAAACAAGCACACCTTCTAAACAAACCTGTTTAGTATTAGAATTTCTATATACAAGTGTAGTTACAATAATGATTTATTTTTGGGAGAAATAATGAATGTTCCAAGACCGATACAAATACCTAGACCGAAATTATATAACGAGACCCAATTTATTATATTCTCATAGTAATCCACTAAATCCCTAGTATATAATTCCATGTATATAAAAAATAATCTATATTCATTTAGATGTCGATGATCCCTATTTTTTGAATAAATAAACTTATTCCATTATTATTCCTCTTAAATAAGTATGGATAATGATCATTGGAGTGGAAATAAGTAGTTGTGGAAAATTCCATATTCCGAATGAATCCATCATTACCCTAGAAATATATTAATATAGATCATCTACATAAATGTAAATAACAAGGATTGAGAACTCTACTCTTAGATCATTCCCAAATTTTGGAGTCACTTGAAGTAGTTGACAAAACACATACTAACCAAATGTCAATTGAAACGTGAACCAATAACATCTAAAAAGGAATTAAAAAAATTGTGAATTGTTCACTAATATATTTGATCTTTTTATCCATAGGTGTGTTCCAAATGGTCACATAAATATGACATGATCTATTTTTATTTTTTAGTCTTTTTTAATTTCTTTTAAACACATGGATGATTATACTTTATGATAATAGATGTTGAGTAGAGGAGAGTACTAATACACAATGTTATTAAATGTAATTAATTAATCAATCATTTTCATATTTTAATAAATAAAAAATTAATTGCGTGGTTTGTAAACTATGATAACTACTTCTTTGTTTATATTTTAATTCATGTTCTACTTATCGCTGGACATCACAAAAAATGCCACTTTGTTCCTCTACATAAGTTATAATCATGACTAGTGGGATAAATTATTGGAAACTGTGGATCTAAAATTACTATACTAAGGGATCTTATAGGATACAATGAATACTGTATCCATTTAAATAAATTTTAAATATCCAGGTTGGTGTTTTCAAGGGTGATTTCACAAGTTAATAGTGTAAAATATAGAATAAAAATAGAGAATTGTATTTAACAGTAATGTAGTGGATATGTACATAGAGAAGAAAATTTGTATTAAACTAATTTCTGAACCAACATAATTGAATTTAATCCATTTTCCTCCATATTTTCAGACACACATCGATCCCATGTTCCCTGATTATGAATCTCTAAAAACACAATCCACTTTAAATAAAAGGAAGGTCCCGCTATTAATTCATTCAAATAATGGGTTCAAAATTAATTTTTGTGTATCAAAAATAGGTTATATAGAAACTAGTTTTTGTTTCTTTGGATATTGGTTGTATTGATGTTATTGTTGAAAATTATATTTGTAACTATCTTCTAAAATCCCCTAAATCCATTTATAATCATATAAATGAATTCAATTTTGGACACATTATTACAAATGGAAAAATAATTTCTAAAATTCCTGAAAATAATGATTATTAATAGATATATGTATTATTTAAATTTAATTGAAAAATACATACCTTTTGAATGAAATTGATATCTCATTTTTTAAATTGATTATTTATTTCATAAAATATTTTGAAATGATATTTTTAAAATTTATTGAATGTTTTTTTTATTTTTTATTCATTATGAAATAATTGATTTCCTTTAAATGATAATTTGATATTTAAAATTGAATCATTCATATATAATTTTAATTGATTCAACAAAAAATTAAATTAGTTGTTAAAATGGATTGAATAATGAATTCTATATTTTAAAAAAATTGTCCCTATGGTGAATGAGGAATATCTTTAATTAAATTAATATATGGAATTCAATTTATTTCTTCATTAATAAAATAATATTGTTATTAATTCGAAAATATAAAACACAAAATTCATTAATTAATTTTATGTGATAAAATTTAGATAATTTTCAGGATCAAAAACATTTAGATTATATAGTGGGAAATATGTTCACCTGAAACACACCATAAGGTTAATTGATCAACCATATACATGAATATCACAATTAGTTAAATGAACAAACTAAAAAGAATAAAATTTATAATACCAAATGTTGGATCCTATGATGACACACCAATATAGTTTATTATATCAAATGTATCTTGTATGAACTTGGATAGACAAACAATAACCAACTGTGGAATAAGAAGTATGACATTAATCTCACAGTCGATTGTACAACATCTCAAATCATCGTGAACCCCTCATAATTTTACTGATAAAAAACCATACTCCAAATTTAACAATAGACCACATGCATAAAACACCTCTATATGGATATTCATAAAAATTGAAGCATTTTCTCGTCATTCTATTTTAAATCTATCCTACTACATACAAGGTTGGCAGTATGTAATTCAAGCGAAAGTGGACCCTAATAATAAAGTATCCCATGGATATTCCTAGAACACAAATTGATCATTACCTATATCAGAATAAATTTAGAACTGGTGTCGATCTCATGCCTTCATAATTGTATCTTCTAGAACATCTATATATGCAAAACATAGACATAGCAAGATTAAAGATAAATTAAAGCATGATAAATACACAAAATTGTATATCGAACAAGATCAATCAAAATATATGATTAGGATAATAATCATTTTAAAATCCTTAGAATCATATTCAATGTATTGAGGGTATGAGCATGCAATCCAAATAAACCTCATCATATTAATGATGCAACTAAATAGATGAGGTTATTATCCAACAATATTATCATGAGGATAAAGTGATATATAATAATTTAGGTAGATCAACCATGCCGATGTGTAAGTAAAATAAACATCATATGATCTGAGTATAGATCCTATGAAATTAGATTTTTCTTATAATTTCCTCCAATAGAGAAATTAATTGGTTAATATACATAGGATTAACCCCAATTTTGTGTCAATTTAATCATAAGTGTCTTAACACCCCATGTTTTTTAAATTTTATCAATGTGGTCATATAAAAAATATTTAATTTCATTGACCCCAATGTATCTAAAAAAGATTTAAACACACATCCACACATTCACTTACCAAAAACCAGTAATGTAATATAAAAAATAAATAATTAGAACTATTGGGATGGGTCATAAGGAAATGAAAAATGAATAAAATTATAATGAAAACTCAAAATGATGATGAGGTAATGCATGATCCAGGTAATTTTAGTTTGATGTCGACTAAATCTAATTAAATAGAGATAGGTATCTGAATTCATGTTTGAATACTATAAGGTTTTTGGGGATTTATTGATGATTATATGAGTTTGGACAAGTTTGATTATTGAATCATGAAGTGTATTTTTATAATACAGTTTGTTTAAATGATGTGTGATTGATGGAGTTATAATTTCCCCAAATGTTTTGGTTATATAGAAGACTTCTCACACATACCATTTTCTCAAGGAATTTTAGGGATGGAATTTTTAAACCATTATAAAATGATGACTATAGACAAACATATATAGATATAAATAATATTCCAGGTCATAGTTGAAAACCAATAATAAATTATAATTTTGATAGAAATATTGTAATCTAATACTTGTCATCTCAATCCAAAAACAACCAAATAATTAGAATTCAGTCGAATAGATCATGGAAATCAAGAAAAATTCCCAAGGACTATAGTCATGAGAAGGTTCTGAAGAAAAATCTTATTTACACATGGTGAATTTCAAATAATTCCATAAATCACAGAGTATGATTCTATAAATTTTTTAAAATTCACTACTAGAGGAAATAATTTTTTTCCAAAATGGAGGCCTTTTTAAACAACAATTAAATTTTTAATCATATATTTATCTCATTTTCCCATTTTTCATATATAATTTCAATGATGCATCATTATTCCTTTAGTGGATAAGGAATCTTGATTCTTCTAAAATAATATTATGTAATTCCGTTATTTAATTATTCATTATCTTTAATTAATCTCTTTGGATTACATAGAACTATTTAGAAATTATTATTTCTCCTTACTTAAAAACATTTTAAATTAAATTTCTCAACATCATTACATCACAAATGTAGTCCACATTGGTCCTCCCCATAGATTTCAATCTTTAATAATGTGTAAAAAAATATGTAATTAGTTATATATGATTATTGTCAAATGGGAATTTAGAGGCTGTGGTGGGTATTATATCGATATAATTAACAAAAAAACCATGGTAAGGGTTATAAATTTATGTTTCACTTGATTATAGAGAAAACATGAGATTAATAAAATTATATAGTGAGTTATCCAAAAGGTAAGAATATGAATAAATCAAGGACACTGCAATATAAAAGTATGTCAAAAAACAATTTCATTACCTCTTATTAACCATTTTCAAAATTCCCACAATGACCCCATTAATCATCATCAGATAACACCTAAAAAACATTCCACTATGGATAAAAAAATAGTCTTACAATAATATTATTTAAATCAAGTGTAAATTTTTTTTCAGTTGGTTACCCCAAAACAATCCTCACATCAAAATGAGGAAATTTATAGGGACAATAGTTGAATTATTTTAATTTTTTTAAATGATTTCAAGACATTGTAGGGACAATTTTTCCCACCTCATGTGTTTATATATATATTTTTAATGACCTATTTTTGAATGAATTCATAACATGAGAATATCATTTAAACTAGATTGGTATTTTCTCATTATCTCATTGATTTCCTCCCCATAATAATTTATTTCTTCCACCAATGTCACTTTATACTATTTATATACGAAATATTAAATGTATCATCTAGATATGAATTTCATAGATTTATAAAAATAAATTTTCAATAATTATGTCTATAAATAAAAATTAGATAACTTATATGAATTAAAACTAAAATTTGAATAATCTATATGTTACAAATTTTTCGTTGTATTTTATTATATTATCCCATTATGAATATAAAATACTTGTTGTTGTTTTCAACAGTTTCAAGCCTAGATGAGCCATGGAGGCCTGGATTAATTAAAATTCCTTATCATTATCCTTATAACGATATTTCGTGGAATAAATATATGGCCTAAAAAATAGAGATGTTACCACATAAGAAGACATTCAGATATATTTTCTCTAAAATAAATTTCATCATTGGAATACCCAAGATAAAAATACAAATTCTTGGGATCAAATTTGTAAATAAAGATAAAACATTATGTCTTTTGGGAATGACTCAACATCTTTAGAACTCTATTACCACATCATCGCTAAAAATATAATAGTTTTTTGGTATACTACAATTAGTAATTGATAGAAAATTACCTAAATTTTATATATTCTTCCTCTAGTGGATAAAAAATGTATAAGTGAACCTTTTGAGCAGATATTTAATCCAAAGAATCAATAAAATTTCTCAAATTTTCATATATGATCCACAAATAGATATTTTGATGAGGTAAAAAAATTATATCTATTATTTACATGATAATAAAATTGAATAATTAATGTATCTAATGATAAATCATTCTTGAACAATGTATATGAAGCATCAACTCCCACATATCAATGAATGTATCTTCTTTCAAACTCATATGACTACTAAACCTATAGATTCCCCCATGTTCAAGGAATAATTTATTTATTATATCTTTTAGAGGAAATACATGAGTAAACAAGATATATTCTTATTATACATGGATTATATTAATAATATTGTTTTGAAAAAGTAACAAACAATAGTAAAGGACACTACTAAAAACACATCAACAAAACATTACAATATCCACCCTTTCAAAGGTCAAATTTTTAACCCTTTACATCTAACAAACAGAGGAAATAATCATGAACCAAATGAGAAGGAAAGGATAAATCAGTTTATGGAGTCTTATGTTTCTTAGAAAACTAACCTGGACAGACAATTATGGACACCAAAATAGACATAAATACAATATAACAATGTTATGCTTTAAATTATTGAAATCATAGAACATAAATAATTTAATCTTCCGAAGAAGTAAATTCCTAAACCCAAGGAAAAGAAAATTTCTATATCATTATATAATTTCAGGAGTTGGAAGGTAGTGATGAATCACTATAATCATAAGGAACTAGATATGAATAAAAAAGTCCTGCGAGTAATCTACTGAAAAAATAAATAAAATGTATAGAAATTCCCAGCTAAGAATGATATGGGGGGGATATGTTCCTTGAACTGAATCAACAAAAACATTATTATCCATATATAATTATACAATTAAATTTAAAAAATGATGACACAAAAAATAAGTTGTTTTTCAGATATTTAAAAAGGTGGAGGTTAATATCACTTTTCTAGAGGCCATCTTCCAAATTAGAAGGTATTCAAAATATTACCAAGTATATGTTTCTTTATAAAGACATTATTTCAATGTAATTAAATGTTATGATTATATAAAATGACTATATACATGTAACATCATAAATAAAAAAAAATAATCCATAGTCATGTAAATTCACTACCACTATCGTAGGTGTAGATCATAATTTATTATGATACATTATGTGATATAAGAAAAAAATTTATTCTAAAACCGATCTAATTTTAGTTGTACATATATTTTAAAGAGATATAGACCACTCAGTATTTTTCTAAACAATTCACCCATGACAGTTCCTACCTCGTGAGTTTTCTAGAAATTTTTTTTTATTTGTATAAAAATTTTCATTCCCTAGGGACATCTATTTTCCAAACATAGTGTAATAAAAAGATAAATTCCATCCCCCTATAATATTTTATGGATATTCATCATGAATTCCTTGAGAATAAAAAATTTCAATATGGGAACCCTTTCAATGAATTTTTATGAATAATCAATGAATTTTGATATTTTATATTCAATTAAATTCCCTCAATAAGAGTAATTATTTTATTTATTAAAATATTTTGATTATCATTGTTCAAATAACTAATAAATTGAAAATATTTGATGTCATAATTAAATTAAAAATATTTTTATCAACATATGATTAAAATGATTTTGTTTTAAATAATGATCATAAAAATGATATAATGATCTGTGTTGATCGATTAAATGAAATTGATGGTTCATAAAATGATGATTTACACAAATATACCATTATTTAAACTAAATTACATCTGTAGGCTTCTAAAAAGTATAATGTCTATAAAAATTCATCTTTTGAATACACTATGATGTAGAAATAAATTTTCTAGCTTCGAATATATAATATTTCACTATTATGTAAAATTAAAATATTCCATCAATAATTTCAATTAGTGTTAAACCCAAAAAGAGAGAAAAATATAAGAAATTTTGGAAAAACATTCTATGGATTAAGTTTGTGCACATTAAGATATTTTAGTGACTAATTCATCCATTGGTATGCATTTGATCATTTAGGAAATTGATACCATGCCCATGATAAATCCCAAAAGTGGAATAACCCAACAATTATAAATGTTCACGAAAATGAGGTAAAAAGACAATTAGGATATAGATTAATATACCTCACCTTACACTCCCAATGTGTGAGTTAGTTTCATTTCAATCCAAATAAAACTCAGTAATCTATGATAAAAAATTAGACAATTTACTAATTCCTACAAGATTTAAAAATAGATGGACATGTTTCATTGATTATAGAAAATTTATCCACATAAAAAAAATATTACCCATCCCAATCCCTTTTATAAAAAAAATTATTTACATGATAGCTATAAATTAATAAATGTTTTTAAATCATATTATTTCTAGGAACATTTAGGTTATAGTTTCTTAGGAAAATCATTATAAGTCCACCTTCACATGTCCAATTTTTATGTTTTTCTATCGATAGATTACATAATATCGTTCCAATTACTTGGATATCATTCAATGATGCAGGGTACATATATTTTTAGGCATTATAGATAGATTTTTGGATATTTTTATGGATGATTTTAATATTTATGGAAATATATAACAATTTTTCTAGGTAATATATTTATTTTTTTATAAATAATGTATTGACAAAAATATAGTTTTTAATTTTGAAAAATTTCATTCCATGTTAAAAAAAGGTGATGATTCAGCACACATAATTTCAAAAAATGATATTGAAGTGGATTAGTCCAAACATGATTGTATCTCTACACTACCATACAACAACACTATAAGAAATATTAGATAATTTTAAGGATATTTGTTATTTTCAAAATATTTTTAGATTCTTTATCCAAATTGTGTTTTTATTCAGTAATAAACTCATGAAGGAAAATGATTCTATATTGGATTATTGATGAATTTTATTTTTTGAAAGTATAATAGTGCACCTGACTACCACTCCTACAATCATCCAACTAAGTTATATACATGAAAATGTAATTTAACGTGATCTCATGGATACAAATATAGGATATGAGAATTCTATTATTATTGATGGTAATTCACAATGTGATAGTACATGATTCAAAAAAACTAGATATTACCAAAATAAATTTTACAAATAAGGTGTATTGGGATTTATTTCTATTATATTAGATATTTTATTATCATACATGTCATGATTTAATGTTACTCTCTAATTGGATACTGAAAACAGTAAGAATGTCATCAAGAAATATTAATGAAAATAATGGATACTCAGATGGATTTCATCATACATGTAATGATTAAATTAAATATCTAATATGATAATGAAAACCTCGATAATATAATCATGAAATATAAAGGAAATTCATGTTTAATAAGATGTATTCGATTGTTAAAAAAATTAATCATGTATATAAAAAGAAAATAATAGTTCTAAAAATATATTTTCAATGAAATTAAGTATATTTTCTCACACTGTTGATGTAGAGAAAACTATTTTAGAAATTATTATTAATCACATCTTATGGGATAATCTGTATAAAGACATTCAAGAACCCTAGATTTATGAATATTCAATATTCTAGTAAAATAATATGTACATCTCTTTTTACCATATATAAAAAATCTAAATTCAAATATAGTTCAACATATATTATTTTTGAATATGTATATTTATAGAGGAACTACATTGATCTAGTAGAAAAGTTTTTATAACCCTAAAGATGTGGTTTTTTCTATGATATTAATTTTTTTTATAGATACATGTAGAAGCCACTATGGACATCAATTTATTGCTACGTAATTTTTTAAAGATGGCTTTATTTTAAACCAAATATATAAATATTAACTTGAATGTTCCAAAAATAGGTTGACATTGTAAATTTTTGGGTAAAATTTCAAAATTACATGCACTTACCCAATTACCCTAGGGTGTTTTTGGAATATTTAATGTTTTTGGATTATATTACATCTATTCCTTTCTAGTTTCATTTTTATTTTAGACATTGTTTTTTCAATATTAAATTATGATTATATATAGATGGAAATAAAACCCATAAGAATTTAATATTCCTAATGTGTAATTATATTTATAAAATAAAATATATTTCAGTATTTTTTCTATCGCTGAAGGAATAATAATTGAAAAAGATTAATTACTGAGTAATAGTACCACAAAATTTTAGATGGGTAAATGTGAAATGAATCCCATGACATCTCCTACCAACCACAACTAATGATTGAGTTATTTAAGGCATTAATAAGTGATATAATATGTATTATAGAGAATATAGTGAAACTCAGCCATATATATTTGAGTTAGAATCTAGAGGATTAAATATTGGAATATAGTCCTTCCAATAAATCCTCTTCAGTTAGGCCTCCTTATTATATTTATTATAGAAAACATGGTCTCTTACCTTTTGAGTTGCATCATATATCTTACTAGGTTGGTAAAATTGTAAAAAAGTATTTGAAAATATTAAGACTATTAGAAGATATATATGAAGTATCAAAATGATATTAGAAAAAGTATTATGTGAATTTTTCTATAAAAGGTGATTAAATTATCATTCCATGAAAAAATCATCAATAAAACGGGTTATAAAATTAGGGATAAATTGTGGTTGTACACATCAAGGATGAAACTCATTCTATTTAAACATCATACAAAAAAGAAATGGACATATATCATGACATGAATTTATCAATATGGTGTAGTTGATATCAAAATAGAATGTATAATTATTCCAGTTAATGTGAATGCCCAATAATTATATGATTACAATGTATACTATTATAAACAACGAATGATGGAGTTCAAAATCTTCCATACTACCATTGAATTAGACACCAATGGTTTTCAATATCCATCACACTGACTTGGATTATTATTTTAATCATTTTATATTCATTAATACATTCTATAATTAATTATATGATTATATCAACTATTTCTTTTGGGGGAGGATAAGTAGTATAGTGGCCCATATATTTCATACATAAATACTACATCTTATTAATGTAATGTCCAAAAAATATAAATATAATCCATTATAGGACCATTAAGGGTTAATTACTTATGAAATATAGATATATAAGAAAATTTGGTATTAAATGTCTACATTATTCCCTAATATTTTCTTCACAACATGCACCCTTCTAAGATGTATGATACTTGAAACCATTATTTATAACATGAAAAATGGAAACATAATAAAGAATAATATCTAATGGTATGAACTGATAAATGTAAGAGATATCAATAATTGAACATATGTGAGAATAATATTGAAATAATATTATGATAAAATGGTCAAAACATACAATAATCTTAACAAACTTTTCAAATGTTATTCAAATTAATCAGGTAATAAGCCATTGTAAATAAATTACATTAGATATTAGAGTGGTTAATCATCGATAAACAATTGCGCTACATTAGAACTTATAATAATAATAATAAATCTGTTATTTTAATACACATAAGATATTAAATATTTTTTTATACAATCCTATCTTCCAAGTCTATCATTGTTGATTGAGTTACCTATACATTCCATCATTTCTATGGTGAAGGTTCACAAGAAAAACTATATTTTTTTTTAAAATACACAAACTAGAATGGGTTCACCCCCTATTATAATAATTATTATAAAATTGGTTATCATCATTACCAAATTCATTAGAGGGATATATAATTTTGATCCCACCTAAATCATAATGAAAAAATATTTATTTATTATATAAGATAAAATAAATTATCATATAATAAAATAATTGTATGTGGAATTGAAATAGCTTTTAAAAACAGTATACACCATAATCAAATAACATACATAGAATGATTAAATATGGTAAATTTTAAAAATAATAATAATGATAAATCATAATACATATCAATGATGTGGTTATAGAAAAAATTCTTTTAAAATATAACTATAATATTTCATGATTAAAATACAAGTTAAATTTGAAATCACATATTTAGAATTTAATTTAATCGATAATGTTATTGAAAAAATTAATTTTCAAAAAAATTGAAACATGTAAAATGATATTTAACTCAAAAATATTTCATAATGGTGGGGAAATATGTTCAATTTGTGTTTGTAAAAAAAAATTCACTTCACATATTCAAAAAACATGTAAAATACAACATTTTTAATATGATAATATGGGAATTTTTAAGAATTTGTAAGTGAAATAGAATATAATAAAAATTTATAAAAAATAATCTCAGAATAATATTTAGAACATAATTTATAAAATTTTATTAAAAATATACACAAAGAAGAACGGATTCCCAACTGAAATTAAAAAAATGGTAAGTCTTCCTAAAAATATGTTTTCTCTCTCATGAGAATATAAAGGGAGGAAAACCAATGAAAATGGAAAAAAATAGGATAGTAATAGAGGATAATAAAATAAAATGTATTTGGGATAGATTGTTTATAAAATTTCATCATTAGAAAATTTAATTATAAACAACACCTATAAAATGATATTGTAACATTAAACCCATATATCAATGGTATACATTGAATCAAAAACCTCTTAAAATAAAAAATTTAAAATGAATCATGATATAATCACGACAAAAAATATTAATAGTGTAGTATTTGTATATTATAAAATATTACAGGAGTCAATCATTAACCTTTTGTTAGTGAAAAAAATGACTTGGAGACCCATTGTGTATTTAGTAATTTTTACAATACAATGTTATTAGAAGATTAAAAATAATAAATATTATTATGTTACATGTCTTAAATATTGTTCTATTTAAAATTAACTTCCATATTAATATATACTCCTATGTTAAAATAATTTTGAGAATAACAATAAAACTTGTTGAAAAGAATAGAAATTGAGAGAAAGACTACCCATATTCAGTATCTTATGATTCAATGGGAATGTAAATAAAAAAAGATATAGTTAAAAAATCTATAAATTGAATGAATTTTTAAATATCCATTCTTCAGGTAGTAAACAGTCCACAAGAAATAAATGATGGTGCACCATTACAAACATGTATTAAGAATTTGTGTATTATTAAAAGAAACCATTGTATAAACTATTTCTTTCATTGTAAGAGGTATAAAAACATATATAATAAAATAAAATTTATTATATTTATATACTATCTCAATATTATTAAATATAATACCATATATGTTTGATTTATATTATTATGAAAACTTTTTTTTAAAAATTATCTATTAAATTTCTCATTTTTTCTTTTAACTGATCATATTTCTTTTATATTTATTTTTAGGTAGTTATGGTCCATGAAATTTGATAAAAGTTACTCTATATAATGAATTTTTATAATGATTTTAATATTATATATACTCATTATTTTAATATTTATAATAATTTATTCTGAGTGGGGAATCTAAATGAATTACATCACTTTGTAGAGATTGTAATATATGACATACTCATGTCTGGTGTTTACACATTATTATTGATGGATGGTAAGAAATATAAATGAAAATTAAATTTTAATGATTTATGATTATATCATAAATACCATATATTTTCAATGAATATATCATTTTTAACATCCATGTAAAAAATTATAATGAAACTCATCTCTTAGTGGAGGTGGTACTCCACACGTACGCATGATCAGAACTATCATTTACCCATGGGAAGGAAAGAAAGAAGGTATATTAGATATTATAATTATATAATGATTATTATGATATAAAATTCATATATATAGATTAAATAATTCATTACAACCACCCATGAAATATTTTTAAGGAAAATTTACTCCATCTCTACATATATTGTAGTCCACATAGATCTATGATAGATAATTATAATTTCCAATTTTTTATTAAATGAGTGTCAACTGATATTTTAGTCATCATAATTATATATATACATATTAATTATAAATTATTAATAAATTTTTAACACATAAAACATGTTAATATACGGTATATGAATAAATAAAATATATAAATATAGAATATTTTTTATCCTCTTCTTTGATATACCTCCATTGGCTTAAAAAATAATACATGATGGACTAGTCTTAAGAGAATAACATTTGGTTTAGTAAGAATGGAGAGATTTTGTTAAGGATTCTGATCAAGTTTTATCTAATATAGAATAATAAAATGTTGTTACTGAGGTAGTAGAAGAGGATCACCATTATAACTGAGTAGGGATAGAAATGGGATTTAATTAAAAATTTATATTGTTTAATATAACATTTATTGTAATATTTATCCAAGTGGGATAGGGTTTGAAATAATTATTTAGATAATTTTTAATACCTTCAATAAAAGGAATTATAGTTGTTTTTATGGCTATAATACAATAATACATTGTTTTAATTTGAATAATAATAGCACCATGGTGGAATTTGTATGATTCTGATTATGGTGATGATGAATATGAAAAAAATAGAAAAAACACTTGAATATCTGAATTTTCTTGATTTGTAGTTAAATAAAAGTATCCTTAGTGTTCTCACAACTACGGAAATGGTTTCCCAAGGTTTTTGATTTATATATTGATATTTCCCATCATTTGTAACTGTACCATTGTCGTATTTTGAAGGTAGGTATCAAATAATATATTTACTGAATATGTTATCAGGAGGATATTTATGATTTATTATTTATTAATAAAATTAAAGAGATGAATTTGATTATTTTTTCATTTATTAAAATAATTACTAGTTTATTGTTAGTGGAATTATAAGAATTGTATAATAATAATTACTTATTATATTAGGAGTGATTTACTAAATATTTACTAATAACTTTTATATTGTAAAATTATTTATGGATTGGTATCTAAAATATAGAAATTTTTATTTTGGAGTAATTACATAAGTTAAAAATGAATTAATTTTTTTATCAAACATAGGATTCCACTAAACATATAAAGATACTTATCAATGTAGACTCACATATTTGATATTAGATTATTTTTTCTCTTCTAGCTGAACTGATGATTTTCTATTGACATACATAAAAAAGTAGTCATTAAATTTGTTTATAATAAATAATATTTTTTTGATGAGGTCATAATAATTTTTTCATTATCGATATTGGAGTAATATATGTGGTAATTTTGTCGTTAATATTTAGGGATTGAGGGGATTATTTCCATACATAATTTGACCATGATTTTAAATAAATAGTAATCCATATCATTATTTTTACTGATGTGATATATTAGACTGATTCAATATGGATGAATTTGAAATATCAAAGAATCGTAGAATACTGAGGTAAAGATATCAGTCTCCTGTGGATAGAATAGGTACCTTCAATACATATATTTATATATTTTTGTATATTAGTATATTATATATAATATAATACAATGAATGTTTTTTATGTGTTGGATGACAAAAAAATAATGGGTTATATTCAATAGGACCACACAAATAGAGATATTTCATTTTGTAAATCCATCGATCTCAGGATCCGAATAATGAGATAAATTCACGAAATATCTATGATATAAACTATATAATAAAAAGAACTGTATTTTTTTGATAATGAGAGATATGAATATAATGAATTATACATTATAATGTAAACTGTTTGATATCATTTCATCCCATTTATTTATTTTCCACTTTTTAGTAAATTATATTGGTAAGGAATGTAGAATGATATTTGTTAATATTTAATCACTTAGGCTAATATGTATTAAAAAAATAATAAAATATTTTCCTTATGTAATCGTTTAGGGGTGGGTTAATAATTCTCAAAAATTTATTATGAATGGAAAATTTATCATTTCATATGATCTTAGGTCTGGATAATGTGACACATTTTTCGTATATATTGATTACATAGAACGGTAATTTATCCTTTATAATAATGAAATAAAATATTACTCTTTAATTGGTAAATGTGATTTTCATTCATGTAAATTACTTTTTAATCATGGAAAAATAGAAGACATTACTTATTTGATGGTAAGTATATTCCTTTTAACCTCGGATAAATTTGATAATGTTATTTTCACCAATTTTTCAATAATTTTTTTGATATATTCCATGAATATTTTTTGGGGTTTACCTATAAGGAAGGATATGGGATTTACTCTTGAGTTCATTTCTAATAATTTAATTAAAATATATATTCTTTATAACATAAAACATGTAGATATTTGGGAATCTAAATCTAATGAAGTGTATCAAGTAATGAAGTAATTCATCATATTAAACATCTCCCTTTATTGTGATCATGCGGTATTTTACATGAAGGTGTGTTTGATTTCAAAATATTTAGCTATGTTATTTGATGAAAATTTATATAAACAATGAATTAATAATACTCATTAGAATGGTGAATATTTTTTAATTAATGTTAACCAAATGTTCCTCATATGTTGATCTATTATTTTGATATCATCCACTCTAGGAGAATGCTAATAAAATTTTGAAGAAAAAATATTTGAGTAAGTATAGTCATATTTAATTTTTAGAGTATCAAATTGGTGTATTAAATGATTATATACAACATATAGTCACATTCAATGATAAATTTCAATATTATAATGAATTTTAAATTTTTTCTTAACTGATTATATCATAGTACACTCATAATTACATGAGAATCATTTAGATCATTTAATTATTTTACTAAAAACACTATGATTTCTTCAATTGTAGTTAAAAACCAAATGATTCTTTTTCATATCATCGATTTTCATCTTATGAATCATGCACCACCAAAATATACATTTTTGTTGGATAAAATATAGTATATGGTAATTATTCATTAGGATATCCCACAAAATGTGTTTGAACTCATAAATTTTCATGGGATCAATTTATATTATTAATGATTTGGTCATAAAACTGATTGAATGGAATAATTTATATTGAATATAAATAATAAAGGTGTCATTTTTTTGTTGTATTTTAATTCAAGTATCATTCTATTAATTTTAAAATATTTAATCATCAGCATTTATTTGTATCTTAATTTGGTCAAGAAAGATGTTTTCTATATATTGTGAATGATTAAATTTGGTAATATTAATGATCCAATGAAGTAAAAAATGAGTAATGTATTACGCTTAAAAACACTTCTGACAGTTGAAATGAATTTTACAAATTATAATATTGAACCTGATATATATTTTTTACACACGAAAGTTGGAATCATTTTTTCAGTGATATATTGTGTAAAATTCACATAATATCTAGAAATATATATTCTATTTTTTATATTTCTTCCTTTAGTAGGGATGTCAGTTTGATTTTTCATAGTATTTTTTACATAATCTTGCTTATAATATATAGAATCATAATAAACCAGATATTTAATTTATTAGTAATTTAATATTGTTGGTGGTTTTTGATTAAAAAGAGAAGCTAAAACATATGTTTATCTTAAAGGAATTTCAATTGGATATTATTGATGATTATAGTAATTTTATTTCATTTCCTTAGTATTACCTATTATTTTGTGGAACACATAATTATCTACCATGAAAACTGTTCACATTATGATTTTATTAATTAAATTCTTTATGGGGATGAGAATATACCTATCATGAATTTGGAATAAAATTTTATCTTTTTTTGAATTCATGGATTTTAGTGCTAATGTACATGTGATAAAATGTGATAGATTATCCTCATGATCTAAAGAATATAATTTTCATTTATTGAATTAAATTTCAATTAATATAAATCACTAATTATACTATCCATTGACGTATTAGAATAACATGGGATTTATTTCACACTGTTACTCCTTTCAATAGGTGAAGACCGAAATATAAAGACCGATTTATAATTTTTCTCAAAAATAAACTCCATTGAAAAAATGGTATATATTTTCTATAGTCATATTTATTTCTCATAAAAAACATATATATAATATATTGTAAATTTTTGAGCAACTATTACGGGTATAACATTAATTTTTTTTGATGATATATCAAATTATATGATAATTTAGGAAAATTATTCAAATTGAATATAAGAAATTACATAAAGAACCTATTTTTATTATTAATGAAAGATATTAATGATTAAATTATCAAATATGGGAGAAAATTAAATATTAATTACGTAATTATATATTATAGTAGGTTTTACAATCTTCAAGTTGATAAACAGCTTGAGAATAATATTCATAATTAGGAGGATATGTTTCTTGGGACTATTCTTATTTATGGTTATTCTTTAATGAATAATTTTTTCATTCCAGATATTAATTATTATAATTATATGATATATTAAATTATCATTACATTGTTTTAATTTTTTTTTTGAATTCCTATATAGGTCACATCCATTCTAGTTAAAATTATTGAAATAATAATTTATTTCCAGTAAATTGGGAATATGTAAAGATAATTGATTTAGTTTAACTAGTATTGAAATAATACATACCAAATAAAACTGTGTTACTAAGAATAGTAAATATAACCATGGTTGCACTTTAGGGTTGGTGAATATGAATTCTTATGAATTTCAACATAACTAAGACACTGAAAAGAATATGTGAAATGGATTGAAGTAATATATTATTAGGGAGCTTTTATATTTTTATAGTATAATGTAGTTCTGTGATGGATTTCATTTGCCTTCATCATTCAATGAAATTCATGAAATTTTTTCATATCATAGTCATTAAAGTTAAATTGAGATCATTTAAATTCCACTATATATGATGTGGGAGGCCAGAAACATAATATATAAAACATGAAATTACTGGAGAAAATTATAAATTGGGATGAGAAATCATTATAACAAAATTATAGGCCATTATTTGGTAAGATTTCATAGAACATCTATGTTCAACAGTATACATGGTAGTGGGATTTTATCTTGATGTATCATAGGATTACATTGTTCATTAGGGATACAAGATGAAGGTTCTCGGTGAAAAGAAATATTAGACTGAAAATTTTTATCAACATTAAATTGATTTAGTTATAACTTAAATGAATATATTGGTATTTTTAACTATGTAATTTAATTCTGAGTGATCACAAAGGAAATATACAGATAAATTGATATGGTTATGTTATTATACTTAAATAGAGATCATTGACTAGCAAGTTTGATTCCACTTGGTATCCAGTGAATCAAATAGTGGAAATAATAAAGTTTTACATATAGTAAATGTTTATTGTTGGGTTGCGACAATGTAGTTTATGGAAATCTGATTAGCATTATTATTTAACTAATTATGATAATGTTTATTATTATGTATCTTATAGGGAGAATATTTATTATTAGATTATTAGGTATTCTGTTAATATACATATATCCTTTTTGTTTAATGTGGTTAATTTGACTTTAATTCCCCAATATTGTCTTTCATATTAATTTCTAGTTTCTAAATTTTTCAATTATCAATGAAATTTATTCAATCATAATTATTAAATAATATTATTTTAGGGATATGATAATTCATTTTTTTATTGTCAAATTTTATCCATTTTACTGGTGTTTAGTATTATAAAATATTTATTTTCTAGATTGTATAATTATGGAATTTTTTAAAACCTTTAGAAAATATTTTGTTAGTTATTTATATAATAAATTGATTAATCTTATCATTAGTGATTTGTAATAATTTTGACAATATAATAGAATAATTATATTAAAATGTGTTTTGGTGATTTAAAATTTTATACATGGAACGTAAAACATTTTTTGGATAATTTGTATTTTTTAAAAATAAAATTATTTTATACTATATCAATTATTAAAAAAATTATATAATGTAAAAATGTTTCAAATTTATCTGTTTATGAAATAATCATTAATCATTAAAAAATAATATAGAAATATTTATTTAATAAAAAATTAATTAATTTAGGGATAACATATATATTTGTGAACTAATTTATAAGAAATTAATTTTTTATGATCATTGTAATGGTCATATTTAAAATTTTCTCATTACTATGATATATGGGGATTATAATATAATTTATGATCATATTAATAAAAATTAATTTCAAAGGTAAATTTTTGTCTCCAATAAAAAATGAATATATATTAATGATTGTAGGGTATCTTTTTTCGATATGTTAATTCCTGAATGCATAGGGGATTTCTATAAGCTATATTATTCTATATAAAATGGTATTTCTATCCACTAAGCTATGAATTGGATGATATTTCTTTACATGATCCATGATTTTTTAAGAAAAAATTATCATTAAAACATATTTATGTCTTTTACAATAGAGAATTATTACATACTCAATGTCTGTATAACATTATAAATATTGGAAAAGTTATTAAGAATAGGAATCAAACCCCACATGGGTGATTGATGAGGGAAAGATTATGGTGACTAGTGAACATGTCATACCTAGTTAGCTAATTAATTTGTTTCTCCATTTATTCACTAGGATTTAGTATTCTTTCATTATAATTATAATACGAAGAAAATCTGTAAAATCCTACAATGTATATGATTATTTCCACTTGACGTATATGTGTACAAGTATTGAACTTACCAAGGGTAGGTGGGATATCTAACTATATATTACAAGGAAGTGGTATTGTAGGAACAATTTGGGATTTGTGGTCACTATTGAGTTTAACATTTTGGAACTCATAGGTTTCATTTCAATATGTTATAATCTCTTGTTACATTATGTGAATGACAAATGGAACTATTTTTTCTTTATGATAATTTTTTATTGGTTTATTGGTACTATATATCTCTTTTACAAGTTCCATTCTAGGTTAATGCGTCCCATTTGTATGTTTCATTTACAAATTGTACTAATATCTAACATGGGTAATATTGGAGGTGGGACTTTGAAGGTAACCATCCTCCTTCACTAATCACTATACCAGTAGGGGTACCCTTGTGGGGTAGGGGTCATGAATTTTAGGTATCATTGTTTTGGTTTAGAGAATTAATTGGTGTTTAAAGTTAGTAATAACTGATATAGGATGTGTTAGAAGGTAAATTTTTTCATTTATGTTTGTTATGAAATGTAATCACATGGGAACAACATGGAAATATTTATTTATTCCCCACTATGATTTGTTTCATGTGCCATTATGATTAAAAAAAATTTAAACGAAGTTACAAAAGTTTTTTTAGGGTTGGTGGAATATATCATGCATCATTCTTCTTTGAACATATATTTTAAATGGGATGATCATTGTGTAAATATTAATTTAAAGAAACTAATTATATTACTGAAATGGTAATGTCAAATATTCCATGTTTCTTTATTTAGGATATTGATCTATTATTCAACATTTAGGTATAGATGATGGACTAAATATTCATCATGTTCACATCAATGGTCCTCAGCATGGTGTACCAATATATCACAGTAATGTGTTGGATGATGAAAATAAACTCGGATAAGAAACATTATGAGTTTCAATGTTATTGTTTGTTTAATTTTGATTTATGTGTTCATATTTAGTTATAGAATAAATATTGAATGAGGTGTAGATCAGAATATTTTCAATATGTTATCTTAAGAGAATTGGATATGTTATTTATAAAGATGCTATGGGGAGTAGTGAGGTATTTTATGATCATGCTCCTTGAGGATCTCAATTATTTGGATGTTTCATCGGAGAATTTTTTATAATAGTTTTCAGTATAGTTTCATTTTTCAACCAATATGTTGGTTAGTCACCAAAAGAAAATTTATCGTTTATAGGGGAAATATTTTTTGTTGGAAAATATGATCCATTTTGTACCCTCATATAATAATATTCAAAATTATTTCCAAATGATTATTAATTGGAAATTCATTTTTAGATGGACTTCAAATTTATATAAGATGTTTCAGGTCACATAGGTCATGTTGGTGGAATAAATATACATAGTTGTGACCGGTGAGGATGTTGGGATGTTGTAGGGTAGAACATGATTTTCACAATAGGGGAATTATTGAGACGCCTCATGAAGAAGATATATGTTTATGGGATCATAGGTTCTTATGTAGAAGATAATTTAGTCATCTGGGGTAGGTCTCTCCCCGCATGATCACATATCCTGGGGTAGAGGCCATCAGAACTATTCTAAGGGTTCAAAATTACAATTCTAATTATATAGATCAATGTCATTAGTTGAACGAGTTCCCTAAAATTTTAATAAGTCGGTGTGGGTATGATGTTCCACTTCATGCTCATCCATTAAGGATGTCTTGAATACAGAATTACTAGTAGGGTGTTGAAATTATTTATTATAACAGAAGAGATAAGAATTTCACAGAATAACCCTGATATTCTCCTCTTCCTCATAATTCCAAGGCAATCCATGTTGGTATCCATCGGTGGGGTCAGGGAGTTTGTAGATTAGGTTATGATCGAATGATCCTGGTTCCAGCCATAGAAGTTAGTGGGAAAGGTATTTTAAAATTTTAACCAATTGGATGATGAAACTTTTCTTCGCCAATGATCTGAGCCCCGTCAAGGACCGACGTTCTCGCATAAATTATAATAAGCTCAACATTATATTAAATAACATACCCATTTTAGTTATAAATATGTGGTCGACTGTTAGTCGTCACCGGTGATCATCGCATGAAGGACCAATAGTGGGATCAATCTAGATTGTCTACGCATTCTTTTAAAATGTGTGGGAGCACCTATTCTCTATTTAAGTGTTCTAGTGCGGTGATATGCCGATTCCTTCGATGTTCCAATGATCAGTGCATCGATATGGCTTCGATGCTGGAGAATAATCTTGATCTGAGTTCTTGGATCAAGATTCTCTATCTATAGATAGAGGGATGAGATAAGGGTTCTTGTTTTTCATTTCCTAAATAAATGAATAGTTCAATGGAAAGAGGGCCTCAAGTCTATTTATAGTGTATTTTCTAAAATACATGATTGGGTTTTCGGCCCCTATTTATATCAACTTCAACTAGATGAACATTTATGACGAACTAGTCTACATAAATATTATTTATTATATTATCGCATTCCATTAAAATCAATAAAAAACATTTCTTGATAAAAACAAGTCAATTTAACATGACTCGTTATCAAACTTAATAATAAATGAACATTGAATATTAAAATAATATTTATTTGATTAATATTATATAATATATTCTTAACACGAATATACATTACAAAACATCAATCTAAATACTCATAATTTTAATAATAAATAATTTATTTATTTATCGATGATCGGTAACATAGACTACACTTGGACATGGTGGTGGGCCCACTATGTCCAATATTCCTTTCCAGCCGAATTGGGGGATTCTAGAATAAAATATTGTGTGTGACAATCTAGGAACTTATTTCGATAACATTGATTAAAATCATAAAATAAAGAGAGGATCCTAACAACCCATCATGGTCCCTAAATAGATTAAGATTATCAAAGAAAAAATAACCAATCTACAAACACAGAAAATGTAATACAATCTATTTGTCATTAAATATCACATAAATATTGACACACACTTCTGTCATCGTCCATCCTTTACTTTATTATTTTTTGATCTAGCAGGATGGATTCTACAATTCTATTACTTTTTCCAAAAACATATAAAGGTAGCATCATCATGATCAACCAGGCCAGAGATATACATGTAACACCCCGAGATTTTATGAAAAATATTCTTTTTAATTAATGTCTTGTGTTTTATGCCACACCAAAAGGAGCTTTCTCAACACGCATCCTTGACTTGCCTTGCATTACACGCAATCACGACCTTCCTCGATAGCGTGTGTAGTACGCAATACCGAGTTTCACTAAACAACGATATGCTATTAAAATATTATTAAAACTACCCGTTATGAATAGTAATAACCACTTTTTGAAATTTTTTAAATTTTATTTTTCAAAATGGTCTTCATTTTTGGATTCGGAATATCGAAATTATCTTAGGGTGAAATTTTGGTACTTTTCGGATAACTTTCATATTCTGATGAATAGTGAAAATTACTAAATTTTATTTAAAAACATCTTTTTTAATAAAAATAATTAATAGCGATAAATTATTAATTTGAGCGGTTTTAAAGTATATTTAGAATATATTTTTACAATTTAATACAATGTTGCTCATTGCATGTAATTTCACCTTTAAACCAGATATAAACAAGTGTCAATCTTTTGATAGTTATTATCTCTTAAAAACACGCTATTTGTTTTGACGACGGGAATTATTTTTTAAATTAGTTAATGTAACTGACATGTTTTGTATTTGATAAAATAGACATCATTTTTGAATTCATAATATCAAATATATCTTAGGCCTAATTTTTGGTATTTTTCTGGAAACTTTCATTTTTTGATGAATAGTGAAACCACAAAGTGGTAGTTAAAAAACGGAATTTTTCAGAAATCATAATTTTACCGGTTCTGTGAGTGGAATTTCAAAAATCCGAGAGACACTATTAATATCAAGGAATAAAATGTGGTTCAATGAGATGAAAATAATTTTTGGTGAATAGTAACTTTTTACTTTTTTTCTACCACGGTTAAAAGTAAATAGGGTAATTAAGGGTACAAATGATATTATTATTACCCTAAAACATGTCATAATTCTATTGGATAAGTATAATTCGACCAAAAACAACCTTATGAATAAAATATGACCATTTAAGCCCACTTGGATTAGATTAGGACATTTATTATTTATTTATTTAAAGAAGGGTAAAAATAGTTAAAATCAATGTTTAATAAGTAAATCATTTTTAATATAGGGTTATACATAAGATAAATTCGACTATATTTATTAATTGGAAATCTAAAAAGATTTCCTACATAATGATATTTTATTTGTAATATTTAGACTTTAAATAATTTCATTTATTTGTGACACAACGATGATGCAGTAATTATCTTATTAATGAAATATTTACATAATTGATGTTATAAATACCCAAATAAATGTAATTTGAGACTTTGTATGAATTAAAATAATTCTCTAGGTTAATATGAAATGTTAGTATTGATTTTGTTAACTTTTTTCGAACTAATAATTCTGTTATGATTTTTACAAAAATCAATTACCAAATAGTGTCAAAATTGATAAAAAATAGTTTTTAAAAAAAATATTATATTATTAATTGATATTATATTCCTAAAAATCTATGGTTCTTCCAAATGGCATAGATAAGGTCATATATATTTATAATAAAAAAATTGGTGTTCGTTTGGCTTGATATACTATGTTTATTAACCTTATAGTATAAGAAAACAAGAAGACACGGTAAAAGTTAAATTATCTAACTTAAAGTTGAATCTAAATGATAAGGTTACAATTGATACCTAAACATGCCTAAATTCAATTGGATGATATTATTTCGACCCATACCCACCTTATATTCGAAATAAATCAATTTTCAGCTATTAAAAACCGAATTTGACTTTATAATAAAATAATATTTTTAGTTATTCCAAAGGTGCCCCTTTGCTCCCTTATAAAAGGGTACTTCCTCCCTCTCTTCCTCACCCCACATTGAGCCCTCAAGATCAGCCAACCCCTAACAATTTTTCTTCTCTCCACTTCTCTAGAGACATCCTAGAGGTCTTGATCTTCTTCAAAGACCAATGTTAGTGCCCTAAAAGGAGGTCTCAAAGAAGCGCTTCAAAGAAGAGGTAATGTCTGTTACCGATTCTTTCATCTTTATTTCTTCTTCCACTTCTTCTTCATTAGTTGTTTAATTATGAAGTAATAACATCAGTATCACTCACTTACTTATATGCTATGATAAGTATGAAACAACCCTATTTCACCATCTATCCATCCTACGGAAAACAAAATCACCGCGCGTGCGTACGTACAGAATACCGTCTCCACGCCGTGGTGTAATCTATTTTCCACCACCACCTTACTTGGATGGGTATAATGGTGTAAATAATAACTATATATGATTATTTTAAAGTGGTATTGATTCTGAAATAGTATACATACACTCCAATACAGTCCCGCGATCATGAGAACGATATCATCGCTCGTGCGTACGTACGGACTATCGTCTCCACAACGCGATGAGATTCATTCTCCACTTTAAACATTAATGAATGATTATAAAGTATATATAATAAGTAATCATGAAATATATGTCATTATAATTATACTATATTTATGTGTATATATATGTATGTCATCTACTTAATTCCATTCAACTCAATAAGGAAACGAAAACAGCGTTCATGCGTACGTACGGCCTACCGTCTCCATGAACGGTGTATTTATTTCCATTTACTGATTTATTATATATATGTATATTCTGAATATATATTATATATAAACCATGTTTTATATTCTGGAATTAATTAATCATGATCTAAGTAATCATATGAATAATTACAAGTCAAAACACAGGTGACAAATGAAACAATTTTACCCAAAACGCACTTTAACCTGGAATTTACAAAAAAATGGGTAATATAAAGTCATAAGTGAACCATATATGATATCATAACAATTAATATGATTCTTTAATAAGTCGATGACATTATTTAAATCATTATATAGGAGGTTCAGACACTTACGAAGGAAGTCGGGCCTAAGGTAAGGGAAATATCACAATCTCATTTTTATCCAAGATTGTTTATACTTTGGTATTTACCAGGGTGTATTTTATCATTCACATCCATGTTTCTTCAATATGTAATATTATTTCCATCCACCTTCAATTTTTTAAATCCAATTTTACCCTTCAGTGAGTTTTTAGTAAATGATATGAAAGGAATCTTTTGTCATTTTTCGTACGAGGTACTTTTTTGACTTTTCCGACAAAAGTACAAGAAGAATGTTTTTTTAACTTGTACGTCATGAATGGATTTTTAAAACAATATTTCCAAGATGTTTCCTTTACATGTTTTCAAGTTTATTTTTAATCAACTTCTTTTAGTTTAAAATTCTAAGACATGTTAAGAATGGAAAATGTTTTTGAAGTAGAAAGGATAGTTTCCTCAAGAATGGAGTTCAAGTGTTTTATCAAAATTATTTTCCATCTAAGAAAATATAGGGTTATGTTTCTATCCCTATTATTATATTTATTTAATTATTTTGTGATGGAAATATTTTTATGAATTCTGTTATCTTATATGAATTGTTTTATGAAGTCATGATGTTTAAGATTCCCATTTTTATTACATGGGTTATTATATGATGTATGGTTTATGATTTTGTGGCACACATAAGAATGGTATCACTATGAGATGTGTGGGACCTGTATCTCCCTCCAATGCATTGGTTAAAGATTTTATATCTCATGATATAGACATGGATGGAACGGTAGGTTGTACCGGTTCAGTGAAACAGGACTGAAACGAGGAATGAACTTGGTTCAAGAAAGGGACTTTGTCCACTAATATAGTCTTGGTAATGAGTATTGACTAATAAGAAATGATTCTCTATGATTATGTGTGTATTCCCCAAAGTTTTATGTTTTCGTTATGATTATTGGGATTACATTTCACTACTATGATTTATCCCATGTTATGATATTATGATCTCTTTTGCAAGTTAAGATTTCCAAAATGTTAAGTTCTTATGAATATGATGTGATTGATATTTATTTTATTTTCCCTTACTGAGCATTTTAGCTCACCCTTTTATGTTTTCTTTTCCCCAGGATATAAAGAAAGGTTTTAGGTAAGAAAAAAAGGATGATCTTTATGGGAGAGGTTGAAGATCTTTCACCATGATTCGAAGATTACGTTCCGAGTTTCCAAAGACACTAAACTATTACGATCCTTGTGTGTGTGTTTTTGTTATGTACTAAGTATTCCGCAAAAGTAATGTATTGTCCATGTACGTCAAGATTTGGGTCTCTACAGTTGGTATCAGAGCAAAGTTTTAGTCAACCTTTGGAAACTAGGATGCGAAAAAGTTAGTGAGATCCCTAGAGATATTTCTAAGGTATGTCTAGGGATGTCCCTAAAGATAAGTATACATATAGGATATAGTCCTAGAACTGTGGTAACGATATTAGATTATAACAATGATATAAGATATTGATGTTACTCCCCGTTTATTATGATTTTTTCCTCTCACACTATTCTTTTTTGGTTTTAGAAAATGGATGGAAACAAGATGATTCACAATAATGGAGGATATGATGGACAATGGAATGATATTCTTCATGAGCAAACAAATGAAATGGGATTTGGAGGTCCAAACATCATTATTATGCCAAATCAGTAATCTCATAATATGATCAATAAAGTAAAATTTGGTACGTTTCCTGACTCGGCTAATAAGAGAAAGATGGAGTTTCATGATGATCATAGAGGAAAGAAAGTTCAATTTACCCTATGTAAATCATGTGGGAAGAGGCATCAAGGAGAATGTTTCAATGGAACTGGAAGATGCTTTGGGTGTGGAAAAGAAGGACACAAATCCAGTAAGTGCAAAGGAAAAGGTTCAGTTAACACCAGGGATGAGGATAATGGTATTGCTACGACATCAACAATGGTTAAATGTTTTAAATGTGGAATGTACGGGCATTATGCAAACCAATGCCCTAAGGGAAAGTCTCATGAATAGAATCAGTATAGTCGTATGGGGAGTATTTATGTTGATGATGATGAAGAGACTACAAATGATATGTGAGATGAAAGAATTGTTGAAGCTCGGTCAATGGTTTAAGAATGTAGTGGAATGATTACATGTTTATCATTTGTAATGTTGTATAAGTAATATCATGGTACTATGGAATAAAGAGACATCTAAGGATTGTTACACGGTTGTCTTTCTTTGAGTTTTAAAAGTGTATGATTAATGGTACCAGAATCCATTAAAGGTTATTCAGATATTTTTGGAATGTATATGATATGCGCATAATGAAGGGATAAGGATAAAATTAAATGTTTGATAGTATTCATGAGCTCATGACTGATATAAGGAGAAGGATATATCATGGTTTGAGTATATAGAATTTTTGGATTTTGGTATGTGGAATGTGTTAACTTTTAACTGCATTCATGTTTTCACTAAGGTTCAATGGGTATTCATTTTTGAAGAGAATACATGATTAAGGCCTTTGAATGTTTGGAAGGTGACCAACAAGACATATCTTATGATATATGGGGATCAACAATGGTATAAAATCTCTGGTATTCGTTTTCACTATATATTGAGAGTGGACTACAGTAATATGGATAAGCCTAAAGATTGGAATGGACTATGTTGGACATAAGTTAGTATTGTTTAAGGATAGAAGTTTCTTCGATATTATTGATGGGATATTATAGCAATATAGTTTTAGAAAATGGACAACCTGCAGGACGGGCGACGGCCCATTGCATCGGACAAGGCTGTGGGAATCGAACCCACAACCAAAGTGCGACTGGCCTTTATCGCCTACCACTGGCCTACATGAAGTCCCTCTTTAGTAGAAACTAGTTTTATTATATTAAGAAGTATAATATAAGAATTATAAGTCCATTTTAGGAACCATATATGATTAACCTCACTATTGATGGACTTACGTATTTTTCTGGATAAATTTTCTAACCTTTTGGTTGAGACAGATGGAATGACCCCTCATTCTATCACATGATCTGCTAACACATCACGAATGACAAATTCAACTTCATTTATTTAAGAGATGAAGTGGAAATTGTCCAATTAACGACTAACGGTGAGACTATACCAAAATCATAAAAGTATTTCTTCTAATTCCAATTTCATCAACTTTAGGGAAATGATCTTGAAAACCAAAAATGTTGTCCTAGTTCCCTTATATCCGATGAATCGGATGGTACCTTAGATCATCACACATCAATAGCTTTGTGATTTTTGGCTTTTTCATAGCCATGTTCTCTTCCACTCTCCATCAGAACATGATGGTTAGATTTTTCTTCCATATCCATATTTTCACCTATGTTCTCCTACGTGGAAACCCAGTGATGAGTTAATTTGGGCAACCGTTACATTTCATACTTTAGTTTTTAAAGCCATGTTTTGGTATTCCTTTGTACGATGTGGGTTTCTATTAAACAAACTTTCGAGTAGTAAACCATTTATAACCCCGACGAATTTCGAGGGCGAAATTCATTTTAAGGGGGGTAGAATGTAACACCCCGAGAGTTTATGAAAAATATTCTTTTTAATTAATTTCTTGTTTTTTAAGCTACACCAAAAGGAGCTTTCTCAACAAGCATCCTTGACTTGCCTTTCATTACACGCAATCACGAACTTCCTCGATAGCGTGTGTAGTACGCAATACCGAGTTTCACTAACCAACGATATGCTATTAAAATATTATTAAAACTAGATGTTATGAATAGTAATAACCACTTTTTGAAATTTTGTAAATTTGATTTTTCAAAATGGACTTCATTTTTGGATTCGAAATATCGAAATTAGCTTAGGGTGAAATTTTGGTACTTTTCGGATAACTTTCATATTCTGATGAATAGTAAAAATTACTAAATTTTAATTAAAAACATCTTTTTTAATAGAAATAATTAATAGTGATAAATTATTAATTTGAGTGGTTCTAAATTATATTTATAATATATTTTTATAATTTAATACAATGTTGCTCATTGTATGTAATTTCACATTTAAACCAGATATAAACAAGTGTCAATCTTTTGATAGTTATTATCTCTTAAAAACACACTATTTGTTTTGACGACGGGAATTAATTTTTAAATTAGTTAATGTAACTTATATGTTTTGAATTTGATATAGTAGAAATCATTTTTGAATTCATAATATCAAATATATCTTAGGCCTAATTTTTGGTATTTTTATGGAAACTTTCATTTTTTGATGAATAGTGAAACCACTAAGTGGTAGTTAAAAAACTGAGTTTTTCATAAAACATAATTTTACCACTTCTGTGAGTGGAATTTCGAAAATCCGAGAGACACGGATAATATCAAGGACTAAAATGTGGTTCAATGAGATGAAAATAATTTTTGGTGAATAGTAACTTCTTACTTTTTTCAACCACGGTTAAAAGAAAATAGGGTAATTAAGGGTAAAAATGATATTATTATTACCCTACCACATGTCCTAATTCTATTGGATAATTTTAATTCAACAAAAACCGACCTTAGGAATAAAATATGACCGTTTAAGCCCACTTGGATTAGATTAGGACATTTATTATTAATTTATTTAAAGAACGGTTAAAATAGTTAAAATCAATGTTTAATAAGTAAATCATTTTTAATATAGCGATATACATAAGATAAATTCGACTATAAATATTAATTGGAAAGATAAAACGATTTACTACATAATGATATTTTATTTGTAATTTTTATACTTTAAATAATTTTATTTATTTGTGACACAACGATGATGCAATAATTATCTTATTAATGAAATATTGACATAATTGATGTTATAAATACCCAAATAAAGGTAATTTGAGACTTTTTATGACATCCACTAATTTTATAGGTTAATATGACATGTTAGTATTGATTTTATTAAATATTTTAGAACTTATCATTCTTTTATGATTTTTACAAAAATCAATTACCAAATAGTCTCAAAATTGAAATAAAATATTTTTTAAAACAAATATTATATTATTAATTGTTATTATATTCCTAATAATATAAGGTTCGGCCAAATGACTTAGATAAGGATATATATATTAATAATACACAAATTGGGTTTCTTTTTTCTTGATATAGTATGTTTATTAACCTTATAGTATAAGAAAACAAGAAGACACCGTAAAAGTTAAATTATCTAACTTAATGTTAAATCTAAATGATAAGGTTAAAATTGATACCTAAACATGTCTAAATTCTATTGTATGATATTATATCGACCCATCCCCACCTTATATTTGAAATAACTCAATTTGGAGATATTGAAAACCGAATTTTACTTTATAATAAAATAATGTTTTTAGTTATACCAAAGGTGCCTCTCTCCTCCCTTATAAAAAGGCACTTCCTCCCTCTCTTCCTCACACCACATTGACCCTTCAAGATCGGCCATACCATGCCTATTTCTTCCCTATACTTCCCTAGAGACATCCTAGAGGTCCTGGTCTTCTTCAAAGACCAATTTTAGTGCCCCAAAAGGAGGTCTCAAAGAAGCGCTTCAAAGAAGAGGTAATGTCTGTTACCGATTCTTTCATCTTTATTTATTCTTCCACTTCTTCATCATTTGTTTTTTCAATATGAAGTAATAACATAAGTATCTCTCACATACTGATATGTTATTATAAGTACGAAACAACCCTATTTCACCATCTATCCATCCTACGGAAAACGAAATCACTACGCGTGCGTATGTACGGAATACCGTCTCCACACCGTGGTGTAATCTATTTTCCACCACCACCATACTTGGATGGGTATAATGGTGTAAATAATAACTATATATGATTATTTTAAAGTGTTATTTATTCTGAAATAGTATACATACACTCCAATACAGTCCCATGATCATGAGAACGATATCATCGCTCGTGCGTACGTACGGACTACCGTCTCCACGACGCGGTGAGATTCATTCCCCACTTTAACCATTCATGAATGATTATAAAGTATATATAATAATTAGTCATGAAATATATGACATAATAATGATACTGGATTTATGTTTATATATATGTATGTCATCTACTTAATTCCATTCAACTCAATAAGGAAACAAAAACAGCGTTCATGCGTACGTACAGCCTACCGTCTCCATGAATGGTGTATTTCTTTCCATTTACTTATTTATTATATGTATGTATATTATGAATATATATTATATATAAACCATGTTTTATATTCTGGAATTAAGTAATCAGTATCTATGTAATCATATGAATAATTACAAGTCAAAACACGGACGACAAATGAAACAATTTTACCCAAAACGCTCTTTAACATGGAATTTATAAAAGAACGGGTAATATAAAGTCATAAGTGAACCATATATGATATCATAACAATTAATATGATTCTGTAATAAGTCAATGACATTATTTATGTCATTATACAGGAGGTTCAGACACTTACGAAGTAAATCGGACCTAAGGTAAGGGAAATATCATAATCTCATTTTTATCCGAGATTGTTTATACATTGGTATTTACTGGGGTGTATTTTATCATTCACATCCATGTTTTTTTCGATATGTAATATTATTTCCATCCACCTACAATTTTTTAAATCCAATTTCACCCTTCGGTGAGTTTTTAGTAAAAGATATGAAAGGAATCTTTTGTCGTTTTTCGTACGAGGTACTTTTTTGACTTTTCTGACAAAAGTACGAGAAGAATGTTTTATTAACTTATAAGTCATGAATGGATTTTTAAAACATTATTTCCAAGATGCCTCCTTTACAAGTTTTAATTTTTATTTTTAATCAAATTCTTTTAGTTTAAAATTTTAAGACATGTTAAGAAAGGAAAATGTTTTTGAAGTAGAAAGGATATTTTCCTCAAGAATGGAGTTCAAGTGTTTTATCAAAATTATTTTCCATGTAAGATAATATATGGTTCTGTTTATATCCCTATTATTATATTGATTTGATTATTTTGTGATGGAAATATTTTTATTAATTCCTTTATCTTATATGAATTTTTTTATGATGTCATGATGTTTAAGATTCCCATTTTTATTACATGGGTTATGCTATGATGTATGGTTTATGATTTTGTGGCACACATAGAAATGGTATCATTATGAGATGGGTGGGACCTATATCTCCCTCCAAAGCATTGGGTAAAGATTTTATATCTCATGATATAGACATGGATGGAATGGCAGGTTATACCGATTCAGTGAAACAGGACTGAAACGGGGAATGAACTCGGTTCAGAAAGGGACTTTGTCCACTAAGATAGTCTTGGTAATGAGTCTTGACTAATAAGAAATGATTATCTATGATTATGTGTGTATGCCACAAAGTTTCATGTTTTAAGTTATGATTATTGGGATTACATTTCACTACTATGATTTATCCCATGTTATGATATTATGATCTCTTTTGCGGGTTATGATTTCCAAAATGTTATGTTCTTATGAATATTATGTGATTGATATTTATTTTGTTTACCCTTACTGAGCATTTGAGCTCACCCTTTTATGTTTTCTTTTCCCCTAGATATAAAGAAAGGTTTTAGGTAAGAAAAAAAAGGAAGATCTTTATGGGAGATGTTGAAGATCTTTCACCATGATTAGAAGATTATGTTTCGAGTTTCCAAAGACACTAAACTATTACGGTCCTTGTGTGTGTGCTCTTGTTATGTACTAAGTATTCCGCAAAAGTAATGTAATATCCATGTACGTCAATATTTGGGTCTCTACAATACAACTTCCTGAATATGAAATTGAAAAATTCTTTCTTGCTCATTCAACCCAAGTCATAAAACCAATGAAACACCCAACAAAACCTACCTCACCATGATTTCAAGAAAATTGTATTTCCATCCATCAATGTACGCAAAAAAATTGTATACATTGGTAATGATCTCATATTAAGATACCAATACACATTTCCGTAGATAGGAAAGCAAATTACACCCAAAATAGTTGGTGTTCCTATTAGTGGGTCAATACTCATGATCTCACTACAAAATATCACCATGTGCAAACTTCATGAGAGGATGTATCGATGATTATTAGCCCCCAACACCTGATATTAAAACATATACCGTGTTCAGTCAATAAGATATATCTAGACCATAGAACATATATTTAATATTAATGTCATTGTATCTCAAGGTTTTCACTATACCATGGGATCTTCTGTCACATTTTGATATGATAAATAGACTGTAGAAATTAACATTAATTAGTGGATGGAGAAAGGTGTACACTTTATTGGTAAGTAATCATCACATATATCTCACTATATACACGATATGGAAATCAAAAGTTCTACGTAGTTGGGTCTAGGGAACCCACTATTTCAAAACTCCCCCATCACTACAACCAATATACTAACCATACTTGTTAGCTACTGACATGATAAATATCATGTTTCTAATGTGTTTTGTCTTTAGTTTCGGGGTTTTGAGGGTTTTTTGGTAGTGAAATTATGATATATGTGTCCTTATCTTCTGGAGTAAAACCTCTCTAGAGATAGTATCCCTGAGTATATTCATTTTTTCCACAATCAAAACATGACATCTTGGAATGTATGAATATCATAATTTATGTTATGATAGTACTTTACTTAATAGGTGAAATTCCATGATGTGGAACAATTATTTTTATTTAACTGCTTCTTAGTTGCTTCTAGAAGCTACCATATACTCAGTATTTGTAGATATGGCTGCCATTAGCTTTTATGATTTTTAATTGATCACCTCTATTTCCTAACTACAATAATATATCAAATTGATGAAAGTATTAGAATTTTGTGTCCCACCATAACAAGTATACCTTCTTCTCCATATACCCGGTATATATCATTTGTATTGGTCAAAGTACAAGATGATAGTTATGACAAATTAACATTCAATAATCAATGATATAATTGTTATATGCCTTCTATAATTTATATCCTGGAAATATAAATTATTTTACATAACATGGGATATGCCATTGACCCATCACTGATGGATATGGTACTCATCTAACAACTTTAATCTCATCCCATGTTGCAAAAATGTCAACCGGAACAGATTATTCCATTGGACCTTTTCAAAAATTCTCCACATGAATTGTTCCAACTTGTATTTTTCAATATAATTAAACATTATGTACAATAGAGTAGGAACAAGAAAACTTTTAATTGAATTTGATTGATCTAGTTCCATAGAACATAGGTTGAAACTATAATTCTATCCCTGGAGAATTACTTTTAACCTGGTCTTTTCTAACTGTAAGACCACGATTTGTTTTCCATATGTTTACAAACATAGTTTTCATGGAATGAATTTTCACTACCACTATACATTGGTTGAAATAAGGAAAATATTAATCCAAAATTAATTCTCA
Source organism: Viscum album (assembly GCA_963277665.1). Classification (NCBI taxonomy): domain Eukaryota; kingdom Viridiplantae; phylum Streptophyta; class Magnoliopsida; order Santalales; family Viscaceae; genus Viscum; species Viscum album. The sequence goes on from OY728121.1 coordinate 109,292,042, forward strand.
AAGATATTTTTTCTTACTTGAATCTTGAAATAGATTTTAGAAAATTTTAACCCTTATTATTGTCTAGTGGTTTCATCATGACTTTCTGGTTACGCAGTATAGACACCTTCCACTAAAGATGATTTTAACATCCAAAGGCCAATTTAATGATAATAAAATTTGGTCGTGACATGTAAAAAAATAATGGAGTCAAGAATATGGACTGGGTATTAATAATGTAGCCTTATTTGTACTATTCTTCTACCATCCATATATCAACTCACATGAATACCTACCACAGTATTAAATTTATAAGCCCTTTGAATTTTGATACAAGTAATCCGTTATTGAATTTTTTATTTTGTTTTCAATCTTATATAATTTCAATATACTGCTTACTTGTAGGATTTATTATTTTTAATGAATAATTTATCCCCATCAGGGGTGAATATAGCACCATCACCATGGTTTCCACCTTCCTAGGTAGTATGTTTCACTTGAACATGAATCTTCCAGATGATCTTATGAAACCACTTCATATTTCAACCATTTGTGAATCTCGAGAATTTACTATGACAAAGACAATTAATATCATACAATCTCTAATAGTGTTATTTTCATTCACATAGAAATCATGTCTTTCACCTGACCACATATTTTCTATCTTAGGGATTAGTGTAATATCCAATTAAACATTTAAGATATTTAACTTATATGAACAATGTGTTTAATATAATGCACATATTTTTAAATCCTAAAAATCTTTTTGCATCTAACCAGATCATCTATGAAATAATGGATTTCCATCATACATACACATACAATATCCATATGTAATTTTAGTTGCAATATTGATTATGGGTTTTCTCGGTTATTTGAAAATAACATTTGGAAATACAATGTATTATTCTACAAGTTGTAACAATGAAACTACATTGATCATAACATTGATGTATAAAATAAATGTTTAATAATTTTTCCACGCTCCCTATTTTTATCTATGCTATTATTTTTGATGTTATCATCGATCCTCCTTATGAACATCAGTACTACAACATAGTTATGGCAATGTTCCTTTATTTATTTCTCCATGCAAAATAATCCTGGTCGATGAATGCATAGTCAATATATTATTCATCAAGCTGACTCAAATAAACTCATACTTTTTAACCATTTACATACTTCACATTACACTTCATTAATTTTTTATCATAATATTATGATTTAACATTACCTTTATCATTCCCATGTATTAGTTTATTCCTCTTGTTCAACTAACCATAGAATCTTTGTAACATAACATTATTTTTAAAGAATCTTTTTAAAAAATAATGATGTCAATAAAACCAAAGTTGCTTATCTTTTATAAGACTAAATACCATAATATGTATATTCTGGAAGTCCAAAATTATTTTTACATGACAAAGAATTATAATAACACAGCATGGTAAGTCTTACATTTAATATTCATTATGTATTTCCTTTGATTCAAGTATGTCTGAACTATTTGTAGTGTATGTTATACCACAATCAATTCATTCCTGAACTAGTAATAATTTCTCATTATGATCTAATGGCATGAGAGATTATTGTTTTGGTTATACCCAAAAATCTCTTAATCTATAATCATTCACATAGAAAACAGTAGATAAGTGTTTCTCACCGCTGACATAAGAATCACCCTTTCTCATCTACATGGAGAGGACACAATACTTCTTATAATTTTACTATACATACATGGTTACTATTTTTATAGAAAAATATGTTATTGGAAGATCGTATTCAATACCCAAGAAGTGTGTTAGAAACATTAATTTATATTGATGAACATACCTAAACAAGAAGCGGATACTTGTTTCTAATATTTCTATTCAATTCTTTTTTTAAGAATCCACGTGATTTATTTCATTATATGTGATGAAATTAATCTCCTCATAAATAAAAAAATTCACTTATTTAAAGAACATCATGAAGGTTATTTTGACATAATATGTCATAGGATTTTTTATGTTGCCTTCCAATTTATATTTCATATGAATAAAATATGGTACATTCCGTAATTTTCTTATTACTTGGAAAACCATAACTAAAATGTAATGAATCATCTACTCTAACTTATTAATTTTTTATACTTAAATAAAACTACAGTAATTTGGTGAAAATTTATAAGAATGTGAATCCATGAAATAATATAGTCTGACTTCATTTTTTCACAAATCTAGTGTAATCATCACATTCAAAACATGATTCACTTTCTCCATGCAATGTTCTTAGAGACGAGACTTCATGTAATATTGTACTTGTCATGATGTAGTGACTGTAAATAACATCAAATGTTGATGATATAATTATGATAGAACCATCATATGATAAATTTATGAGTCTCCTATATGTAATTTTTCACACACATATCCTAAGGTGTCTTAAGAGGATGGGAAATAAGAACCTAGAATTTCTAATATAGTTGTATTATGCACAAAATCATGTACTACACTCGGAGTTTCATGCTTATTTGTACATTATACTTTTCCAATATTTATAATAGTTTTATTGTGGTATTACCTGCCATTATTAACCAAATAGACATTTTCATATTAGTACTTGAGTCATGATTACTGGATTAGATATAACTGATTAAATTAATCATTAAATATCTCCCAATATTTTATAGAATTCACAGAACCCTCTATACTATAATTGAACTACCATGTCAATTGAATATTCTAATTGCAAGGATTTATGAACCTACACTAATAGTTTAAAGTCTATGGCTATTCCACTACTTGGAGAGTTCAAGGTAGTCGTTTGGGTGGCCAACTTCATTAACTCGTGGTTTCTTGATCTTTTGAGAGAAGTGCCAGCTACTAAAATAATTTCATAGTTTACTCAATGGTTTCCTCTAAAATGTTAGGAATTAAGTTATGGATAATCCTCAAAACTGTTTTAGTTATTTCATCCCACAACTCATACAATAACTCTCTGGTAGTAAGAGGAACCCTCTGCTATGGAATGATCAAAACCCTAGACACCTGATTTTATTCAAATTTGAATAGTGGAATGTTGTAATAGCAGAATATTTCTAGGAGGGTTTTGTTTTTTTATATTGAATAATGTAATACATATCTATTAATATTGATCATTTATGATGTCACACTAACAACTAAATAATAATAAAAAAACATACACCATTTCATTATGCATTTAATTATCAATTATTATATATATATATATCCTGATGTTTATAAATGCATAAAATAAAATAAAAATTCATATGGGTACAATACTACCCAACAGTCCTTGAGAATCTAGAAAATATAGGAGCATCATACCTTAGTTTAATATCGACTATTCATGTGCCTCATCCCTGTCCTATATATTTAAATCGCATATGGAGTATCGCCTTGTCTTGGTGGCGTCAACATCATGTCTTAGAGTACCACCTCATCTTTTTTGGGACCATGTCACATCTTGCATCATTTGTGATAATGTAATCTGCCTCCCCATAGAGGGATCCACATCATAAAATGTCTTTGCATGATGTATAAGGTCACTCTCATGCATGTAAGTGGAACTAGGGGAATAAATGTACATCGGGTAAAATTGGGTCTTTAGGCCCTTATACATTTAACAAAAAATAGACAAATTGTAGACTGTCAATTAATTAATGACAATCATCACACATAGTCACATTATTAATTAAACAAAAAAAACATACATGGGTCATTTCTCACTACTATTATGTAGGTAAAATGCCCAATAAAATTAAATTGCATTAATTTTGTATGATGGTTATTTTATTACATTAAATTAATTTAATAATTCAAAAAATGTAATTATAATTCAGTTCCCTGTTTAATTTAATTTTAAAATTAGATAAATTTTTATCTCGGAGTATTAAAATAATTAACCAAAGATAAGTAAATTTAATTTAATTTAATTACTAAAATTAAAATAATTTAAATAACTAATGTTCATTTATTTAAATTAGTCAGTACCCAAAACATGATTGTAGGGCCTGTCTGGGTCAGACCAAACACAAATTGGGACATATTGGGCTATGTGGGGCCAAAATGGGTTGGGACGATCCGCCCAAACCAGTTTCAGGTAGGACATATTGGTCTGGAACTCTTTGAGGCTGATTTATCAATACGAAAAAAACATACTAGAAAAATAAGATACCTCATAGGTGAAGACATAATCTCTTTGGGCCATTGTGGGCACTACATCTCAAAGGAGGTGTGGCAGAAAAATTTGGCCAGTTTCTAAATAGTGTGGAGGGAGGCCACCAGTGATATCTGACTACTCATCTTGTATAGGGAAACATTTCCAGATGTGTCGTAGAAGGATACATGGGGTCCAGAATGACCATATGTTAATTCACCCATTTTTTGATATCCATTTAATTTTTAATGTATCAAACTTCCCCTTTATTTGGGTCCAGTCCTCCATATTTTAATAACACTAATGATAAATAGGCTTCATATTTATTAATAGAAAATTATTATTTTAATAATAATAATGTATTATTATAATGTGATTAAAATAATAAAAATATATTATTATAAAATAAATTTTTTATGAATATTATTATGTTGCAAAATTTATAATTTTTCAAGTAATTATTATTATATCTGATGAATATATCCTAACTTTATTAGTCCTTTAGAATGAATAAAATTTAATACCCAATATCATACAACAAATTCGATCCAATCCAAACAATTCAAATGGTCATACCATGGCCGTTTGAAATTGGATCGACATGTGGTTTGAATCATTGGGACCGAATTCATACCCTACACATAATTGAAATTTAAGAGGATTTTATTTATCTCAAATATATGATCACTCTGATACCAAGGATGTATTCTAGGGCCCACTGCAATAGCCGATGTGATGAGGATTTTAAAATATTCATTGACAGGATGACATAACATGTCGTCACTAATTATCTGAGCTCCAATAAGGTCTGAGGATCTATCATAAATTATAAAGAGCACATCATTAAAATTATTAACATAACCATCTCATATCTGAAGCCACGATCGACTACAACTTGTCCCCGGTGATTGTTTCTTGAAGGATCTATACAAGGTTCCCACTAGATCGTCCACACATGCTTCTAAAATCCACGGGAGTGCTGATTTTCATATTTAGGGAGCTAGTTTGACGATCTGATGATGCATTCGATGTTTCGATGATCACCGCATCGAGATTCCTTTAATGTTTGAGAAAGATCATGATTTGAGTTCATGGATCAAGATTATCTCTCTCCAGAGAGCGGTATGGGAGAGATTCTCTATGTATACAATCCATAACTGAATGGATAGTTCCATGGAATGGGACACTAACCTATATTTAAAGTGGAGTTTCAAAAATACCCTGCTGGTTTCCCCAGCACCCATTTATATCAATGTCCACTAAATAAATAATTATGAAAACCTAATCTACATTAAGATTGTTTTTATTTTATCACATTCAGGTAATATATATTAAATATATTATGTGATAAAATTTATCCATTTAATTTGACTCTATATCCCATATAATATTAAACAAACCTTAAATATTAAAATAATTTTTGTTTGATAAATATGTTCTTGTATTTACTTAACATTTATATACATAAAATAAATTCAATATAATTAATTATAATTTCAATAATAATGAATTTATTTATTTATCAGTGATCAATAATTTGTAAAACACTCGAACACCTCGGTGGGTCCCACTATGTCCAATATACTTGTTCAACATAATAAGGAGGATTCTTGAATATGATATTGTGTGTGAACCTCTAGGCATTTATTTTTAAAATAATGAATAAAATCCATAAACCAACAATGGAATCTAATAACCCATCAGGGCCCCTAATGAGATCAGGATTCTCATAGCAACAACAACCAATCTACTAACACAGACTGTATATTATAATATCATTGTCATTAAATATATCATAAACCCGGTGGCACACTTATGTCATAATTCTTTATTTTCATTATTATTTTTAAATCTATCAGGATGGATTTTACCTTTATAATAATTTGTCCAAAGACATTGGAATGTGGAAACAGACTGATCTACCCGGAAAAAGAATTAAAACATCGTAAATGAGGAAGTGAAAAATCCTTTCTTGATTGTTAAACCAAATTCACACCACTAACGATCCACCGAACAAAATCTAACTCTCCATGATTTTATAACCATGGTTTTGGCCTTGCAACAATGTATGAAATCATATTATATACATTGGTAATGATCTGATGTTAGGAAACTAATACACATGTCTATAGATAGGAACAACCAATGAAAACCCACACATGTGGTGTTATTATTTGTGGGGTTTCCATCATGATATCACTAAAAATGATCATAATTTCCAAATATCATGACAAGATGTCTCTATTCTAATGATCCCCCTAGAACCTGATAGTTAAACATCTACGGTTTCTAGTCAGTAAGATGTATCTAGACAATATAACATATACTTATGATTAATTTCATTGTATCTCAAGGTTCTCATTATAACCTAGGAAATTTTATCACCTTTCAAAATGACCATTAATCTATAGGCACTACAAATAATTTGTGGATAAATTTTTTTTTACACTTTAATGGTACGTAATAATCATTTTTATGTATCATTATACATGTTATGGTAATCAAAAGTATTTCATAGTTAGGAGTAGGGATCCTAATATTTCAACCACGATCAGCTTTAGGTGTGGGAATTTTTTACATGGGGAAAGATGTACTATGTTCAAGTTGTCTTATGTATTCTTTCTTCTTGTGTGTATATTTTCTGTTTCCATATCTTCACACTTTTTCATTTAAAATTATATAGTCTCCTAATTACAACCTGAGGAAGATAGGATTCTAGTGCCATTGGATTCTTATATGCTACATAGAGTTATAACATAATTTTATGATGTCTATAAATATTAGAAGCTATATTTGGGGATGAACTACACTTTTGGATACATATTTTGTTTCTGGATATGTCTTTACAACATTATCCTTGTTGTGGATTTTCTGTATTAACTATAGGATTATTTGGACTTATTTTTGGGAAGAGATATAGTTTATAATGATGTTGGGATTCCATTAATGTTCATTGGAGGTAATTTCCCTCATACGGATTAATGGTTTAATTTTAATTGTTGACAAAAATGTCATTGAGTTCATCAGAGGATCATAAAATAGTGTTTCCTAGGGTTATGGAAGAATTCCATAATGTTATTCCTAAGGAGGTTTTTTCGTTACCATATCGATGATAAATTATGTTTTTGATCAGGGAATATCTAATTATATTCCCTATATCGATGTCACTGTAGAGTATGGAATTTACATAAGTTCTGAGTTCACCGATTAAGATATGTTTATTTTTTGTAATATGGATTTGTTTGGATGAGTGTGTCACAAATTCATGTACCTATGTTTTTGTAGAAGGACTGTTGAATTTTTCATCTATATAATTATTATCATCAATTGAATCAGGTGATAGTTATATAATTCCTCCATGTACTTTAATTTATTGAATTAATTGGTCCCATGAAATGAGAACATTGGATAATGAAAATTGATCTATATTTAAGATTTATTTAGAATTTATACGAGAAATGATGTTATTCTGAAGACTACAATATTATGTTGATGTGTGCATTATGACTTTATTATGATTTCTTATAGCTTAATAAAATCACTATACATTTTCAGGGTTATAAGTAAAACTGTTTTAGGATTGTTTAGGAATCACTTAAATGTTTTTTTACCAATAACAACCTATTTCAATCTGTGTATGATGAGGATAATGAAAAATATATGTTTTTCATTACAAAATTTATTCATCATTCGAATATATTTGGGATTTTTTAAAATTGTGAGCTATGGGATCATGAAATATTTTTCAGAGTGCATGTTATGTTCAATAAAGAGTACGTATTGTCCTATTGAAGATTGAGGTCATAGTTTCATGGGAAGAGCCAACCATAATTTCAGAGTTGGGAAGTTTCTTTAACAATTCATGTTATTACATGATATTCACAACCAATTTCTCCCAAGATTTATTTCCCATGACTTTTTTTATCATAATGAATCAATAATAATTGTACGAATAACCACTTTTTGGGAGAATAAGCGTGCCTAAAATAGATATTGGCCATCACTCATGTACAATGCTTTCTATAAGTTTGGACTCATTTTATAGGTTTTCAATATTGATTCCCATATTGGTTTTTGTTCATTCTTCTTACTGTAGTGGATAAATTACCACAATAGTACGAATTTTATTTTTTTTACTGATCATAATATCTGGATATATCTCTCTTCCCATTGAAAAGTTATCATTCAATAGTGAGTCCAATGGAATTATTCTCATAAAACGACGTATAAATTTTATTAAAAACAAGAAAAGGGTAATGTTTTAATTGATGCAATGGGATGGAAGTCACGTATTGAGGTTGTTCATTAATCAAGTGAAACCTATATAGTTATAAGGGACCAATCAATAATGAATTATGATGTTAGATATTTTGGTATTTGATGGTGTAAATTATTTATGATAGTATAATAATAAAAGTTGTAACATGTGGAGGAGTCCCTGCTCTCTATTCTGAGGTAAATGTTTTGAGAAAATGATTTTTCCAGCAAGATTCAATTTATGGTCAGTTTAGTGATGAAAAATATTGAGTGTTATCAGATTTTTTGATTTTAATAGCCATTTAAATGAGGGATATAGTTAAATTTGAGTTCTATTTTAACAGTTAGTGATACTTCCTAGCATGGAAAAGATGTACTGAGATAGAAGTGAATTTTTTCGGGGACCTAGTTTGAATGATTTATTTGAGGAGTTCTTTACTCAGTTTTTAGTCATTTAAAAGTTTAAGGTTAATCATAGTGTTCCTAGTGATTGTTTATAGCCTTTATATGTTCCTCAGTGGTGTTTTACATGAGTTAGTATCTAAAGGAGGTAGAGAGAATCTATGGAGTCTTGAATACTATAATCTATTATAGTGATCCTTATTTAACCTCAAGGGTGTGAGGTGGTCTCTAGCATGATTTTCCACCTTGTTATGCCTTTGAAATTATATCCTTCTACAATTGGATGGTGAAATAGAGTGGAATATCAAGACTCATTAACACTAATTTTCTTTGTGTATCATATATCTTATACGTTAGTGGATTATGAACCGTCTTTCATTCAAATTTTCTTAAAAACTATATTTCTCAGTCTTTTATTCGAGTAGAACCATTGTAAAATTTATATAGTTGAGCCTATTATTTTCATTGGTTCTAGAGAAGTGTTCCATAGTTAGTAATTATCTAGAATAAAGTAGAAAAAACTTATAAAAATGTTTCAGGTAATTAATTATTGGATGAAACCAACGAATGATTTTCAAAAGTAAAATATAAATCATTGGAGGAGACCTCTTATGTTTGATGTTGGAGATTATGTGTTCTCAGATGTTACTTTCCAAAGCTGGAATAAATTGTACCATCATGAGATTTTTGTTTCATAATATATTTATGACATTGGGATACACGATGTATTTAATGTGTATATGGTTATTAATTTCCATCACATTGACTATCACATAATTTAATAGAACAATATCAAGGTTTAAACCTATGATAACGTTGGGAGGATGCCTATAGTGATTTTCCACCTGAAGGAAGATGTGTTTCAGGGGGAGTCTTTTTACTTGATTTATATATTATGACAGCATGGTTGTGTGGAGGGGAGCACCTAGGAATGAAAGTCACAAATATGTGCTCAGTACCACAAGGTTTTTTTATATTATCTCATTGAATTTATCATTTTTGGATGATGTAAATTTATATATTATGAGTTTTTTTTTCTCTTGATTACTCGATGGGGGATTTTTAGTAGTTTGGGATATATCTCCCACATGAGGGTTTTTTAGTTTGTTTTTTTAGTATGGTATTTAAAATTATTCCACTAAGTGTGGTGGTTGAGATCATATTATGGAGGGATACTTGAGAGGTATTTCACAGAATAATTGTTTATAAGACCCATTTCTCTTATTTAATACCCTTATTTATTTGTGAATTATCATGTAGAAGAATCATTTGATAGGTATATCATATAAGAACCCAAAAACTAGAGCTACATTTTCATCATGTGTCTCGTGCTTTGTGAAAAATAGTGGAGCTTATAATGTGTTTAGAGCGTGTTTCAGGGAAATGGAGTACCACTTCCATTTTTAAAATGGAAACACTAAGGAGAACAAGGCTACATTATACACATTTCCCATGTTGTGTAATGTTTTATCGGTAAAATATCCTTTATAACCTAAGAGGTAATGGTGATTCATCTTAATCATAGTGTATTTTGGGATGTAAATCAGGGCGCCTTCCAAAATAATGTGTATCCATGTTTTGGAGTATTATTTGTGGCATATGAATTTTCAAGTGTTGATTAATATGGTGTAGATCTTGGAGGCTGCAACATATTGTTTTTAGGAAATAATTATTAATAGGGGGTGGTTGTTTTAGGGGTTGTAAGATATACTATGTTCTCTCCATAGGGAAATCAAGATATATATCATATATTGAAACATGGATCTCATATGTGGGGTTGAAAGGGTGGATCCATGTTCTTCTAGGTTACTCTATAGTATACCCTATTAAAAAATATATGGCATGGTCTAAGAGTGCATGATGCGGTCTTATATAAAATAGTCTTCTAATACATAGCATTCCCCCATCCAAATCCAAATTTCTTCATCTTATTTCTCAAAAACCCTATGTAGACAATGGTGTCTATAGAACTATTTTAATCCATTTAAATATATTTATTTACCAAAATCTAATGTTCGGTTCATATGGTTCCAAGGTAGATTTTAACATACAATTTATTTTTATTTTTTCTTGGATCTATATCATTTACTCATGATTTCTAATTGCATGTTGTGGTGGTTTCTTACAATCATTATAATGTAATTTTTTTTTGTTTTTTTACAGTGTTATTATACAATGTCATTATGGGTGCAGTTTCATGTGGGAATGGAGATCAGGGATCCATTTCATTTAACTATTCTCATATTGATAATGTTTATATCTATGAGGATAGTGATTTGATTCTTCTCATTCTTTTTCTCATGTAGTCATATATTCTCCATGGTATATTCATTCGATGGCAGTGAAAATAATCTTATAACGATTGATCCATACAATATAATTAAATTATTTTATTTCTCTTGGGATAACATATTGTTTCATTCAAAAATTATAATAATATGAATTTTTATTTGACATATAATCTAATATATATACTACGATTAATTGATTACATTGAAACTGATAAAAATATATGTATAATATAGTGGCATTTATATAGTATTTATTCGATAAAGAATTAATTATGTCATTTTTTTATAATTTTTTTCTTATAATTTGTTTGTAATCAAATTTATTTCAATATGAATGTTCAATTGAAATTCTCATTCTATTTATTAATTTGAATATTTAATTGATTTGATTCTAGAATTTTTTTATGTGAATAATTTAAAAATAATGATGAATGGGAATGATTCTTCTCAATTTTTTTGAAACTAGATTTAGTTATAATTGCACGTTCAATTCATTTAATATATTGTTATAGATGATGTCTTGGGTTATGAAATGTTTTAACATGAAAAAAATTAATTGGATAATTCATTGTTGAATTAATAAAGTTGTTTAAAAAGGAAAATGTTTAGGGTCGACATTCTATTCTTTTTTATTAAAACTACAGTCCTTGTAATTGAGGATATGAAAGCCTTTATACATCTGAATAATTAATTATGGGTTTTTAAGTCCAATATTATCATATTTACTTTTTTTGGGTTATTATCCATTTTTGTTTTCTGGGTATGAGTCTTTCGCTGCGATGTGAGCCTGATATGGATAATGATATATGAATATGTATGGTCATGGTTTGGGCAGTAGTTAATGACTATAATGGTGAGATTCATAAGCATATACAAAGATGGTGTTGTGGATTGAACCAGAATATATATAAAATGGGATTATTATGGAATTTTAAGTTAATGTTCTTAAATCTAGATTGTTTTGTGATATGAATCTACTGAAAGGGTTGAAAGGCATACAATCATGGTTATCTTCATTCCATTACCCACTACTTGAGGCAGCTAGATGTTATTTATTTTATCACAATTATTGACATGTATGTTTTATTTCCTAAAATACCTACAACTATTGAAATATTTGTAACATTTGACCAATCAATTAATCAATGGGTTTGGTTATTCTATAATTCAAATGAGATGGCCGTACGAATTTTTGGACAATGTCTGGATTATACCTAGAGGGCATGGACATCACATTGATGGATAATGAAATATTTCAAGGAATGCAGTTAATTGAAATTTACATAATGTTAAATGATAAATTGGAAATATTTATTTAAAAGTTACAAGATTATAATATTTTATGTTATAGGGGATCCATTACATAGCAGTGGAAGTCGAGGGGTTGATTGACGATTTCAATATTTAATATTAGGACTATTATTTTGCCAAAGTCTATTTGTGCGATATATTTTGTCCTATATTTTTAGTAATTTCATATATGAACACAACATTAGTGTTATTGTGACTGATGCCCATTGAAATCTGAGTGGGGGTTTCACCCAAAATCTAGGATGAAGAGGATGTGATGGATAACAATACCCTCTGGCCCCACTCTTTTCTCATTGAATTATTTTATGCTTCTATGACTGTTTGTTAGTTTACAATATTTGTGTATAGAGGGGTTTAATTTATTATGGTTATTTCATACAAAAAATATAACAAATATAGTATTCAATGTATTACTACATGTATAAAAGGTGTAGGTGATGATGGATTAAGGTGTCATGCTCAGGGTATGGGTTGTGATAGTTTGAGGTATTATTCCCAATGTATGATACATGTATTTATAATTTTGGTGGAAACCAAAAAAAACTTTTTCACAATATGGATATGTTATATGGGATGAATTCTTCGAGTGGAAAATAGTAACATGTTTTTATAATTTGTGTTAGGGAATTTCAGCTAGGTGACTTTTGGAGAGAGATAGAACATGGTGTATGGTGTTCGGTATGATTTGAAATACATTGGGGAAATTGTATCAGGGTTCCCTTGAAATTATTTTATCAAAATATATGATCTCATATATGATATTCATTTTGGATAGAAATCCATGGTATGGATAAAAATATACTATATGTGATTTAGTGAGGTTTTCATTTCACTCTTTCTTCCATGGGATTTTTTATGATTTCATTAGATTTTCACAAGAGGCTATAAGCTGGATCCTACTGAGTTTATTGTTATTATCACCCCACATATATATAAACTATATTTCCTATTATAATGAGAATGAATGAGATTGGGATAGGAATTAGTATATCATAGTTTTTCCTAAGCTCTTTGGGCTATGTTGTTGCAACATAGTTTATATTTTTTTGACTTGTAGTTTCCCTATACATTTTTTAGTCATTTATGTCTTTATATGTGTTTACGTAGGCAATATTTAATAGTTATAATAAGTTATTTATTTCTGTATATATATTTTCTCACTAAACTCTATGTTCTATTAGATTTTAATTCCTCCCATTTGTATGTTTATAATATAGGTAAGGCATGTTTTGGAACTAAATTTATTTAGAATTTGTTGTTCACAATATTATTTACATAATTTTCCTCATATTTGGGTACACAATATATGAAAAAGATCATGAAAAAATTAATATTTTCAAATTTTTTATTTTTTTCTTGTGATTTTATAGTATTGTTAATTTATTAAATATGATTTCTTATTATATACCTATTATTTTTTTAGTTTTGGTAAATTAATCCCCTAATATTGTGGTATAATTTTTTTTTACTAATTCTTAGCCTCTAGTAATCGATCAACATCATTGAAATCTGGTATTATTTCTGCTCATAGGAAAGAACATGTATAGATAGTAAAATATAATCTATGGTCCATAAAATGAATAGATCCAATTCAAATCAGGGGATTTTTTATCAAATATAGTATCTGTTTCATGGATTCAATCAAATATTTAATTATCAATATAATTAATATTTAATATTATTATATATTAATTTTTTGTTGGAAGGAAAATAATTTTCTAAATGTAGTATATTGACATTTTAGTGTTCATCTAAAATAATATATTTATATTAATTTAATAAATGATGTTATTATAGCTATTTTATCAATCAGTTATATAGGATAAACAGACTTGATATTTGGTAGGATGATATATCAAAACATGTTTCATAATATCTTTAAAATATATATTTTATATTTATAAATATTTACATCTTCTAAATGTAAAACATATGTCTATCTTGGATTTTATATTAAATTATTATTATGAAAGCTTATTTTAATTAAATCAATTTTTTGATGAAACAAATATGAAAAGTTTCTTATAAATTTTAAATTTGAATAATTGTGTGCATTATGTATTTCCCAGGTAATGATAACTCATATTAATTTTGAATAATGATTATATCAAATTAACACAGTTTTAAAAATCAATGAATTTAATTGAAATATATTCAAAAGAATATAAAAATAATCTAAGATATAAAATTATTTATTATAGTTGAGATGAATTTCATTATAATGGATATCAAAAATAATAGAATATTGAGAAATTAATATTTGGAATGATAATTAGTTGATTTTATTTTAAAATAGTTTGATAGTGAGATATAAAAGTTTCAGGTCTCTAATTGTTTTCAATATAATACTGCTATGAGAATTGATCCCAATATCATATGTTAAAATAATTTTATTTGGGAAAATATTTTCATATATGGAATTCAATTTATTATTAAACAAAAATCACATATATCACTATTGTGTATATAAAAAGATATTTCATAGCATAATTATTCCTTATAACACCAAAATATCTGAATATATCATCCAATTATTGCATGTATCTTGAGAGACGCATCAAAGATGAAAGGATTAATAAAATTATAACTTACTGGTGATAATGTATCAAATTATTTGAAAAAACATAAAACATAATAACAAAATCCCGTAAAAATAATTATGTATTATATAAAATTTGGGTTTATCTAGTTTATTGTTATTATTTTAAGGTTTCTTGAAATTATTCATTATATATAAACAATAAAACACAAATTTATAAAATAATTTATTATAAATAAAACATAATGGAATATCCTATATGTATAAAACTCAATTTCATTATGAATATTATCTCACAAAATATAGTACTATTAATGGATAATAATCTATGATCCTCATATAAATTCATCAGTTTATTTTGCATGTTTTGGATAGTTGGTTTCATTAATTTAAAGTGCATATATAGTTCACTCATGTGACATATTTTAGATATGTTTATTATAATAATCCACATTGAGTACACCACTTATAAATTCGTATGTGTATTTTTTAAAAAAATTTGGTGTATAATTCCCTTTATTCCAAAACAAGGGGAATAAATGGTTCCATATATATGAATTTTAATATTTTGATTTGCAATATATTTTGTGCACTAAAACAAGGTTCAAAAATGATTTGGAGATTATCATATTTATCACTTGGATATATTTTACTAATCAATACATAATATTATCTTTGATATTATATATGTATATATATATGTCATATAGGTAGTTAACATGAGTATAAATGATAAAATGAATGCATTATCTTCATTAATAAACAATATTTGTAGTCTTTTAATTATATGAATTACACATTATTTATTCATCAATATTTTTTCCATTTTTTATTTTGAATAAATAATATATGAGTCATATAATAATAAATTTATACATTTTTAGTATCCATTATATTTTTTGTTTCATGTATTAAAAAAATATGATTGTATAAATTTTTTGATTCCCTAAAAATAATATACATTTGTAATGCATAATTTTACATAATTCATCATAGTAAATCACAATAAAAAAATAAAACGTCAGACATGCATATTTAGTGTATTCATATATTAGAAACATTCTCATTGTATAATAATGAAAAAAATATATTTATTGTATTAAAATTTATACTTGTGATCCCACTAAGACATGTAATTTTATTGAAAAATCAAATCTAAATCATAAAAAAGTTTCTTATATGACATCTTTTTATAGGTAAAAGTATGGGTTGTAATTATATGTGGTACGAAAATGTTCGTTAGTATAGTCGTAAGGAAGTAATAATACTAATATAATGATCCAGAATGACAACATTAGACGTTGGATATCAGACTAAAATGATCATGAACCTCTAATATTAATAAATAACATATGAATGAGAGATGACAATTGAATACGACACATACAAAATCTTAGTATTTCTAAATAAAATTTTCATGAAAAAATAAAATTACTTCCTCTATATAGTTAATATTTACCTCATTTTTTATATGAATTTGTGTTTGTTTAACCCTATAAATTCCTCAATTTTAGTTTATATTGATCATTTTTTTAGTAATGATGTTTTTTTGAGGAAAAAATGGAAAATTTATTAATTATGAATTTTGGTTGATTTTTACCACAATTGTATGTTGGTAATTTCATTAAAAAATTTATTCTAAATTGATTAATTATTTTTCAAAACCATAATTTACATACCTCGATTTTTTATTCTAGCTTCAGGGCAGATTTGAGCATCTAGTGTATGATGAAAATCATTCAAGTAGTATAATTGTGGGGGCACAAACTATGGACCCTACCTCATTAATAGAAGCACAACTTAGTTTACACACCACTAATTGAAGTGATTTATCCTGGAATGGAATGAGGACTCATATGTTCATTCATATAAATAATTTCATGAAGTGTTGATATCATAATGTGGACATTGAATGAAATAATATAAAGGAAAATCTCTTGAACCATTATCCCTAAAAAGTAACATCCAATACAGATTGATAACTCCTACATCCTATTTTCAAATAGGATGAAAGTTTGAGTGTTTACTTGGGATAATGTTATGAACATATTTTGAAATGAAGGAAATGCATGAATGATTAATTTAATGGATCAGATGCGAAACATATTTTAGAGGACATATTCTATCTTAAAAAAATAGGAGAGATCCTCCTTAAATCATTCCAATCCATCCCATTCCATCCAAGGCACCATGGAGAGGGGAAAACATTCAATTTAAGATTTTTCTTTATATATTTAATTTTTATATTATTTTTTGATTCTATTGTAACACATACATATTTTTAATTTAAAACGTTCCATATTACTTCTTCCATTTTTAATCTAATTTCTCTATCTCTTCCATATTCAACCATGATCTCTTTTCAATTAACAACGGTGGGTGTCTAACCAGAGGCATTTCCATGGGGGAGGTTTCATGGTGTTATTTTTTATTTCGTTATGATTCAAAATGTTATAAATATTGTTGTGTTGGATGAGTGAGTATTTCACATGTGTGATGGTCATCCACCAAAAAATTAGTTTCAATTCAATTAATTTGACTTGATTAATCATTTTCCCTACATTATATTAGGAAAAACATCCATACGGTGGAGTTAGGGCTCCTATAAGGGTTGAAACGGCACATGGTGGAGCCATGTATTTTTAGAATAGAATCATAGATGGAGTTGTTATCTTATTTGAATATTAGAGGATGTGTGGTTTGGTGTCCAAAAGGCATTCTAAACTCACACAATCAATAAATCAATGGAAACTAATTTATTAATGTTTTTTCACTAAATAAATTATCAAATAGAATTTAAACAAAAAATAAATAAGGAATGAACATGTGTTATCATATCCTGGACCATGACCTCCCTTTCTAACATTCATTTTCTCTACATCAATATTTGGATTTTAAATATTCATTCCATTAATTTAATTTAATTTTTTTAAAAAACCAAATATATTTATAATCAATATAAAAACAATTAGACTACTTGTATTAGAAATTAATGATTGAACAGATTGCAATGCTCCTCTCGTGATATGGCCCTGGTCTTCCAATGGGTTGCATTATGAACAAAAAAAATTCATTGGCCATATCATATGATATGAATATGGAAAAACATGCGTCATTGGTGTGGCACTATGTAGTTATTTCAAGCACTTTTTAATAATTAACATTTTTTATAAATATTTTCATGTGTTTTATTTAAATAAAATTCATGAATAATTTCTTTTTTGATGATTTCTTTGTACAAACCTTTTTCCCATTTAAGGAGTGATAACTCATATGTTCAAGAACAAGAAATATATAATAATAAAGAGGGACTAAAAATAAGTGGGGATTCTTTTATGGTAATGTTAAATAGTTTAGAAAATTCCAAGATACAAGGATCTCATGACTTGTTTGGACAAGGATGATCGAGGAACTCTAAACTGACATCTAAAGATTCATGATCAAGAAGGATTTTCTAGTGGCCTTTCCTAATTTCACTAAATACATCGAATATTATTTGGACAATCTTGTGTTGGAGAGGCCGAAATACATACATATATCTAGATATAATCAACCCTAATAAGCATATTCAATTGATAATGAGATTAATGTCAATCCAAATCAGGTAGATGATACAATCTTGAAGACACGCACATTTAATTTCATTAAATTAATTTGACGTTCTCCCACAATAGATTTGAAATATTAATATTTGTGAGACACATATTATTCTCTATGGGAAGATGATGAAACATATATTTCACTTGTTCTGGGACACCTAGAGCTCTCAAAAGACATTCAATATTCATTAGAGGGAGTTCAATAATAGAATTAAAATGTTTCACTAGTATAAATAAAAAAGGATGATGTTCCATAATTCATCCTACCCTATCCAGGCAAGTTATAACACATTGAAAAGGGGGCAGATTTAGTGTACACTATCCATGGATCATTCTTCACCCTAAATGATTAAGTATAAGCTGGGAAAAGCAACATGTGGTTTTTTAATAAAATATTATTCATCCACCATCTAATTTTTTTAATAGATGGAACTTCCCTCAAGTGGAAGTAAATATTTTGGGCCTACTTTTGTATTGTACAAAGATTTATCCTCATATTATTAAAAAGATATTATATTAAAATTTCATTCACTTTTAGAGAATCATGAAACCCTATCCCTACTATTTTTTTATCTATAATGACATGGTCATTGTTCTTATTTGAGTTATTTTCTTTCATAGGTTTATGATGGAATAAATAAGACTCAATCCATGGAAGAGACACAAGATTCATGGAATATTAAGTTTATTTTTATTGTTTAAACATTTAGTATCCACATATTATTTTGGCCTAAAACATGTTTGGGGCTTCAATGGTTATAATTTAATACACACACATGAATTAAAAAATTACTTTACTTATAATAGAGATATAATTTTCTTATGAATATAGTGATTAGATGTTGTATAATTCAATGATAATGAAATTCAATAAGTTTATAAATATATAAATGATTAAAATAATGAATTAATATTGAATTAAAGACATATTAATCTAGAGAATTAGTTTATTCATAGAAATGAAATATCCCTACCATTTTATAGGTTTTGAATTTTGGAAATTCATGTGAATTGATTTATTATTATTATTCATTCCTTGAGTTATTTTACAATATAACCTATCTCGTTCCCCAAGGCATTTATAGTCTAATTGTATTCTATTTTATCATGATCATATTTCATGAGTGATCTTGTGACATGTCATCTTCCAGAACACTTATCTGAACTTTTTAATGATATTTTTGTAAAAAAATTCATTTAAATTGATAGAGGAATCTTTTGAAATGAATTTATATTTAAAGGATGCCTTTGCATCAAAACGTCTTTTACCTCATAATGAACATGAATGAATTTTAATAGAATACTCCATGTTTAATGGAATATTTATCCATTCCTATACTACTCGTGGTATTTGAATAATATTTTGATTATGAGGTGTGGGGTAAATAGAATGATGGAAAATCAAATGATTTATAATGTAAAGGAGAATTGTGGGGTTCATATAGTCAGAATAAATAATTTTTTTTGATGACTTCCAGAGTTTTCATTGTTTATCCCTCTATAATTAAATAAATTACAAATAGAAAAAAAATATAAAAATGGGTCGTGATATGGGAAAAATAAAAAATAATCATTTTCAAAATCGACGATCTTTTGATTTTATGTGGTTAGTTGATGGATGTGAGGTTTGATATAAGCATATATTTCCAAAAAATGAAAAAAAGTTAAAAATTATAAAAATTATATTCAATAGGGTTCCCAAATAATTCATTATGCTTAATTATATCATTATTTTACTTTTATTTTTGGGGGAAGTTGGTGATTCTACTTTGAAGGGAAAAATTTCATTACACATCGTGATATGATTCAATAAACATTATAGAATAACCTATTCATAGAGAATTAATTTTTAATGTATAAAATACAACAATCCATAAGCCCCATTGTAATTTGATACATTATTACATGTCTTAATTATTTTACGTGCTTTTTGACTTTACAATGTGGATAAAGTAGATCATATACAAACCTATAGATATGGAACATGTTCTCGTCTTATGAGAATAAATCCACCTGAATTGTACCATTATTAATGAGACAATAGAATCAAATGTGAGGTAATGGAGTATATGGAATATTTAATAATTATTAATTGAAGATCATGAATGAATTAAAGGAGAAGTTCCATCATTTTTCAAAGGGAAAAGGAAAATACCTAAATAAATTTTTTCTTTGAAAAGTGAATAATTAAATTGATCCTCTTATGGTTTTTTTAATATTTGATTCGAATTGAAATATTTTTGATTTTAATACTTTCAAATTTTAATATTAGTGACACTCGTTCCCTAAAAAATATAATGATGATATTTTAAGTTCGATGGAATGCATGGTTAAAGTGTTGGGGAATTTATAGAACTAATATTTTCTTCAATTTTGATATGCATTTCAATAATTTTAAAACTCCAAATTTATAAATTTGATCTTGTAAGGATCACTTTTTCATTTATGATGTGTTTTGATAAAAAATGTGAAATGTGATTAATTCAAGATTTTTTATATATTTTTACCATAAGTGGTATTTTGGTTTTTTTTTAAAAATGTATTCTAAATTGAGTGATTCATTGGGATTTATTACTGATAGGGATTTAATTTTTTTATTTATTTATGGACTCATAATTAATGGAATGAGAAATCATATTCACATTCATAAATTTAAATTCACGATGTTTTGAGATCATCAAGATGGCCTTTTATTGAAATATTTGGACACAAGCATTATAGAACATTCACCTAGAAAACATATCAGCCAAATAAAATTTCAGAGCTCCTATATCTGGTGTCCAATTATGATTAATAATTTAGGGTGACAAGAGGAGACAATTAAAAATAGCTTTTATATATGAGGAAATGCGAGAATCATCTATTTAATGGCTTAAAAGATATATATTTCATATATATCATTCTGGATCATAAAAGGGGATAGATCATCATTCATAAATCATTAATTTCCATCCAATTCAATATGGGGCACTAAGTAGGGGAGTCCAATTGCAATTTATTTTTTTGTGCTATATTGTACTTTTATTTTAGTCTTCATTTCAATTGTAATGCATTATTATTGTCTAATTAAAGTGCTCCACTATTCAACTTTCATCCCAATCTAATTTTACTATCTCTTACATCTTCTACCATGATATCATTTCACATAGAAATAGAATGTGATAAACCTGAGGAATGTCCTTAAAGGAGGTTTCATGGTGTCCATTATTATTTCTCTTCCTATAAAATTGTTTTAAGTCTATTTATGGTGCATGTGAAGATATTTCATGGGTGTGGCAGCCATCCACCATGACATTATTTTCAATTGAATTTATTTTCTTAGATTAATCATATTCCTTCTATTATCTTAGGTAAACCATTCGTACTATAGATTTTGGTTTCCCTAAAGGATGAAATAGAATATGGCGGAGCTGGGTCTTTTTGGAATAACATTATCGATTGAGGTGTTATCTTATATGAATATTTCATGAGGTATGGATTGGTGTGTCAGAGGCATACTATAATCTCACAGTCAATAAATAAACGGAAATTAAATAATTAATGAGGTTTCAACAAATTAATAATAAAATTCAATTTAAACAAAAAATAATTAATTAATGAACCCACATTATCAAAACTTATACTAGGTCCTTTATTTCTAATATATATTTTATCTCCAATAGCATTTAGAATTTAATTCATCATTTAATTATTTTAATAGAATGTTTTCCAAAACCAGAATTTTCGTAATTAAAATATAAATAATAATAATAATTAGACTATGTGAATGAAAAATTAGTGATTCAACTGAAGATGATGCTCCTCAAGTGAGATGATTGCGGTCAGCCACTTTGTTGCATTATCAGTAGAAATATTCCTTTTCCACACCCTACAATAGGTGTGCCTCGGTCATAACATAGAATTCATGGATAGATATTTACAAAACAAACATAATAATCCCATAAGATATAAATCACTACATAATGAATTATAGGGAATAAAATTATAGGCATATGAAATGAACTTCCCGCATTTGGACTCCAAATAAGCTGAATATTAGTTTTAGTATGAGACATAAAGCCCAAATTTGTTAGGGAATGACATGTTGACTATCACCAATGGTAAATCATCAAACATATATTGAAGTCCTTTTTATGAATAAAAGTATACTAAAAAAACCATGAATAAGTAATGCATTAACAAATATCAATATATGAATAATGAATGTAAATGATTGTCATGTTTTGTAATGAGTAGAAATTGATGGATACAAACCCAATATCTATAAATACCGTATATAGATCATGGATGGTATAATGAAACCTCCTCTACAAACAAGTCAAATATATACATATCTATAGAAGTGTAATATCACCACTACAAAATAAATATATATAAAAATTTTATAAATTGGGGATAAAAACAATACTCAGTATCCAACTCATTGAATATTTCATGATTATTTATGAATAAATTATACCAGTGAATCCATGTATCTAATAAACATATATATACAATTATTCCCAGAATTCTCCTAAACATGAACAATCCAGTCACATCCCTTTTAAAATAAATAAATGTACATTTAAATTTCATAATATATATATATTTATATAACTACCACTATAATTACAACGATCACAAATCCACATCATAGTAGTTTTGCAATTGTATGGACCTCACATTAGATTTATCTCCAATATTTAAATATCTTTTTAGAAGGAACATTAATATATATCAATCATTATAATGATTTATATATCCCCACCATTGAACTCACTAAAATATATATAATTTTCCCAATGTTTTTCTAGTTGAAAATTGAACATTTTATGCTATCACTATTCAGTTGTTAGAATATATCAACCCTTTAGGAAAATCACTAGTTTTTTCCAACCCCTGGGTACAATCCCACCAAATTCTATAAATACTAGAAATTTTCCACACTTATGGAATCTGGTTGTATAATGAGGAGTCTACCCTCAAGGTATCCCTCCACTAAAAAAATTATTCCCACCACTACATGTCACATATCCTTATTATGAATTTTTTGATTTTATGAATGTAAGCAGACTCGTTTTGTATTATTAAGGAAAATCTCTCCGAAAATCCCCAATATAATTCAAATTTTAATAAACAATTCATGTTATATTCACATTTTCTAACCCAATCATTAAATTCAACATCACATCCTAATTCACCTCGTAATCAAACAACCTATATACTAACTAATCACTAGTTATAATGTAGAAGTCACTATCACACATTTTGATTGATTATGAATTATCTAATCCATTTATTTACCATGCTTAGGCCATCACATATTTGAAATATGTGGATTATATTGTCACATATCGAATATATATCACTTTCTCCCTTATTCCAACAACAATTATATTCCAAATGTGTCTAGTCACATTTTTTATATGACATTAGACATATCCCAGTTATATACTAGAATCATTACATAGCTAAAAATTGTTACATTATACAATTAAAAAAAGGACACAAAACATTTCCCACTATTTCAATATCAAACCACCATATATTCACACAATAAAGAGTAATATAGGGATATAATGAGATTCATGTTCCATTAGGGTCATAATTTCAATAGATAGACCTCATATTTCAAAATAATTAGGTTCTACTAACCATACTACAAATGGAATATCCCCATGAAAGTGTCTTGACCATATAGTAATACCACAGACATAGGTAACTCACCAATAAAATAGTACCTGAGCACTATAATATGGAATGCACCATATCATATAAGGAATCATACCATATAACAATCTACCATTACACCCCCATATCTAAATAAGACCAACATTGTTTTCTAGTAAATGTGGCATGACATCCATTCTTTAATCCAGTAGCCCTTAGAAGGGTTCAAAAATTTCTTCTTACGACCTATAATTTATTTCCAATTCACTTTAACTTTTCTATGATTTATTATAATATTCTAGACAATTAAAATATCTCAATAATAAAATTATGGAATGAAAAACATGAATTTTACATTACAACAAAATATATTTCATTATTCCTTATACATTTAATTTTAATAAATCAATATAAATATTTCATCAAACAATCCCACATTCTTCATCCTTGTAGAACTTCAAAAATAAAAGATAATTATTATCTCTAATTTTATGATTTATCTACCTAATAATGAAATTTTTGACAATGTAAGAATTTAAATTATTATTAACAGATGAATTATTTAGTCATGCTCAGTTAATTCCATAATGAATAAAATTCAATGATCCTCTAACGATCAGTATTGATCTCTAATTCAAAAAAATTCTTTATTTTTACTCTTTCTACAGACCCATAAATCTGTTTTATTCAATAATAATAAAAATTATAGAATCGAGTCACACCTATATTGTAAAATTAATTCCGTTATCTAAATTTCATCTATCTATTTCATAATCCCACTCATTCATTCCATAGATGTCCATATATTAATTTTTCTAAAAACATTCCATTAAGGATTATAATTAAATTCGTCATTTTAATACCTCTATCAAATTATCAATTCGGTTGAAAAAAATTCACATCCCTCCATCCTATAGTAATTCAATATTAATTAGACAACATGAAATATCTCCAACGCAATTTTAATTTTTTAAATAAACATAATCATTTAAAATATAAATAAATGAAAAAAATGATATTGATATTTCACTGAATGAAAAAAAATCATGGGTAGATATTTTTACTAAAGATAACAAGAAAAACATTATTCAATGGTAAACATGACATCATGAACATGATAAAATATTTAAAAATCTTTTTTTTAAAGACAAAAGATAATTTTTTCTTGAATAGAAATAAATCTATAATATTTCAAAAAAAATTATTTTTATAGATCCATACTTTCTACTTATAAGATATAATTATATACATATATCTATTCATCACAAAAACATGAAACTGATCATAAATTCATCAAAATTTATTTCCTAAAAATCCCAATAAACAATAGGTTATATATTAAATTTCACAAAGAATAATAAAAATCATCCAAATAAATAAATTTTATGGTACTATAATGTTATAAATCATGAAAAATTAATTATTAATAATAGCTAAATATGTGTAACATAAAAAGTAATTGACCTATTGAAAACCATTTCAGAGGAAGAGAATAAATTATGTAACAAATATGAAGAGATATTGTTTTCCAATATTTTATTAATAAAAAAGAATGTATATATAAATACATTACAATAGAAGTATAATGAAATGAAAATTTTTTATAATAAAAATACAATAATTATATAATTAAAATGAGTATGGATGTGTAAAATAAAATTTTTTGATATTAATCGACTATGAAAGAATTTTATTGAATGATAAAAAGAATATTAAATTATAAACATACTAATTAATTAACAAATAATTTAATTATGCATGAAACTAAAAAATGCATAGGGGATAATATATGATATATCTATAATATTTAAAACAATGATAATTTATTTCATAAGTAAATACATAATCAAAACAATATATAATGAATAAAATATATTACCTTAACTCTTAACTACATCATCCATACTCAAAATCCATACATAATAATAATATATTTAATAAGGATATATTTTGGAATCATATTTAAATTTATTATGATTACAATTAATCTAAACAAGATATTTATTAAACTTTTAAAGGAACAACATAATATATTTTGGTCATCCAAACCCATATGGTCCAATTATTGCATGATTCATATAATATATTCTTATCAAGGATATGTTTTTGTTCATATATAAACTATAAATAGAATAATCATGGTTCCAAAATCATAATATAAGAAATATTTTTTTGAACAAAATACATGTTATAGATATTACATATATTGTTAACTACTAAGTAGTAGATTATTTTCTCATGTCTGATTATTTATTCAACAATAATGAATTATTTTAATAGTGGATATAATTTCTACCATAAAATTAATAAATAATAAATAAATAATATTTTCAATAAAAACATTTGACATCTATATTTATATTTTTATAATAAATCATGAATTATAAAATAAAAATATTATAGCATTATTCTAGTAGGTGGTCAATTTAGTCTAAAACTGAACATGATTTAATGAATGAGTAAGCATGAATAAGTAGGTATATTATTATAATAAGTATTTGATATAATAAAAATTATTTTATTTATATTTCATTATGATGATAAAGGTGATTTGTGAACAATGAGGATGATAAGATAATGGAAATTTTTTTAAAATAATTTATTGCATATATTAATGAAATACCTTCTTATCGAAATAAAAAAATATTTCATTATTTATTTAGGACTTAATTTTGTAATCGAAAACATCCGAAAATGGGGTGAGAATTAATTTAATGAAATTTATGGGTGAATCTAGAGATGAAACTAAACATTAATACATAATTGAAATACTTATAGGGGTTCATTTTATAGATAATATTCAATGTAATCTCTACAAGTACAATTATATTATGTTGAAAGAGTCCAATATAGTGGAATAGAGAAATTGGATAATGATTTTCTAAAATGTAGAAATGTATACTAATTTATTACATCATTATAGGTTTTTTTACTAGAGTAAAAAAATTAGCATAAAATTTTTGAACCATAATTCATTAGTAGAACAATTAATTTTTTCCATTTAATTATATGGACCATCTATAAAAATTTCATTGTGTTAACTAAAAATATAAAATAAAATTCATAATATATATTCAAAAAAATATTAATAATTATAAGTGTAATTAAATCATATAAGATATAAACACATTTTCTTAATGAATCAATTTTTTGGAAAATTAAAAATCATAGACTTATTTTTTATCAATATATAATTATTTGATATATATAAATTTATTATTAAATGAAAATTAATATGGGAATGATAAAAAATCACTGTTCCCTTTACTATATAGACTACAATATTAACCTTGTTTAGATGAAATTATATAAGTTAATGATGAATGATAGTCAAAATCAATTAACAATGAAAATTTAAGATCTTTATGTGAAATAAGTATTCTAGAATTACATGGGGTGGGGACTGTTGAAAAATAATACACAATTTGATAATGTGGATTTCAGATCCAATCTATTTGCGCTGGGTATTTATTTAATCATTCTATGAAGAATGGATTTCCCAAAGATTAAAATAGATTTTTGGAACAATTGATGACAAATTTTTTCCCATTTAATAATTTTTATGACTAATAATTGTAAACAAGTTCATACTCATATTCATTAGATTTTAATTTTTAACTCGTGGATCCACAATTAAATTTTAGTTCAAAATACATAGTAATTTTTGGTTTTATTTGTGTGAATGTGTATTCATGATGACCACACTCTTGACCTATCATGGATCCCATCCCGTCAATATATCATCATCAAACAGTTGGCATGCCTCTTTATTGATTTTTAACATATTATGTTTGTAGATAAAATATTTTATGACTTTTTTCATGAATATAATTGATCATGTATTGTAATATTACTAATAGTATTGGTTCACTCCATGAATGGACATTCAAGATGTCAATGGAATCCAGAAGTAATCCTTGAATTTTCTTTTATGATGTTAAATAGGTTCATAAAGACAATTTTAAATTAATGAAATTAATTTTAATTGGCATTCCTTGTTTAGGTGATGTATTTTTCAATGTACCTTCCAATCCTATAGTTCATTCCATGAATCCTAATGTAACACCATGAATATAGTAAATATTATCATATTTAATATCTTGCATGATGAAAATTCCCAATAGTAATATTTTACACATCCACCAAAAACCCTAGGATCTCTCTAACAATATTTTAAACTCAAAAAACATTCTTGATCATCTATTAAATGCATAAATACCCATTTAATCACACACACTTCTAATCGGGTATGTCATTTCCAAACCGTGATCACTTCCATTCACTTTAGCATAAGAAAAATCAATTAGATCATTGAAATACTAGATGGATATAATGGTTTGGGAATTATATAATGAGGTTACTAGTGATCATTTATATAATAATTTTTCATATTAATGGATTTTTTTTACAATTTTTTTTGTATTGGACATTCCTTAGTGAGATGATTATGTTGTAACTTTTTTTCGGTGGGTTCCTCTTCCAACACATTCATTGATTAATAGAAAGTTCAATGTAGAAATGTTTCTTGGATTGAACGTTGCTTTCGGACATGGATGGATACAATTTCCATGATCACCATTATTTTAGTTATGGTATAAATTTCATGAATTTAATACTTGTTTTTACGTGTTATTTGAATGATAATTGGAATTCATCTCTAACACTGAGGAACTTTTATCTTATTCTGGACCACATGTGGTGTGTGTGTTTGTGTAATCATAACACATGATTCATATTTCTCACTTGTGGATTATAATTACATTTAATTATTTCATTATATGATGGATTTTTTATTTTTCATTGATATCATGTATAATAAGTTTTCTTCGTTATCAACAGTTGGTGGTGATGAATGTTGGGACCATTTTTACTGTCCCCTAAGAGGGATTTGTCACACATCGGTCTACATTTACATGGGATACTCCAACTGATAATATGTACCAAACATTATTTAGGTCTATCTACTATAGGTGTATATGTTGGGTTTTTATCATTACATCTTATAAAATTGTTCATACATTGTAAGACATGGTCTCTACTAGATTTCCTTATCTTTTTGTGGTGTGATATTTTGTTTTTATATATGTCACATAATTAATTTAATGTAATAAACCTATTTATAATTTTAGTGGATGTTATTTTCTATTGTTGATGTCCCATTTATTCTTAAAATCACACAATACATTGGTATTTCATCAAACATTTAGATTTCAATGAAATAGATCATACTATTATTTAGATCCCTATGGGGGATGATTTATCATGTTATATAGAGGATAAATATGATGTTGGATAGACATTGGGTTAATGTTGTTACTTTAATTTTTGGATTACTCAGTCATTTAATCCTTTTTTTGGGTTCATTTATATAGCATTCAATATTAATCTACATGGTTCAGGTGTTTGTAAATAATTAATACTACCATGATCATTATTATTTTGTTTATTATTTATTATTTACTCTTATGAATCTATTTTTATAAAATGATGTATTCTTATGATAGGGGAATATAATCCCTATGATTATCCTTACATCTTACTACTAAATAAAAACCTAATGCGTGTAGGTATGAACCCATGAGGTCAATTGGAACTCTGACGCACACTCAGTAGTTCGTTTCAGGGTGTTACACAATGGTCATAAAGTAACTGGGTTTGTTAAAATATCTATTCAGTTTGGATTTATTTCTTAATGGGTAGTCTAGAGATAATATGTTTGTGACAAAAGTAGGGTAACTATGTTGTTGGCTTTATAACACTATGAAACAGAATATTGATTTATAATACTTTGGGAAAATAATTTTTTACTGGATGATATTACCATTGATTAAATTAATCCTGAGAGAGGCATGAAGTGGTGATATATTCATTTGTTTATTTTTTCTACTTTCATGAATCATACATAGAACATATATTCTCATTCCATTTGTACATTTTTATTTAATTATATAAATCTCAAATAATAAACCCCTATAAAATTTTGATAATTTGTGTTAATATTATTGTATTATATGATCGAATGTATATGTGAGTTTCCAAATAATGTTCATGTAGTATAGGATTGAATAGTGTTTTATGTATTTATAAGGGATTTATGCCCCGAATTTTTTATATTCTCTTAGTTCGAACCTCACTATGAACCATTCTATATTCCTGTGTTTTATGATCAAACATTATATCAATATTGTATTATTTATAATTTTTTTTCCTAGAATATTATGATATTATTCCTTATCCGTGTATCCCATAGCCAGTTACCCCACATTTTTTAGAGAAGGATATGCCTGAGATCATTCCCTTGGCTTCTTCAATAGGTAATTCAATAGAAATAGTCAATCTTGGAACCATTTTTCTAGTAACATTTTCAGATGGGGGATCCCATATTGGATGGATTATGAGAGTGAAATATATACATGTTATCTAAGTCTAGCACCCATATCCATCCAGGGAACCATTGGAAATTTAAATTCAAGGAATTTTATCTGGGTTAATAAGAGGGAAATAAACTAGTTTGACACCACAAAAGACTATATGGTTAATCTTGTATCCTAGATGCTTTAAACAATAGTCAAACGATGGTGGGATATGATGCTGCAGTTCATTAAATGCCATGTGATGACAAGTGCGCCATTTAGGGATATCTTCGTGGAGGTGTTCTCCTAGGTGATCTATAAGTAGACCTTGGTCAGGTGTTCATGGAGCTCCGTCATGTGTTGATGATAGTGTCCACCTCCATAGCACACTTCATAGAGCAAATTCACATTACACCTCTTTTTGAGGGGAACAAGGAGAACAAGTTGTTAATTTTTATGGTTGGAGGTCACCCAGATCTAGATATTGTGGTCCAATGTTTTAATTTTCATTTCATTAGAAGGAAATTAAGATCAAAAAGGGATTTCAAAATGATCGTTCTAGTGATATTGTTCCAGTCATCAGTGGATCAGCAGTTACCTTCTACAATTTGGTCTCAATTGATTATTTTAGGAACAAAAATGGTTGTTAAATGAATGATCCTAGGTTGGTTGTCGGTAGTTGGAGATTATTATGGTATTTAAAAATCATATAGGGGTGACTAATGTTCTATATTCATAAAATAATGAATAAAGGGACACTATTTTAATTGAATTTATGTAATCTCTCATGGAATGTATCTTCTATGTCGTGATAGTGCATATAAAGTCGGTTTTTTGATAAATAATGGAGAATTCCCTAAAAAATTCCATGTATAGAACCTCATTAATAGTGATAGTGCACACAAGGGTTTGAAAATTAGGTGACTTATTAGCCTCAAAAATATCAACCTCTCATGGACAGTAATGATTATGTCAATGATCATGATATTATTGTTATTATATTGGGATCTTCATTTGTGTGATGTATTTTTCAATTTCTTCTAAAGAGTTGTTTCTTTGATTGAATCATGAGAATATCATTCATTCATTTTTACATATGTTGTTTATGTATTATAAATTCCTATTATATTCACATCCAATATTTGGACTATTTTTAAAAACCAGATAAGGAATGTGAATCTTCATTATATCGATCCAAAATTTTATATGGTCATTTCCGTCATTTTGATTGATTGTGGATAGAAAATTATGGAGATGAAATGTTTTGACATGATCATTTTCATGGACTAGATGACCATTTTTCATGGGAAATGTAATATTATTTGATAGCAGTTACCTTTTCATCACGTATGGGGTGATTTTTGGGTTGATTAGTGAATGTTGCATTGATAAATCAAGAGGGGGACTAAAACCTCAAAAGAGATATGTCTTGTCCAATGTATTGGCTAGTATGATCTTCAATGTTGATTATGAAGTGACTACTTCTTCTTTTTATCTTGTGGTAAACCTATACTAGGATGTATTTCCAGAATACTTATCAAGGATAACTCAACACAACATATTTTAGTTTTAGTTCAATATGGTATTTAGAGAATAACCCTTGTTGATTCCACCGTATCATAGGATATAAACATTATTGAATGTGATCGATGTACAATAGGATAATATATAAAAAAGGGATTCATTAGAATGATCACTTCTGATTATACTATTTTGGTGTTGTTTTATATGATTGTAAATGGTAATCTGAGGATATGTGTTGACTAATAGAAAGTGATTCAGATAATAGTGAAATAATTGTATAGAATTTCATGAATAGTATATTTCACCAATAGTTCTATTCAGTTTTCATTTTGTTTTTTAATGAATTAATTATATATTCTCGGATTCCATAATCACATTCAATATAATAGGATATTATTTTAGTATTCTTCAAGAAAATTGGAGTTACAATAAGTACTTGTGGTGTATCTTTGTGATATATGAGTTATTATTTCATTAAAATGTGGTTTCATATGAATGGATATTAAATGGAATAGTGACGATCAATTCTGGCATGTCATTGGAATGATTGATGAATATATTTCAGATTTAATGATTTCAATGATTTATAGAGTTCTATAGGAGGGTCATTGATTACATCCCTTACCTAGAATAAGCAATTGAATTTCTCACACTAGAGTGTGTCATGTTCTAATGGACTAATTTTTTAAGTATGATTCCTAAGAGATGAATAAACAATTGATTATATCACTTATCATTGCCCTTATTGTGTAAAGAGTTGGCAATGCAGTGTACTCTCATGCGTCTATCCATGAAATGGGAGGTATTATGATGCCTAGTGGTATGGTAGTTGATTACGGATCTCATAAACAATGATCCTCTAGTTAATATATCCCAATAATGTGTTGTAGTTTTTGGTTGTAGTCCTTGAGATGAAATATTAGTGAAACTACCGCTATAGTCATATATTAATTATGTATATTGACGATACAAATATATTGTATAAATTCTCATATCAGGACCTAAATCATAATAAGAGGTGTTTGGAAGAGTATATATAAATTTTATAGTCTAATATGGTGTATTATCCTGGAAGAATTAATGTGATTGAAGATTGAGTGAGCCGAATAATATAAGATCTGGTAGAACATACTTCATAAGATGGATATATGGTCATCGATTTATTAGAGGAATGGAAAAGAAGAATTTTTGGGGATGGAGAGGAAATGGTTTTTTCACACTTATAAATCACATAATTATCATTTCAATGTGTGAATCACAATCTAGAGAAGGATATATAGTGTACTATGGGGTTTTGGAGGTTGGAATATAATGGCTCTAATTTTAATTTGGATTGGTAAAAACCTAAATTTCTTCTCAAACATGCAATTATTATGGTTCAATATTACATGATAGTGGATTTGTTAAGAACCTATAATTGTTTGAAGAAAAATTCAATTCATATTAATAAAAGAAGTGTCATGCCGTAATGAAACTATTATAGAGGACTGGCATGAATAGACACATCATAAGTGTTTACCTCATTATTTTACATATAATTGAATTAAAGAAGTCATAAAACAATATTAATACTCTATCATATTCATGATCATTTGTGGAATATGAATGTGATTAATATAGGATTTGTGATAGGGATTCCTAGGACAATGAGATGTTAATAATTCTTTTGGATGATATGAATCTATTGTCAAAGGTAGCTCACATACTACCAATCAAGTAAATAAACTATGTACATGAACTCATAACACCCTATTTTAAGTAGATTTTGATTATTCATGGTGTATCTTTGATTGTGTAATTTGAAATAAGGACATATTTACATCATGGTTTTTGCATGTCTTACAAAAGGAAATCGATACTCACTTGAAATTAAACCCTACCATTCATCCTTAGGCAAACTGATAGCCAATGTAAATGATCTATACATTAAAGGATATTCATTGATAATGTTTTCAAATTTTTATAGGATATTAATATGATCACTTTTATTTTATATATTTTACTAACTACAAAAATGGTCATTATATTTTTAGATGGTTTAATTAGTAGTTCTGATTGAGTATCCACGTCGTTAACCACTCTTCAAAAATATAGAATGTAAATTGTTTTTTGAATGAGAATGATAAATGAGAAATATGACTATGATAAATTAATTTTAAAATGGTTGGTTGTTGATAATAATAAGTAATTTTTTGATCCCAACTAAATGATTTGGATGTTGGTGTTCTCTTTTGGAGACATTTTTTTTTCTAATGGGTGTCCCCTTAGATTGAGAATAAACAACTAAAGTGTAAAGATAATATGAAACCATGTTATATTTGTATGTTTGGGATCAACAAATTTATTGAGACAGTTCCCTATTTTTTGAGCATCATCCCCAGTCTCATAACAGGTTTATGTTTTCCAAGTATCTCAGCTTCAAAAGTACCATCCCAATCAAGAACATGTTCTTGTATTTGAGGAAGTTGAGTGGGAACAATATTCATATTTCATTGGAAAACTATTTAGATACTGAACTACAGTGAGAATGTGCCATGGGGAAAACACGCCCCTTAAGTCTTTTGAATATAATGATAAACATTTTGATGACGTGAAATGGGAGTGTGTGATGAACCATTTGGAATATTGGATAGAGTTGATTGAGAAGACCATTGGGGAAGTTTATTAAGGATGACATTTTATTTGAAGGGTAAATTCATAAAATCATAAAACTCTTGGTATTCCTATTTTATTATTTTATCTAAATAGGAGTGTAATTAAATGTTTTGAGGCTTTTTATTGGAGTTTGAAGAATGATATGGATCAAAGGATTGAATTTTGGTCTAAATGAGATGTTGATAATATGAATGGATATTCAAAACATGAATGGATTTTGGGGTGAATCTATTAATCTATTTTAATAATTTGAAATAGTTTTAGGGTTTAAAATTTTTATTCAAAATATGAATTACTTTTCATGTTTTATTCTTAGGTAGAATTTTATTTATGTATCATCTAATACAAATGTTTATGATGTTTAACATAAATTCACATGGTGAGTATATATTATTTTATAATATTTAATTTCATGAATTAAATAATTCATATCAATTTCCTTTATCCTCCCTCATGAATCTAAGGATCTCTTTATATATTTATTGTATCAACCCTCCCATTTTGTATCCTATCATTGATTCCCAATGGCACATTCAATCATTGGTCTCCAATTTGTTATGTTATTCTTCTATGTTGATCAATTATATTCCCTTTATCATAATATAAATCATTTCTTATAATAGATATCTTGGTTATATGAAATACTTTTTTCATGATCTAATAAGGTTTTTAATGATTGTTGATACAATAGGATTCAATATTAAATTATTTGTTTTCTCTTGAATATTTAAACCATCATCTTTGTCTACAGTTGATCATACATGTTGTGTTAATCAGTTAATATCCTTTTTGTTAGGGGTTCATATTCTAACACAATCATAGATATCTAAAAAAGATATTATTAGAAATTGTTTTGGATTGATTGGTTCTTATCGACATAGATTGTGACCCATTATTTTTCTGTTAGTTTTGACTCTATGGTAGGAATCCCTTGAAGTTAGTGTTGTTTATACAGGTTATTAGAATTATAATTAGTATATATGTGTATACATTTTAAACAAAAATCTAAATCATGGTCACATGAGTTGTGTGTGGGTATCAATGACATGTTCTTGAAATTTATAACATGTGGATTTTGTATATTATGATTCATTCTTAATATGGTGTGATTTTGACATGACATTTCTGTCACGTATCATATGTGTTGTTATCTACCATAAATATTTGTGTATTCTAATTGAGATCATTTGGATTATCCCTTAAAAGGAATGTTTGATAAATTATTCAACATGTTCTTTGACTATTTTAACCTATATGAATTGTACACTTGTTTACGAGATACATCCTTGTGAGGGATTTGTTGGGTAGATAAATTCAAATTCATTAATCATAGTTCTAAATTAGGAAGTTAAAGTCTTTGGGGACACATATTCTGTTGTACTTGTTTGATTTATTGTAGTCATATCATTATTCCTTTTACTTTCATGTCATTCACTGGGATATATAATGAAATAATGTTAAAATCCATTTGTGGCATCCAAATGAGTCTTCTACACACAACACACTATAAAACATACATTATCTTATAGTTTTCAGGAATTGTGGTCTAACAAAGAAGATGGGAATAGTGCATAATTATTGATATGGTTGAATGGAAGAGGTAGATAATGGTGGATTGACCTCATGCTTTTTATTGTTTCCTTAATTTTAGGTTTTCTCAATCTTTTCATAAATTTTTTAGATTTCTTTAATTTATATTACGTTTCATATTGATACAACGTGAGTTGGTATTATATCCATTTTCTATGTTACGTTAATGATTGTTGTTTTATTTATTACTTATTGGTCATCATGATCAAATACTTGGAATATTATTTTATTAGCTGATATATATGGAATATTCCACCCGTTACCATACTATATCCGTCAGCGTAAGTCGTAATAAAATTATATACGGGGAGTTTCACATGAACTTGTGTGGTTCTCTAGCTTCGACCTAGTGGTCCTAGTTTATGTGTTACATGCATTCCTAGATGATATTTTGTTCACACAATACCAAGATCCAAGATAAAATAATTTTTTCATGCCATCAAAAAACCTACATAGTGTACTAATGTTATGTCTCATATTCTATACCTCCTGTTCACAAAATATTCCATGTTCACATCGATCCACACTTTATTCCACATACACCCAGTCGCTTACATGGTCCCCCAAAGTGGTTAAAAATATAAACCTAATTACAAAACATTTATATTCAAATAAAATGACCCTTGTTCCTTGAATTTCTACACCAAGTCTGACCCCATGGAGATTGTACACCACTAGTGCATCTGAAGTCCTATATCTTGTTCCCTAACCATCCATAGAGTCCAATAATTTATATTCAAATTATATAATATGTGAATGGGATATAACTAAAGGGTGATGTAATATGGTTTTTATGTTCCGATGAGGTATATTCATGACCTTCACTCAAATACACTCATCAGGGATACATTTCAAGCTTCCCATGTCATCTAATAGTGTAATCATACCCAGGTTATCTCAGAGTGATACAAAATCTTTTGGGTCATTACCCACACTAATAAATTATTTGGACACCCACAAACCCATGAAACATTCCTAGGATTCCTCTCTCTCATGTTATCTAAATAACTACCACCTTACCCAGATCCCATACCTATGTCCCTAAATAAACATTATCAAACCATATAGTGTGTTATCTTCCCCTATAAACACCAATTAGGAACAATGAAAGGATTTAATCATAAGAATTATCCCCAATCACATAATTCCTTGGAAATCCCATAAATAAAAACACAAATGTCCCACAAATAAAATTTTAGGACCATTTCAAAATGATTTGGGATGTGATAACATCGACACATTAATTGATCCAAATATTAACTTTGGTTGAAATATATATATTTTTAAAGAAAATAAATTTATTTTATATCCTTTTATAGGTTTATCTTAACCATAGAGTCATGATTATACTTCTTCTTTCAAATAAATCATTCAAGACCCTCCTTTGTGATTCTCCAATAACAGTAGTTAATCTCCACCACATGGACACATAAAACCAAAGAGTTTATATCCACATCATAGTATCCCTAAATATAAATATTATATATCCTACTCATAGTTTCCTAAAATACGTTGTTTCAATATTATCCACATGGATTTTTCAAAACTCCATCTTTTGAAAGAGTACTCGTGGATTAATAATATACATTGATTTTCGATACTCCTCTAGATTACTGAAAATTTCATCATTCTGATTCCTCCTCTTTATTTAAAAAAAATCCCTTGACTAAAAATTATAATCTTTATATCAAAAAATCATATATGAATTATTCTATAATTGGTTTCCTAAAACATCATGATTCATTAATTCCATCATTGGTGTAAGAGACACTTTGTGCTGATACTTTCCTATTGGTTTCCTCAAATACATTAAGTAATTATTATCTTAATGTTTTCCTTAAACTCATTTAGTTGACCTACACCTTTTGATTTCCAAATAAAAATTCTGTTACTATCCTTCACATTGTTCCCATAATGTACCTAGAGTGAAGATCATCCTCTTATTTTCATGAAATACATTCACCTAACTGATATGTCTTGATTATCTAGAAATCATCACTTTCGAATATGTCACATACCATCCAATTGATGTAAAATTTTATCCTATTACTAAACTGCTGATTGATTTAATATAAATTAATGTCGTAATCGATAATCTAACATTAATTTAACCATAATGCTACCATCCAAATGGCCATAAAAAGTATGAAATGCCCTAGTAAGTGGAATTGAACTACCTTGGTTCTATTTCTCATCACCAAAAAATGTTTAAGGACCCTTTTATATGACCGATCCTTAATCCAAAAAACCTCCTTATTCAATTAATATGAGTCCCACATTCCCATTAAATTAGATTAGTTATATTTTTCTTCCTATATGGATTTAAAATGTAGTGTTACCAAATATTTGGATCAGATGATAGAAATTACAGTCCATAAATATTTTGTCCTATAATATATATGTTTTTATACAAGCACATTTAGTCACATTGAATATGGTATTTATTCTAGGATTGCATTTAGGAACATGGAATAAATAAATAAATTAGTAGCATAATAGGAAATAATAATGATTGTGGGACGATCCTACCTTTTATCCTCTCATATTTCTAATGGTTCAATATTCACCGCCATAGGTTATTGAGAGGCCACCTTCCATTAAAATACAAGAGTTGATTGTGACCCATAATAACTAAAATGGGCCATGGTAAAATTTAATATTTGGAATTAGGAAAAAATAAATTACAGTTTTCACCAAAACTATATGTATTTTAATCCCAATAATACATCAATTAATTTTTCTAAGAAGCATTTATCAAAATAAATATCTCATATTGATGATAGATTTTGGTGGTTACCTACGTTGCATTGAAATATACGATACTAATACTATCATAACATCTATTATAAATGATTTATCTCTAGTGACACTTGATTAATTTCATCGTGTATTTAGTCGAGGGGATACCATTGAGATGTTATCACCTTCCTATTAAAGATCAAATGATTAGTATATTGATGACATATTGTTTGTTATGACAAGAATTATCTACCTCTACATAATTTTTATAATATTATTATATACATTTGTAATCAATATATAAATGGCTACATTATGAAAATCAATGAACAAGAATTACTATACATGATTGTTAACTAATCTTTAACTAACTACAGACTACAATAAATTATCATATGTATAATGTTACCTAATATAAATTGATATAAACAGTTGTTATATTTATACATATATCCAAAGTTATTATAATGGTCATAATACACATTTACATCCCTATACTTATTTAGGAATATTTCATCTAATTACCTCTATAATTGTACTTTTTATCAATTATATTCATTATTATTACTGTTATACTCAATATTATTATTCATGATAGAGACAATGAGAAATAAAAAATATCATGGGGTGTATTTCGTTATAAAAGTGATAAATTTAAATTTTGGTTTCCATAATTATGTTCCATATATTTTTCATGAATCAATTATGATTATTTAATTTTATACAATAAAATTACAACATCATGAAATAATTATTTTCTTCTTTTAGTTTATTATTATGAGTGGAAGATATTATTAAACTCATTTAACTTATTAAATGATAAATAATATTACAATATAGGGTATTAATTTATCAAAAAATGATAAATATTTTATTACATTGATTGAAATAGATGATGGTACTTCTGTCTCATTAAATCTACATGTACCCAGGAGATATCCTCATATATATATATTTTCTAAATAAGAAATTTACATGGTGTGTGGAATTTTTAATCCATGAAATATCTCCAGAAAAATTATATCCATTAGTTATTCTACGTAAGAGTGATCATACTAAATTTATATAACTATATAAAATTCCTATTAACATGGACCCAAGCCGGGGCTAGTCCTATTGATTATGGATTTATGTAATTAACACATTCCCAAAACTTGTATCATGTTATTGGAGTAGAAGTAAGTCAGGAAAAACTATGAGAGACCATTGATGTATGTATGTTTGAAAAATAAATATTTTATAAATTTATAGTATTTATCAAATTAAAAATATTTAATTGTTAAAAATGTAATGGGAAGTTTAATTTTTTATTGAATAAACACTTCTATTTTTAATGATTGAGATATCCTATTACATTTCATATGGTACGAAAACTAGGTTGGAAGACCAGTAAAAGGCACGTAGGCCACTAACTTCAATATCTACCCATGATAAACCCCTACCATTCTATGCACATTGGACTGATTTACACCCGTTGAAGGCCATAGTTCATTTTTTCTACTATATCCCACAACACAACCCATGTTAGAAGATGATTTCATCACTCTAGTAGTCATCCATCATTACAATCATATGAGGCCGCATGAATCCTTCCCTTTTGATTCCGATGCCACCCTCAAATAAAATGAAAATACTCATGGATCACTACCAATAAATATGGAACTCACTGTTAATTATAGCACACAACGTCATCCTGCTATAGGAGTGATCTTCCTATATCCTAACTGATGGGGAACCCATTAATCCCACATATATGTGGTAGACATGGTTTGATCATTAGAATATTAGCTGATTTGGGGATTCCTTAACTACTAATCCAATAGACCGACTTATAATTATTATTTAATGAAAATTATTTTAAAGTCATTAAAATTTAATCCTTAATTTCTTAAAAATTATGTCATTTTTAGTATTTAATATATATTTTCTAATAATATTTTTTTAGATGAGAAATCATAATTCCTAATGGTCATGTATTTCTAAAATACTCCCATTTAAAATCTCATCACTCGCTAGGTAATAACCAAAAAACTAAATGAATTTTCAAAAAAAAATTATATCACTAAATGTTATTTAACAGAGTTAAAATTATTACATTATAGAAATAAATAATGAATATAATTATAAATTTTACTCCTAAAATACTATTGTTTGGAGGGATTTTTTGTAGGTATCATTATGGGGTACTGTAGATGGACTAATAAAATCATTGGAAAATAGATGTTGGTATACTACTGTAGCATTATTTTAGGAAGCAAAATTTGGCCAAGTTGAAGGAGGATTTTGACATCAAATTTCAGGCCACTTGGCTTCAGCAATTTTAATGACAATACTGTGTAGTGGGTCACAACTTATAGATGGGGTGTAGTATATCATTGTCGGACCATGGGTGTGTGAGTTTTTTATTACACTTGTAACCACTTAGAGATTATTATTTAATTAATTTTTAATACACGATATTATTTTTTTATTCATAAAGAAAAAATTATTAAAAATTATTTGTTATTATAAATTAATTTTCATAAATATTTAATACACAGATATATTTAGTAGTAACTCAATCTTAATTAATTAATAATTATTTATATCTAGTAAATGATAATTTATAATCAATATTTTATATTTATTTAATAATTTAAGAATCATAAATAATAAATACTTATTAATTGAATGAGTATTTATTTTTCTGATTATATGTCCTTAAAAAATAAAAATTAACAATTTCATAAATATTAATTATAGATTAATAATAATTTTAAAATAATAATTGATAGTTTTAAATTAATAAATTATAAAACAAACTTATATTTTTTGTGTATGAATATTACTTTTTTAATAAGTAGATACTATTATAAAAATAAAGATAGAAAATATATATTTATTAACTAAAAATGAAAATAATTTTAACAAATATATTTTTAATAATAAATAGTAAATTAATTTAAATAGTAATTTAATATTACGACTAATAAAACACAATTTTAAATAATTTTAAAATAAAATTATGTAATTATTATTAATTTTAGGTATGAATGATTAATTATTATTATTTACTTGTAAATAAATAATAAATACCGAATAACTAACAATTAAAAAATTTATATGGAACTTGACAATAGAAAATATTTAATTTTATTAAATGATAATAAAATTTTGAAAAACTAAAAAACTAAAAAATTTAATATGTAAATAAATAATAACTTATAATTGAAAAATAATATTTAATAATAAATAATTGATACTTAATAGAAAAAAATATTAAATATTTACTAAAATATTATGTATGTATGTTTTATAGTTAATTAATTAATATATAATATATAAATATATAAATATAATGTAAAAATATTAAATTAATAACTAACAGATATTTAATATTTAATTAATACTTTATATATAAATATTTTCATTAATTTTTTATTTTCAAAATTATTATTAAAATTTTATTATTATTATTATTATTTTCTTAATTATTTCATAAAAATATTATTATTATATATTATAAAAAATATGTGGTAACCATAGGTAATAATTAAGTCGTTCATTATTTTATAGTAGACCTATGACATATGTAAATTACTATCAGGGTCATTGGGGCAGTTAAATCCATGATAACCTATGATAGATTCAGTAGTGTGCCCATAGTCAAACTTTGACATGGATATCTTTTACCCTATCAATATGTTCTAGATATCGATTTCCCTTGGTACTCGTTGACAATATCCAGGGTTTCTTCATGTTA
Source organism: Viscum album (assembly GCA_963277665.1). Taxonomy (NCBI): domain Eukaryota; kingdom Viridiplantae; phylum Streptophyta; class Magnoliopsida; order Santalales; family Viscaceae; genus Viscum; species Viscum album. Next base: position 109,334,833 of record OY728121.1, read on the forward strand.
TTCTATAAGTATTATATAAAAATTACATCAGTATATGAGATGGAATAGGTGTGTTCTTGAACTAAAATGATATATGGCACACATTTTGAAATTATGAGAGGGTTGTTGAAGTGATTGTTAGAAATCTACGGTTCCTAAAAGATCAATAATATATATGAGGTCAATGCATTTGGGGATTATCATTCCTTTCATCTCAATTATAAATACCCTCATTCATTAATATATTCAATGAAATACAATTTCATTAACATAAACATCATATCATATTAATAACAATTGGATAGGTCATCTAACTACTTAATGTTCCATTAATGAAATGATGAATGGATAGAGTGTTTTTTTATTTTCTATGATTTTTTTATTAAGAATATCTTTTTCACACAAATAGGTTTCTTATAATTTAGTAGTTCTACATCTCATCAAATACAATATATTATATAGTCTCATTTGAAAAAAAATAGAAACATTTTTTATATTTGAACTCCATATGTATTATATGATGGCCAAATACTCCTTCAAAATAATTTGATAAATTTTTAAGTGAAATTTTTAGATATATGATAGTTCCTATAGGAATACATTAATTTATCGATGATATGTTATTGTAAATAATATTTATCTATTCAATAGTATTTGATGAATACTAAATAATTTTTATGTGACAAATATATATTGATTTGATAGAATTGAAATGGGGAACCCAATGAAACATCAAAAAGTTATTATTCTATATCAAGTCTTGTTCATAAATAAATAAATACAATCAAATACCAAGAGACTCTTCCAAATTTAAATTATAATTTACCACAACCTAAATGTAAATTGTCATTTTTTAGGTGTTTATAAGTTCATTGATTTAATTTATGTTAAATTATTAAATTTCAGTATGGTAATTGATAATTTTTATATGACTCTGTTAAAAATATAAATTTATCATTAGATATCTAGAAGTCCAATTATAATGAGGTATAATAAGAATTCCCTCTATTCATATCATATTTCCGATTGAACTACATGACTTTATTGAGAAGGGGATGAATCATTATGTGATGATTCATTCAATGTTATATTTTTATATATTATTATAACCTATTGAATTTTTTGGATAAATAGAAATTACATGGGATACCAAAAATAATTACAAAAAAAATCAACAATTAAAATAGATAGTGAAGAAGAATATTTTTATAATTTTCACTATCGATGTTGCTGACTATATCCTAGTTGTGTTACATAAGATTAGAGAGATAGTTGTAACACTAATATAAAAAATAATAATAAACATATATATGGTTCCATACATAAACCTTTTATTGTTTTATACAATTTATATATCTAAAAAATTTAATAATACCTAAACCATGTTTTTTATAATGGTTGTTCCAACATATTCTGGAAAAAGATCATAATTACAAGTTTTTTTTCATACAACCAAAGGATAGATCTGCATTTTCTACATTAGAAAGTTTAACATAAACATAAGCTTTAGAAATTATAATCATTAAAAAATGTTCATATTGTATTTGTCAGTTGTATTATTCATTAAACAATTATTACCAATTTTATGTGTGAAAATAATAAAATTTCCCATAAAAAACATTTTACTTATATTATCCATCTCATATGATATTCCATTGGTAGTGAAATGAATGAAACAATGAGAATTAATTCCACATGAAAAAGTATAATTATTGAATTTTGAAATCTCATTATTATGGATCAAAATTCCCACTTCAATAATCTCAAAAAAATATCCCCACGTTATTTTCACATCAAACAATCATCACTGACGTATCATTAATATTTTGAAGAACCATTGATAAAGCGTAACATTGTATCATTTTTTAAATCTTCTTAAAATCTATAGTTCTTATATATTGATACAAATTTCACAATTCCATGTGATTAGAATGTTATAATCTTCCAATGTTTGGGCCAATCGAGAGGTTATCTAAAGAAAAATTACTCTTTGTATGTATTATATCATTTATAGGGTCATCTTAATGAAATTTTTTATGTTATGGAGATTCAATTACCACCATAATTGGATTTCATCGACCATGGGATTTTAATATTTAATTATGCTAACAATGGGAAGAGGGTACTATCATATATTTTTTCCTCCAAATAGCACAAAATGATTGGATTATGAATCAGCTCTATCAAAACGAATCATGGTTTTCTCTGAATTTATGACTGGGAATGAAAAATTGATCCTAGTAATCTCATAAACTCACATAATCAATTTATTATCCACAAATGTAAGTGTAATTGGACCTAAAATCATTTACGAATACAATGAGACTTTTTTTCTATATTGGAAATAATTATCAACATGGATCGACAAACTAAAAACAAAATATAACTGGGAATTTATATTTGTTTCTTTTGGATGTATATATGGATAAAATTCTATTGAAGGATGATATTCTCAAAACAAGGGTTTACAATATAAATTTTATAATATCATAATAGAAAAATCACATGTTATTTCTGACCTATATCTTTATTTGGAGTCTATTATCCAAAAGAAATATAGAAAATGATTATATTTATTATAAGGTTGAGGGGAATTATGTTTCCTTCTATAAAAGATACACTATGTAGGATAAGGTATCAGACTCCCATTACACTAATATCTTATCCTATGACCCCACCCCTTATGATCATTTTTATAGGGATCACCCAATGTTCAACTCACTAAATGTCAAACCCCACTTCTAGTCTAAATTTTCCACAAGCATTGACACAGATGAGGTGAGACATGAAACCAAGATACTAGAAATGACTGTAATTTTTAATTAGGATGATTATAGGAATGTATTCAAACCATAATTTCTAGAATTATATATTCTTCATGTGATCTTGATGGAATGAATCATGTATAGGGGGTCATCCTGAAGAACCCAATCCAACTAAAGAATATCCTATTAAGGCCTCAAGGATATCTCCATTGATTTTGAGTCTTGTTAAAATTCAGACCCACCAGTCATGGAGGGTACACATTCTATTAATTTTGTCTCTAGGGAGGATGGAATGAATTTGATTAATTACCCAGGAGTTCCAAATTACGATATTTTATCCTTGGTGACTAATGAAAGGGAAAGAGCTACAAATCAAAAATTCGATGAGGTTTCATATCATCTAGATAGTCATGTGACACAAGAGAAAAATAAATATCATCGATCTATGGATGGTAATATCCCTTATGAGACCCGATTAAAGGTGGATTTGGATTATCCATTTGTCTACTTATTTTTACCAAGGACTTCAAAAAGGTTGTATATAGATGAAAATATTTAATCGGTGTAGTCCAATAACTTGTTCGACCCCTTAAATGACCAATTACTGGATGATGAAACTGATGTACAACAACCTACTAAGGAATGAAATGATTATTTTCCCCCCTAAGAAACATGTTACATCTAACAGAGGTCTAAATTTTCTTTTGAATAGATAATAATAAAAATTCTATAGATATATTGCATAGAAAGGAGGACTTTTAATAGGAGGCACTACTCAAATGAATTTAATATTCTATACTAGAATTCTCATTGGATGGGGAACCCTTCCATGATCACATCATGTATACCTTTTATCATTACCCATATAACTCTTATAATTAAGCTAAAAATACCAAAAAATATGGTTTTGAAATTGAATGATTTTAGATGGTCCTCTCTTGGGTACTATTTTGTCTCACAAAATCATAATGATATTGATATGGATTACTAGTGTATTTTAAATAAAGATGGTGTAAAAATTAACATATGTAATAAAATCTCCCAATGAATTTCCATATTCAGACAATTTTATTGGTATATGCTTTCTATATACACTTAATATTCATCCAAATATTATATATGAAAGAGGGATAAATGGAGTAAGATGGGAATCCGATCTAATGTCATGACTCAAAAATTAATCATCTTAGGAAATATCAACAATATTTTTCTACTGATAAAGAAATTGGAATTATTTTCAGAAGCACTACATTGTATGAATTTTCTACTACAATGATTATTTTCAAATATCTGATGTAATTATAGTTGGATAATATTTTACACAGAGTAGCTGCCCATTTAATTTAATAAATTCAATAAAATATGATATGTTTTTTCATAAAAATGTTTCAAAGTGATTATTCCACTAGAAACACCATACTAACCCTCTATAAATTCCATTTTGTTAAAAATATAATAATTTTTTTGAATCACATCACATCATTCTATGTCATACCCTCTATATTTTAAATTAAAAAATGAATGAATTTTCATTTTTATATATAGGGAAGCCATCTAATAAGATTTTAAGATTTTTACTCTAGGAATCCACCTTTATAGAATAGTTGAAAATATAAAGCAAACCAAAATCCTTCTAATGTAATTGAGCAAAAAATCAAATTCCATCTATAACATTGATATCAAATCTATTAGATATAAACATTGTGGAATATAAAATTGGAATCAGTGCTTGAACGCCATTTTAATAAAATATATTCTAGTGTCTAATAATCATAATGACATCGTGACTATGAATGGAAGGTTGGAAATAAATAATATCAAAATTTAAAGGTATGATAATTTCGATAAAAAACTCTAAATTTTTTCAGTGGTTCCCAAAGATAAAATGGTTGAGAGATGAAATAATTACCCTAGAATCAACAGGTGTGTTCATATATCTAAAATAGATATATATATATATATATACTGTTCTTTTGATTATCTAAATGGTCTATATTCCAATTATGAGTTGGAAATCTCTCATTTTTTGGTTAATAAAATTCCCCTTGACATCAATGAGCATCAATATAAAGGCCTCACCATAAATATGACGGATGAAAATGCAAGAAAATTCCCATTTTCGTTCAATATTGATATTTCTGTTGTCCCAAAAAACATATCCTACAATATCATTATATTTTACAATGAAAAAATGAATGATGACATGATCAATGTTGTATATATATTTTTTTTGAATTACTACATTATTTATTGTGTTTATGAAAGCTAAATTTCTATTATACAAAAGAAGATGTGGTCTATTGAATGTAAAGACATTAGGATAGATCATATTTCGATAAATTTAATAAAATCATTAAAATAAAAAATGTGACTATATTTTGGGGGATTTTTAGAGAAATAATTTCAATTAATTAGTTTTGCTTTAATCCGAGGATATTTATTCATATTTTATTTTTAAATAATTTTGAACAACTAAACCTCATGAAAAAAACAGTTGTAAAATATCATTAAAAATTACAATATAAGGCAATCGACAAACTGAAATGGATTATCATTCATTCAATGATAATGAGGTCTGTATTTTTCTGTGATTTCATCAAAATCATTATCAATAGCTTCAGTTCAACTAGGATCTTGAATCTCATTAACGGAGATTTGAGAGGATTATTCCACTACACTATGCGTGTGATGAAATTTGGCCCTATCATAGGAATCCTCATTTCTATTTCTTGGGAATAATTGAGTATATGCATCAACGATCATGGAAAAATTGTTCTATATAAACAAGTAAAATATGGGCTAATCTTCACCACTCACTCTTATTTAATATATGATGATGAATCTAATTTTTGGGATAAATCAACAAAAAAGTTTTCTATCATCGAGGTCATCTTTTCCCATTATTAATATGTGGCAGGATATGGAATTACATGGTATATTTCATTCAATTTTTAGTATTATGGTGTTCTTATCACTAAGAAAAATATTATTACCATAACCATTTGGGAATATAGGGAAACCCACCCTTTTATCAATCACAATGATTCATTGATTTGTGGAATGGATGAATTTTTTTGTTTTGAAAACATATACTCTATCATCATGTATTAGTTTTTCTAATGTAAATGAAAATCTATAGCACAATCTATAAGAGTGTTTTTGGTTAACTTAGTGGTCACCTCTAATTATTTCTATAAATTTTCCACATATCGATAGCCCTAAATTCTCAGCATGGTCTTACAAAACAAGGTCACACACAACATATGGACCAGATCGGTTCATGAAATGAATTTTATCACCATTTCATTGAAATATTTCCCCATGCCTATTAATATTGGGGCCTTAGAATCAAGGTTCTAATGGCGTTCAATTATGTCATTCTGTCCAAATTCAAATGGTTCCTTTTGACTTATATTGACTCTCTCCTTTATTTTTTGTCCAATAGGATCAATGTAAGGCTACTATAGGGACTATCTGATTACATAACATCATCATTGTATCCAAAAATTTGATCATCATTTCATGATAAAATCCACAATTACAAATAGCGAGTGTCCCAGAATTCAAATCTCATTTTTTGGACAACTCCCTTACTAGGAATCCCATAAATTCATCATATACAACCACATAAATGGGTACCAAATGCCTATTATTTAATTCATAATATTTAATAAAATGTAGGTGTATATTTTCCATCATAAATATTTCAATATTTTTAACAATTTATTTTCATGGATATAGACAACCTTATATGGAAACCTAAAAGAATATATTCCCATGATTCCAAAACATCAATAGGTTTAATTTTTATGTCTTCAATACCCTCCCCTTGTTAGGAAGATGAAATATAAAGACCACTTCATAAAATATTCTAGATTCACTCTTCAAAGGGGGATCTAGACTTGAATTATATCCATATCATACCATTTGAAGAGGTCTAGACAACATATTGCCTCAGCCTATTATTCATTTATGGAATCATATGAAATTGTAAAAATTTTGTTCACATATTTAATAATTTTTTCCTGTTATAAAATTACATACATGAGATATTTGGGACTAGAATTTTCATAGGAATACAACTGATGGGTTTGATGCATCCCATTATCATTTTTATGTGATTTATCTGGTCTCTACCCTACTTAATACATCTACACCCTTGATAAATTCTATCACATGGATGCCATAAATGTAAATTTATTCATTGTTTAGCCCCCCAATCTCTATTTGGACTCCCTTTTAGTGTACAAATATTTTTATACAACTTCCATGCTAAAAACAAGTGCAATGAAAAAAACTCTCAATTATCATAATATTTAATAGCTTCTATGTTTTCCAGTAACTATAATGATTACTTTGGTTATATAATTCATGTGATGGATTACCATGATCCAATAATGGATTAATGAAAATTTTTATGGTGTAGTTTTTGTTTTTTAGATTCCATTGGGGTGTGGGGGTGCCTTTCGTACCCAATGTGGCTTTGTCAATGGTTACATCCACCATTATATTGGGAATGGTATATAATAAGAAATTGACTTATGTGACATTGTCCACTAAATCATGCATGATGTTCATTATTCTTGGAACTCCATTTAGATTGACTCCGACAAAAAATGAGTCATTTATTTGCATAAAAACATTACTATTAATTTTCCCTGGAAGTTTCTACCTCAACAGATCAAATCACTTAAAGACTCCAACTAACATAATCTAATATTCTCACATTATTATAGTTTATTCAACCAAGTTAATTATTATTTGATAAAAATATAGATCCTAGAATCATATTCAATGTGGAACTTATAGATTCCTATGTATTTTTATTCGTTAGTGGAAGTATATACACAAGGTGAAATCAGACCTTATTTTTGTAAAACCCAATTTAACTCATTTGCAACCTTTGAAATATTGTTGCAATTGTTTTTAATTATTTTTATATTTTCTTTTTTCCAATATATAGTTACTGAATATTTTCACTTTCCATATCCATCACACATAAAACATCATCATATATCTTCACCAATGACCAATAATCTCAAGACAAATAAGATAATTTCAAGATTTTGTAAAATATCTATAAATACAATCATCGCAATTTGGAATACTTATGTATAATATAAAGACTCATTTTTGTACATCCATGAAACTTCCACAATCATTACATATTCATATCCGCATACACAAAAAATTTCATGAGTTTAAATATTTTCAATCAATATTTAGATGATTATACCACATATCTCATTCGAATAAAAATTAAAATATCAATATTAATCATTATTCAAAAAAATAATACAAAAAAGATTATTTATTCTTTTTTAAAAAAGAATTTTACATTTTTTAGAATTTATAAACAGGTTCAATCTTCCCCAATTATTAGATATCACAAAATTCTCTCGCATAACAAGCATTAATCTTCACCATAGATATATAAATTTTATCAAGAACTATATAGCATGATACAAATCTATTTTATATAAATACATCATCATATATTTAAACATCATGACCCAAATTTTTTAGTTCATCCACTTAAAATAAATCATAAAAAACAAAATTAATCTATTATTTTCTCATATAATATTATAGAAAACTTGTGAAATTATATTTATTAATATTTATCTTCTAATTTAGACTCATAAATTCATCATTATACAATATTAACTCCTCACATAATATCTCTAGAGTACCATTAAATTTTAATGAAAAATAATTAATATTGATTGATGTGCATATATATAAATTTAAATAAATAATTTGAATTTAATTACAATGAGGGATCCTTAATATCCAAATTTATGTGTTATTCATCTCCCTCACAAAATATAAACATAATTTATTAGGTAAAAAAATATAAAACTCTATATCATTATCCACTCCATACATAGTATTATTTCCCACTATTAGTGATCTCGATGATCTTTACCCATTTTGGGGCTTCCTTAGTGAATATTGAATGACGAAATATATAAATTCTGTAATAGATACATTAGAAATTATAACATTTATGGGACATAAATTTGTTTTTATATTCATTTAATTATATCTTAATCATTGCGGAAATATTGAATATTTCCTAAAATCATTTATATATCTAGGTTGATGTCATCATTTTCATCCTCTTTTACCAATATATGTTTACACTTTTACGAAATATTTTATTAATGTTTTTATAATACTTTTTCATATAATTTATATTTCCACGATTTTAATATCGAGGAACATTTTGTATCCTCGTATTATATAATATATGATGTATCATGGTATTTTCAATGATAGAAGCAACCACCTTGTTATCATTCTGATGTCATTAATGTATTCATAAGACAAAATCATTGAATAATTATAACCATGTCATACAGAACATGGTGTACTACATCATGATGTTTATAAAATTTATTCTTGTATAATATGTATAAATATCAATTTTGATACCATGAAAATTTTTTATTCAATGAAATTATTTAATTATTACCACTATTAACTCTTAATAATGCACCCTTTAATTTTTCTCTTGGTTCATTAGTTAACTTGAGTAAAAAGTTATAAACTTTTATTATTTAATGAGAAAAAACATATGATCTTCATTGAAGCTTCAACAGTTAAAAAAATACATTCCTCTGTATGTTAGTTTGTGTATTGGTTCAATAATCAACCTCTTCATCTTCTAATTGAACCTATCATCACATTCGCCTATCATGAAAAATTGTTTCTTCACATCCATGATACGTTATTTCCATTTATTACTTCTTAGAGCATCACTATTTCCTATTGATTTACATTATAAGTAGTGATAAGATGATGGTTAATAGTATGGTCACCCGAGTTGTGCGAGATAACCATAGTAGTGACAATTTATATTGTAAATTTCATGTATTTAGGATCATTGTTTACATAACAACCTGAAATAATAACATGTCATTAAAATTGGTGAACTGTCTCAATATGTTAAGTTTATTTTTAAATAGTTCATTTGGGATAACAATAAAAATTGAAATTTATTATATAGTTTATATTTTTAAAATAAAACATGTCTCGTATACTATTAATTTACACCCTCATACATATGTAGAATATTATTTTATTTATTTTTTGTGAAATAACCAATTATTCATTCATGAAAAATTAGTTTATCTTGAGGATAAAAAGGATAAACAATGAATCATGGAATTATCTTTATAATATTATCAATTCATATATATCTCTTCCTCTCTCATACAATCACATTATATCTCCCAGAATTATATTTTTGATATCTAATCCATTTATCTAATAAAATTGGTTGAGATTAAATTTTACATCTTAATAGGTATTTTAGGATAGGTTGTTATACATCTCAAATAAATATCATCAAATAAATGTTCATCCATAAAATAACATAATAATAGACACAACCAATTCTTGATGAATGATGTATAAAAATTATTACATAAATAATAATTTTTTTTGGATAAACCATGTATAAATTTAATTTCATCTTGATAATATATATATAGATATCATCAAATTCATTTCAATATGTGTAATACCATAGTAATTTATATAACACCCTGAACCTAGTTACCCCAGGTTAGTGCATTATAACATAACATTAGCATAATCACAACAGATCAAGTCTCGAATGACTGATTCATTTAGTAGCCATGGAAGTACTAGATACATACATATGTTTTACATTACAACAGGAAAAAACAACAACATTGTATCCACATTAAAAACAGTCATATCCCATAGCCTCTCCACATAGGTCAATCATAATATAATTCTTTGCATCATAGGAAATATAAAACATATGATAGGAGTGAACTTAGATGCTAAGTAAGGATAAAAATATAGCGAAAACATTCATAAATAAGAATAATTATTTAAGGCAATGTATACGACTAAAAAACCAGCCTTTTAAACATAAAATTATGTACAATATAGAAAATAAAAATCCAATAATTCCATTTACTTATTAACATGGATATTTTACTAGCCTAATAATCACATTTAATATCAATAACAAATTTCATAATGATGTAATCTATAATTTCAGACATCATAACAACATAGTTACGACCTCCTACCAAGAATACAAAAAAGATTTTTTCAAGGCCTTTTTCTAAGATACTTTGTTGTCTTATGAGACCCAAAAAATCATTGAGGGGCTATAAGTGGCCCCTCCCATCACATACTGAGTCAAATGAATTAGTCATTTGAAAAGGTTGAAACAAAATCTAAACATTCATATTAAATTTAGCATTCCAAATGTAAATACATTAACCATAAACAATGAATGGTATATAAAAATAGCCCATCCAGGGTCAAACATAACTCATTCACTATAATATGGATGATTTATAATAAATAAACATATATAATTAAAAAAATAAAATGATGGATGTTGACATAGATTAAAATAATTAGTGAAACTATTCCCGAGAAATAACCTTTTTTTAAACTATTAAAAGTTGCACTATTTATCAATGAAGTCGTTTAAAAAAGATTTTTTAATCCAAGTGTTTCATACCACATTGAATCTTGGAAAATAATTTTAATTATAAAAAATTAATTTCCATATTAGTCAATCCTTAAAACAATTTTTAAAACATGGACATCAATGAAAATGATTTAGAAGAATAAATATTTATAATATTTAAAATGATATTTTTGTTAAAAATTTACTACTAAAATTAGAGACACTTGAATTCAAATAATTGAGGAATAACACTAATCAGAAAAATATAATTTCATTAGAATAAAGGGATTCATGATATAATATGTCAATGGATAGTATATACACCATATATAAGTGAATTGGCATATAACAACCAAGAAGTCTCAATGGAACGTAAATATAGATGAAATCCTTTTTAAATACCATATCTTTAGATTAAGGATAAATCGATGACATAATTGTGTGACAAAACATAAAATAAACTCAATATTATGTGATATTAAGTATACATAAATCTATGTAAATTCACATATATTCTTGTAAAAACAAAACCAATGACTTTTATGTTTTACTCAATGATTGGAAATTTAGTTAAGATTACCATTATCAAGTTCATATCAGTGAGATGATAATTTATCAATGGAGTGATTATGTATATAAATATTATATCCACACAAATGGTAGTGGGTATTACTAAATAAATAAATAAATTTTTATTTCATAGATTGTCTGGGAGTAAATTAATCAATGGCGTGTGTGTAAAACCCAATGAGTGGAAATTGAAATTAGAAATTCCCATATCTATCTGGTATCTTATGAAACACAAACCCCATGAAATAATGATCAAAAAATGAAGATTTAAAAACCCATAAAATAATGATATTACACAAATAATACAATAATTGGTAGTATATACACCACACAAAAGCAAATAGTGGTGATATTCCATGAATCTCACAGGAATAAGAAGTGAGATGAAAACCCTGTACCTTCTACATTTCCTTAGATGAGGGTATGTTAACCTCTTTTATAATAGTAAAATAATTTTTATTAAATTATATATGGACAAAATACAAAAATATGATATCATATATGATAATCTAATATTTCTTTGTTAATAATATTTCAGTAGTATCATTGTTTCGGGTGTTAACTGATTCGCTTTCCTTTATATGTTTTGTTAGGTAAGTTATGTTTGTTATGGATATGATTTATTGGATTCATATCCAAAATCATATTATGTTTTTAATGATTATTTTAAATCATAAAATGAAAATTATTCTTGAATGGTTACGATGGGAAATAAATCTCATCACATTCGTAGAGTGGGTAATCCGTACATAGGCACAAGTGACTATACCATTCTATTGATGGTGAAATCATAGGTAATTGGATGGTATATCATATATAAATAATAATTAACATTTTATATTTATTTTTTACCTAAATTATACAAAAAATTATACCCATACAAAAAATGAAGTGTTGAATAAAAAACTACACCACGATGTGGAGACGGTAAGTCATACGTATGCACATATAGTGACTTTTTCATTAATAGGATGGATAGAATAATGAATATGGTTGTAAAAAATTTCTAATAAACTCAAAATATATATAATTTAATTGAGTTATTGTTATGGTATGGAAATAGCAAATATAGTGGAAGTGGAAGAAGAATATAACTTTGAAAGACGTGGTAAAATTTATACCTCATCTTCGGGTGCTTCTTTTTGATTTGATCAAAATGGATCACTATGTTGGATTTATGATCCAATTAAGTCCTATATGTTAAATTAGGGTAGTTGGGAGAATATTTGAGGAGGTTTTGGATGATGCCAAAGGATTTGGATGTGTGAACTGGAGATATGGGGATGTACGCTTTTATAAAGAGGTGAGGGAAACATTAGGAAATGATGGAAATATTATTTTATTATAAAATAAATTTATGCATATAATGTATCTAAATAAATTTATTCCAATTATAAGGTGGGGATGGGTTGAATTATTCTCAACCAATATGATTTAGAAAAGTTTAGGTTACCATAATAACCTTATCTTTTAGATTTAATTCTTAGTTAAATAGTTCAACTTTTACCATGTGTTCTTGTATTTTACTATCACATGGTTAAAAAACATACTATAAAATGAAAAGAGAACATAAAGTTGTTAATTAATGAGATTTATATCATTATATATGTCTTTTTTCTCACCCTTAAATTTTTAGGAATATTATATTATTTAATAATATAGGATTTGTTTTAAAAACTCATTTATGTCAGTTTTGACAAAATTTAGTATTTGTTTGTGAAAGTCAAAAAAATATTTACTTTAAAAAAATACATCTAATCAACCCTAAAATGTCTTAATAACAAATTAACTTATTACAATTCATCCAAAGTCTCAATTTCTGTTTATTTTGATATTTATAATATCAATTATCGTAATCATTCTTTAATAATAGAATTACTGCATAATCATTTTTTCATAAATAAATTTATTTATATGATACCTAAATATTATAAATAAAATAAAATGATGTAGGAAAAGTGTTTATATTTTTAATTAATATTTATATTCCAATTTATCATATGTACAATACTATATTAAAAAAATTAGTTATTAAAATTTTAATTTAACAGTTTTAATTCTTCTTTAAATAAATTAACAATAAACATCATAATATAATACAAGTTAATATAAAAGGACTATATATTATTAAAATGGTTTTTTTGGTCTACATACACTTATCCAATAGAATTTGGACATATTTTGGGCTATTATAATATAATATTTACCTTTAATTATTCTATTAACTTTTAATCGTGGTAAATAAATTCAAAATATACAATTCAGAAAATATTATTTTCATAATATTGAACCAAATATTACATACTGATATCAACCATGTCACTCATATATTTTACATTTAGTTCATAGAAGCAGTGAAATTATTTTTAAGCAAATTTGCAAATTTGCCTAAAAGCTGGTCAAAAGAAGGTAAGAAGTTCTACCAAATTGGATACATCTAATATTATTATAAATTGAAATTATTGAGATAAATTGGAATACTATTTTATTTATTTATTTATTTTTACTGTAATGTAAATATAAATTAAAAAAATAATTAAATAAAAATTCGGTTTTAACACTAACGCAGTGTTTTTCATAATTCAAAAAAATCAATGATTTTAGAAAAATAACAAAAATTCACGCAAAACTAATTTTTAGATTCTAAATTCAAACATGATTTTAATTTTAAAAAATAAAAAATATATAATTTGTATTAATTAATTTAAAAATAATATTCCTATTGTCAAAACCAGAAAGCGGGTTTTTAAGAAGTAAAAACTATCAAAAGATCGATATGTGCTTAGGTCCAATATAAATGTAAAATTACTTCCAATGACCAAAATTGGATTAAATGATAAAAATAGAATCTAATTATATTTAAAAACCATTAAAATGTATTATTTTACACTATAATTTATTTTTATTAAAAAAGTTGTTTTCGATTAAAATTTAGTATTTTTAACTATTCATCAAAATATGAAAGTAATCGTAAATGCACAGAAAATTTATCAGAACTATATTTTTCTGTCCCGATATAAAAGAATAAGTTTATTTTTTCAAATGTGATATATAAAACTCTAAAATATTTGATTTAAAAGGGTACTCCATTAAAAGGCTGTAAAATTACATTTTTTTAAAAACACATCTTTTATATAAAAATTTAAAGTTATTCTTATATTATGTATAATAAAAACATAATATTGATGATAAAATTATATGGAGTGTATAAAATTCAATATTCAGTTAATATTATTCATACCCACTTTTTCAACAGCTAGTTTGGTAAGTCGTGGTGCACACAAACTCGGTGTTTCTTGTAGCACATTCTATTGAATTACATTAAAGAAAATTACTTACAATTAATTCATGGGGTGTTAAATTTTCCCCCCCATTTGTAAATTTCATACTATATATTTTAAAATTGGTCTTTGTATCTTCACTGAAGGTCCAACATTGTAAAAAGAGTCAATAAAATGATCACTTTAAAAGAAAGAAAGGGAAGTAAAAAAGGTCACCCGAGATAACCCGTTGTACGATTAAATGTAGGAAAACATGTATGTGGAGGATTAAAAAATGTCAATTTCTATTAGAGAGTAATGGAAAACATGATCAGGATAATGTTAACAAAAAAAAATCAAAAACATGCCATGGGTTAAACGATCATTAGTTTCCCAGTAGGAATAGTAAATGGACAACATTTTTTGTTTTTAGTTGTATTTCATAATATTGAGGAATTTATTAATGAGATTGATTATGCACAGAATGTTATATACATACATTTCAAGAATAGTTTCATACGTTAATAAATTCCTACCACTAACTCATCTTTTCTCCAAATGATGATTGTTCATGATGACTAGGTCACACTTGAAGCACAAGAATCAACTTCTAGAGAATAATATACTCCACAAAGAATGATATATATATTTCACTTGTCTTCTCTAGTTAACCAATACCAAAATTCTTAGTACGAGATCAGGTGATCCCAAAAATGGATAATCTTTTACTGAGAGAAATACTAATATTAATTTCCATAATTAAGCAACCAATATGCAATGTTCAATAAATATCATTCAATAAACAATTATATTTAAAATCCTTCAATATAATACATTCTAAGATTGAATCCCAAAAGTCATAATTATTTAATCACTTAGTCTTTCTTAGTAAATCTTAACATTTATCTCCAAATAACATCAACTACTCATAAATCCTCATACATAATTGTAATTATCGAAATCATATATTCTATATGATAGGTTAATAATTTCCATTAATAACCTAAATCTCTATAAAAATCATAGATTCTTACAAAATAAAAAACCACCATTACAGTTCAAACTAAATCCCATAGTATTCTACTTTCATTACGCATATATAGTTCCCAATAGATAGAATGTCTTCCAAAATAATATTTACCCCATAATCACAAAATCATTTTTCTATACTAATGATATCCATTTGACAAAACATATGATCCCAAATTAACTTATTATTGATCAGTAAAAATCATTAAACTAAAAAGAATTTCTCACACTAAACTAGGCCATCATGTAGTCCTGTCGTAGGTAATAAATCCTTGTCCCACATTGGTAGTGGGTTTAACTTCCACAACTTTTTCCGACACGACAGGTTGTTACAGTATACGTCTTTTCATTTTTCAAAAACTATATTTTATAACATTCCCATAATTAGATAAATTCCTCAAAATAACGATAACATAATTTAACCACAAATGTTATCTCATATCTCACATTTTCATCCCAAAATTTAATGAGTTTTAATTGCCTCCAATTCGAAGAACATATAAAACCAAATAGTTATTTATAACTTCATCCACACAAGAAAAGATAATTCTTCCTCAAATATAATTTTCACATAACAAACTGTAGGGTTACACATAAAAGAGAAATTTTGTCTAATGTAATCCATGAAAAAAGGGTCTTAATACTTTTAAACATTTTTCCATCCACTTATTTCCACATAAGATCGTCCATGACCTGTGGGTTATCTGATAGATTATGTAATTGACTTGAGTAATGCCCATGTCCCATTTATATAGAGAAAATGACTATAAATGTATTCAAGGATTATTTTTCTCTTCCATAGTACTCTTCATTTTTTCTCATAAATTTCTTACTTTATGTCATATTTCCCACACATAATTCATTTCATTATTCTATTGAGTCACTATCCAGGGTTTCTCCTTCCACATTTCATGCATGAAGAAAATTGAGTTTTCTTTTCTCCACAGTTTCCTCATATGGAGCCCTTATCATTATCCACCATTCTCTTCATTGTTGTGTTTCAGAGTATTTTTATATTTATGTTGTTGATCGTATTTTCGGAAACCTTATTTGTCATTAACATCATAAATATTACACCTATCAATGTTCAATTTAGTTTCCCATTTCCACAATCGTGCCCCCCGGTACTTCATTTTCAATGTCTCTATGACTTCTGTGGAATCCACTCATTGACTAAAACCAAAAAACATAGTGAGTGAAAATAGTCATAAAATCATATAAAGAATATCATGAAATGTTATTTTCAATAAAAATACCTTAGTATTAACCATTGTTATTTATTCTCATCTTATATTAGAATCCATCAAATCAGTTTGTAACGAAAAAGTGAATTATCAAAATCATATCCCCCAGGAGTGTTGTAATGGAGAGTGTAGAAAGGATCATTGTCATGCAGTAGTTCTTGTTTGGGTCTATCTCAATGCAGTGTTTTTAGATTTTACCCATAGCTACATCTGTTCTAGAGTCGCCTCTACATTCTCGTATCCACACATGGATGTACTTATTATAAATATTTCAAAATATCTACATTACTAAAATTCTATGATGTTATTCTGTACTAATACTTAAATTATATCATATGATAAGGATTTCTAATTAGAGTTTTTCTAAATCTATTTTCAAGGTTTTTACTAAACTTCTCTCATACCAACTGTAACACCCAGACCCTAGTTACCCAAACTCGGTGCATTATTACATAAAATTGGCCTGATTAATAGAGATCGTATCTCAAAATACAGGTTAGATTAGTAGCCTTAGAGTAATAGATACATACATAAGTTTTACATTACATCATGAAATAGAAAAGCAAAAACATTGTCTCCACTTTGAACACAATCATATCCCTTAGTCTATCCATGCAGGTCAATAAATATATACTTTTTCACATCCTGGAAAAAAGAAAACAGAAGAAAGATGTGATCTTAGATGCTCAGTAACGATAACAAGATTGCATAAACTTTCATATATAAACATAATTCATTAAGGCTGTGTATAAGACTAAAAAAATCCTTTTAAAGTTAAGCATCAATAAATTATAAGAAATATAAATAGAATAAGGTCATTTACTTATTAACATGGATATTATACTAGTTGAATAATCACATTTAATATCACTATATAATTTCATAATGATAGAATTCATAATGTCGGACATTATAAAAACATAGTGAAGACCTCAAGCCAATAATACATATAAGATTATGTCAAGGCCATATGCCAAGACACTAGTTTGTCTCATGAGATCTACTGATGAATTTAGTGGTTTAAGAGGGCCATGTCCATCACTTACTAAGTCCAATGCATTCCTCACATGAAATGGGTGAACTATAATATAAAAAATCATATTAAAACTAACATATGGAATGTCATTACTTTAACCACAAACCATTAATGGTATAAAAATAGCACATCCACAGTCAAATATATGACATTTTAAAAAATATGTAATATTTATTATAAATCAGCCTAAGCGAATAATGAAATACAATAAAAGATATTGACATAGAAGAAAATAATTAGAAAAACTATTTGAGAGAAATATCCCTTTTCTTAATTATTTAAATGTTGCATTATTTATCAAATAATTCATTTAAAAGAGATTTTTGAATCAAGGTTTCCCATTTAATATTGAAACATTGAAAAAACATTGTTATAAAACACTCTTGTCCATATAAATAATAACATAAAAACATTTTTAAAACATGGACATCAATGAGAAATATTTAGAACAATGGATATTTTATGCATTTAAAATGATATATTAGTTAAAGTGTTCCTATCCAATTGAGAGACACATGAATACAAATAATTGAGGAATAATGATTAAAAAAATATAATATCATGAGAATAAAGGTAATCATTACATAATATGTCAAAGTACCACATATTCACTATATAAATGTGAATAGGTGCATAACAACAAATAAGTCTCAATGGAATGTAAATTAAGATGAAATCCCTTATAAAGAAAGTATCCTTACATAAATGATAAAGAAATGACCTAATTTTGTGTGACAAATACAAAAACCCCCAATATTATTCTATATTTATTTTAAATCAATGAGAGTATATTCACACATTTTCTTGTAAAAACAATACCAATGACATGGATGTTAAACATAATGTATGGAAATTTTGTTAATATAACCCTTATCAGGTTCATATCAATGACTTGTGAATTTATCAATTGAGTGATTATTTGTACCAAAAGTATATCAACACAAAGGGGAGTGGAAATTACCACATAAATAAATAAATAATGATTTCACAAATAATCTTGGTGTAAAATAATCAATGAAGTGTGCGTAAAACCCAATGGGTGGAAATGAAATTCAGAAATTCCCATAACGATTTGGTAACTTATGAAGAATACACTCCATGAAAGAGGGATCATAAAATGAAGATTTAAATACACATAAATTAAAACTATATCACACAAATAATAAAATCTTGGGTAGTACATACACCACAAAAAAGGAAATGGTGGCAATAAAGCATGAATCTCATAAGAATAATAAATGAGTCGAAAACCCCTCACCATGTACATTTCCAAAGTCAAGGGTACATTAATATCCTTTATAATGGTTAAATAATTTTTATTAAATTATTCATGAACCACATAAAAAAATATGATATCATTTATGACCTTCTAATATTGCTTGTTATTAATATTTTAGTAGTATCATTGTTTTGGGTGTAAATTGATTTGTTTTACTTCATGTGTTTTTATATGTAAGTCATTTTTTTACGTATAGGATTTTAATGAATAATATCATAAATTATATTTAGTTATTAAATATTATTTTAAATTATAAAATAATATTATTCTTGAAGGGTTATTATGCGAAATGAATCCCATCATGTTCGTGGAGATGGTAATCCGTACGTAGGCATACATGACAATATCCTTATATTGATGGTGAAATCCTATGTAATTGGATGTTATATCATATATACAGAATCATTAACATTTTATATTTCTTTTTTACATCAATTAAATTCATTATTATACTCATCCAAATAATGAAGTGTTGGGTAACAAACTACACCATGACATGGTGGCAGTAAGTCGTACGTACACTCGTATGGTGTGTTTTTCATTCATAAGATGGATATAACAATGAATATGGTTGTACCATATTTATAATATAATTATTGTATGTAGAAGTTTCTAGAGTTAATATTTTTTTATGGAATCAACAGTGAATGGGGAAGTTGAAGAAGAAAAGAACATTTAAAGAGGTGGTGAAGTTATTACATCTTCGTCGGGTTCTTCCTTTTGATTTGATCAAAAGAGCTCCATAGGTAGACTTTCTAATCAATGTATGGATGATATGATGATTTTTGGTAAGTTGGGAGGATATTTTATCAGGGTTTTTTTCAAGAAAAATGTCTACTGATGAGTGAACATGAGAGAAGGGGATGTACCCTTTTATAACAGAGGTGAGGGTCACTTTAAGAAAATCGTGAAATATAATTTTTTTATAAAATAATTTTAAGTTTATAATTGATAAAGATATATTTATTTGGAGTATAAGGTGGGTATTGGTCTAAATATTCTAAACCAATAGGTTTTAGAAATTCTTAGGTCGCCATATTAACTTTATCTTTTATATTTAATTCTTAGTTAAATTGTTTAACTTTTACCAAGTCTTGTAGTATTTTTATATTACATGGTTATTAAACATATGATAAAATTCCAAAAGAACCTCAAGTGGTTCATTAATGACATATCTATCATTATGTAAGTCCTTTTGTGGAACCTTGTATTTTATGTGTTATTATTTCATTTAATAATATAGTATTTTTTTAAACTCATATATGTAAATTTTGACACTATTTAGTATATGGTTTTTTTGAAAGTCTAAAAAACTTTATTACATCGATCCAAATACATTAAATCAACCCTAAAATATCATATTTACCTATAAAATTAGTGAAATTCATAAAAAAAAGTCTCAATTAACATTTATTATTATATTTATAATATCTTTTAGTTTAATCATTCATTAATAAGATAATTACAGCATCCTCATTGTGTCATAAATAAATTTAATTATATAATGTCTAAAAATTATAAATAAAATAACTTGATATAAGAAATATTATTATTTTTCTATTTAATATGTATAATAATATTTAACTTAATTATATCCCAATATTAAAAATGCATTACTTTTTAAAATTTCAATTTAACACATTTTACTCTTCTGTAAATAAAATAATAATATATGTCATAATATAATACAAGTCAATAAAAATGGATCATATTTTATTTATAAGGTTTATTTTGTTATATGTAAATTTATCCAATAGAAATAGGACACATTTTCGAGTAATTACAATATCATTTTACCCATAATTACTGTATTTAATTTTAACTGTGGTAAATAAAATTCAAATGTTACTATCCAACATAAATTATTTTCATCCGATTGAACCAAATATTACATACTGATATCAACCATGTCAATTAGATTTTTTTATATTCAATTCATAGAAGCGGTAAAAATTATGTATTATGCAAATTTAAAAATGTTCCTAGAAGGTGGCTAAAATATGGTAAAAATATCAATAAAATTTTATATATCTAATCTTGTAATAAAATGACTTTAATGAATTATATTAGACTACTATTGGAATTATATATATATTCTTAATTAAAAATATATTTAAATTAAAAATAATTATTTAAATAAAAATTTCATATTTAAACAATAACATAGTTTTATTCACTATTCATCAAAAATTGAATGTTTTTAGAAAAATAAAAAAAAATTCACCCAAAGCTAATTTTTATATTAAAATTTTAAAAATTATGTCTATTTTATGAAATTAAAAACATATAGTTTGTATTAAATAATTTTTAAATAATAATTTCCCTTGTCAAAACCAGAAAGCGTGTTTTTGAGAAGAGACAATTATCAAAAGATTGATATGTGTTTATGTCCAATTTTAATGTAAAAGTACATTCAATGACAAAAATAGGACAAAATGAAAAATATATAATCTAATTATAAATCAAAAAAATTCATATTTAAAATAAAACACTATTACATTTTTTATTAAAATTTTTTTCTTAAATTAAAATTTATTGTTTTTCACTATTCATCCAAATATGAAAGTTATAAGAAAATAACGGAAATTTTACCCAAACTATATTTTTATGTCCTACTAATAAATAAGAACATTATTTTCTCAAATTGGATATATAAAAGTGTCAAATATGGGATTGAAATAGATTTCTCCATTAAAAGGCTGTAGAATTTTATTTTTTTATAACACATCTTTCATCATAAAAATTGAATTTCATAATATATTATGTCTAAGAAACAAAAAATATGAATGCTTAAATTATATGGAGTTTATAAAATTCAAAAACTAGTTAATACTATTCAAAAACATTTTTTATGGTTAATTTGGTATGTCATGGTGCGCTCAAACTCAGTGTCACATGTAGCACTAGCTATTCAATTTTGTTAAATAAAATAACACACTATGAAATTTTGGCGTGTTACAATATACATAAAATTAGAGGAGTGTTAAAAATCATAGTTAGGGGATAAATTCAGATAAAAGTTTTTGTGGAATATCACAGTAGTAAATAATTATGATGTCGAATTATAATGTAGAAGGATGACACACATTCACATATAATCCTTGAATAATATAAAAGATATCAAAGGATAATGTTTGTAACGAAAATCATATGTAATTGGAAAAAAACATATCATCATAATGATAAGTTTAGGGTTACATCCAATACATCATAAACTAATTTTCAAGGACTATAAATCATGGAATTTATATAGTTTCAAATATGAGATAATAATTAACCAATTGATTAAGGAGATTTATCAATTTGATGCCACCCATAGCATCATAGTGTGTCCTCCAAATGTGAGAAATGTAGAAAATAAAAATTCATGAATCATATGAACAAGATAATCCCATGAAAAATAAATACATTATATAATAATGTTATAATATTTTTTCCACTGATATCTCATATTGGCATTACAAATTATAAGTTAACATATCCAATTTCAATTTATTGTGATATAAATAATAATAATAATAATTGAAGAGTTTACTATTATGATAACTTGAATTGATGTCCATTTTTTAGATAGTGGGTAAGTTACTGTTGGTAATTTTTTCTCATTAATTGACAATGACATTCAATCTTTTTCCTTAATAGACACTAATCTCTAAAATCTATAAATTAATGAAATAAAAGACATATTTTTAACAAGGATTGACTCCATTGTGGAATCCTACATCCCAAAAGTTTGGTGTTTATTATCCTATTCACACATAATGTGCCTTTTATTTTCCAAATGATTTTTTAGATAACTTATGGGATCTAAAAATTTTATTATATAACTTTTCATTACATGGTAAAAAAATAGGATCATTTAATGTGTAGTTTCTTGGATATAAGGATTATAATATATGATAAAATAATAATCATTATAAAAATGAATAAAATACTTATTCACATGTTTACTCTATGTTACTTTTACAACATATCATATCCTGGGGACATAGATCAAAGAAAAAGGAGTCACAATTAATCGCCTTAAGTGAATAATAAAGGGAGAAATATTTCATGTGATTATGATACATTTCAATACAAACAATAGGATTAATGAAAAGGCATGAGAGATAGGAACATTATAATAATATGAAAATTCATAATTATAAGGAAATATTGATACGACATTTAAATTATAAATTCATAATCATATCACCCAGTTTTATCTCCATAGATTATCAACAAGTAATCTTATATAAAAATTACTAAGGTTATTTCCCAAGGTATGAAAAAATATTTCATATCTACAGATTAAAGTAGTGAAACAATTCATTGAAGTGATATTAGGGTCCACCCTTTATATATATTAAATTCATGTGAGACACCCAAATAATAATAAATCATTTTTTAGTATCCCATTGTGAATAAATAATGGGTTCTTTAAAAAATCATTGCAATGAAAAGAACATAATGACATGATAATTAAGTCATTTTTAAACCATGAAAAGGAATGCCAGTTTCTAATGTGTAAATACCTGAATAAAATAAATTATTCTTAGATATTTCTAAATACCAATTAAAAATGAATTTTTTATCTAAATAAATAAAATTATTGTGAATGCTATAATAAAAATATTGAAATTTAGAGACATAAACTCGAAATCATGAGGGGAACAAAAAGGATTTAGAAATGGGAATATTTGGAGGGGAAATGTTATCACATTAATTAAATACTTATGTTAATGTAATGAGTATCTAGTAACTGAAAAAATGATCGTAGTTTTAAAATTAGAATAAATAGCACATGAAAATGGTGTAGGAATGGAAATGAAATGTGGGGATTTCCCTCAACATGAACAGTTATTCCTAAAACATTAGGATGGAACCATAATGTCATGAGTTAACCTCAGGGGGACTCATTGGGAGGAAAAGAATCCTAAATTAATGGAGGATGTGTTATTAGTGAAGTGGATACATTCAACTGTTGGGTATTCATTAAAAAAAGTTGACGATTTTATTATTATTTTCTAAATATAGTCCTTGGAAAACTAGGTGGTGGGAAAATAAAAAACATTGTCTTAACCATTATTTTATGCATTATTTTGGACATTTGGGTCACATTAAATGTTATTTTAATCCACCAAAACATAAATTCATTTTTAAATAGTTATTGTTTCAAGGAAAATGGATGATTTCTCAATGTAATGTCTGTAAATGTCAAACATTGATTTTTACTCTTCATAAAGCCACTTATAGTTTTAAAAACTCATTAAATTTGTTAAGATGCATAATATTAATAGAATAAAATTATTTTGGAAGTATATTGTGCTTAAAAAATTATTAAATAATTGTGAAGTAAATAATTTATCATAAAATATATTGAACCCTAAAACTATATTTCTTACAATTCATGAAAATATTAATTATTTTAAAGAATAATCCTAAAATCACTCTAACATAATTTCACCATGATAATTTAAAAAAATTAAGTTTTTTTATTATTATAGTTATCCTAATATAAGAAGTTCTATTTTTAAATATAAATTTATCTATTTATTTAAAAATAACATTTTTATGGCATAATCAATTTTTAGACACTTAGGAAAAAATAATTAGGCTTTTATAACAAAAATATATAAATAATTATTAAAATAAATATATTTTAGATGGATATTTATTTATCTAAAATACTATTCATAATATCATGTTTTTTTATAAAAAATTTATATACATTCTAGCAAAATCAATTATTTTTTATTTTGAATAAAAAATAAAATTATCAAATTCTTCTAAATTAAACATATATTTTATAATGAAACCCTATTATTAAGATGAATTTATGGAATAATATTTTTTGTTAAAACTATGAAATTTATATTTTGTGAAACATACGTCTAGACATGTAACGCCTCATAACACCCATATATTCCCTAAGGGTAAGGTGTGTGGTTTTTGTAGTTTCCTGGGTTAACATAGCTAACATTGACTCATGTGGTAATATCTACTAATGTGAAATTATCCTATTGGTTATTTCATTCATGAATAACTTGTTAAATCTCAGCTGCATGGTCATGGTCGATCCCTGATGAGTCTACCTCCCTCCCATGTTCGGTCCAGTGTGCATCAAATGACAAAACTCTACTGGTTCAGGGTGTCGATTATCCTTCCTATATCAATTATCCATTGTCATCACTAATTATAGTCACTAATTATAATGCTAAAATTATCTAACAAGGGAATAGTTTCCAATGGTCATATTAAGAAAGGATTATATTGAACAACGAATATATTACAGTAGAATCCCAAATGTAAAATATCACTTTATACCCTATAAATACCACTTTATTATTTACCTCAAGAATAAATAATTTTTTATTAATTTAATATTTCAATTTCCCAATTATGATTATTTTTAAAATGATATTGTGTTTTATTTATATATCATTTTTGTGAGATCTATGATTCAAGAATATTAGGGAGATCCATACTTTTCCATTTATCTATTTTATTATATATATTTTTCAAGTTGTAATGTTTTTCATTTTAGTTGGTTTCATAGATAAATAATATAATTCTTATTTTAAATACCTAAAATTTTGTTTTTTTATTTATATTTTATGTCGATTTTATATATAATATGTAAAAATTATTTATTCAGAAAATAAATATCATTTATAACTTTTGGGTTCGTACATTGCTCCCCCCATAGGAAACTTAATCCATGAAATTTCAGCTCATTTTATCAGTTTGGAAATGTTTAGGGTGCATAATTCTCATTTTATCATCTTGTTCCCATTTAAATTCTTTATCTTAATAGTTTTTCGACAACAAATTGATGATGTGTGATTTCTTATTGCAAAAAGAAATTTCCATATGGTCTTATATCCCCACTAGTTTCTCCATATAAGATAAGTCTAGTTACAGTTTGCACAACTAGATTGTGTAATTGTAAGGGATCAAGCATTTACTTTCTCAATAGAGATACGTAGAACTCATCATGAACCTAGGATAAATTTGGTTGAAGTTATATCTTATAGGACACTTTTTATATGTGACAAATGATTTCATTAGGGCCAACGTACCGAGGTCTATGCTTCCCATTCTATCGAAATCACTTAATTCTCATCCATTGTTATATTTGAAGGAACCCATTGTCTTGAACATAAAACTAAAAGTTTAATTCAATAGATTAATCATATTTCTTTTAAAGAAATTGAGAATACTTTATGTGATTTTTTATTAAATGAATCATTTCTATTATCTGATGTATAAGATCAGGACCAAGAAGTTTCCTTCCACCAACATCAGCACAATATGTAAGAGTTATACTTATATTTACATAAAGATATTAATATAGTATATTTTTAATACATGTGGTAAGATTTTCTTTTATAATAACTAAAATAATGGAATGTGTTGATCACATCCACCTTTATTTAATATTTTCAATGGTCATAGCATGTCCTCATATTTCTGAACAATACATTCTGAATGACAAATAATTTTTTGTTGATAGGACATACTAAAATTCAATTTAGTATTCAGATGATGTTGGAGACATATCTAGAATTTATATCGGAGGCTTGGAACATGATCGGAAATTACATAATTTTTAACCCCATGGAACCCTTCCACATAATTTATGTATATCATTGAAATATTGTAAAAAGTGAAGTCATCTCAAATTATGATGATATGGGAAGACCTAGTGAGACAATTTAAAATAACCCATATTACATTAAATCCATGTGATGTTCTATTGATCCTAATGATGAATTCTATAGTGGTATTATACAATATCCATATTGGTATGAGTATTTGTTACAATATCTCTTTAGTATGTTATTTCCCTATCTTTAATTACTGACAAACCAAGCACCGTGCAGTGTTTTAGGAAATCTCCATTTTCATATTTTTTGAGCAATAATGGTCATGAATGTTTGAATATATTTTATTTCATCCAAGATTTATGTATAATGAAGAGTTATTAGTTTCATCAATCAGATGCTTCATTATACCTATAATACATTGGAACATAGCCTCGAATGAAATTATCATACATGTTCTTGATCAATATTGAACAAAGGAAAATGTATATTATTCATAGCCTATATATTATTATTTTTTATTAAGGAATGATCTCTTGTATATATCTTGATCATATATAGTAATTATACTTGAAAAATATTTTATTACAAGGTTTATGATGTCCTTTCAGTTATTATTTCCATTTGTCGTTTTACTAGTTCATTGATTAATGGAAACCCCCGAATCCTAATCATTATCAACAAAACAGTGCCTTTCATACATAACGAATCATAAAATTTGATTTATCTTCAATGATGATAACTAATTATACACTCAGAATCTTTTAGAATCTCCATCGATCTTCTTTGCCTCATGTTCAATTACATTTTTTTGAAATTAAGATTCAAATGGTTGTGGTTTGTGTATATATCATTATTATGACCATAGATATAGTTCCATAATATTTATAAAGAGAAAATAATTGAATATATCACTAGGTCATGTGTATGATGACTCGTCCTAGAAGGATTTATCTAATATGATGCATAAGTAATCACTTATTTAGTACTTCTAAGGACACATCCAATCAATTTCATATATGAATATATTATGATAGAAAATCCATATACGATAAAGGGTAAATATAAAACTTGTCCAGAAAGAAATCAATTATTCCTCTCTTTGAATCCATCTTTAAACTTTATTGTCTAGATGAATGTATACCATTTTAAAGTTAACATGGGTATTGGATTATATAGTCAAGAAATTTTTATCACAATCCTCCAATTATATCCAGCTAAACCATTGAAAATATGAATCTTATTTACTGTTAGGGGACAAGGAAACACCTCTATATCATTTTTCATTGTAGGGTAAACTGAGATTCCATAATTGGATATATTATATGATAGAATTGAACAATATGTTAGCATAATTCATATTTTATGAATTTTACAAAAGGAGTATCCTTCCTCAGTGTTCACAAGATAACCCTTTGAGGATTCCCATGCTCCTTGAAACATTTTCAGAATATCAAAATGTCATACATTAAAACTAAAAGGAATTTATTAAAGTATTCCTTAAAGACTATATTCATGGAATCTATAAATATAGTAGGATTATTAGTCAATATGATGGGAATAACAATAAATTCATAATCCCCATATATTAAATAATATCTAGTTCAATGAATATAGACTTTCTTCCACCTACGTTCAGGATACATAGATCATCAGTTAGCATTGGAGAAGAATTAATCCCCATTGTGCTGGTCAAATAAACCAAAACCTTTTTTTATGTGGGTAATTGTTCATTACTATGATCTTGTTGAGTTATCTATAATCAATTCATAACCACATTGATCCATCCTTCTTTGTCACGATGTGATCTGGTTCTCCCAAATGAGTCAGACATGGTCATATAAATCCCTTCTCTAAAATATCTCAAAGTTATTTCATTAAATCTTTTAAATCCATATTTTCCCTTTTATACAAGGTCAATGATATCTACATGGATCTAGGTTTGAGTTTAGTGGAGATCTCTACCTCTCTTTATAGGTGTGGTCCATGTAACTCTTCAAAAAATATGTCTTCATATTCATGAGATATGGACCATTTTATATATTTATATATTCATTTCATTCTCCCTAATCCTTGGACATCTCCATAATGAAGGATATGGGAGGTGTTTCAAGGAATAGCTCATTTTATGGTATATATTGATTAATAATTACTCCAGGTTTTCCATTTATGACTATTGAATTTTAATTTTTCTATATTTGATCTTATAATTTTTCTTTTAGAGCCAATCTATCTCTAATATATTATCAAAACCCATCACAGAAATGACTAATATATTTTCAATGAGATTTTACTCACCAATGTTAATAATATAGTTTATGTACACTTTTTATTCGATGATAGTTCCTTGATGAGTCTTTACTGATAACTAAACATATACATGTTTATGGACTGATTTTGTATTATTTAAAAACTTGAAAGATACATTAGAATTCCTAGAAGAAGAATCAAATAAGGGATATTATAACCTTAAGAAAACAATGAGTGTACCTTCCCCCACTTCATTTGGATCCTCCACTTCAGCCATTGTGATATAAAATTGTTGAAATTTCTCCCTTGGCCTATAATGAGGATGACAGTGGTTCCTGTCCATTATCTTATGATATTCACATTGATGGTAAAATAACCCAAGCTCTCCACAGGTGAATCATTAAAGACACTAATATGGCTTACACCATAATACAATTTTTCATTAGTGTGGTAAATTTTAGGTTTCACCTCACCAAAGTAGTTTGAAGCTATATAGGCATCTCTTCTGCACTTGTAGCACTTTACAATCCCATGAATTTAGTTTTTTGAGTGATTTGTCTCACATTTGTTCCACATGAGAATTTTTACATTCAATACCACTCTTACATGATAAAAATGTTTCCCTTAGTTTGGATCTATTAATATATTCATTTCATTTGATCTATGTGGCTACTTAATATCCCCAAATAAATTAAACCTTCATACAACTCCAAACTAACTCCATATAGATTTTGTAGACTAGACATTATAGATTAATCTGTAGATGGGGTCCTAGAAGTTGGAAAATATATCACCCCTTCACTTAGGATCTATAACAAATCAGTAAGTGTATCGAGAAAGTTTTATAATGTTCATATCATAGTTTCAGATAATTTATTTTCCTTCTAAATCTTCTTTAGAAATTTCTTTTCTATTTTATTATCATTGAGCATGAGAAATTATATTTGAAAAATATTCCCCTAAACCTTTTTCCACCAAAAAATTAAAATACCCTTTCTTGTCATCATGTTTATAATTAGTCTCCTCCAGAGATCAGCTTCCCCATCTAGGAGGTATACTTATATGGTCACTTTATCATTCAATGAATAACAGTGTATATAAAAGAACATTTTTATAGATCATATCCATTGTTCTGAAATCAATTAGTCGTTAGATCCATTGAAAGAAGGTGGTTGTTGAAACATAACAGTCTGAACTAAAATGTGTTCCCATTTTGGTGAATCTATTATCATGACATGATTAATTTTATTTTTCATAACATGTGTTAGTTTATTCATCATCCACATGATTTTTTTAATTATATATTTCATTAGAACACAATTAGTGAGTCATCCATTTCACTCATCATTTACACATATCCTCCTATTTTATTGAATTTATATAATATATGTAATGTTTTACTTTTATGAGTATTATAATTCTGAAAATATTGTATTTCAGAAAACATAATACATAAATAATTTATTAATAACCTATAATAAAAAATTTATTCTCGGTATTTCCTTCATAATGGTTCATAAAAATCATGTTTTTAAGAAAAAAAATCCATCAAGAGCATTAAACGAAGAGTGAATAAAAGACCAATGTTGTTAACCATTTCATGTTCAAATATATCTCAATGTGTTGTTTTTTGGATTGATCCGTAGGTACATTTTTCCTAGAGCTATATACACATGTTTTTATCCATATATGGATTTCTCTAATTAGTAACCACTTACATAACACTTCATTAAAATACAATTATGTTTTCAAATATTTTCACCTATCTCTTGGGTTCTTAATAAATTTTTGAAGTCAAAATTTACAAATACAACTAAACCATTATATGATAACAACTCTAGAATCCCTCCTTTCCATTAAATATTAAATTATAACATGGTACAAATATACGATCTTTTAATGTTTAGTTTCATAGAAATATGCTACATAATTTTAGAAAACATAAAAATTCACATAAAACAACTTGAAATACATTTTCATGGGTAAACTATAATTTAATTTTTCATCATATCACATTTTTAGGAAACACATCAATGGAAAATGGGTGAGTATCAAACACAATAAGGGAGAAAGAAATAGAGACCTATAACAATTGTTCATGTGGTATATCAACAATATTATAATTCATAATGATAATGAATGAGAAAATTGACTATAACAAAAATAAGAACATGAAACATAACATGTGAGTTTTACTACAACATTCAAAAGAGACATTCATAAGAATATCATAATAGTTTATTACCAAGGATTCAAAAATTAAATTTACCTTGTTTAATCACCAAGGGGTCCTTAGAAATTTCATTTATAGAGAGTAATTTATTTAACCAATTAATTTGAGAGATATCAGGGTGCACATTTATTATGTATTAATTTTTGGTGATCTGTGTAGTTCATAATAAATCATTTTATTAATAACCTATGGAGAATAACTAATAGGTTTCATATAAAATTTATAGTATAAAAAAGATATTCAATATGTGATCATTACTCCATCTTATTAACCCATGAAATGATAAAGTGAGTTTCTTATGTGTAAATACATGAATTATATGAATTATCTATTCATCTACATTAATACACATGGAAAATTAATAAGCGAGGGTATCCATAAAAACAAATTAATATATAATTTCATAATTAAATTAGGGTAATTCTAGATGTAAATTCTGCAACATTTCAGGTATAAAACATGGTTTTAGAAAATAGAAAATATGAGGTAAAATGGTATCAACTCATTAAAGACTACTATTATAGAAATATGATAATATAAACTATAAAAAATAACTAATTTATGAAATTAGAATACATAACACCTAAAATGAGATATTGAATGGAAAAGATAAGTGGGGATTTCCCTTAACATTAAGAGTTGATCCTATGACAAGAGGATGGAACTATGGTAGATTGAAGACCCATGGGGGGACTCCTTGGGAGGAATATTCCATAACATCATCGATTATGTATTAGGGGTAAATTAGAGAGGATAAATGGGTTGATATTTATACAATTAGTGGATTATTGTTTAATAATTTCTAAATATAAGTTATATAAATCATTATTGTGGAAAATGAAAAACCATTATATTTCCCTTAGTCTTTGGCAATGGTTTTGAACAAATGGGACTAATTTTATTATATTTTCCTCACCTGATAAAAAATTCATTTTTTAACACTTATTTTTTCATTGCAATGTGAAAATCCAACAAAGTAATTCTATTATAAATTGGACATTCATTTTTAAAATGTTGAATGGTACTTAGAGTTTTAAAAATTGATTAAATATATTAAAAACATAATAATAATAAAATAACCTGATTTAGTTCATTAATTGTATTTACATAATTATTAAAAAATTATAAAATACATTTATGTTAGAAAATATATTAAAACCCTAAAACAATATATTTTAATTTTCATGAAAAAATAAATTATTTTAGAAAATTCTCATAAATTCTCAAAAACCTAATTTTGACATGCTTATTACAAAAAAATTCATTATTTTGTCCATTTTTTATTATATATAATAAATTTAAATTTTTAAGAAACATGTCTTTATTTATATAAAATAGCATGTTTTTAAGGCATAATCTCATTTCAGGTGATTATAAAAATTTCCCCCAACTTTATTTAATTTTATTAACATTTATTTTTTAAAAAAGTTCTTTTTAAATGAATAATTTAATTAAATAATAATAATAGAAATTAATTGATATACTAAATATAATAAATATTTTTATATAAATATTATTTTTTTCAATACATGCTAAAGAAATTTTATTATCCAGTTCATCTGAATTAAAAAAATATTTTTTTGAGAAAAAAAATTCTTAAGGGGGATTTATGGAACAAAAAAATATTTATACCCAGAAATTTAAACTTTATGTAATTACAGTGTTAAACTTAACCCCTTATTATACCTACATACACACTAAGGGTATGGTTTGTGATGGTGACAATATCATGTGGTGCCTCACATAACATCAACCTTGTATTATTCAATACATATTGGAAATTCTATTTCGGTGGATATCATTCTAGCATTGGATTTGTAGCTAAAATGGTTATTGGTCTTGGGTGAACCCCAGTAATGCTATCTCCTTCCCAAGACCAGAAAAATGTGATTCAAAATGCATGTCCCTACTTATTTAGGCCATGAAGTTTTTTATATATTTAAATTATACCTTTTCATTTATACTTATATACTCTAATTATAATTGTATAATTACTAACCAAGGGTATAGTTTCATATAATCATATTGAAAATTTATCATCTAATGGTCAAATACCAATGTTCACATTTCCCTTTATATTATATATACACCACTTCATTATTTCACTTAAAATATCACTAAAATATCTCTTAAGGTTGTATTTATATTTTCATAAGATTTTATTTGGTTTATGGGTATTTTTTTCTATATATTTTTTATGTCAGTGATGATTCTAAAATATTTTGGTTATTAATACTTTTCCATTTTATCAATTTTTTGTTATATTTTTTATTAAAATTGTAATTCTTGAAATTTTATTTGGATTCATAGAATACTGAAGTAATGATCATTGATAAAGATATTATATTTTTTTAATTTTCTCATTATTTTTTATTTGTTTGATATTATAAATTATGTAACAAAAAATTATTGAAGAAACAAATATCATTTAAATTTTCGGGTTCGTTATACAAATATATGTACTTTAACTAGTAATAATGATGGAACTAACCAATTTGAAATAGAACAAACATTCCATAGATTATTATAATACAAATTTTCTATAATAATGACCACTATGGAAAACACAAAAAATTACAATGGAATTAATAGATATAATATTCCTCTTCCTATACTATATTGCACTCATTAGATCATACTCACCTAATATCAATGAATCCATCTCACTATCTACATCACCAAAGAAAATCCTCAGGATTTTGAACCTCTTGTCATTTTTAGAATAATATTTTCCAAAATATTATTCTGGAATATATATTAAATGTGTGACATCTTGATCATTTCATTCAAATGTATATGATTTTGAATTTTGAGATATCCTATATAATGGTAATATATATCTTTATTTCATATTTGATGAGTTATCATCATTGAATTTACTAAAATATCGATTGATTACATCTCATGGATTTCCCCAAACATGATATAAATTATTCTATTTACACATGAAATCATTTTCACTTAATGTCATGTGCCATATTGTTTCTCATATCATGAAAACGACTAATAATTTTTCCTGATCATTGTGAGCTATCATGATGTATTAATATTGAAATATATTAAATAATTATATGATTCTAATATTATGTATTTCATTTTATGTCATTATTTATCTTTTATAACATCCACACAGATATTTAATATTAATTGAAACCATTGTTTAAGCTTATGAATCATCAAATTAAATATTGAATAAGCCACATTATTTCCAAAATACTCTCAAGAGTATATTTATTACACTTATTTATTGTCCAAATTAATAAAATATATGTCCTAAAACATTATGGTGAATCTTATGTTTGACATAATGAACTTATGGTAATAAATATATAAAATGATAATTTATCAATTATGCATCTATGGGGCTTTATTTGTGATCTTAGACACAGCAAATGAACTCAATTAGATTCTATATAAATATTTTTTTACAACTAAAAACACATTTTATTGTACATCAATCAGGAATCATTTGAAAGGATTTTTTAATATTTTAAAATATTTTATGTGACTTCCAATCATCTCAGATAAATGAAGAAATGAATTAAAAACATAAAATAAAACATTCTCATCTCCTCTATAAAAATATTTATCTAATATAATGTATTAATAATAAATTTTATTTCATTGATAAAAAGTACAACATCATCTGCAATGGGATAAAAAATCTCCCCATTGATGTATTTTTTCAATACCCTATATTATAGTTCCTTATCACATTTAACACACTTCCTCTAAGAACTTAGTTCTTCTTCCCCTTAATTAATGAGGAATATTATTTTTAGGACTTATTTTCTCGTCAATTTTTTTAATAAGTTATAAGGTTCTTCTCAAACTGATTGGATCATTCTATATAAAGTAATTTTATATGAATCAGTGAATTATATGTATATTTTTTTTGGTGGTGTATAAAATTGGTGATATTGATTTATACATCAAATATAATGAAAAAAAATCAAAAAACTAATATAAACTCAAAAATAACATTGGTTTATGATACTTTTAATCTATACCCCTCACTAAAATCATCAAATAGAATAAAAAATATTCTTGATACGGTTTCTACACCTGAAAGTTATGTCATTCCTTTTATATAAAATAAATCAGGACTGAAATTTATAAAAAACTCAGAGACATACCTCCATTCAATTGGGTAATGGGACACATAACAATTTTTCCCTCGAAATGACCAAAATATTTAGTATTAATGAATCAATGAAATTCAATATCACAGTTATTCTTATAAAAAATTCTATCTTGTGATATATATTTTATATTATATACCCTTATCTTAGATTAAATTAAATGTTACAACTTTTGATTATATATATATTTAAAAAAATTAATTCATAAAAAATACATTCATGAAGATGTTAAACAAGAAATATTACCAAATAATTTTAATAATAATTTCTACATGATAGCATGCAATTCCTTATTGTTACCTAATTTTATGCTAACATTATTTTCTTACACAAGATTCATGATTATTCAATGCCAAATAATTTCAATTACTTGACGGAATCCATTTCATAATTAATAAATATGTAACTAAAGGTTTTTGTAATTTGAAAATCATAAATAGTTTTATATCCCTAAGAAAGTACAACCCAAACCACGTTTACATTTTTTTTAGAAAACTCTTCTGATAAATTTATTTCATTATTAATTGTCAACTATATATCTTCTAAATATAAAATCCCAATAATGGATGTATTGTTAGTCCCCTTAAATTTAATATTAATTCAACTCATTTCATTTTATGAATATTAGGAGTTTACACATTCACCATCTTTTAACCCACTCTCTTTGGGACTATTTTAACTAAGACATATATTTTTCATTTTTTTACACTACTTCCATCATAATTTAAAAAATACTTATGAGTATCCCCGTATAAAATTCATCATTTATCATACATTTTAGAAAAAAAAATTTAACTACCATTTAATAGATTTCATAATTTCCATTTCCTACAACAGAACAAGATATTCAAATAGTGTGATGTATACCCACAAGGAATAATATTTAATCTAAATAAATTCTTTCAATTTTTGAACACCCATTGAAAAAATATATATATTTATTCCTCTAATCAATACCTTTTTCATTCACAATGATTCTTGAAACCCATTTTCTACTAATTATGTTTTTACTTATTAAAATGATTGATCTACAATGTTAGACAATTTTCAATTTTATTCATATAATTTTTCAATGATTCAATTAATTCATTTTTCTAAAAATCCGAATCCACTACTTAGATAACATCCATTTATAATTAATTATAGTTAATAGAAATTAAAATTTTATTTATTGTTTATATGAATATAATTTAATCTTTATTCATATTATCTACATCAATATCATATCATAACATTTTATATGTCCCTATATATATAAAATACAAAATCTTATCACTCATTAATGTATAATCAATAAGAATATCCTGGATTTAGATATTTTCATAAAATTATTCTATTTGTTGTTTAGTTATAACATCATTCAAATTATCATCCCTAACTTTGTTTTTGAGCACATCATAATTTTAAAAAATATTCACATCTTAATAGTGAATTATACTGTTATATTTACTATAGTATAATCTATATATAAAAAATTTATATAAATTTGAAAAATTACATATTAATATTTCTCATAATAATTTTAACTATTTTTTCAAATCTTCAATACATTCATGGAGTCCCAAACACTCTGATGTTTTTCAAATTTGAATTATTTTAAACTAAATTTCTTATGGATACATGTATTAATTATTCCACAATCAAAAAAAATACATTAAAATTTTAAATAAAGTATCAAGACATAAATATATATGTCAAAATATAGTTAACCCTGATATTTATATTAATTTATCAGTAGATATTATACAGATTTACCAAAAAAATATCTATTGAATTATTGGTAGGTAATTTTGGTAAAATACATAATGAATAATAATTTTTAGTATTTATTAATAAATAAAATACCAAATAATAAATATTTAATAGTGTATTTCATTATCATCTACTATCAATCTTGGAAATCAAAAGTTTCATCCTCCTCCCCTTGATCATTCATAGGTTGTGTCCACCCCCATCCACTCCCTAGACCAACACCCACTCGCCTATAAAACATCTTCTTCTTATATAAAGGATGCTTTCCAAATATTGATGATGCCTCCATCACATCCCCTTGATCCCAAAACAACCAATTCCCTCCCCACCCTATAATCCCTATCCAATAACCTGAAAACACCATATCTTTCACTCCATCATGACATAGTGCATATATTTATTTATTGTAATTGTTTCATGTATTCTGTATATTTTTCATATCAATTCATTATTTTACAATCAAATATTATACTTCCAGATATATATTTTCAAATTATGAAATTATTATTCCACGATAATGATTCGATTTATATGTATTTCCAAATATTGTTTTATATTTTTGTTTTATGATAATATCCTCAATGTTTGTGGTGATTATTTACAACATTATAAAATATTCAAATATGTTGTTCACTACATATATATTTATTAAATTTAATTTTAGATATATTTAATAAAAATATAATTTTAATTTGGTTTGGATATGTCCATTTTGATCATTTTATTTAAAATATACAAATACAATTCAACCAATATTATTCCTTATTTTAATATTTTATGTTTTTATTAATTTCTATTTATCAATGATATGACTAAATTGGAAATGATCATCTAATTATTATCACCAAATTCTCGAATTCATAAATTTTATTTTTGAAATCTAACATTTTTTATCAGTACAATTATAATAATAATTTATTTTTCTTAACTTGTAATGTAATATAAAACATTAACAAAATCACCAATATTCTATCATTGTATCATTGATAAATATTAATTATTTCTAAATGTTTATATATGATTAGGTATCAATTATAAATGAAACAATAATATGTTTGAACCTATATTAACATAATAAATCATCATTATTACTATTAGAAATAATGATTAAATCTTTTAAAGGTTATCTAAAATTTTCCTTTTTATATATTATTGCAAAAATATTGATATTGAATACAAAAAACAATACTTATACATGAAAATTCATGATGTAAACATTGATTTTGAATGATATGGGGTATATTAATTTCCATTATGTATTCAATAAGTATAAAATATTGGTATTATGGTATAATATGAAGAGCTAAATTATTGGTTTTGTACAATAATATTTTCATTCTGATAAAATAAATCAATAGTATTAATTATAAAACTAACTATTCAATTAATTTAAATTTAAAAAATATTTTTATACTAGTACTTTAAAATTGTGTTGTTTTATTCTATTATTTTTATATTCAATAATAGATTCAAGGTTTGTTATTATTTAGGAAAAATTTCGAGGACTAAAAGGTTTGAAAATCATAGCTAGTCTATAAAAAACATAACACTACAACAGTTGTGCGGATCCATAATCCATTGGGTACACTGGATAAGGATAATAGTATATTTCCAACAAATATGCATATTATGGATGTGAGTGTTAGGACTTGATGTCATATTGTAGATAATAATCACAAGAATATACATATTTTGACACCCATACTGTCATGATTATTGTAGAAGGTGTCTATTATTGGTATGTATATCATTTTGAACACATTATTTATTTCATAGTTATAATAACTATTGAATTTTTTTTATTAATAAATATATATAACTAGATAAAATTAAAAATGATGAAACAAATGTTGTTTTCTGGTGAATGAATTTGAATGTTGTTGTAATAATTGTCAATTTCTTTATCCTTTTCATGATGCAAGAGGAATGTATCAGATGTTTTAAGTCATATTAAACTTCAATTAGTGATCCTCCCCATAAAATTTCACGCTGAAGATAATATTCCAATTTACTAGAAGAAATAAATCATCGTGGGTAGAATAATATAAATTGAAATTAAATATTAATAATCTATTTATTTCATGTTACATTACTATAAACATTAACATTCTAATACTTTTTAAATTTATTATTTATGTGAAATTATTTCATTTGAAGAGGATTTATCTATTATGTTTTGGTGGATTTGAAAAATTTTGGATAAAATTTGAAATATTTCCAATATGGTTTATGGTGTGAGTTACAAAACAAAGAATCCATCCTTTAAAAGTGTTTGGTAATATATTACAAGGGATACCTTGAAGGTTGTGTAATTATTTTGTGTAT
This sequence comes from Viscum album, assembly GCA_963277665.1. NCBI lineage: Eukaryota > Viridiplantae > Streptophyta > Magnoliopsida > Santalales > Viscaceae > Viscum > Viscum album. The sequence goes on from OY728121.1 coordinate 109,374,747, forward strand.
TAGTTTTATATTTATTCATATATATTATTATATAATTTTAATTTATCATTCACTGAAATTCCAACTCATATTAATTTTTTCCCATAATAAAATAACATTTTATAGTAAAATATCTTCATTTTTTAATGAAATTTATATTAAAAATCCCACATTTCGAGAGAGGAAGATAATCTCATACACAACAGGGTTGGCGGGTTTCATAAGGAGAATATTATAAGGTGAAATATTATAATTATTATAAGATACACGTGTGTTAATTTATTTTTTATTAATAGTTTATAATTCTATATATTATACATTAATGATATAATATTTTGAGGTTGGTCGTCTAGTTGGGAAAACCAATTTGTGGTTCAATTTGAATAAAAAGTAATAATTGATTAATGTGAATTATTCTTCTCTAAGAATTGTCTTAAACAAAAAAAATCAATATTCCTTCAACTAAATAGATTTATCATTTTTTAGTAATCATTTTATAATATATAATTACAGAGTTATGGAATGACAATCCATTGTCATTATAAGCAATCTCCCAAAATGTTACTATTATTTATGTTCAATGTAATGAAAACAAAGACTTTTTGGGGATGACGGGATATGGACAATCCATTTTGATAGTATTTTAGAGGCCCCTATCATCATAAATTATGATTCATTATCCTAGTCTTGGTGAATTTTTTGGATGAAATCCACTATCCAGGTAAAAATTATTTTCTTGAGGACTTATACATTGGTTCAGCATTCACACTAGAGAGATATGGATGATAATGTTTCTATAATGGGTAACTATTTTGATAATATATTTTAGGACATGGAATGATGAATTTATGAGGTAATTTCATCCATGAAACTATATAATTTTTAAGAAAAATCATTTATTGATTATATTTTTGTGTTACAATTTAATATATTAAATTTTATATATTGAAATTTTTCAATTGAATGAATTGGAGTTTATAATATATTAAAATGATAATTTTATATCATCTCGATCCAACCATAGTGAATCAAATGCAATCTAATATGGGGTTTTAAATATTTCTCATTTTTATTCCTTTGAATCAAATTTTATTTTGATATATTTTCAAAATAATGGATTGTATTAATGCAAAATTAATAGAAATATTATTTTTTTGTATATATTTTTGTAATATAGTTTGAGATATCTTAATGAAACATCTAGAACCCAAGTTATACTCAAATGTGTCCTAGTCCCTATTGTCCACATGGACACAACAACATCTCCAAAAATTCTAGACGATGCTGACTATAAGTGATAGATTACGGTGTGTCCATGTGGATACTGTGACCTCATTACAAGAGTGTATCTCATGAGATATAAATAATGACATGTAAATTGAAGATTAATAATTTGAAAAGATGGTACATCATATAATAGACACTATTACACAAAAAAACTGACCCCCCCACATATGAAACATATATAATTAACAAATAACTAAAGAAACTGATAATAAAACTCAACTATGAAAAAAATATTACAAAAAATATTATTTTGATGTATTTCATGACTATAAAATACTATAAAATAGATATATATGGTAGTCATATATTCATGTTATCTTAAATAACTAAAAAGGAATCAAAAAACCATTCATTAATCCCATGATCTAGCTCAGTTATCTTTTAAAAATCTTCATCCTAATGAAAGAAATAAATATCTGGTGTCAATGGAATGATGATTCCCATTGTCAAAACCTACATATTTGTAATCTTCTTGGGAAAATGGTAGACATAAGCTGTTGTGAGAAAAATATCAGTAGGTCACTTCTTGTGGGGTCTATAACATCATGTTCATCTTATGTAAATTGAAATAGTGTGTAGACATGGATAAATAAAGTTAATTAGTATAGAATTGTAAATACCCAATATCTTCTTCAACCACAACTGGTTTCTAAAAATGTAATAATTTCATAAATTAAACTTTTTCCAGTTTATATAGTAATAAACTAGAGGTATAACAATCATTGTCATACTATAATTATAATAATAAAAATAGATCAAATTTATTACAAAGCATCCATGATGATAAAAACAATGAAAGAGGTTCGAAGGTAATCACCAAGGAATAATTGACCTCATGGGTCATGCCAGATCAGTAATAATATCTTTCACGGATAAGGATTTTCTATATAATCCAAAGGGAATCACCCAAGGAATTCAATGTATATTGATTTTTACTAATTCCAATTAACACGACCAATTATAATGCGATAATAAATCACTGGTCCCAGTCAGATATCCATGGCCCTATATGTGCATATGTGTGACTCTAAATACATGGAGTGTATCAAAATAATTTTATAATAATAATGGAAGGATCATATTCTATTATTCTATGTATCCACATATAGAAAATGATCAGGATCCATGGTGGGTTAAATCCTTACAACTAGAATCAATAAATTTTAATGGTGTTTGTGGTTGCTTAATGAATTCCCTTAGGAATACAAGGCCATTTAATTATTAATTTGGTTAAATCCATTGTAATCCATTTTTGATACAAGTAAAAACAAATTTTTATTATAAATGAGTTAGAATAAATAGATTAGGTTCACTCTTAAACCTTATATTAGTCATGAAAAAGTGTTTTATTAACATTAAACCAAGCAATTTAATTACATTAAATATGCACAATTCATATGCATTGAATACATTCCCTTCATAATTAAGAATCATTAATTATAAGGAAACACTTAATTTACAACGGTCAAGTTAAATTTTTATATACATAGATTACCATAACAATTCAAAGTTCATCTTATTAATGATTGGAGTACCATAAATTTCTTTCAATACATTTCACATCTGAATGTTGTCATAGACGAACATATAAAACCACTAAATTAATAATTATGTATATAATCCTAGTTAGGGATATCCATGATGTGGATAAAAACCATACCTGAATAACATGTACAACAACTGTCTTATAATAATATTTTGATGACTATAACTAAGGCATATTGATTAAATAGGAAACGTCTGATGAAATCAGCATACACAGAAGTACGAAATTTTATAAATATTCATGACATAACGGATGTGACATAGAACACCTAACATGTTATATTATTACTCTCCACATCCAGTATCATCATTTAGATCATAATAGATCAGATGAAATTTGATTAAATGATCAAAGACTTCAAAATAGGTCATATGAACCTACATTTAAAAGTTATAATCAGGGTAAAGAAGAATGAATAACATATCAAAATTAATTTAGAACATACTGATGCAATCCAATATGAATAAAAAGGATCAAATCAGCCATCATATCATAGATATGGATAAAATCCTATGAATATATTTTTGGTAGCTCAAAAAAGGGGAATATGGGTGATACTATCTTCTAGAATGATCCATGGAGGAAGGGGGTGAGATTATCGTTTCATTATGTTAATTATCCCAATTTATACCTAAAATATGGGTGCATGGTTTGGCCACATAGTTTTCTATATCTTTTCAATTCATGCATGGATCAACTCTTGTTGAGGGTACCCACACTTATAGTCCCCACAGTTTGTAAATCCATGGGCCCACCATTCGGTAGGACTTTGCAAAAAATTATATATGATTTGTAAAGGTGTGAAACAATTTTAGGATAGTCAGGAAAACTAATTATCCATTATTCACACTACTTTATATCACCAAATATTTAGGACATAATATGTTGGCTGGGTTTCTTGGTTTGTAAAATTAGTGTGGCCTAGTGATTTTCCCACTGGCTAGGGTTAGGAGCTTTGAACAAACCCTATATACCAAATAAACCATTATAAAAACATTAGGAATTCTTATTAGGTCCAATATCAATAAATAGTCAAAAAAAATTAGCAGGTCCATACATAAGTGATAAACTATGCTCATTAAGTAACTCCCTTAAGGAAATCTCCCCCCACGTTCACCATCCATGGGCAGCAGAACACTTTCTCTAAAAAACTACATCCACTAAGAACAGGCATCATCCTGCCACTCCATTTTCTCATCATGAACATGGTAATTCTTCCATATAACCCATACTGAATAAAAGAACATTCCTCATATGTCCTTTATTATCTTGTCGATGATGCTAATCAAAAACTCAATGAATGAAGAATCAATATCTAACTCAACTTCCATAGGATCAAATGTATGATACGAGTCATAAGGATAATATAAATGTTTTAAAATGTGTATGATGAAGTCCCTTGAACATTACATATAATGTAGTAACAAAAAATTTCATACTATAATGTAACTCTCTTGGTTCTCTAATAGTCCTAAAATGAGTATAAATATTTTTTTCCTCTATTTTAGACTACACCCAAGATATGGAAATACCTTAAGAAAACATGACCCCAAGAAACAAAATTAAATTGTCATTGATGATGAAAAGTATAATATTTCTATTTATAATGATAAGTATATATAATCATTTTGATATAGTGATCCTTCTATGAAATCTCTGGTATGGTACAAGGAACAATTAGGCCTTCCTCTCCTTCATCTATCCATATTTAGGGTGAACTACAAAAGATGACATATATGGCTTAAATAGTATACATAAGAATTGTCACTAAAAAGAAAATTTTAAAACAAATAATATAATGGGAAATGATTCCACCAAGATCGTTCAATTTCAAGGATACATGCATGATTCATGTATTCTGATGGGTATATTGTTCTTTCCAACTGGTCGTTTATCCGATAGAGAAAGGTCGTTATCTTCAGAATATGTATACCCATAGCACATTGTAAACCCTGCTAGAACCATGAAATGAAATTAAAGTCCCTATCTGAAATGAAATTATAAGGTACCTTCTTTAGCCATATGATCTAATGGAAATAAAATATTTATAGGTCATAAAATGATAATAACTCCTATATTGGATGAGTGGGATACATTATTACGTTTGTCAATGAATACAAAATATATGTCGCTACATTGAGGTGGCCTTGGTATGACCAATAAAATGTATATATCCAAATCATCCCATTTACATTTCAATACTATAATAAGATGTAATATAAAATCATGAATTTATTTATTTATTCACCTTAAAATTTTGAGGTGTATTAGACATAGTGATAATGCATTTATCTGATGTTTCCTCTCAGGCCACCAGTACTGGAATCAAAAATCTCGAAAAAATAGACTCATGGATTGATGTCCAACTGAGAAGAATGGAAGTCACACGTCAGTTACTATGAAATATCTATGGAAACCAGTCAATCCCATGAATATGTAGGACATAATCACCATCAGTATTCCAATATCGAGGAAGGTTCCCACTAGTAATAGTCCCCCAGAGAACCAAAACTTCAGCATCTAAAAATTTCATACTCTTTACCCTCCCAATGAGTCATGAAGTGACTATCATGGTTGAATGATAATAATGATCATGACTCTAATAAAATATAAACATGTTATAATAAAAGAGGTCCATTAATTTTCATTCATCATTGGATTCATATATAGAATGTTCTTGAGTTTTCTAACTCATCATATCAGCTACATCATTAACCATTTCATGAATATTGGCATCCTCAATATCAAAAGACTAAAGGTGTTATACCCATCATTGATGTATGATATTTAATTCATGATATGTAATGATATTTTTTAGGATATTATGGTATTTATACATCATAAAGAGCCCAACCATTAGATAGTGTCTCCGGAATCATAGGTATGGAAAAATGATTCTAGATCAAAGTCATGTGGCAGGCAATTCCTCTCATGGGGAATAAACTAAAATGATCTGTGTTCAATTTTCTTCTTGCATCAGCATTACACCCAGGTTGATGCCTTATACATCCTAAAACATTGTATGTCCTCTATTGTCTCTAGATGAATCCAAATATGTTTTGTAATAAGCACACATTTTCACTCTAAAAAGTATTTCTCGCACTAATATGACCACTTCAACATAACATGCTTATTTTAAATACAAGTACGATATTATTAATAGATTTAAAATTCACATATCAATTTACATCAATATCTTATCATCCTGATGATTATTTATTAATAAAACATGCTTTAGGGATTCTGTAAGGAAACCATGATAGTCAACTTCTATGGTTTAACTGATATTTATAATATTGATACAATATGAGCTTAGAAGTAACCATTTTTGACTTAGGAGTGGAAATTTAAAATTCTGCAATAATTTCAGGGCACATTAGTTCTGTAAAAAAGATCTCAATATTTCAACAAGATTCATTATAATTTTGATAAAACATGAAGATTTCAACCACATGGGCTATGAAAAAATATTCTATGTAGGTTTGGAATACACTTTTAATTAATGACATGAACACTGTAAACAAATTCCTAACACAAAACGGAATAATTAAAAACTCAGAGAGACCATATGTAAAACAGAATGTTTTACATGGTTTTTCTGATGGGCTAACTCACACCAATTGATATCCCTTTATTCGATAAATGTTCAAGAATACCCAATCTCGTTAAAGGGTGTCAAAGTGGTCATCACATTGAGGAAGAGGATATTAGTTCATAAGTATAATATGGTTCTACTATCAGTAATCCACACATAGAAAAAAGGTCACATCCACATTCTTTGTGAAATGAATGGATAAACCCCAAGAATATGAACATGTTCTAATAAAACCACATACTTATAAATCTTCTAATATATTCATGAGCTCCTGGATTTTATTTGGATTCATCCAATATAGGGAAATGAACAATGTATCTTCTCCAAGAATTACCTCGACTAAAAAAACTATCTCACTCTCACTAGGTAACCAAAAAAATTCATTAGTAAAAACAACACTAAAATTTTCAACTATATACTGATGATCAATCTGAGGAAACAACTAAAAATATATACAGTGAATGAAAATATGGGTGATCCCTCCACCTAACTCATGATTTTCCATCCCAATCAAATAGACTAGATATCCCACTAACACTTATGTAAGTAACTTCTACCATCTGGGGATGTAAATGAAACAATTCAGAAATAGATGTGTAAAAATTCCGGATGTGAATCCAATTAATACCGTTAGATGTTGAAATGAATCCATTGAACTCAATAATAATTAGATATTATAAGAAATAATTACATCCTTCCTCAAGGGGAGATTCCCAACACTAGTGTTTTCCATTTCATCATACTCTTGATGGTATATCAAGGGACACCATATAGTAGTAATATTATATTTACATAATGATACGTTCTAGGATAGATAAACATATAGAAGTGTTTGAAGCTCTGATGTCTTCAAATTCTCATTTTATCCAATTAGATCTAATATAGTTGTCCTTCCAGTACAAAAACTCTGAGTCCCACTACTATGTAGAGAAACTATAAGGATTCAATCATTGTAATTGCAGGAACTACTAGTATACCACATCAAGGATCCACTCTTCCTATTACTTTCACCTTCCCTTAATATTTTCTTATTGATAAGATCTTAATTTATAATATCATATAGCAGGCGTTGGTGAAAAAAATAATCTGAGTATGAATCAAATACTGGAGGCCATCTTCAAAATGCCTAGCATGGGATTGGTCGTCACTAGCTAGAAGTGGTGAAAAGAACTAAAACTCAGTGAAACACGTCAAAAAAACATTAAATAACATACAATCATACACTAGATCAACAATCATTCTTGATTGGTTTTTTCTATGTATGGTGAATTGACTGATCATTCATGTTAGTCTATAAATCAACCCATACCATGCCATGATGGTGACCGAACTAGGTAATCCCATCCCATGAGTGCATGGGCACATCACACATCATATAGGATTAGATATTTTATATCCACTCTAATGTTATATCTATATTCTACAATATAGATACGGTGTCCTCCATCCAAGACTCAAGGGATTACGCACCATAATCTCCCATGTAGGTGGGAGGAAGATGTAGCTGAAATTCACATGTTAGATCAACCATCATAGATGTGGGAAATGGGGAACCTTTCATAGACTGCATCATATGTAGGATAATCACACAAAGTGGAGTGTCTTTACCAATATATGATATAGTAGGAGGTAAAACATGTCTTCTCTCTTAGTGTAATGAAAAAACGTATTAGGTCTAACCAAATCAAGATTATGGTCATCAGTACCCTGTGGGTGCACAACAAGAGGACATCCTGGAAAAATTGTTTTACCAATTCCAATCTCATGCATTATATAATCTTGATGAATAAATATACACTTTGATAAGTATAAAGTAATAAAAATGGTTCATTTCCCTATGTATATTATCCCTAACTACCAACACAGAAATCCGGGTATTGGTAACTTTTCATATTTATGTAACAGGGGAACAAATTGATGTAGGGGAAATATAAAATTACATATGAATTTAATGGAAACCATTTCTTTTTATAAGTAAAGATTTAATTTTTATATTGTATTTTATTATAATATTATATCATTGTTGTTTTAAAATTGGATTTTCATTCCTAGTGAATCAGAGCCCGTTCACCTAAACACTAAACTCAACACCAACTTAATCTCAAATAAACTTCATCTACATTCGGTCTTAGAATGTAAAATGTCTTTTGTGGTGGATTGACTCTGTAAAATACCCATTCCATTCAATTAGGCCCTATACACCTCATGCATTGATACTATAAATATATTAATAATAAACATATAGTAGAATAATAATAATATTACTGTCTTAGTATCACTGAATAATCATATGAAAACAGAAAATTGATGAATTAAAATTATAGTATTTGGTAGGTAATATGTGCAGGATGTGAATTCTAGGTACCTATAATGATGCATGATTGAGGATCCATTCTTCATAAAATTAGTACAAGGTTAAATCTGAAACCTCAATCACAATAACAATAATAACCATCAAATATCATGTGTATTAGAGAATAGTTATAATATATGAAATGTAATATGAAAAATAAGAAAAATAATTATTAATGATAAACTCATCATTGATCCCGATCATGGGATACCTATGCCCAGGAATGGATCATAAAAAAATTCAAAATCATTCCTAATTTCATTCATATTACCTCTACATTGTAAATACGGAATTGATCCTCTCTATAACATCTTTGTGAAAACCCAGACCTAGGATCCACACAATGTTTCCCTGAGCTCGGATGGACACATGGAATTAAACGCATCCCACTAAATGTAGAGGCTAGTGACTTGCAGAGATGTATTAGGGTTTTTTGATGGGATATTATGACTTCATTACTAGAGTGTTGAAATGTTGTTAAATATAATAATATTTAAATAGTATAAGCATAGTATAAAAATAGGGAATGACACATAAAAACACTATAGCACTACACTAGTCACCCATAATAGTTGTAATACATAGAAATATTAAAAAACTGAAGAATATTATGATATTAATAAAAGATGATAACAGAATCATATAAAAAATGATTATAATTTTTTTCATGTCCCTAAAAAACTTGAAAATAATTATACATGGATGTGGAAAATTAATGTTATGAAAAATAAGTAAAAATTCCAAAAAATATCCAAGCATCTAGTGTTGTAACATGGTTATCTAGTACCAAGATCCATCCTTATAAAAATAATATGAATTATTTTTCCAATGTGGTAATATTCTCATTTTTAGTACTTTCACACATGTAATATGTCCAGGAACTAATTGTGGACCCAATAGAGGGTGAGATAAATCTCAGTAATCCACCACCAATGGCATATATATCATCCCATACATGTAATATTAACTGAAACTCTATGTATTGTTGTAATCAAGTCTATTATTTTCTATAAATTATGTATGGGTTGTGTTTTTTTGTTATCCCTCACATGGATGATATGTGAGTTTTCATGGAAAATGCTTCAGTTTCGTGAGGATGGGATTAAATTAATATGTTCTTCAAAGGATCATTGAATGATGATAGTGATCTATGTGACACTGATGATCATTGGGAATAAAAAGGTTTTAAAGCACTGTAAACAGTGATCATGTTCTCCATGATTAGAAGAATTGGAGAATCACTGTACAATATGGTATAATGAAGTGATTTTTTACAATGAAAAATCATAACGGAGAATCTGTAATGGAAGAGATACATGATGATTGTTTTTAATGATCCCTAAAATATACTAAGTGGTGGTCAATCGTCACAAATGGACAAGACTATAAATATGATGCTTCCCCAATTCATTTCACACAATTTTTTCATGGAAAAGTTGGAAATTCTATGATTTCGTGGAACTATTGGAGACTCGCAAATCTAGATTTCTAAATGCGATTAAAAATCATGAAATAACATAGGTCATGGAGGATACTAATGATTATTATTAAATAGGGCTTCTCTATGATAGTGTTTTCCGCATTTACATAATGTGATTCATAATGGAATATTTTTTCCCATATGAAGGGATATTAGTGATGGAGGGACCTTTGTGAAGGAGTTGCATAAAGGTAGTTGGGAATATCAGTTTTTCAATGAATATGTATTTTAATGTGCCTTAAATAAAGTCTATAGTATACCTATATTATCATGCAGGGAAGAAGAAATTACTTTTTTTCAAATCCATGGAAGAAAGCATCATTTCAATAAACTGAGTTTGACTTCTCTCCAAGTAGTGAGGTAGGTAGATTCGATGGAATTGTACTCAGAGAAATAGTGAGATATCCCTAAAACCATTTAAAATAGTTGTACCTAGAACACAGTGAATGTTCCTGATATCTTGTATTCAATAAATTGTGATAACTAGTATTTCTTTCAATGACCAATAATCCATTGTCATACGCACCATGTACTATCACTTATTAGTGAACCATGTAAAATTTATGAGTGATTCCTTTTCATGTGATTTTTTATACACATTCCATTTAGATAAGTTTAATTGGTTCCTACGAACATGGAATGATGATCCATCACTTTTGAATAAAAATTTGACTCACTAATTCAACCCTCCTCTATCACAGTGTTCTAGAGTCCTTTATGGGGTATCAATGGAAGGTTATTGGTGTTAAAAAATACATATTTACTATAATTGTTAACATGGATAATGTCAAGGGAGTCCCCTCATTTATCGAATAAACTTCTGCATTTCCTAGAATCAAATGAGATCTCATCTATGATCACATAGAATGGTTGCACTTGTATCTACTTCACAAAATATTCATGTAACTGATAAAGCAAGATGATTTATTAGTTAAAATGATAATAACATGATTCACGAAGATTACAAAGTAAAAAAATTGAGATTTGATAGAAATATATCCTTATAATGTGTTCAATGTGGTAGAGTTGAGAACAATGCCTCTCGGTGCTCAAAGATGATCAATGATGAAGAAAGTAAAGTAGAAAACTCATTAGAGCCTTAGAAATGTTTTTCACTAAAGGTAGACATTCAAACTGGAAGTAAATTAAACAAAAAGAGTTTTATTAATAAATAATAACATGAGGATAATGATTTTTGGGGAAATAATAAAAAATATTAAATATGAAACCCAATCATCTAGGATGGTTACAGTTGAAAATTTTGACCCCTCAAAATTTAAATAATGAGATTATCAGTTTATTTATAATGTGGATCTAAAAATGATTCTTGTGGATTATTTTACAGAGATTTAGAATCAGTGAAACATAATAATGAAGGGGCGGTCATTTTTGAAAGAGTCATTAGAATAAGTTGATAGAATGGAAGCTGAACTTAATAATTTGGAAGATGTAGTAAAATAATATTCTACATCCATTAAATCTAAAATGATATAGCATAACATTAGCTAATAATTTTAAAATAATAAATGCTCATACATGACCTTACATATATACATTTAGATAATTCCATTATTGTTTGGAGATGTGAATTAGAAGTTGTTACACTTAAAAGTAAACATTAATGTGAAATAAACTCAAAGAAACCAATACGAAAATACAACACGGTATATTCTCAGATGGTGAGTAGCTAAAGGGAGATAAAAATGGATCTAAAGGATTAGAGAACTATTATAATGATCAAAGATATACATTCATGGAAATTTTTTAATTTTATGTGATGTTGAAACATGGAATGTTGTAAATAAAATATTCCAAAATAATGGAATGCTAAAAGTTTTCATACCACAAAGACACCTTATGTACTAATAAATAAATCCTCGAATGAAATTGGATGAAGAACTAAAAAATATCCCTAGATATCTAATAATAATATGTAGTCAAACTCTATTCTTATGGAAGGGGATGTGAGTAGGATTAAAAGTGAGAAGATATTTCTAATAATGAAATGATAATTTTTTTGATATTTGGTCCATTCGTTGTCATTTAATAAAGAGACATAGATCTGTTTTAATAGAGAAGATCATAAAAGTAAACCTAAGAGAATAAATTCATATCCTACATATAATTATAGAAATAGTTTCAATGTATACTGTCTCCATTTTTTGACATTATAAAAAATGTTATTTATTGGGGGTAAAGGAAAGTCATGAAAAATACATATTGGACATACAAAATTCCAATACACACAAACCAAATTGAGTTTCTCAAACAAATAGGTTTTCTCCCCTAGAAAAAGAGTATAAGTATGATAAATCTGTGCACAATGAAAATATATTTTAAAGGACATCTTTATCCCACACTCTGTCAAATATTTCATATTAGGAAAAAATGAAAACAGAGAGATCCAATTTTGTATAATTCACCCTCAATGATACCAAGAATAGATGAACCATGACTCTATATTGTACATATTAATCCCATATGATGGTAATTAAAGGCCTATTAAAAAATTTAATTAAAAGGATTGATGGAATATCTTTTATGATCAATGGTAGCAGAAGTACTTAATAGGATAATAGAGAGATGAGGAAGACTGATTTTCACTTTGTTGATGGTCTGTGCCACAACCTATTCAGTGTGAGTAAACTAGGTGAATTGTCCCCAATTGTGACATTTAATCAAAATGGGTGAACTATTAGTGAAAATATAGGGGATTCTGTTATGAATGTAAAATTAATAGATGGAAAATTATATCTGGTTGATAGTAAAGAGAACATTTGTTACATGAATGTTTAATATGAAAACAACCTATAGCAACAGATTTTCATTCAATTTAATCAGAAAGTCATTGGAAAGATATATAAGATGAAAAGAGTCATGGATATCCATAATCTAAATCCTGAATGGGAAAATACTTGTGATTCATTCATATGTGGGATGTTGGACTAAAATTCATATCAAACATAGAAGAAAAAGGGCATCAAATATTCTTGATCTCATCCATACATATGTATGTGGTATGATAAATTTTCTTGGACCAAATTAAGAATGAAATGTTTTTCGTTGCATTGATGATTATTGACGAAAGAATGGTGCATTTATTATACACCGGTAATGAAATATAATTCATTTCATGATTATGTATCGATGAAAAACTGAAAACGATACTCGATGGATAAGTAATTCTCTATGATCTGACTATATAGAGGAATACACATCCATTTATATTAAAAATTACCTGGAGAATTTGGAATAAAACATGTGGTGGATACTACGAGATCCCCATAGAAAAATAGAGTCAATGAGAACAATAATTGATATGTGAATATTATAGACAAAAAAATCATTATTGAGAGTCATATCTCAATCCATTATAGGAGAGATGTTTTTCAATCATTAGGGTATACTCACAATATAATATGGATTTATATGGGGGAATCCGGTGAACCCTATGAGTTTTCTAATGGATTAAATCATTCATTGAAGCATTTTCTTGTTTTCAAATGTAAATTTTTCATTCAAAATGAAAAAGTAAATCAAGGTAATTATAGTAAAGTTGTAGAAAAATTATTATTCTTTGAATATTCAATGGATAACAAATCCCCAAAATTATTCAATACCCATCTCAGAAGAATTTTGTAATGTAGTGATGTCAATATCATTGAAGATAAGTCCCAAAAATAATTTTAGGGGATCTTCAATAATGTGATTGAATATATAAATAACAATGGACATATGATATATTTAAATGTAGAAGTACAAGAATGTTTGAACATATTCCACAGTCACAACATGATGTTGATTTGAAGAAGTCTCAGAAGATGAATCCTTGTCTGAAAAGAATTATTCTTAAACTCATAGGAGAAATTGAAGAGCCTAATTTGACCAATCCAACTTACTTGTAAATTTGAAAGAACCTATAATAAAATGAGAATGATGAATAATGCATAATTTTCCTTATTATTAATTGTGTAAACAAAATCATTTGAAGAAGCTTCAAAATATGAGTCTTGGGTGAAACACATTAATGAAAATTTGATCATATTGATAATAACTAGCTACGCGATCTTGTTAAGAGACAAAATTAACAATGAGATTTCTATGAACAGGATTTTTGTGAATAAATTCAATGAGAATGGTTATGTAATCAAAGACAACCTGTAATTTGTATGTAAAGTATATTCAAAGATTTAATTTTTTTCATATTGGAGAAACATTTTCCTGGGTAGATAGACTAGATTCAATCAATCTTTTTCATTCCATTAAAATAATAAATGATACAAATTGTGTCAAATGGATGGAAAAATGGATTTCATGATTGTTGTTATAGATGAAAAATCCAATATTGAACAACTAGTTTGGTTTTTACATGGTAATGATGAATTAATCATTTTCAGATTTATGAATGCACTATAGGGTTTGAAATAAGAACCACATGCATGGTACTCTCAAATGAATTTTTATTTAAAAAATCATGAATTTAGAAGGGGAGGAGATAGAAAAAATCTCTATTTAATGAATTCTCAAAAATATTAGTTCGTCATACTAGTGTACATAGATTATATTATATTTGGTGAAAGATGGAATGGATCTATGGGTGAAGGTTCTAATAACATGGAATCATAATTTGAAATTTCTAGGACTTGTGAACTTTCCAACCTCTTGGGGGTTAAATTTATTCTGATGAAATGAAAAACATTGATTTTTCAAGAAATGTATGATAGTGAGTTTTTGGAGAAAATAAATAAGCATGAATCCAAAACAATGTCATCCATGATTGTAGTTCTGAACAAACTGGGAAAACATGAGGATAAGACATTTGTATATCCCACAATGTAAAATAGTATATTTGGAATGTTATTATAACTAAGAGTGTAACACCCATATATTGTCATTGCAACATGATTATCAGCCCACCATCAATGTAATACTAATGAGAAACATATGTTGGTAAGAAATATAATCAAGAGTTATATTCACGGTACTCTCAATTTTGGTTTATACTTTGTTGTAGGAAGATATAGTGAACTATCATCATTTTCTAATGTTGTTTGGGATCTAAATGTTATTGATAAAAAGTCCACAAGTATTTGAGATTTCAATATTGGAAATAAATGCGTGGAATGGTTGAGTAAGAAATTGGAAAGTGTATATCATAGTACTGTTGATGCTGATTAAATCTCTAATATAATCTCCCCCACAAGGAATATATGGATGGAGCAACAATTGACTAGTATTGATATTTAGGTGAAACAAGACATTGTGATTCAGTGTGATCAGAAGAGTGAAATGGATTTTACAATGAATCATTTTCAACATTTTCATAACAAATATATTGAAAACAAATATCACTTATTTAGGGAATAATATGAACAATGAATGATTTAAATGGATCATGTTGGAACTTATGACCAAGTGTATGAAATTATGACTAATCCATTGGCATTAAATGTGATAGAGAAATTTTTTTTGAACCTTTGTGTTCAGCCACCTCCCAGTCTTTCTGTAATGACCTAATTTTTCCTTGTAATTTTTTTTATTATATGGAAATATTAAGAGTCTGTGAAAATTAAGGACACGTGATTCCAAGCCCTGGTGTGTCCTAAATGAATTTATATACTTTTTTTGTACATTCAATTAATATAGGAGTAGGAATTTGTAACATTTGAACCAATGCTCGGAATTTAAATCTGAGGACACTGTTGAACTTGCAATGCCGATATTCGCTTAAGGAGACCTTCAATTCAACCGCAGTTGTAAGAGGGGAATGATTATCCTCTGAGAGTGGATAATATTCATTGTTAATATCTTAATATTTATTTGTTCCAAATTCAATAAACATCATTTTTAGTGCATTATATAAATAGAAATTCATTTCTCGTCATAACTGTGATTTATGTTTAAAATGAAAATCTGGGCCCAATCATTCATCTGTTTGTGGAGAAAATTATATTAATTTTACGAATATCAAAAAATTGAGATATGAATAACCACATTGTTTGGAATATTTTATCTTTTTGGATTGATGGATTAATCCTAATAGAATATGGATATTTTTGGGCATGAATGCAGAGTGTTTCTGGACAAAGCATAATGAGCCAATGGCCCATCAAACATAAGTGGGTCCCACAAACCATGTCCAATGAAGCCCAAATTTTTACTATAGAAAAATAAAAATATAGGGATCATTTCATTCATCTATTGTAGTGGATAATTATGATGTTTTCAAAGAGATAAGGGTGTCCAAAAAATTTATTTAAATGGTGGGCTCGACCTAGACACCCATAAAGTATTCCCACAATTTCGAGCATAACATCCAAACGGATGAACCAAATGACTTAAAATATTTACAGAGGATATAGGACACATGGAAGATGATATGTTTCTTCTATTACTCCTACAGACTTGGCATATTATGTTAAAATTCAAACGTAAATAAGGGGGTCGAATCTAGACGATTTTCCTAGTCATCTTCGAAACATCCAATTCCCTTGATTTTCTCACCCTCCTTTTGACAATATAAATTCATGGGGCTGGAATTGATTATTTTTTTGTGTCTATAAGTCTCCAAATATGCCTATATAAGTATCTGGTGGTGAATTGAATTATCCTCTAATATTTTTTATTCGATTGAAGTCTTTCTTTTATCCATTGTATTTCTTTCAATTGTAATTTCCTACTTTCATTTTGTAACATCATATTCAATTTGGCTAATGTATGTTTTTATTTTATATATAGTATTTAATAAAAGTTACTATTCTTATTCACTTATTATCTTCATTTTATTAATACTTTTATAATGTTGAATGGAAGTATGAATTTATTCACACCCACACATGTGAATTCATCACACAACAGTGGAGAGTTCATTTTTCAATGTTTTTCATCATCAATCCTACTTCTATAAGTATACTACCCACTTCCATTGATATAATAGCATATATTTAAGGCTAATATTTTACGGTTAAATCATATATAGTTTCATGGGTTATATTTAATGTTATATGATGTTCTTAATCTCTTAAATTTGTTCTTCATTTTAAGAGTTCTTTTCATTGATTTATCTTCTTCTTTGTCTTCACCAACGTTAACAACGCCACATATGGAGTTCTAGTACAATCTAATTCCATGGATTTATCATTTAAGTGATAATCTATGTGAATTGGTGATTATCCTTGAAATTTTTTATTAATTAAATCAATGAATGTTATTAAGGAATTATTTAATTTAATCGATACCTCTTGAACCGATGAACAAAAAATGAAATGAAAAAAAATACAATCAATCAGGCCCTAGAGACAACCTAGGATAGAATCTCCATAATTAATTAATTTATGTAAATTAATTTTATTTAATTTTTTTTAAATTAAATCACCATTTATTGAAATCAATCAACACCTTAGTGGGCCACTTCATAGCCAATTTTGCATTCAATCTTAGTGTCTCAAGGATTCTTCTTTGGTCCCTATGGATTTAAGAACCCAAGATGTACTATAAGTGACCCTTTCACCATATAACACGGGTAAAGTTGGGTGCAACGAAATTTTGGATCGATTTTGGGGGACCCATTTAAGTACATTAGACACTCATCTTCTTTTCTCAGCCCAAATTCTCTATTCTCACGCTAATTTCTCTTCTCTATTTCCCATTCTGTTTCTATGTGTCCAATGAATCCCAAAACCAATTTTCAATCAACTCCAATGGATTATATTTAATAATACAAATTGATATAAAAAATTTATAATAAACTAGAAAATCAATATATAGAATCACCTCACATAAGGAATTTCATTGACCCATTCTTTATTGAATACACCACACCATAATATATGTACAATAAATGGGATACTGATTGTTTAAAGGATCAATTTCCATCCCTCTCGAGGATGATTAAAGAGATAAAATGTATTTAAGTTCATGATGTCCAAACTTCTATCAATACTAATTGTCAAAAAATTCCTGAACATTTCTTTGAAAAAATGGATAAAATGAATTCAGAAGTTTCATCACTATGATTAGAAATATAAATCATTGAGACTTATGAGGAACCCATTCCCACTCAGGATATCATTTCCTCATCACCAATAAAAGAATATTTTATCCCAAAAACAAACCATTAATTTATAAATGAACTTACCTTTGGATATGGGATAACTGAAGAAGATAAATTAAATGTTGATGGGTCTTTAAATCAGGAAGAAATTGATGTTTTGGACTCAAAAGAGGAAAATTTGACATCATGGATTGAGATTCCTAAATATAACTACATTGATAAAGTTTTAGAAGTACCAATAATAGATCCATTAGGAGAGATCATATACAATGAGTCTATTCCCAATTCCTGGTATTCAACTGGACAATTTTTTTAATGAGTCATATTTTCAATAAGAACCAAATCTTTCAAAAAAAAATTGTAAACTAAACAAATTTGGATTTAAATTTCTATTCTTCTTTGGGAAAATTCAATCAAACTGAACTCAAAATTATAACCCTTCTTTCCCCACTCATGAATCCCTCCATTTATGATAACCAACACCATTAAATTGTCACCTATTTTCATCAAGAATCTCACAAATTAGGAATGAACCTTGAAATACTAGGAAATACTCTAGATAAAACTAAATCAACCAATAGTAAAATTCCATGGACTTTCACACTCATTGTTGAACTTGGGATTTCACATGAATAAAAAATTAAAAAATAATTAATCTCAATATTCTTCAAGTGGATAGAAATGGGGTCCTAAAAATGTTTCAAGTTGGAATTGGATAATTTGGGGTGTTCAAGTTGAGCTAACAACGTTAAAAAATCACCACAATGGAGAAACCCTTGGTTTTCATGTTCCCAATCATTGTGAATCATTTTTTTCATTTTTCATTTAAAAAACTACCATAGGTTGTTGACTTGTTCTTATTTCATGAGTAAGGATGGGTATGAAAGGGGAGTTCCATATTCATTTGTGTCACGTGGTGTGATTCCTAAGTAATACCATATCATGATATTTAAAAGGAAGAAAATGTATCATCATGGTATTTTATTTTTTGTTTATAGGGTTTAAGAAAATATGAATATGATAGTACCTTAGACTGTTGACATGTTCTACTATTTTGATTATGGATGGGTATGAAAGGGGAGCTCCATATTAATTTGTGTCACATAGCGTGATCTTTGAGTAATACCTTACCCTAAAATTTAAAAATAAGACAATATATCATTAGTTTATTTTTATTATTTTATAGGTTAAAAAAGGAAATGTCATAAGTAGTGGGGAATCTCCCATCACAACCATCCAAACTGCTGAGACTCGAACCCATGATTGAAGGGAGACTATGGAACACACTTTCATCATCAACCACTAGGTGAATTCATTCCATTATTATCATTTTAAATTTCCAATATGAACACCTCTCTCATAACCCCTTCTAAGTTTTCATTAAACACTGGGGACAATGTTATTCTATGCTGGGAGGAGATGAAATAAAAAATGATTTTTTTTGTGTATAAGAACAAGCATGGAAAGAAAAATTCCATTAACCATGAATTTGATAACACACATTACATACTCTGAAATTATATATCAAATAATTTTTCATGCCTTGATTCTGATTTTAATGCAAGAATAAGTTCATGAGCATCGTTTTTGGAAAGTGCAGTTCTCCGATGTGATTTTTAAAATTTTACATTTTCATCCTCTTAATAAAAATTCCAAAATGAACGTCTATTGGATATTTTGTGTAAATGTGAGTTCTTATGTCCCATTAATTATAGTATAGGGTTCTAGGGTTACTTTTAGTTTAATTTGAGTATCCAACAAAATTGAAAAAAATAACGACCAGATAGAGAAATGTTTTTTCCAAATTCATGGCATCCAAAACATGGGGATCGTGACTTCATAGTTGTCTTTCCCAGAGTTGGCTTTATATATCTATTTTAGAGCATGGAATTGACAATATGTGTCACTTTTACACTTGGGGATTGTGACATTATAGTTATCTTGCCCTCAATTAGTCTTTTCATATCTATTGTTGTTAAAACAATAAAAAATGAATCAAAAAAATCAAAAGAAAATTTGGATACTCATCTTTAGGTTTAATGTTATTACAACCTAGTGTTCCAATTTTTTCCCCATCCATAATAAAATGGGGTCCAAGACTTTTGTGATTCACAACACTTTATAATGATAGATTAGAATTGGATGAAATGTTGTGATTAATTTGAACAAAGGAATGGGCTTTGTCGTGGGATATTCTTATGGACCTAGCTTGTTTTAAATAATATTGATGGGATTTCATAATTTTTTTTGGTATGAGGTCTTCGGGTGAGAAATGTGTATTTAATTTTTTTTGGAAAAGGAAATTTGAATTTCATATTTGTAATATATGTTTCTCAGAAAAATAAAAAATCAAGGTGGGGGTGTGATTATCCACTGAAAGTGGCTAATATTCATTGTTAATATCTTAATATTTATGTCTTAAAAAGTCCTTAAAATCATTTTTAATGGATTATAGAAATAGAACTTCATTCCTCATCTTAACTGCAATTCATTTTTAAAATGGAACTCATGGACCAATCATTCAACTGTTTGTGGATAAAATTATATTCATTTTATGAATTTGATATTTTGCGGTATCATTAATCACTTTTTTCAATATTTTATCTTTTAGGAGTGATTTATGAATCCTAATCGATGAAAGAGATTTTTGGGCATGAATGCAGAAAATTTCTGGACAAAGCATAATGGGCCAAAAGCCCATCAAACAAAAGTGGGGCCTACAAGAAAAGTCCAATAAATATCAAACTTTTACTATAGAAAGAGAAAAATAGAGGGATCATTTCATCCAACTATGGTCATAGATATTTCAGATGTTTTCAAGGAGATAAGGGGATCCGAAGTTCATATTTAAATGGTGGGCCTGACCTAAACACCCATAATGTCTTCCCACCATAGCCAGCATAACCTCCAAACTGATAAACCAACTATATTGAAAGATTTATAGAGGTTAGAGGACACATGGGATAATATATTTTTCTACTACGAACCCTTCAATAATCGTACATATTATGTTTCAATTTCACATGTCAGTAAAGGGGTTGAATCTGTACGATTTTCCTAGTTCCTTTCGAAACTTCCAATTCCCTTGATTTTCTCACCCTCTTTTTGACTCTCTAAATTAATGGGGATTTAATTGATTGTTTTTTGGTGTCTATATGGCTATTAATATGCCTATATATGGAGCTAGTGGTGAATTGAATTATCATCTAATTTTTTTCATTCAATTGAAGTCTTTTTTTCAACCATTGTATTTCTTTCAATTGCAATTTCCAACTTTCGTTTTGTAACATCATCTTCATTTTGTCTAATATATGTTCTTATTTTATGTTTATTATTTTAATAAATTTTATTCTTATTCTCCTTCACTTATTCTATTAATTTTATTCAAACGTTGATGTTTTTGAATCGAAGTGTAAATTTATTCACACCCTCACTTGTGAATTCATCACACAATGGGGGGTGTTCATTTTAATTTTTTTTCATTATCAATCCCACTTCTTTATGTCTACTACCCACTTCCATTGATATAATAGCATCAATGGAGGGATAAACTTTTATTGGTCAATCCTAGGGTGTTTCATGTGTTGGATTTAATGTTACTTGATGTTCTTAAACTCTTATATTTGTTCTTCATTTTAAGAGTTCTGTTCATTGATTTATCTTATTCTTTCTATTCACCGACTTTAAAAATGCCGCATTTTGAGTGCTAGTACGATCTAATTCCTTGGATTTCTCATTTATGTGATCCTATAAGTTAGTTGGTGATTACCCTTGATATTGTGTGTGGATTAAATCAATGAATCATATTGAGGAAGTATTTCATTTAATGGATACCTCTTGAACCGATGAACAAAAAATCCAATGAAAAACAAATACAGCCAATCAGGACCTAGAGACAACCTAGGATAGACTCACCTTAAATAATTATTTTAATTTAATTCATTTTTTTGATTTTTTTTCCTTTAAATTATATCACCATTTCATCAAATCAATCAACACCATAGTTGGCCACTTTATAGCCAAATTCTCATCCAATCTTAGTGTCTAAAGGTTTCTTCTCCGGTCCTTGTGGATTCGATAACCCAAGATGTACTAAAAGCGACTGCTTACACCATATAACATTGGTAAATTTGGGCGAAACCAGGGAAGATCTTTTTTAAGTGTTTCTATGGAGGATTAAAATAAAACAAATGTTTAATTTTTATTGAATTCCCTCCATTATATTTAGATTTATTGAAGGTGGGGACCACCTGATTGTGGTTAGGCTTTCTATACTGGGTATTAAATTTCTAGTTACACAATGTGTGTGACCTTGAAACCCACCATTTAATGAGATCTCATTGATGAAGATATAAACATTAAATTATCATAAATGAGATGGGCTCCTCACCTCTCGTGGTTGGTGGAATTGTTGGAAACCCGATTTGGTGAGGAACTCTTGGTGGAAGAACATCCTCCAACGAAAAACAAACCTCCAGATGAAGAAGGAGGATCAAACACTTGATCCCGGATCAGAAGGCTATTGCGGGAGTGACTAACGACGTAGTCTTCCTCAACGTCTTCATCCTCTTCCTCATGCCATCTCCAATGAACGGTCGAGGTATGGAAATTTTTCATATCGTTATTTGAGATAAATCATTGTTTTCAATATATGAAACACCTGCTATGGATATAACATGGAGGGTATGGGCCATAAGAACATAACATTGTCCCCTCGCCACATCATTTTTTGATGTTTCATTCACAAGATGATCGTCGGGATGAGGGGAACTTGACCACATCACTGGTGATAGATGAAGGTGGGGTACAGGCGACGGCGGCGCAACCGCACCACCGAAGGAGGCGTTGGCCCGTTGGCCTCGGTTGAGGTGGGTGGCGGCCGGCACGCTAGCCTGCTGCGCGGAACCAGGGTGGCCCGTGTTTTCGCTGTTCAAATAAGAGGAGGGCGTGGTTGATGAGCTGCGGCAGTGCACCCGGAGGGAGGCTGGTACCCAGTCGTCCATGGAGGTAGCAGCAGCACACGTCGGCGCTGCAGGAGTGGGGAGCCGACAGGAACCAGGACCAGCCGCATCTCACGCGAGCATGACCTTCTCTAGTGGGTCTAGCATGCCATCAGGTAGTGCCACGTGGCACCACCAGGTTTTCCAAAGTGGAACGGTCCAATAGGACTGTTCAAGATTTTCGGGGGGGGGGGGTGCGCCTTCCCCTGGGTAGCAGCTAGCGTGGTCCCTGCCACAGTGGACCACACATAGCCGTGGACCGAGCCCCACAGTCTATGCCCAGTGCGGGCCGGGCCACCCCCTTTGTGGGTTGAGCCAGCGACGGTCTGACCCAGGACGAGTCGGTCCCACCAGATCGGACCGGACCCGGGCCCATCTGGACCCAAATATGCCATTTTGGCCATTTCTGGAGAACAAAGAGTCTATTTGACGATCTTTCTATAGTGCCGGAATCCTTGGATCGAGATGATCCTTTTGGTATACTTCACTTTATTTTTTGATAATGTTTGGGTACGGCTAGGTTAGATCGAACCTGAATCCAACCCGGCCCTCAGGAATAAAAGGATAATAACATACAGATTGATTGTTTGATTGACGCATCATCTTTTGTATTGGGTCCCTTATGACCTGACGGACCATAGTGTTACTTCATTGTGGGAATTTTATGTAGTTTTTATGTATCGACCGATGGACTGAGAATCTGATCCTTCATGAATCAGACATGATTAGTTTGGAAACCCTATGTTTGGTTGTACATGAACAATCTTCAGATCATGTGTGGGTCATATTTAGATCCTATGTGGGTCTGTATATACCTATCATCTGTGGGTCATCTACAGATCCTTTGTGGGTCATCTTTTGATCCTATGTGTGTCATCATTGGTTCATGGGTGGGTCAGCATCTTCAGATCATGTGTGGGTCATCTTCGATCCTGTTTTGGACAACAGTAGAGCTTCTCAAAGAAGTAAGATGGTCTAGAAATACATCTAATAAACTATACATCTATACATAAGTTATAACTGGTGTGAGCTGAGTCTTTACCATTGTGTTGTACTTATGTGTGATGAAACCATCATGGTATTCTTTTTTGTGGAATTAACTTTGTGGTACATACCTTCACGGTGTATCCTTCGTGTTATTCTTACCTTAATAGAGTAGTTTTCATTTTTTCTAGATATTTGGGCCTTGTGTTTCCTCATGAATGAAATGGGTATTCTGGATAACTTAAGTATATCTATGGGAATCTACCTAAGAAGGTTTAACTATTGATTTTCATTATTGGGAACTCAATTTTTCTTTTTATTTTATTCATTTTCAATTTTCAGAGACCTTCAGGGTCTAAGGGTCCTTACTGAGTATTGTTATACACACCCCTACAAGGGCAACACCCACACATTTCTCTATCTTTTGTAGATGACAAACAGCATTGATCGAGACTGAGGGTGTCGGGACTGGATGTAACACGCCGATATTTTATGAAAAAATATTCTGTTCATTAATGTCTTGTGTTGTACGCTACACCAAAAGGAGATTGCACAACACGCATCCTTAACTTTTCTTGCATTACACGCAATCACGACCTTCCTCGATAGCGTGTGTAGTACGCAATACCGAGTTTCACTAAACAACGATATGCTATTAAAATATTATTAAAACTAGCCGTTATGAATAGTAATAACCACTTTTTGAAATTTTGTAAATTTTATTTTTCAAAATGGACTTCATTTTTGGATTCGTAATATCGAAATTAGCTTAGGGTGAAATTTTGGTACTTTTTGGATAACTTTCATTTTCTGATGAATAGTGAAAATTACTAAATTAAAGACAACCTTTTTAATCGAAATAATTAATAGTGATAAATTATTAATTTGAGTGGTTTTAAAGTATATTTAGAATATATTTTTACAATTTAATACAATTTTGGTCATTGGACATAATTTCACATTTAAACCAGACATAAACAAGTGCCAATCTTTTGATAGTTGTTATCTCTTAAGAACACGCTATCTGTTTTGACGATGGGAATTAATTTTTAAATTAATTAATGCAACTGATATGTTTTTAATTTGGTAAAATAGACATCATTTTTGAGTTCATAACATCAAATATATCTTAGGCCTAATTTTTTGGTATTTTTCTGGAAACTTTCATTTTTTGAGGAATAGTGAAACCACTAAGTGGTAGTTAAAAAACTGAACTTTTCATAAAACATAATTTTACCGCTTCTGTGAGTGGAATTTCGAAAATCCAAGAGACACGGTTAATATCGAGGACTAAAATGTGGTTCAATGAGATGAAAATAATTTTTGGTGAATAGTAACTTTTTACTTTTTTTTAGCAAGGTTAAAAGTAAATAGGGTAATTAAGGGTAAAAATGATATTATTATTATCCTAACACATGTCCTAATTCTATTTGATAAGTGTAATTCGACCAGAAACAACCTTAGGAATAAAATATGACCATTTAGATCCACTTGTATTAGATTATGACATTTATTATTAATTTACTTAAAGAAGGGTTAAAATAGTTAAAATCAAGGTTTAATAAGTAAATCATTTTTAATATGGGGATATACATAAGATAAATTCGACTATAAATATTAATTATAAATATAAAGAAATTTCCTACATAATTATATTTTATTTGTAATTTTTAGATATTAAATAATTTAATTTATTTATGACACAACAATGATGCAGTAGTTATCTTATTAATGAAATATTGACATAATTGATGTTATAAATACACAAATAAATGTAATTTGAGACTTTTTATGAATTCAAATAATTTTCTAGGTTAATATGACATGTTAGTGTTGATGTAATTAACTTTTTTCGAAATAATCATTCTGTTATGATTTTTACAAAAATCAATTACCAAATAGTGTCAAAATTGACATAAAATAATTTTTAAAACAAATATTATATTATTAACTGTTATTTTATTCTTAAAAATCTAAATTTTGGAAAAATGACATTTATAAGGTTATATATATTAATAATAAACAACTTGGGGTTCTTTTGGCTTGATATACTGAGTTTATTAACCTTATAGTATAAGAAAACAAGAAGACATGGTAAAAGTTAAATTATCTAACTAAAAGTTAAATCTAAATGATAAGGTTAAAATTGATACCTAAACATGTCTAAATTCTATTGGATGAGAGTATTTAGACCCATCCCCACATTATCTTAGAAATAAATAAATTTGGAGCTAATTAAAACCGAATTTGACTTTATAATAAAATAATAGTTTTAGTTATTCCAAAGGTACCCCTCTCCTCCCTTATAAAAGGGCACCTCCTCCTCCCTCTTTCTCACACCACTTTGAGCCTTCAACCTCGGCCAACCCCTGCCAAATTCTCTTCTCCACTTCCCTAGAAACATCCTAGAGGTTCTGGTCTTCCTCAAAGACCAATTTTAGTTCCCTAAAAGGAGATCTCAAAGTGACGCTTCAAAGAAGAGGTGATGTTTGATACTGATTCTTTCAACTTTATTTATTCTTCCACTTCTTCTTCATAGGTTGTTTCATTATGAAGTAATAACATAAGTATCACTCATATAATGATATGTTATTATAAGTATCAAACAACCCTATTTCACAATCTATCCATCCTACGGAAAACGAAATCACCGCGCGTGCGTACGTATGGAATACCGTCTCCACGTCGTGGTGTAATCTATTTCCCACCACCACCTTACTTGGATGGGTATAATGGTGTATATAATGACTATATATGACTATTAAAAAGTGATATTGATTCTGAAATAGTATACATACACTCCAATATGATTCCACGATCATGGGAACGATATCATCTCTCGTGCTTACGTACGGAATACCGTCTCCACGATGTGATGTGATTCGTTCTACATGATCTTCATTGCATAATGATTATATAAATGAATTGAATGAATTGAATGAATTAATATGATATATATTACAATAATACCATTCTTTAAATGTGGTATCTATAACTTAAAGATAAGAATAAGAATTTATTCGACAAACACGCATAAGAACAAAAAAGTAATAAACACCCGAATAACAAGTAGTAATGAAATGTTACTAATAATAAGCTAAGAATATGACCATATATGATATCATAACAATAATTATGATTCTGTAATAACTCAATAACATTATTTAAATCATTATACAGGAGGTTTGGACACTTACAATGCAAATCGGACCTAAGGTAAGGGAAATATCACAATCTCATTTTTATCCGAGATTGTTTATACTTTGGTATTTACTGGGTGTATTTTATCATCCACATCCATGTTTCCTCAATATGTAATATTATTTCCATCCACATACAATTGTTTAAATCCAATTTTACCCTTCGGTGAGTTTTTAGTCAAAGATATAAAAGGAATCTTTTGTCGTTTTTCGTACGAAGCACTTTTTGACTTTTCGAACAAAAGTACGGGAAGAATGTTTTTTAACTTATACGGCATGAATGGATTTTTAAAACATTATTTCGAAGAATATTCCTTTACATGTTTTCAAGTTTATTTTTAATCAAATTCTTTTTGTTTAGAATTTTATGACATGTTAAGAAAGGAAAAGTGTTTTTGAAGTAGAAAGGATATTTTCCTCAAGAATGGAGTTCAAGTGTTTTATCAAAATTCTTTTCTATCTAAGATAATATAGGGTTCTGTTTCTATCCCTAATATTACATGGATTTGATTATGTTCTGATGGAAATATTTTTATGAATTCCTTTATCTTATATGAATTCTTTTACGATGTCATGTTGTTTAAGAATCCCATTTTTATTACATGGGTTATGCAATGATGTATGATTTAATATTTTGTGGCACACATAAGAATGGTATCATTATGAGATGGGTGGGACATATATCTCCCTCCAATGCATTGGGTAAATATTTTATATCTCATGAGATATACATGGCTGGAACAGTAGGTTATACCGGTTCAGTGAAACAGGACTGAAACAAGGAGTGAACTCAGTTCAGAAAAGGACTTCGTCCACTACGATAGTCTCGGTAATCAGTCTTGACTAACAAGAAATGATTCTCTATGATTATGTGTGTATGCCACAAAGATTCATTTTTTAAGTTATGATTATTGGGATTACATTTCACTACTATGATTTATCCCATGTTATGATATTATGATCTCTTTTGCAGGTTAAGAATTCCAAAATGTTATGTTCTTATGAATATGATGTGATTGATATTTATTTTGTTTACCCTTACTGGGCATTTGAGCTCACCCTATTATGTTTTCTTTTCCCCAGGATATAAAGAAAGGTTTTAGGTAAGAAAAGGGAAGTTATTTATGGGAGATATTGAAGATCTTTCCCCATGATTAGAAGATTACGTTCTGAGTTTCCAAAGACAATAAACTATTACGGTCCTTGTGTGTGTGTTTTTGTTATGTACTATGTATTCCACAAAAGTAATGTAATGTCCATGTACGTCATGCTTCGGGTCTCTTCACTTGGTATCAGAGGAAAGGTTTAGTCAACCTTTAGAAACTAGGATGCGAGAACTTTTGTGAGCTCCCTAGAGATATTTCTAAGGTATGTATAGGGCTGTCCCTAAGGTTAAGTATACGTATAGGTTATAGTACTAGAATTACGCAAACAATCATAGAATTAAACCTAATATGTTAGATACTGAAGGTACTCCCCCTTTATTATGTTGTTTTCCCTAGAATGATTTTTGCCTCTCACACTATTCTTTTTGGGTTTTAGATGATGGCTGGAACACGAAGGAACCGAGTTGAACAATGCAATGGACAATGCAATGATTATCCTCCTGAACAAACGAATGTTATGGGAGATGGATTGCAAAATCATAACGCTATACTTACACAAGATTTGAATCATTCTAGACTTCCAAATGAGTAGATAAGGGAACAATATTCTATTGAGTCCTTCATGAGGCAACATCCACCTTCTTTCAGTGGGCCTTCTGATACACTTGTTACTGAACAATGGATCAGTACCACTGAAAAGATATTTTCAGTTCTTTAATGTTCAGAACATGATAAAGTCAACTTATCAGTATATCGGTTGGAAGGTGAAGCTGATCAATGGTGGAATCTTATCAAGAATATGATCCCAAGAGATGAAATTGAGTCCATGGAATGGGACGAGTTCAAGAACTTATTTTTCAATAAGTACTTCCCTCGTATTCTTCGAACAAAGATGGAGAAAGAGTTTATTGAACTAAAGCAAAAAAGATGATTAATCTGTTGGTATATATGAAGCAAATTTTACAAGGCTTGCAAGGTATGCATCTGGATTTATCTTCCAACCTGAAAGTAAAGTTGATTGATTCTTCAGTGGCTTAAAACCAAATCTTCGAAGGGAATTAGGTATAAGAGACTTTAGTAGCTATGAAGAAATTGTGTGTTGTGCTATCAAGGTAGAATGGAAGTTGGTGTTACTTATCCATCTCATAGTTTTGACAAGAAACGAAAGATGGAGTTCATGGAGAAATCTCAGAATGATGGTGAAAAGAAGATGAATGTTTCCTTATGCTCAAAGTATGGAAAGAAGCATGGTGGAGATTGTCTTAAAGGGACAAGTAAATGTTTCAAATGTGGAAAGGAAGTTCATCGGGCATTTGAATGCCGCAATGATGGGAAGAAGATATCTAATGATGCAAAAAAAGGAAGGGATACATATAATGAACCTAACACACTTAAATGTTTCATGTGCAAGGAGATGGGACATTATGCCAATAAATGCCCTAATCCAAGGGTTAGTGATGATCGACATGAGAAAACACATAAGGCAAAGGACAAAGGGAAGTCACATGTGATCACCATTGGCGATGTTGATTATGACAACGATGTGGTGGAATGATTAAGTGTTTATGTAATGGGATTCCAAAATAATGTTGAGTATTGGAATATTTATGTATTGGTCTATTGTGGTCTTCAATAATTTTATGGTACCGGTAACCATGGAATGTGATTGAGATATTTTTGAAAAAAGATGATATGCGCATAATGAAGGGAAAACGAGAAAATGACATATTTGACAGCATTCATGAGATCATGATTGATATAAGGAATAAGTGATATCATGGTTTGAGGATATAGAATTTTTAGGATTTTGGTATGTGGAATGTGTTAACTTTTAACTTCATTCATGTTTTCACTAAGATATTCAATCTGCAAAAGAATACATGATTCAGGTATTTTCATGTTTGTAATTTGACCAACAAGATATATCTTATGATATATGGGGGATAAATGATGGCATTCACGTGATCATTTTCTTTATACTATGAGCTTGGACCGAAGTATTTTAGATAAGCCTAATGATTGGAATGGATTATGTTGGACATAATTTAGTATTGTTTAAGGATAAAACATTTTTTTGATATTGTTGATGGGATGTTATAGTAATATAGCTTTAGAAAAAGGACAACCTGTAGGACGGGAGACAGCCCATCGCGTCGGACAAGGCTGTGGGAATCAAACACACAACCGAAGTGTGATTGGCCTTTATCGCCTACCACTGGCCTACAGGATGTCCTTGGTTAGTAGAAACATGTTTTATTTTATTAAGCGGTATGATATATGAAGTATAAGTTCATTTTTGGAACCATATACGATTAATCTAACCATAAGATGGAATTATAAATTTTGCTAACCTTTTGTTTGAGACAGATGGAATGACCGATCATTCTATCAAATGATCTGCTATCACATCACGAATGAAAAATTCAACTTCATTTATTTAAGAGATGAAGTGGAAATTTTCCAAAGAACAACCAACGGTGAGACTATAACAAAATCATGAAAGTGTTTCTTCTAATTGAAATTTCATCAACTTTAGGGAAATGAACTTGAAAACCAAAAATTTTGTCCTAAGGCTCTTATATCTGATGAATCAGATGGTACCTTAGATCGTCAAAAATTTATGGCTTTGTGATTGCTGGATTTTCCGTAGCCATGTTCTCTACCACTCTCCATCAGAATATGATGGATAGATTTCTCTTCCATATCAATATTTTCACCTATGTGGAAACCCAGTGATTAGTTTATTTGGGAAACCGTTACGTTTTATACTTTTGTTTTTAAAGATTGGTTTTGGTATTACTTTTTACGATGTGGGTTTCTATCAATGAAACTTTCGAATAGTAAACCATTTATAACCCCGACGAATTTTGAGGGCGAAATTCATTTTAATGGGGGTAGAATGTAACACCCCGAGATTTTATGAAAATATTCTTTTCATTAATGTCTTGTGTTGTACGCTACACCAAAAGGATCTTGCACAACACTCATCCTTTACTTTCCTTGCATTACACGCAATCGTGACCTTCCTCGATAGCGTGTGTAGTACGCTATACCGAGTTTCACTAAACAACGACATCCAATTAAAATATTATTAAAAATAGCCGTTATTAATAGTAATAACCACTTTTTGATATTTTGTAAATTTTATTTTTAAAAATGGACTTCATTTTTGGATTCGGAATATCGAAATTAGCTTAGGGTGAAATTTTGGTACTTTTCTGATAACTTTCATTTTCTGATGAATAGTGAAAATTACTAAATTAAAGACAACCTTTTTAATAGAAATAATTAATAGTGATAAATTATTAATTTGAGTGGTTTTAAAGTATATTTAGAATATATTTTTACAATTTAATACCATTTTGGTCATTGGACATAATTGTACATTTAAACCAGGCATAAACAAGTGTCAATCTTTTGATAGCTATTATCTCTTAACAACATACTATTTGTTTTCACTACTGGAAAAGGGATCTTTCCCAACAGTTGTGTACCAACGGTTCAAAGAACCGTTGGCATATCATATCTTTCCCAACGGTTTCTATAAACCGTTGGGAAAAACCCCTCAATGCATAGTTTTCCCAACGGTTGTATGAAACCGTTGGGAAAGATAGGTTTTTCCCAACGGTTCTTAAGAACCGTTGGGAAATGTGGTGAAGGACCCTTGTTTTCCCAATGGTTATATGGAAACCGTTGGGAAAGATGGTTTTTCCCAACGGTTCTTAGAACCGTTGGGAAAAGTGGTGAAGAAATTGGGAAAGGTTGGTCTTTCCCAACGGTTATTAAAAACCGTTGGGAAAAAAAAGCCCCAAATACCAAATCGAGGCAGCGGCCTCCCCACATTACAGAAGCATTCACCTCGTATCCTCCTAGAGCGATTTCTTGCGGAAGGACCTCCCAATCCCCACATCGTCCATCAGATCAGCACCTACCAGGTTAGACTCCTATATTTTATCAACAATATAGTTCCAACTCTTATAAATCATATACTTCTATTCTTGATTTTGTTATTCCCAATTATTAGGGTTTTTGTAAAAATTTATGATTGTTTCATGGTGGTCATGTGCACCACTATAGGTACATTGATTCACTAATTTATTTTGGTATTTCCATAAAATTCGAATACAATTTATTAATGAATCAATGTTGGGTGTTAACATGAAATTCATGTTCTTGATTTTTGTTGAACACCTTATTTATGGTATGGGGTAAGATTATTTAAAGTGTAATCAAATACTTATATAGAATTTCCTTGTAAAACCTGATGGTTTAATTCTAGTTAAATGGAATCATAATTTTTTATGTTATTAATATTTAGTAATTGGTGAGGTGAATCATATATGTATATGAAAAATAGATCAAGATCATTTAGTATTGGATAGAATTATTCCCTAGTAATGTGAGACCCTTATGTTGTTGGGTGAGTATGGAGTAGTGAGATATATTGCTTGTTACTTACCTTTTTTCAATTCTATGAGCTAATGATGGCATGCACTAATTATTTGAGATCTTTCAATGTTTTTATGTTTTTGATAGTGATCCATGATGTGTATCCTAGTATGTAAGATCATGTTGGGTATTAGACCCTAGATTGGGTGAATTTGTATGCGGTAGGGTGCTTTCTAGGATGGGTTGTAGTGATGTGATGGTAACATATGAGAGGGGTGGGTCTTACTAATGTGGATTCATTCTATATCATAAGCATGTTAATATAATTTGTATTATGATAACTAAATGTGAATGATGTGTGATCAAATATTGTCTTATCCTGGAGAATTCCTTGTGATATATTGATATGGTGGCATGAGTGATGATGCATGTGGTGACATGACCAACATACATGTGTTTCATGGTTAGTGATCAATTAGGCTAATGATCCTATGATCATTGGGATGTGACTCTCAATGATTCAAGAAGAGTTATTAATATGATAACATGAGGGTGTCTTCCTATTTGGTTTTGTCATTCGGTCAGTTTGGACCCCCCCACGCGCGTTTATCAAGCGCGCTCAACGCTTAAAGAATGCATAATGAGACCTCCCGTGCAGACCGCACGTCCGATTGACGTTCTGTCTGTGTGTGCACGTCGCGAATAATAATGGGATTGTTGTCCTGTGATTTCAGGTAAATCTGATGTCGTCCGCTATGAGTTTGAACGTTAGACACCCATTTTGGCCGTTTATGGCACCAGAACGGCATTACCGGTCACCGCGGGCACACGGCACGTCCGATTGACGTGCCTTCTGCTCTCCCACATCACAATTCACTCAACCTTTGATGTCGTCCGATTTCACGCCATTCGGAATTCATTCGGCCAGTTTGGACCCCCCCACGCGCGTTTCTCAAGCGCGCGCAACGCTTAAAGAATGCATAATGAGCCCTCCCGCACAGACCGCACGTCTGATTGATGTGCCTTCTGCGCGTGCACGTCGCGAATAATAATGGTATTGTTGTCCTATAATTTCAGGGAAATCCGATGTCGTCCTCTATGAGTTTTACCGTTAGACGCCCGTTTTGGCCGTTTATGACACCAGAACGATGTTCCCGGTCACCGCGGGCACACGACACATCCGATTGATGTGTCGTATGCTCGACCACATCACAATTCACTCACCCTTTGATGTCGTCCGATTTCAGGCCATTCGGACTTCTTTCGGCCAATTTGGACCCCCACGCGCTTTTATCAAGCGCGCGCAACGCTAAAAGAACGCATAATGAGTCCTCCCGCGCAGACCGCACGTCTGATTGATGTGCCGTCTACGCGTGCACGTCGCAAATAATAATGGTATTTTTGTCCTGTGATTTCAGGTCAATCCGATGTCGTCCGCTATGAGTTTGACCGTTAGACGCCCGTTTTGGCCGTTTTTGACACCAGAACGGCGTTCCCGGTCACCGAGGGCACACGGCACGTCCGATTGACGTGCCGTCTACTCGACCACATCACAATTAACTCACCCTTTGATGTCGTCCGATTTCAGGCCATTCGGACATCGTTCGTCCAGTTTGGACCCCCCCCCCCCCCACCCCCACGCGCGTTTATCAAGCGCGTGCAACGCTTAAAGAACACATAATGATCCCTCCCATGCAGAACACACGTCCAATTGATGTGTTGTCTGTGCGTGCACGTCGAAAATAATAATGGGATTGTTGCCCTGTGATTTCAGGTCAATCTGTTGTCGTTCTCTATGAGTTTGACCGTTAGACGCCTGTTTTGGCCGTTTATGACACCAGAACGGCGTTCCCGGTCACCGCGGGCACATGGCATGTCTGATTGACATGCCCTCTGCTCGACCACATCACAATTTACTCACCCTTTGATGTCATCCGATTTCAGGCCATTCGGACATCGTTCGGCCAGTTTGGACCCCCCCACGCGCGTTTATCAAGCACGCGCAACGTTTAAAGAACGCATAATGAGCCCTACCGCACAGACCGCACATCCGATTGACATGTCGTCTACGCTTGCACGTCACGAATAATAATTGTATTGTTGTACTGTGATATCAGGTCAATCCGATGTCGTCCGCTATGATTTTGACCGTTAGACGCCCGTTTTGGCCCTTTATGACACGAGAACGGCGTTCCCGATCACCGCGGGAACACGGCACGTCCGATTGACGTGCCGTCTGCTCGACCACATCACAATTCATTCACCCTTTGATGTCGTCCGATTTCAGGCCATTCGGACTTCGTTCGGTCAGTTTGGACCCCCCCACGCCCGTTTATCAAGCGCGCGCAACGCTTAAAGAACGCATAATGAGCCCTCCCGTGCAGACCGCACGTCCGATTGATGTGCTGTCTGTGCGTGCATGTCGAGAATAATAATGGGATTGTTGTCCTGTGATTTCAGGTCAATCTGTTGTCGTCCGCTATGAGTTTGACCGTTAGACGCCTGTTTTGGCCGTTTATGACACCAGAACGGCGTTCCCGGTCACCGCGGGCACACGGAACGTCCGATTGACATGCCCTCTGCTCGACCACATCACAATTTACTCACCCTTTGATGTCGTCGGATTTCAGGTCATTCGGACATCGTTCGGCCAGTTTGGACCCCCCCACGCGCGTTTATCAAGCGCGCGCAACGCTTAAAGAACGCATAATGAGCCCTACCGCACAGACCGCACATCCGATTGACGTGCCGTCTACGCGTAAATGTCACTAATAATAATTATAATGTTTCACGGTGGTTTCAGCACAATCCGAGGTTGTCCGCTATGAATTTGCCCGTTGGACGCCCGTTTTGGCCGTTTATAACACCAGAACTGCGTTGTCGGTCACCGCGGGCACACGGCACGTCCGACAGACGTTCCGTCTGCTCTAACACTTCATAAATAACTCACCCATATTTATCGTCTGATTTCAGGTCATTCCGACATCGTTAGGCCCGTTTGGACCCCCCTCACGCGCGTTTACGAAGCGCGCGCATCACTTAAAACATGAATATTGAGTCGTACCGCGCAAACCACACGTCCGATTGACGTGAGGTCTGCGCGTACACGTCACGAATAATAATTAGAATATTTCACGGTGGTTTCAGGTGAATTTAAAGTCGTCTGCTATGAATTTGACCGTTTGACGCCCGTTTTGGCCGTTTATGACACCCGAACTGCGTTCTCGGTCACCGCGGGCACACGACACGTCCGATTGACGTGCCGTCTTCTCAACCACTTCATAAATCACTCACCCGTATTTGTTGTCTGATTTCAGGCCATTATGACTTCGTTCGGCCTGTTTGGACCCCCTCGCGCGCGTTTACGAAGCACGCTCATCACTTAATACATGATTATTGAGTCGTACCACGCAAACTGCACGTCCGATTGACGTGACCTATGCACGTACACGTCACGAATAATAATTAGAATGTCTCACGGTGGTTTCAGCTCAATCCGGAGACGCGGTGTGGCCGACACCACTCAAAGTGTCCGTCTTTTGTTTCAAAAGGACGTCATTTTAAGTGAAAAGCATCAACTGGCATACAGAAAACCGACCAAACGCATTCTGAATCTGTTGATAATTTATCCCAACAATCCATGGGTCATATGTGACGTGTACGAGCCAACCTGGGAAGAATCCAAGTCGCGGTGTGGCCGGGATAAGTCTAAGTGGCTCTCTTTTGTTTAAAATGGACACCATTTTAAGTACATACTGAAAAATGACCAAACGGATTCGGTTTCCATTGAAAATTTATGAGAACGATCCTTGGGTAATATGTGACGTGTACGAATCAACCCCGCCACAATCGGAGACGCGGTGTGGCTGAAACCACTCAAAGTGTCGGTCTTTTGTTTCAAAAAGATGTCATTTTAAGTGAAAAGCATCAAGTGACATACGAAAAACCGACCAAAGGCATTCGGACTGTGTCGATACTTTAGAACAAGGATCCATGGGTCGTATGTGATGTGTACGAGTCAATCCCGCCTCAATCCGAGGAGCGGTGTGGCCGACACCATTCTAACTGTGTCTCTTTTGTTTAAAATGGACTAGATTATAAGTGAAAAGAACAACTGACATATGCAAAACTGACCAAACGCATTCCGAATCTATTGATAATTTATCACAATGATCCATCGGTCATATGTGACCTGTACGAGCCAACCCGGGCTAAATCAGAGTTGTGGTGTGGCCGAGATCAGTCTAAGTGGCTCTCTTTTGTTTAAAATGGACATCATTTTAAGTACATACGGAAAACCAACCAAACGCATTCGGTTTCCATTGAAACTTTAGGAGAACGATCCATGGGTCCTATGTGACATGTAAGAATCATCCCCGCCTCAATCCGACATGCGGTGCGGCTGACACCACTCAAAGTGTCCGTCTTTTGTTTCAAAAGGACATCATTTTAAGTGAAAAGCATCAACTGACATACTCCAAACTGATCAAACACCTACGAGTTCTGTTAAAACATTAGTAAAATGATCCATGGGTCATATGTGACGTGTACGGGTCAACCCCTCCACAAACCGAGCCACGATGTGGCCGATACCACTCAAACTCTCTCTCTTTTGTTCAAAATGGACTAAATTGTAAGTGAAATCAACAACTGACATACGGGAAACGGACCAAACGCCTTAGGATTATATTGAAACATTAGTAAAACAATCCATTGGTCATATGTGACGTGTATGAGTCAACTCTACCTCAATATGAGGCACCGTGGGGCCGGGACCATCCAAACTGCCTCTCTTTTGTTAAAAATGGACAATAGTTTACGTACATACGCCAAACCGATCAAACGGATTCTGATTGTGTTTTAACTTTATGAAAATGATACCTGGCTCATATGTGATGTGTACGAGTAAACCCCGTCTCAATCCGAGGCCCGGTGTGGCCGACACAACTCAAAGTGCCTCTCTTTTTTTAAATGTATTTAATTTTAAGTGAAAACACCAACTGACATACGAGAAACTGACCAAACGCCTATTAATTATGTCTAAACTTTAGGACAACAATCCATGTGTCATATGTGACGTGTACAAGTCAACCCCACCAAAAACTGAGCCACGGTGTGGCCAGGACTACTCAAAATGTATCTCTTTTGTTAAAAATGGACTAAATTGTAAGTGAAATCAACAACTGACATACGGGAAACGGACCGAACTCCTTCAGATTCTATCGAAACTTTAGGACAAAGATCCATGGGTCATATGTGATGTTTAAAAGTCAATATCGCCTCAATCCGAGCTGCGGTGTGGCCGGAACTACTCAAACTATCTCTCTTTTGTTTAAAATGGACATAATTTTAAGTGAAAACAACAACTGACATACGCCAAACCAACCAAACGACTTCTAATTATATTAAAATGTTACTAAAATGATCCATAGATCAAATTTGACGTGTACGAGTCAACTCTGCCACAATCTGAGCCGCGGTGTGACCGGGACCACTCAAACTGTCTCTCTTTTGTTCAAAATGGACTAAATTGTAAGTGAAATCAACAACTGACATACGGGAAACTGACCAAACACCTTCGGATTCTATTTATATTTTAGGAAAACGATCCATGGGTCATATGTGATGTGTACGAGTCAACCCCAACTCAATCCGAGGCACCGTGGGGCCGGGACCACC
Organism: Viscum album; assembly: GCA_963277665.1. Classification (NCBI taxonomy): domain Eukaryota; kingdom Viridiplantae; phylum Streptophyta; class Magnoliopsida; order Santalales; family Viscaceae; genus Viscum; species Viscum album. The sequence continues at coordinate 109,413,398 of OY728121.1, forward strand.
CAAACTGCCTCTCTTTTGTTCCAAAGGGACAATATTTTATGTACATACGCCAAACCGATCAAACAGATTATGATTGTGTTTAAACATTAGGAAAATGATTCATGCCTCATATGTGACGTGTATGAGTCAACCCCGCCTCAATCCGAGGCCCGATGTGGCCGACACCACTGAAAGTGGCTCTTTTTTTAAAAATGTACTTAATTTTAAGTGAAAACAAAAATTGACATACGGAAAACTGACCAAATGCCTACAGATTCTGTATAAACTTTAGGAAAACAATTCATGGGTCATATGTGATGTTTACGAGTCAACCCCACCTCAATCCGAGCCACGGTGTGGCTGGGACCACTAAAACTTTCTCTCTTTTGTTGAAAATGGACTAAATTGTAAGTGAAATCAACACCTGTCATACGGGAAACCGACCAAACGCCTTCGTAATCTATTTAAACTTTAGGAAAACAATCCATGGGTCATATTTGATGTGTAAGAGTCAATACCACCTCAATCCGAGGCATGGTGAGGCCGACACCACCCAAACTGTCTCTCATATGTTAAAAATGGACAACATTTTACATACATACGCCAAAATGATCAAACAAATTCTGATTTTGTTGAAACATTAGGATAACAATCCATGGCTCATATGTGACATGTACGAGTCAACGCCGCCTCAATCCGAGGTCCGTTGGGGCCAACACCACTCCAAGTGTCTCTCTTTTGTTTAAAATGGACATAACTTTAAGTGAAAACAACTGTTGACAAACTCCAAACCAACCAAACGCATTAGGATTCTATTTAAACTTTAGAAAAACGATCCATGGGTCATATTTGTCTTTTACGAATCAAACCTACCTCAATCCAAGCCACGGTGTGGCCAGGACCACTCAAATTGTCTCTCTTTTCTTGAAAAGGGACTAAATTGTAAGTGATATCAACAACTGACATACGAGAAACAGACGAAATACCTTCTAATTCTTTTGACACTTTAGTAAAACAATCCATGGGTCATATGTGACATGTACAAGTCAATCCCACCTCAATACGAGTCACCGTGGGGCGGGGACCACCCAAACTACCTCTCATTTGTTCAAAATGGATTAATATTTTACATACATATGCCAAACCGATCAAACGGATTTTGATTGTGTTGAAACTTAAGGACAATGATCCATGGATCATATTTGATGTGTACCAGTCAACCCAGCCTCAATTTGAGGCATGGTGTGGCACTTACTGAGTTACAAGTGATGAGACTCCTATGAAAATACCTTTTCACTATATATTATAAAAGTGGTTGTCGTATGAAGATTGAAATGGGTGTAAATAATATTTGACTTATTGAAACTCTGATTCAACTATACTGGATGATTTTTGTCATATGAAGATTCAAATGGGGAATTATTCACCATGACTCTATTCAAAGAGGTGGTGTTCTTTTTTTTTTTTAAGTGTGTCAGTGTTTTTGTCATATGAAGATTCAAATGGGGAATTATTCAGCATGATTCTATTCAAGGAGGTGGTGTTTTTTCAGTGTTGTTTTTTATGCAGGTGCACTGGAGGGGCCACTGGAGGAGCTGCTGACAATTCTGAAAATACTGAATACCAACGGTTGTAAACCGTTGGTATACTTTGCCATACTTAAACATATGCCAACAGTTTCCATGAAACCGTTGGGAAAAAATCTATACCAACGGTTTACAACCGTTGGTATAAAATAAAAACCATTGAATTCCCAACGGTTTCATGAAAACCGTTGGGAAAAATACTATACCAACGGTTGTGAACCGTTGGTATAAGATGAGAATATAGTATTCCCAAACCGTTGGGTAAACCTATACCAACGGTTCAGCAAGAACCGTTGGCAAATCCACACCTACAGTGGGCTACCCCAACAGTTTACTTCAAACCGTTGGTATATATCTTTCCCCACGCCTTACTTCCCTACGGTTTGGACAACCGTTGGTATAGAATATACCAACGGTTCTCCAGCCTATACCAACGGTTCTAAACCGTTGGTATATCCTTTATTTCCAGTAGTGTTTGAGGATGGGAATTAATTTTTAAATTAATTAATGCAACTGATATGTTTTTAATTTGGTAAAATAGACATAATTTTTTATTTCATAATATCTAATATATCTTAGGCCTAATTTTTGGTATTTTTCTGGAAACTTTCATTTTTTGATGAATAGTGAAACCACTAAGTGGTAGTTAAAAAACTGAACTTTTCATAAAACATAATTTTACTACTTCTGTGAGTGGAATTTCAAAAATCCGAGAGACACGGTTAATATAAATGACTAAAATGTGGTTCAATTTTGATGAAAATAGTTTTTGGTGAATAGTTACTTTTAACTATTTTTACCACAGTTAAAAGTAAATAGGGTAATTAAGGTTTAAAATGATATTATTATTATCCTAACACATGTCCTAATTCTATTGGATAAGTTTAATTCGACCACAAACAACCTTAGGAATAAAATATGACCATTTAGACCCACTTGGATTAGATTAGGACATTTATTATTAATTTACTTAAAGAAGGGTTAAAATATTTAAAATCAAGGTTTAATACGTAAATCATTTTTAATATGGGGATATAAATAAGATAAATTCGACAATAAATATTCATTAGAAAGCTAAAGCAATTTCCTTCATAATGATATTTTATTTGTAATTTTTAGACATTAAATAATTTAATTTATTTATGACACAACGATGATGCAGTAATTATCTTATTAATGAAATATTGACATAATTGATGTTATAAATACCCAAATAAATGTAATTTGAGACTTTTTATGAATTACACTAATTTTATAGGTTAATATGACATGTTAGTGTTGCTTTAATTAACTGTTTTAGAACTAATAATTCTGTTATGATTTTTACAAAAATCAATTACCAAATAGTGTCAAAATTGACATAAAATAGTTTTTAAAACAAATACAATATTATTAATTGTTATTTTATTCCTAAAAATCTATGGTTCGGACAAATGACTTAGATACGGTCATATATATTAATAATAAACAACTTGGGGTTCGTTTGGCTTGATATAGTATGTTTATTAACCTTATAGTATAAGAAAACAAGAAGACACGGTAAAAGTTTAATTATCTAACTTAAAATTAAATCCAAATAATAAGGTTACAATTGATACCTAAACTTGTCTAAATTCTATTGGATGAGAGTATTTCGACCCATCCACACCATAGCTTCGAAATAAATCAATTTGGAGCTAATTAAAACCGAATTTGACTTTATAATAAAATAATAGTTTTAGTTATTCCAAAGGTACCCCTCTCCTCCCTTATAAAAGGGCACCTCCTCCTCCCTCTTCCTCACACCACTTTGAGCCATAAAGCTCGGCCAACCCCTGACAAATTCTCTTCTCCACTTACCTAGAAACATTCTAGAGGTTCTGTTCTTCCTCAAAGACCAATTTTAATTCCCTAAAAGGAGATCTCAAAGAGGCGCTTCAAAGAAGAGGTAATGTCTGCTACCGATTCTTTCAACTTTTTTTATTCTTCCACTTCTTCTTCTTAGGTTGTTTCATTATGAAGTAATAACATCAGTATCACTCATATACAGATATATTATTATAATTATGAAACAACCCTATTTCACCATCTATCCATCCTACGGAAAACGAAATCACTGCGCGTGCGTACGTACGGAATACCGTCTCCACGCCGTGGTGTAATATATTTTCCACCACCACCTAACCTGGATGGGTATAATGGTGTAAATAATGACTATATATGACTATTAAAAAGTGATATTGATTCTGAAATAGTATACATATACTAAAATATGATTCCACGATCATGGGAACGATATCATCGCTCGTGCGTACGTATGGAATACCGTCTCCACGATGTGATGCAATTTGTTCTACATGATCTTCATTTCATAATGATTATATAAATGAATTGAATGAATTAATATGATATATATTACAATAATACCATTATATAAATGATGTATCTATAACCTAAAGATAAGAATAAGAATTTATTCGACAAACACGCATAAGAACAAAAAACTAATAAACACCTGAATAACAAGTAGTAATAAAATGTTACTAATAATAAGCTAAGAATATGACCATATATGATATCATAACATTAATTATGATTTTGGAATAAGTCAATAACATTATTTAAATCATTATACAGGAGGTTTGGACACTTACGAAGTAAATCGGACATATGGTAAGGGAAATATCACAATCTCATTTTTATCCGAGATTGTTTATACTTTGGTATTTACTGGGTTGTATTTTATCATCCACATCCATGTTTCCTCAGTATGTAATATTATTTCCATCCACCTACAATTGTTTAAATCCAGTTTTATCCTTCAGTGAGTTTTTAGTAAAAGATATAAAAGGAATCTTTTGTCGTTTTTCGTACGAGGTACTTTTTGACTTTTCCGAAAAAAGTACGGGAAGAATGTTTTTTTAACTTATACAGCATAAATGGATTTTTAAAAAATTATTTCCAAGAAGGTTCCTTTACAAGTTTTCAAGTTTATTTTTAATCAACTTCTTTTAGTTTAGAATTGTATGGCATGTTAAGAAAGGAAAAGTGTTTTTGAAGTAGAAAGGATATTTTCCTCAAGAATGGAGTTTCAGTGTTTTATCAAAATTCTTTTCCATCTAAGATAATATAGGGTTCTGTTTCTATCCCTATTATTACATGGATTTGATTATGTTGTGATGGAAATATTTTTATGAATTCCATTATCTTATATGAATTGTTTTATGATGTCATATTGTTTAAGAATCCCATTTTTATTACATCGGTTATGCAATGATATATGATTTAAGATTTTGTGGCACACATATGAATGGTATAATTATGAGATGGGTGGGACCTATATCTCCCTCCAATGAATTTTGTAAAGAATTTATATCTCATGAGATAGACATGGCTGGAACGGTAGGTTATACTGGTTTAGTGAAATAGGACTGAAATGAGGAGTGAACTCGGTTCAGAAAGGGACTTTGTCCACTAAGATAGTCTTGGAAATGAGTCTTGACTAACAAGAAATGATTCTCTATGATTATGTGTTTGTGCCACAATGTTTCATGTTTTAAGTTATGATTATTGGTATTACATTTCACTACTATGATTTATCCCATGGTATGATATTATGATCTTTTTTGCAGGTTATGATTTCCAAAATGTTATGTTCTTATGAATATGATGTGATTGATATTTATTTATTTTACACTTACTATGCATTTGAGCTCACCATTTTATGTTTTATTTTCCCCAGGATATAAATAAAGGTTTTAGGTAAGAAAAAAAGGGAAGATATGTATGGGAGATATTGAAGATCTTTCACCATGATTAGAAGATTACGTTCTGAGTTTCCAAAGACACTAAACTATTACGGTCCTTGTGTGTGTGTTTTTGTTATGTACTAAGTATTCTGAAAAAGTAATGTAATGTCTATGTATGTGAAGCTTCGGGTCTCTACAGTTGGTATCAGAGGAATGGTTTAGTCAACCATTGGAAACTAGGATGAGAGAACTTTAGTGAGATCCCTATAGATATTTCTAAGGTATGTCTAGGGATGTCCCTAAGGTTAAGTATACGTATAGGTTATAGTACTAGAATTACGCTAACGATCATAGAATTAAACCTAAGATGTTAGATATTGAAGGTACTCCCCCTTTATTATGTTGTTTTCCCTAGCATGATTTCTTCGTCTCACACTATTCTTTTTGGGTTTTAGACGATGGCTAGAACCCGAAGGAACCGTGTTGAACAATGCAATGGACAATGCAATGATTTTCCTCCTGAACAAACGAATGTTATGGGATATGGAGTGCAAAATCTTATCGCTATACTTACACAAGCTATGAATCATTCTGGACATTCAAATGAGCAGATAATTGAACAATATTCTATTGAGTCCTTCATGAGGAAGCGTCCACCTTCTTTCAGTGGGCCTTCTGATCCACTTGTTGCTGAACAATAGGTCAGTACCACTGAAAAGATATTTTCAGTTCTTCAATGTTCAGAACATGATAAAGTCATCTTAGCAGTATATCGTTTGGAAGGTGAAGCTGATCAATGGTGGAATCTTATCAAGAATACGAGGCCAAGAGCTGAAATTGTGTCCATGGAATGGGACGAGTTCAAGAACTTATTTTTCAATAATTACTTCCCTCGTATTCTTTGAACAAATATGGACAAGGAGTTTCTTGAACTAAAGAAAAAGGATAATGAATCTGCTGGTATATACGAAGCGAATTTTACTAGGCTTGCAAGGTATGCATCTGGATTTATCATCCAACCTTAAAGTAATGTTGATCGATTCTTCAGTGGCATAAAACCAAATCTTCAAAGGGCATTAGCTATAAGAGAATTCAGTAGCTATGAAGAAATTGTGTGTTCTGCTATCAAGGTAGAAATGGAAGTTGTTGTTACTTATCTATCTCATAGTTTTGACACGAAACGAAAGATGGAGTTCAAGGAGAAATCTCAGAATAATGGTGAAAAGAAGATGAATGTTTCCTTATGCTCAATGTGTGGAAAGAAGCATGGTGGAGATTGTCTTAAAGGGACAAGTAAATGTTTCAAATGTGGAAAGGAAGGTCATCGGGCATTTGAATGCCGCAATGATGGGAAGAAGATTTCTAATGATGCAAACAAAGGAAGGGATACACAGAATGAAAATACTACACTTAAATGTTTCAAGTGCATTGAGATGGGACATTATGCCAATAAATTCCATAATCCAAGGGTCAGTGATGATCGACATGAGCAACCACTTAAGGAAAAGGACAAAGGGAAGTCACATGCGACCACCATTGTCGATGTTGAATATGACAACGATGTGGTGGAATGATTAAGTGTTTATGTAATGGGATTCCAAAATAATGTTGAGAATTGGAATATTTATGTATTGGTCTATTGTGGTCTTCAATAATTTTATGGTTCCAGTAACCATGGAATGTGATTGAGATATTTTTGGAAAAAAGATGATATGCGCATAATGAAGGGAAAACGAGAAAATGACATATTTGACAGTATTCATGAGCTCATGATTGATATAAGGACTAAGTGATATCATGGTTTGAGGATATAGAATTTTGAGGATTTTGGTATGTGGAAAGTGTTAACTTTTAACTGCATTAATGTTTTCACTGAGATATTCATTCTTCAAGAGAATACATGATTAATGTATTCACATGTTTATAATTTGACCAACAAGATATATCTTATGATATATAAGGGATAAATGATGGCATTCACGTGATCATTTTCTTTATACTATGAGCATGGACCGAAGTATTTTAGATAAGCCTAAAGATTGGAATGGATTATGTTGGACATAAGTTAGTGTTGTTTAAGGATAATTTTTTTTTTGATATTGTTGATGGGATGTTATAGTAATATAGCTTTAGAAAAAGGACAACTTGTAAGACGGGCGACAGCCCATCGCGTTGGACAAGGCTGTGGGAATCGAACCCACAACTGAAGTGCAACTGACCTTTATCGCCTACCACTGGCCTACAAGAAGTCCTTGGTTAGTAGAAACTAGTTTTATTTTATTAAGAGGTATGATATATGAAGTATAAGTTCATTTTTGGAACCATATACGATTAATCTAACCTTAAGATGGACTTATAACTTTTGCTACCCTTTTGTTTGAGATAGATGGAATGTCCCATCATTCTATCACATGATCTGCTATCACATCACGAATGAAAAATTCAACTTCATTTATTTGTGAGATGAAGTGGAAATTGTCCAAAGAACGACCAACGGTGAGACTATACCGAAATCACGAAAGTATTTCTTCTAATTCCAATTTCATCAACTTTAGGGAAATGATCTTGAAAACCAAAATTTTTTTCCTAGAGCTCTTATATCTAATGAATCAGATGGTACCTTAGATTGTCACAAATTTATGGGTTTGTGATTTCTGGCTTTTCCATACCCATGTTCTCTACCACTCTCCATCAGAACATGATGGCTAGATTTCTTTTCCATATCCATATTTTCACCTATGTGGAAACCCAGTGATTAGTTTATTTGGGTAATCGTTACGTTTCATACTTTTGTTTTTAAATATTGGTTTTGGTATTTCTTTTTATGATGTGGGTTTCTATCAAAGAAGCTTTCGAATAGAAAACCATTTAGAACCCCGATGAATTTCGAAGGCGAAATTCATTTTAAGGGGGGTAGAATGTAACACCCCGATATTTTATGAAAAATATTTTTTCATTAAGGTCTTGTGTTGTACGCTACACCAAATGGATCTTTCACAACACGCCTCCTTGATTTTCCTTGCATTACATGCAATCGCGACCTTCCTCAATAGCGTGTGTAGTACGCAATACCGAGTTTCACTAAACAACGATATGCTATTAAAATATTATTAAAACTAGTCGTTATGAATAGTAATAACAACTTTTTAAAATTTTTAAAATTTTATTTTTCAAAATGGACTTCATTTTTGGATTCGGAATATCGAAATTAGCTTAGGGTGAAATTTTGGTACTTTTCAGATAACTTTCATTTTCTGATGAATATTGAAAATTACTAAATTAAAGACAACCTTTTTAATTGAAATAATTAATAATGATAAATTATTAATTTTTGTGGTTTTAAATTATATTTAGAATATATTTTTACAATTTAATACAATGTTGGTCATTGGACAGAATTTCACATTTAAACCAGACATAAACAAGTGTCAATCTTTTGATAGTTATTATCTCTTAAGAACAAGCTATTTGTTTTGACGATGGGAATCAATTTTTAAATTAATTAATTCAACTGATATGTTTTTAATTTGGTAAAATAGACATCATTTTTGAGTTCATAATATCAAATATAGCTTAGGCCTAATTTTTGGTATTTTTCTGGAAACTTTCATTTTTTTGATGAATAGTTAAACCACTAAGTGGTAGTTAAAAAACTGAACTTTTCATAAAACATAATTTTACCGCTTTTGTGAGTGGAATTTAGAAAATATGAGATACACGGTTAATATCAAGGACTAAAATGTGGTTCAATGAGATGAAAATAATTTTTGGTGAATAGTAACTTTTAACTTTTTTTTACGTCGGTTAAAAGTAAATAGGGTAATTAAGGGTAAAAATGATATTATTATTATCCTAAACCATGTCCTAATTCTATTGGATAAGTGTAATTCGACCAAAAACAACCTTAGGAATAAAATATGACCATTTAGACCAACGTGGATTAGATTAGGACATTTATTATTAATTTACTTAAAGAAGGGTTGAATTAGTTAAAATCAAGGTTTAATAAGTAAATAATTTTTAATATGGGGATATACATAAGATAAATTCTACTATAAATATTCATTAGAAAACTAAAGAAATTTAATACATAATGATATTTTATTTATAATTTTTAGACATTAAATAATTTAATTTATTTATGACACAACAATGATGAAGTAATTATCTTATTAATGAAATATTGAAATAATTGATGTTATAAATACACAAATATATATAATTTGAGACTTTTTATGAATTACACTAATTTTCTAGGTTAATATGACATGTTAGTGTTGATTTAATTTTCTTTTTTCAAACTAATAATTCTGTTATGATTTTTACAAAAATCTATTACCAAATAGTGTCAAAATTGACATAAAATAGTTTTTTAAACAAATATTATATTATTAATTGTACTTTTACTCCTAAAAATCTAAGGTTCGTCCAAATGACTTATATAAGGTTATATATATTAATAATAAACATCTTGGGATTCTTTTGGCTTGATATAGTATGTTTATCAACATTATAGTATAAGAAAACAAGAAGACACGGTAAAAGTTAAATTATCCAACTTAAAGTTAAATCTAAATGATATGGTTAAAATTGATAACTAAACTTGTCTAAATTCTATTGGATGAGAGGATTTAGACCCATCCCCACCTTATCTTAGAAATAAATCAATTTCGAGCTAATTACAAGCGAATTTGACTTTATAATAAAATAATAGTTTTTGTTATTCCAAAGATACCCCTCTCCTCCCTTATAAAAGGGAACCTCCTCCTCCCTCTTCCTAACACCACTATGAGCCTTCATGCTCTGCCAACCCCTGAAAAATTATCTTCTCCACTTCCCTAGAAACATCCTAGAGGTTCTGGTCTTCCTCAAAGACAACTTTTTATTCCCTAAAAGGAGATCTCAAAGCGGCCCTTCAAAGAAGAGGTAATGTCTGATACCGATTCTTTCAACATTATTTCTTCTTCCACTTCTTCTTATTAGGTTGTTTTATTATGAAGTAATAACATCAATATCAATAATATACTTATATGTTATTATAATTATGGAACAACCCTATTTCACCATCTATCCATCCTACAGAAAACGAAATCACCGCGCGTGCGTACGTATGAAATACCATCTCCACGCCGTGGTGTAATCTATTTTCCACCACCACCTTACTTGGATGGGTATAATGGTGTAAATAATGACTATATATGACTATTAAAAAGTTATATTGATTCTGAAATAGTATACATACACTCCAATACGATTCCACGATCATGGGAACGATATCATCGCTCGTGCGTACGTACGGAATACCGTCTCCACGATGTGATGCGATTCGTTCTATATGATCTTCATTGCATAATGATTATATAAATGAATTGAATGAATGAATATGATATATATTAAAATAATATCATTCTGTAAATTAGGTATCTATAACCAAAAGATAAGAATAAGAATTTATTCAACAAACACGCATAAGAACAAAAAACTAATAAACACCCAAATAACAAGTAGTAATGAAATGTTACTAATAATAAGCTAAGAATATGACCATATATGATATCATAACAATAATCATGATTCTGGAATAAGTCAATAACATTATTTAAATCCTTATACAGGAGGTTTGGACACTTACGAAGCAAATCAGACCTAAGGTTAGGGAAATATCAGAATCTCATTTTTATCCGATATTGTTTATACTTTGGTATTTACTGGGGTGTATATTACCATCCACATCCATGTTTCCTCAATATTTAATATTATTTCCATCCACATACAATAGTTTAAATCCAATTTTACCCTTCAGTGAGTTTTTATTAAATGATATAAAAGGAATCTTTTGTCGTTTTTCGTACGAGTTACTTTTTGACTTTTCCGACAAAAGTACGGAAAGAATGTTTTTTTAACTTATATGGAATGAATGGATTTTTAAGACATTATTTCCAAGAAGATTCCTTTACAAGTTTTAAAGTTTGTTTTTAATCAACTTCTTTTAGTTTATAATTGTATGCCATGTTAATAAAGGAAAAGTGTTTTTGAAGTAGAAAGGATATTTTCCTCAAGAATGGAGTTCAAGTGTTTTATCAAAATTATTTTCCATCTAAGATAATATAGGGTTCTGTTTCTATCCCTATTATTACATGGATTTTATTATGTTGTGATGGAAATATTTTTATGAATTCCATTATATTATATGAATTGTTTTAGGATATCATGTTGTTTAAGAATCCCATTTTTATTACATGGGTTATGCAATGATGTATGATTTAAGATTTTGTGGGACACATAATAATGGTATCATTGTGAGATGGGTGGGACCAATATCTCCCTCCAATGCATTTGGTAAAGATTTTATATCTCATGATATAGACATGGCTGGAACGGTAGGTTATACCGGTTCAGTGAAACAGGACTGAAAGGAGGAGTGAACTCGGTTCAGAAAGGGAATTTGTCCACTAAGATAGTCTTGGAAATGAGTCTTGTCTAAAAATAAATGATTCTCTATGATTATGTGTGTATTCCACAAAGTTTCATGTTTTATGTTATGATTATTGGGATTACATTTCACTACTATGATTTATCCCATGTTATGATATTATGATCTCTGTTTCAGGTTAAGATTTCCAAAATGTTATGTTCTTATGAATATGATGTGATTGATATTTATTTTGTTTACCCTTACTGGGAATTTGAGCTCACCCTTTTATGTTTTCTTTTCCCCAGGATATAAAGAAAGTTTTTAGGTAAGAAAAAAAAGGGAAGATATTTATGGGAGATATTGAAGATCTTTCACCATGATTAGAAGATTATGTTCCGAGTTTCCAAAGACACTAAACTATTACGGTCCTTGTGTGTGTGTTTTTTGTTATATACTAAGTATTCCTCAAAAGTAATGTAATGTCCATGTATGTCAAGCTTCGGGTCTCTACACTGGAGGCTGCTCAGAAGTGGACCATTAGACAAGATCTACCATATAGATGACAGTTCAAGAGCTGAACCTACCCATTAGGTAGGATACTTGAAGGGTGTTCACAAGAGTTGTTTTTAGTATTACATGTACTTTCCAGTTGGGCTTGTATTCAAGCCCCCTTTACATTCTGTAATCACCATTCTTACTATATAGTTTACATTGTGCTTGTGTCATATTGTGTGCTTTGATTGTGTGAGATGGCAGGTTAAAAAGGAAATGCCTTCCAAGATTTAGGGATATGACTTTCCGGTGCCAGTCGCCATCCCCTGTCCTATGGAAGGTGGGATTGCGGTAGTCACGGCACGGGCCCCTGGGGACAGGTCATGAAAAATTGTATCAAATGAGTCAGTTTTTCCAAAGAACTAGGACTTTGATCTTCAAATCGACAATAGTGTTAAGTATTATGAGTGTGGTAATCAGTTTTGGGAATCCAGTGTTGGTGTGGGGGCCTACGTATCCATACACAAGGACCCTGAATTCTGATTTCTGACTTAGTACATGAAAACACAGATTGCAAGTGTATTTTTGAAATTTATTCTTTTTGATCTCTTTGAATCAGCTCAAAAGGTATAACATATTGACCGTGGAACTACTGTTTCTTTCAAGGATTAATCCACCAAGATATCCATCCAGGGTTCTAGGATTAATATGCGATGATTGCCTACCAAGCGACAGTGGTTCAGTCTGAGGCCCCTTTTCAGACGTTATCCATCGTGTGGTATACCAGTATCCCCACTACCCATTGAGTAACTGATACCACCATCCCCAACAGTAGAGGGTGCACGCTGATTGAGCGCATTGCACGAGTTCCATCTCCAAAGGCCACTGATGTTACAGTGCGAGATGAATCCATAGGCGTCTGAGGATTTACTGGAGGCTGTGGTTAGTGTTTTCAAACTGGTATGGACACCATGTAATCTTATGGTTATCCTTGTATCCATTCATCTTTAGGAAGTAGCGAGGAGATGGTGGAGCATGGTGCTCCAGGATCAGGATGAGGTGAGTCTCATCTTGGAGAACATCAAGATCCATTTTAGGGAAGAGTTCATCCCAAAAACCTTACTCTATGTGTAAATATGAGAGCTTCTCCACTTACCGTAGGGCAGCATGACTATAGATCAGTATTCAGCAAGGTTAACCAACCTATTGCGCTACTCCACTAACATGGTTAGAGACCCTTTCATTAGAGCCGGAACCTTCAACAGGGGCTCAGACAAGAGATTAGATCTTCAATGATTTCTTTCATCATCTTGATGAATGGGAGGGTGTTAGAGAGAGCACTCTAAGTAGAGAGATAACTTGCTGGGAATTCAACGACATTGAGACCAACCACCAGACGACACATAGAAGAGTCATCTACAGATGGAAATAGACAGATGATGCAGAGGTCCATCATGTCTAAACCTACAGGTGGATGACCGCAGGATACCAGGTTTGTTGTGTGGGGATCTCGAGATAGAGATGTACAGCCAAGGAGCAGGTAGTGTCACTTGTGTGGCGGGAAGGGTCACATGGCTCACGACTGCCTGACCTGTTATACAGACAACCAGAAGATGGTCAAATTACCACCTGTCCAAAGGCAAAGATTCGATCGAGGAGGTTCACAGGCTGCAGGCAGACATAGATGAGGATATAGTTGTGCATCAGGAGGTGGGTGGAAATTTGAGTCTCTACTGCCACCACTGGAATGAGGTCCACCCGGACCGCATGGATCAGGTGGATAGGGATAGGTTCGACTCCAAGTAGATGAGGACTATGACAACGATACTCCAGAGATGATTCGAGGTACGATATTTGTGTACTCCACCTTAGCTGAAGTACATATTCACAAAGGTTCCAGAAACTCTTTTATTCCCATGACCCTCCTTTAGATCATGGAGATTCTGGTGGAGCCATTGGATCAATCCATATGGTTAGAGACTCCTACAATAGAGTATTTGATGATTACACACTGGTTCCTGTAGTGTGATCTTACTCTAGGAGGTGAGATCTTTGGTTGGGATCTTTTAGTACCAGTGTCGAGGCCCTATGAAGTCACCTTTTGTATATATTGGTTAACTACATCCAATGCTCAGATCTACTGTATTAGGTGAAATTTGTGGTGTGTCCATGAGTATGGGATCATGTTTTCCATCAACGACATGAAGGGAACCTTTGCATCACATGATGGATTTACAAAGAGGTGGGTGCATATGATCACATTCAAGTTGGCTAGCCGTACCCTCAGAGTAGTAGATGATGGGAGCCCGAGATATCCTCTAATGGTGGACCAGTACTATAATGCTTTCCCTAATTAGTTATCAGGTCTACCTCCTCATAGATAGGTGTACTTTTACAATGACTTGTGCCTTGATATTGCACCTATATCTACCCCAGCATACTGGACGGATCCTATCGAGCTTCCTATGATGAGGGTACATATGGGGGACTTGAAGAGAAAGGGGTTCATTAGGCAAAATGTTTCTCTTTGGGAAGTCCTGATTTTTTTCTCCAAGAAGATGAATGAGAGTTTGTGACTCTATGTGGACTATAGGCGCCTGAACCAGGTGACCGTGAACAACAAGTACCCACTACGGAGGATTGAAGATCTTTTTCATTAGTTGAAGGGAGCACGGTGGTTTTTTTAGATAGACCTCAGATCAGGATATCAGAAGCTCATGGTACGAGACGAGGATGTGATGAAGATGACATTCAGATCTCGGTATGGCCATTATGAGTTCTTTTTTATGACATTCGGCATGACCAATGCCCCAACAGTGTTCATGGGACTCATGAATAGAATCTACTATCCATACCTCAATCTCATTTTGGTACTCCTCATCAACGGTATCCTGGTATACACAACAATATAGGAGGAAGATTACTATCATCTACAGATAGTTCTAGATACACTCTAATAGCCCCATATTTATGGTATGTTCTCGAAGTGAAAGATATAGATCTAAGATTTTCACATCCTAGGACACTTTATCTCAGATGCTGGACTTGTTGTGGATCCCTCAAAAATTGAGGTTGTGCTTTCTTGGGAGCCACCCAGGAGGGTGACGAAGGTGCAGAGTTTCCTGGGTCTGTCCTGTTACTACTGAGTGTTTATTCCTCACCTTTTCTGAGTATTGACACCCTTATCAGCATTGACGAAGAAGGAGAAACTCTTTGGGTAGTCAGATATATGCCAGTGGAGTTTCCATGAGATGAGGCATAGACTGATGAGTGCCCCCATCATGAGGATACCAGAGGAGGCAGTTGGGTTCATATTCTACTGTGATACATTAGGGACCAGACTCAGTGTTTCCTGATGCATGAGAAATCAGTGATCACATATGGT
Organism: Viscum album; assembly: GCA_963277665.1. Taxonomy (NCBI): domain Eukaryota; kingdom Viridiplantae; phylum Streptophyta; class Magnoliopsida; order Santalales; family Viscaceae; genus Viscum; species Viscum album. The sequence goes on from OY728121.1 coordinate 109,428,983, forward strand.
TCTTGAAAGCTGAGACAACATGAGTAAAGCTACACTACCCATGTCCTGAAGTAGGCAGTAGTGGTCTTCACCTTGAATATGTGGAGACATTACTTGATGGGTGAACATTTTACAGTCTACTCTGATCACAAGTGTCTCGGGTATATATTCTCTCAGAAGGACCTAAACTAGAGACAGCGGCATTGCCTTTTTTCTCCAGGACTATCACATCAAGATCTTCTATACTCTTATGATGGGGAACGTAGTAGCATATACACTTATCTGGAGATCTAGTATAAAGTTTCTGAGTGAGGTGACGAAGCAGCTAGTCGCTTTTTGGATATCCTACGTTGATTGAGATAGAGTAGCTTATCTTCTGTCTTTTACAATCACTCCCACACCCCTACAGTGAGTCAGGTAGGTGCAGCTTTGGGACACTGACTGCGAGGCTTGACATGCTCAGGAATCCAAAGGACAGACACCTAATGGATTTTTTGATGGTGGAGAGCACATCATCCTCTTTAGCGGACATACTATGGTACCAGTGTCTCTATGGGAGGAAGTGTTGAATGAGTTCCATAACTCCTCTCTAGAGGTACATCAGAAGTGGCGAAGATGTTCCAGGACCTTCAGTATCAGTACTGGAGGTTGGGAATGAAGAAAGTAGTGGCAGAATTTTTCTACGGTTCCTCACTTGTCAGTAAATAAAGGCAGAGCATCAGGTTACAACATGCTTAGTTAAGCCCCTATAGGTTCCAGGGTGGAAGTGGGATGGAATTTCCATGTACATAGTGATAGGATATCAACAAACATCTTGGGTTCAAGATTCTATCTGGGTGATCATTGACCAACTCATCAAGTCATCCCACTGCATACCAATCAGAGAGTAGGGATCAGTAGAGGGCTTGGGACATCTATATACATAAATGAGTTTTTTCCGCATCATGGGGTGCCATCTATGATTGTCTCCGATTGTGATGCATGTTTTACTTTATGTTTATGGGAGGGGTTACAGTAGGCGTTCAGGACACAACTTCGGTTGAGCACTACCTTCCATACATAGTTGAATGGTCTGATTGAGTAGGCCATTCAGACCCTTGAGGTCATGTGGTGTGCTGGAATCCTTGATTTTGGCTGCAGCTGGTAGGATCACTTTCCATTTGTAGAGTTCATATACAACAACAGTTATCACTCCACTGTTGGTATGGAACTATTCAAATAATTTTAATGTTGACATTGCAGATCACCTCTATGTTGGACTGACCAAGGGGAGTCAGTAATCATGGGACCAGTGATGGTACAGGGTACGACAAAGAAGGTGAAGATCATCCAGGAGAGAATGAAGACAACATATATCTGGCATAATTTTATGATGACATGAGACAGAGACCATTGGAGCTCGACTATGGTGACCATGTCTTTCTATGGGTCTCACCTCGAAGAGGTTTTTTGAGATTTGGTCAGGGTGGCAAGTTATCTCCGAGGATCATTGGACCCTTCTAGGTCCTTATCAAAGTTGGCGAGGTGGCGTACCGCCTAGCTCTGCCCCCTCAGTTGCACTGGGTGCACAAAGTTTTCCACATATCCCAGCTAAGGAGATATTTACATGATCCTTCTCAGATCATTGATAGGGGCGAGATGGACATCCAGGATGGGGTGATGTTTTCAGAGGTTCGAGTAGATATTGAGGATCGACATAAGAGTGTCCTTAGTGGGTGATCGATACCTCTGGTGCACATTCAATGGAAGTAAGGAAACCTTACAGAGGGCACATGGGAGAGAGAGGCTCAGATTCATACTCAGTACCTCCACTTGTTTCTCTACTTTGTGTTGTGGCTTTCAGGGACATAAATACCTAAGGTCAAGAGATTGTAAAGTCCCAGGTTTTTCTAAGTAATTTTTTATTATAAATAAATATTACAAGTCTGTGAAAATTAGCGGTACATGATTCTGAGGAATGGTGTCCCCGGAGTTAATTTATGAAAAAAAGTCAGTAAGTTCAGTTAACATGCGAGTGGGAATTCATAACTTTTGAATTGGTGCTCAGAATTGAAATCAGAGGACACTGTTGAACTCGCATCACCGATATTTTCTTAAGGCGACCCTCACATCAACCATAGTAGGCCAAGGGGAAGATCTGGTTTTACATGTTTTTATGGAGCCTTAATATAAAAATTGTTTTATTTTTATCAAACTCCCTTGATTATTTTTAAATTCTTTGAAGGTGGGGACCACATGAGAGTGATCAGTCATTTAATACTGGGAATTAAATTCCCATTATGAAAAAGTTTGTAACCATGAAACCCATAATTTAATGATATCTACTTAATTACTATTTAACGATTAACATAAATTAAAAGAGAGTGGATACTGAATTCTCATGGTTGGGGGAATAGTTGGAAAACCGGTTTGGGGGAGAACTATTGGTGGATGAAAATACTCCAATGAAAAATGAACCTTCAGATCAAGAATGAGGAACCAACGCTCTATCCCATATCATAAGCGTGTTGCGGGAGAGAAGAATACCAACGACTCCTCCAACATCTTCATCCTCTTCCTCATGACATATCCAATAAATTGTCGAGGTAGGGAAATTTTTCATATTGTTCTTCGAGAAAAATCATTGTTTTCAATCTATGAACTGCCTGCAATCGATCTAACCCATAAGGTATGGGAAAAACAAACATGGACTAATCCCTTGGACACTTCATTGTTTGACATGTCCTTTACGAGTGGATCGTCGAGATGAGTGGAACACGACCACATCACCAGTGACCGACACCGTTAGGGTACAAGCAACAGTCGTCACACCAGTACGCCGTGATGGTGGCGGAGGTGAAACCACGCTGCGGAAGGAGGCCGGGGACCATCTGCGATGGAAGAGGAGGGTGGAGAATAGAAATCCTACCGACCATGTGGAACCAGGGCAGTACCCATCTACGCCACCAGTATTGAAGGAGGTTGTGGCTGGTGAGTCGCAGTGGTGCAGCCGGAGGCCAACCAGCACCCAGTCGGCGTCGGAGACATTAATATCGCACGCTGGCACTGCTGGAGGGGGTAGGCGGCTAGAATCCCAGTTGTCCATGTTATGCGGAATATGACATGCTCCGGTGGGTCCCACATTCCAGCCGTCGTTGCCATGTGGCATCGCCGGGTTGGCCAAAGACGAATGGTCCAAATGGACCGTTCAAGATTACAGGGGGTGTGGGGGCGCCTTCCATTCGGGAAGCGGTTTAGGTGGGCCCAACCGCTGCGGATGGCCGTTGCCGCAGGCCACACCCAGTGTAGGCCAGACCTCCCCCAGCGGGCTTGGATGCCCCCTTTTTAGGTCGGGCCAACCGCGATCCCAGCCATTTGGGCAGGACTAGGGCCGATATGGACCCTCATATTCCTTTTTGGCCATATCATGAGAAATGGGCATCTCTTTGATAAACCATCTACGACACTAGAATTTTTTGGTCTGGATAGACCTTTTGGAATACTAAACACTAGTTTGGAAAACTGTTGGGGTACTTCCGAGTTAGATGGAACCTGAATCCATCCGGGCCCTCAGGACTAAAAGGATAAAAACTTACAGACTAGGGGTACAATTTATGTTTCATTTTTCGTGTTCATTCCCTTATGACATGGAAGACCTTCATATTACTTAATTGTGGGACTTTGTGGAAGTTTATGTATCGACTGATGGCTTGAGGAGTGGATCCTCCGAGAATCAGGTGTTCTTAGTGAAGAAACCATATGGCTGGTTGTACATGAAGAATCTACAAATACTATGTGGGTCATCATCAGATCCTATGTGGGTATGCATCTACTGATCCTATTTGGGTAATCTACCGATCTTGTGTGGGAAATCATCAGATCTGGTGTGGGTCATCTTCGGATCCTGGGCAGTTCAACATCTTCAGATCATGTGTGGGTCATCTTCGATCATGTGTGGCTCAACACCAGAGCTTCTCAACGAAGTAAGATGATCTAGAAATAAATATAATCATATATACCTTTTTACTTATGTTATACCTAGTGTGAGCTGAGTGTTTACCTTTGTGGTACACTTCTGTGTGGTGATACCTATGTGGTAATATTATGTGTGGCATTACATATGTGGTACTCACCTTCATGGTGATATATTAATGGTGTTTTTTACTTTTTGGAATAGTTGTGCTTTTTTCTAGAGAGTTGGGCCTTTTTTTTTCTCATGATCGAGATGGTTATACTTGAAAACATAGGTACATGTATGGTCATATACCTATGAAGGTTTGACTATTTTTTTCTTTCTTTTGAACATGATGTTGCATTATGGTTTATCCCTTGTGGATTCTGAGAGACCTTCAGGGTCTCGGGGTCCCTACGGAGTATTTTTATACTCCCCCATGAACATGCTACACCCGCACCTTGTTGTGTCTTGGGATGATGACAGACAACACTGATCGAGACTGAGGGTGTCAGGACTGGAGGCTGCTTGGAGGTGGATCACTAGATGACATGTTCTGTAGAGACGACCATTCGAGAGATGTACCAACCCTTCAGGTAGAATCATCGGTGGGTGTTCATAGGAGTTGTTTTCATTTTTATTTGTAAATTCTAGTTGATCATGTATTATGGCCCCCTTTAGATACTGTACACACCTTATTTACTATATAGTTTTCATTGTGCTTGTATCCTGATGTGTGCTTGGATTGTCCGAGTTTGAAGATTTAAAAGGAAATGCCTTCACAGTTTTAGTGATATACCTTTCCAGTGTTAGTTTCCAACCCCTGGCCTATGTAAGGAATTCTTGGGGTTGTCATGGAATGGGCCACAGGGGATGGGTAGTAACACCTTTGTTATGAGTTATCACCTCTCACCGGTTTTATTTCATATTGTTATCATTTTTTGGAAGTGATGTCAGTTTATTGGGAAGATACAATATTGGGGGAGTGTGTTTTTTTCTATACAAGTCTAATATTATTTTCATTGGTTTTATTTCCAATGAGCTATAATGGAAAAATTACATGGTTCAATGGTAGAAGTTCATTGTCACAACGGTAGAGAATGAAAATTTAAAATTGGTACAAAGTTGGATAATGAAAAATTATAATGAAAATTTTATGATTTATAGTTGTAAGAGAATGGAGAATGGATAATAGATGGTATAGTTGAGGGTTTTGGAAAATCCATGAAATTCTGTTGTGACATGATCATAGCATATCATGGAGAGATTTATTCATTCCCAAACATGAGGACCCAATTCAAACCTTCCCTCTAATTTTCTACACCTATAATTTCTGACATAGACATAGAGTGTTGTTTGAGTAGTTTCTTGCATAACAATTTTAACAGTGGATTATTATTTATTGAATTTATCTATATATTTCAATGAAATCCATATGGGGTATTTTTGAAAAAATGGTTGTTATTTTCCAGAAATAGAGTATGCTTTGTTTTTTGTTAATCCTGTAATGGATGATCAAGGAATATGAATGGAAAGGTATTTTACAGATCTTGTAAAAAACAACATTGAAGGTGGTTTCATTTCCCATTTTTTCTAAATTTTTTCTGTTCATAATTTGGAGGAATGATTGGATCATGTAATGTTTATTTCCAGGAAGGATTTAGGAAAATATGTAAAATGAATGTGTTTTACAAAGATCGAGTTTGTGAAATGTGTTTATAAATGGATATAAGAATTTAGATGATGATTGACACAACATCAAAAATCATCACGAACAATAAATAATTTTAACATCATAAGCAGTGATGATGATTTCCATGACTACAAGAATTAGAGCTTCTTGGTATACAGTGTTTTTCACAAAACCATCATGAACGGGATAGAGCGTTAAGAAAGGAGGATCTACATGAACATGATATTAAATGATTCTGAAAAACCTCTATGATGTGATCATGTATCGAAAACGGATAATCCTATAAATATTAGGCTATCCCACTTTATTACACATGAATTTGTGAAGGCAAATTTGTAAACACCTGGATTTCATGATGCTAAGGGAGATTCAAGAATCTAAATTTCTATGTGATTTGATCATTAAAAAAATTATTTATATCATGAAAAATGCCAATGATTTTGATTAATTTTTTCTTTGTGATGAATGTGTATTCCCTGTTGAATTAGTGAGATTCATGAAGAAAGTTTGAATTATGAATGTAGGGGGCTTAACGTTCTTTGAAAAAGGCAGTACTGAATTTCATTTATAGTGAATTGGGCTATCAATTTGAATAAAACCAGGTATATAGGTAAGGAAGAGTCTCATTCAAGACATGTAAACTAAATTTAATGAAAATCCATTGAATTTACCTTTACTTAGACAATGTGAGTTTCACTTCTCTAAATGTAGTGAGCTAGAAGGAATTGATGAATGTGTTATGAAGGAAGCAGTGAGTTATCTCTAAAATATTGTCAAGGAAATGTTCGAGATATAGAGTGATAATGCTTGATTTATTTGATTACACAACTAGTGAAGAATGTAAGGTTTTTGTATGACTGGAACACTATCAGTGTATTCTCCATGGACTATCCCTTAGTGTTGAACCATGTAAAATTGTATTGTGATCTCTTTGATTTTTGTTGTTTTTTTCATACACGTTACCTTTATGAATGTTTAATTGGTTCCAAACAATGGGTGAAAAAGTTCTATCACTTTTTAAGAAGACATTAATACCCTGATTCACCCCTCCCCTCTTAAGGTGATATAGGGAATTTCATGAAGTAATTCATATGTAATGTAATAAAATATACAAATTTAAATACCCAGTACAGTATTCGTCCTTAGTTGGTGTCTAGAAATATAATCATTTAATTAATGAATTATATTACAGTTATTATAGCAAGTCACATGAGGTATAAACAACCCTGAAAACTTTTCTATATGATAATAATAAAGTATCCAATGTATAAAAATACATAAAAGATGATTATAAAAGTGAAATAGGATCCATGGCAGCAAAAACCGAATCAGTGAACCCAAGGGTAGATCCAACATGGTACCAATATGAAGTGTGGAATAGGGATCTTCATGAAATCTAGGGGTAATGAACCATTATATTCCAATATAATATTATTCTATTCGAGTCCAACGAGCTCATCCATGTAGTGTTTAAAAAAATCAAATAATAATAATGGTGGGATACTATGGCCTTATATAGGGAATCCTCTAGTAGACAATGATTAGGTTCCAAGGGGGGTCTCACCCTTTACAACTGGAATCCACGAATCAAAATTGATGTCACCTTACCCCAGATAGCCCAATGATGATATTGGCTACTATTACATTGGCATGATTACAAGGAATCAATACCTAAAGGACCCAAAATTTTAAGTGTATTTCTAATTAGATAAATAAATGATTCATGTATTATAAATGAATAATATATTTACAACATAGATTTTTTTAATATAAATAACCTTGAGTATAAGTCTATTCCAATTAGTAAATACCTTCATATATTTCTTAGTACACTATATGGATTCATATGGAATGAAACCTAAGAACGGTGATCTAACATACTGAATAAGTGTAGTGTATAGTGGAATCAATAATGAATTAATGTGAATATCCTATAGAGAAAGGTAAATAACAAAACACACATTCCATGTAATCAAAAAAATAAAAAGGTAGTGTTTGAAAAATATAGAAAGTTAATAAATGGAAATAAATTCCATTAAAATAAAATATATAATGAAAAATAAATATTCCACTTACAAAACTGAGTAGACATTACATTTAGTCAATAAACAGAAATTGAACTGTATCCACAGATTTATCGGTGCAAAAAATCTATTGGTGAATAATAACTGAAACTAATATGAGGGAAATTATTTCTCAATCCATGTAATGTATTAGGAAAAGAAAACCAATACAGTCTTGAAGCATCATTCAGAAAGTTTAAATCTATGGAGAGAGAGTGTTTTATTTTATTGAACTTATTTGTCCCATGATAACCTATCTACGCATCATGTTTCTATATAATGTCTGGGATCCACCCATCATTCCTCATATAATGAAATATTAATATAAATTAATATATTTAACTACTGATAAATATTCATTTTAAAATATTCATATTGAATAATGAATACATAACTATCAGTATATTTCAAAATAATTAAATACATTCAAAATAGACACTATATAAATAATGGTATATTGGTTTGGAAATACTAATATATATGATGAATGAAATGAATAATTTATTAGAAATTCAATGTTCAATGATCATTGGATGTTGATTATTTCAAGGGGATTAAAAATTAATCAAGGATGTGTATGTGAATATTATCCTTGTCCATATAAATCCAAAACCATACAGAGGATGATTAATGATGGTACTTATAAAATACATACCTTGAGGATTAAAATAAATTATTATTATTTTTGAAAAATATAAATAAAAAATATATTAAAAAACAATCATGAGGAAAATCTCAATTAATTTAAAAAACCTTTTGAAAAAAATTTCCTTGGGAATCATTTTTGATATAATTTTAAAAGAACCTTGTTTTTTTAAAAAAGGTTCTCCAACAAAAGAGAGGAGTAATGTCATGTTTTTGGAAAAAAAATTTATAAAACATTATTAGAAACAATTTTTTGATAAATATTAATAATACTTGATAATGGCCAAGAATTACTAAATGTTATGAAAATGAAATGTTTTTTGGAATAATAGTCAAATAATTTCATCTAATGGAAATAAAATAGAATGAAAATTAATGTTATTATTGTAGAAAATAATAAATTAACATTCTAAAGTGTCCCATATCACATTGAAACTTTTTAAATCATAAATCAAAAGAAGGAATAATATTAAAAAGAAACTTATAATTTCATGATAATAAATGGATTCATTAAATAACATGTCAAAGGTAGTATATACACAATTTAAAATAAAGTAGGTTCATAACAACAATTTAATCTCAATAAAATGTAAATAGAGATGAAAATCACATACCGTGACTTTTCTTTATGGATAATTTTCTTTAACCTCCTATATACTATAATAATTTTAATTGTATAATTTCTTGAAAACCATATATTAGGGTTATCATTACTTTTATTTTTCTTTAACTATCTTCCAAAACCTGTAACACCCCGAGATTTTATGAAAAATATTCATTTTAATTTCATTAATGTCTTGTGTTGTATGCTACACCAAAAGGAGCTTGCACAACACACATACTTTACTTTCCTTGCATTACACGCAATCGCGACCTTCCTCGATAGCGTGTGTAGTACGCAATACCGAGTTTCACTAAACAACGATATGCTATTAAAATATTATTAAAACTAGCCATTATGAATAGTAATAACTACTTTTTGAAATATTATAAATTTTATTTTTCAAAATGGACTTCATTTTTAGATTCGAAATATCGAAATTATCTTAGAGTTAAATTTTGGTACTTTTCGGATAACTTTCATTTTCTGATGAATAGTGAAAATTACTAAATTTTAATTAAAAAAACCATTTTAATCGAAATAATTAATAGTGATAAATTATTAATTTGAGTGGTTTTAAAGTATATTGAGAATATATTTTTACAATTAAATACAATTTTGGTCATTGGATGAAATTTCACATTTAAACCAGACATAAACAAGTGTCAATCTTTTGATAATTATTATCTCTTAAGAACACGCTATTTGTTTTGACAACGAAAATTAATTTTTAAATTAATTAATTCAACTGATATGTTTTGAATTTGGTAAAATAGACATCATTTTTGAGATCCTAATATCAAATATAGCTTATCCCTAATTTTTGGTATTTTTCTGGAAACTTTCATTTTTTAATGAATAGTGAAACCACTAAGTGGTAGTTAAAAAAATGAATTTTTCATAAAACATAATTTTACCTCTTCTGTGAGTGTAATTTTAAAAATCCGAGAGTCATGGTTGATGTCAGTAAGTAAAATGTGGTTCAATAAGATGAAAATAATTTTTGGTGAATAGTAACTTTTTACTTTTTTTTGCCACGGTTAAAAGTAAATAGGCTAATTCAGGGTAAAAATTATATCATTATTACCTTAACACATGTCCTGATTCAATTGGATAAGTGTAATTAGGCCAAAAACAACCATAGGAATAAAATATGACTATTTAGGCCCACTTGGATTAGATTAGGACATTTTTTATTAATTTATTTAAAGAAGGGTTAAAATAGTTAAAATCAAAGTTTAATAAGTATATCATTTTTAATATAGGGTTATACATAAGATAAATTCGACTATAAATATTCATTAGAAATCTAAAAAGATTTCCTACATAATGATATTTTATTTGTAATTTTTAGACTTTAAATAAGTTAATTTATTTATGACACAAATATGGTGAGTAATTATCTTATTAATGAAATATTGACATAATTGATGTTATAAATACAAAAATAAATGTAATTTGATACTTTTTATGAATTCCAATAATTTTCTAGGTTACTATGCCCGGTTAGTACTGATTTAATTAGATTTATTCGAACTAATCATTCTGTTATGATTTTCACAAAAATAAATTACTAAATAGTGTCAAAATTGACATAAAATAGTTTTTAAAACTAATATTATATTATTAATTGTTATTTTATTCTTAAAAATCTAAGGTTCGGCCAAATGACTTAGATAAGGTTATATATATTAATAATAAACTACTTGGGGTGCGTTTGGCTTGTTATAGTATGTTTATTAACCTTATAGTGTAAGAACACAAAAAGACACGGTAAAAGAAAAATTATCTAACTTAAAGTTAAAAATAAATGATAAGGTTAAAATAGTAAACTAAACTTGTCCAAATTCTATTGGATGAGAGGATTTCGACCCATCCCCACCTTATCTTCGAAAGTTATAAATTTGGAGCTATTTAAAACTGAATTTGGCATTATAATAAAATAATATTTTTTGTTATTCCAAAGAAGCCCCTCTCCCCCATTATAAAGGCGCATCTCCTCCCTCTCTTCCACACACCATTTTGAGCCTTCATGCTCAGCCAAGACCTACCAAATTCTCTTCTAAACTTCCCTATAAACGTCCTAGAGGTTCTGGTATTCCTCAAAGACCAATTTTAGTGTCCCAAAAAGAGATCTCAAAGAGGCGCTTCAAAGAAGAGGAGGTTCGGACACTTACGAAGCAAATCGGACCTAAGGTAAGGGATAATGTTGCAATCTCAATTGTTTTCTATCCGATATTGATTATACGTAAGTATTTACTGGGGTTATTTCTATCATCCATGTCCATGTTTTATAAATGTGTTTTCATGTATGTTTAATGTCCTCTTTACCCATTTTTGACTTTTACTACATGGTATGTAAGGAATCTTTCTTTTGTTTACGCTACGAGGTACTTTTTTGTCTTTTCCAGGAAAAGTACGAGAAGAATGTTTTTTAACTTATATGGAACAAACAGATTTTTACGGTTTTATAAAGCCTTATTTTCTGGAATCTTACTCCAAAATATTTCATTACTATTTTCAACATAATCCATTTCTTTTAAAATTTTATGACATTTTGTGAAAAGAAAATTATTTTGAAGAAGAAAGGATATTTTACTCAAGAATTCATTTTAAGTGTTTTATCAAAACCATTTTTCATCTAAGATGATATTATTTCATATGTGTATGTTTCAAGTATAATTCTCTATGATTTACATTTTTTCACTTTTCTTATTATGAAATGATATCCATTTATTTTATATGGATTATGTGATGATGAGATTATGTTTATGAAACCCATTTTATTCGTTGGGTTATTATGAATGATGTATGTTTATTTTGTGGAACAAGTAAGAATTATTTCATTATGAGATGGGTGGGACCTATATCTCCCTCCAATGCATTGGGTAAAGATTTATATCTCATGAGATAGACATGGATGAAACGGAAAGTTAAACCGGTTCAGTAATACAGGACTGGAACGAGGAGTGAACTCGATTCAGAGAGGGACTTTGTCCACTAAGATGGTCTTGGAAGCAATGCCTTGGCTAATATTGAAATCATATCATGTGCTTAATGGTTTCCACAATTACATGTTTTATTCCCATGCTATTTTATCATAATTTATGTTCAATTATGATCTATGCCTTTTGTACTTCCATGTTTTATGTCGTTGCTCAAGATTTTCAATGTTCATTTTTTATGTACCAATGTATATGGTATGTTTTATCATATCCATGCTTACCCTTACTGAGCATTTGAGCTCACCCTTTTTATGTTTTTCCCCCCAGGATTAAAATAAAGATTTTAGGTAAGGAAACAAAAATGGGGATATCTTTATGGGAGAAGTTGAAGATCTTTCACCACGATTAGAAGATTACGTTCCACGTTTCCAAAGACACTAAACTATTACGGTCCTTGTGTGTTTGTTTTTGTTATGTACTAAGTATTCCGCAGAAGTAATGTAATGTCCATGTACGTTAAGCTTCAGGTCTCTATAGTTGGTATCAGAGGAAAGGTTTAGTCAACCTTTGGAAACTAGGATGCGAAAACGTTAGTGAGATCCCTATAAATATTTCTTAGGTATGTCTAGGGATGTCACTAAGGATAAGTATAAGTATAGGATATAGTCCTAGAACTACGGTAACGATATTAGAATTTAACCTAAGTTGTTAGATATTGAGGGTACTCCCCCTTTACTATTTTTTCCCCTAGCATGATTTTTTCCTCTCACACTATTCTTTTTGGGTTTTAGAAAATGGCTGGAAACAGTAAGATTCATGATAATGGATGATATGAAGGACAATGGAATGATATTCTTCATGAGAAACCAAATGAAACGGGATTTTGAAGTCCAAATATTGTTATTATGCCTAATCATAAATCTCATAATATGATCAATAATCTAAACATTGGTAAGTTTCCTGACTCAGATAATAAGAGAAAGACAGAGTTTCATGATGATCATAGAGGAAATAAAATTCAATTTCCCTCATGTAAATCATGTGGGAAGAGGCATCGGGGATATTTTTTCAAAGGAACTGGAAGATGCTTTGGGTGTGGAAAACAAGGACACAAAGACAGTAAGTGCAAAGAAAAAGGTTCAGTTAACACCAAGGATGAGGATAATGGTATTGCTATGACATCAAAAATGGTTAAATGTTTTAAATGTGGAATGTACGGTCATTATGCAAACCAATTCAATAAGGGAAAGTCTCATGAAGAGAATCGGTATAGTCGTATGGGTAGTATTTATGTTGATGGTGATGAAGAGACTACAAATGATAAGTGAGATGAAATAATTGTTGAAGCTCGGTCAATGGTTTAAGAAGTTATTGGAATGATTACATGCTTATCAAGTGAAATGTTGTATAAGTAATCTCATGGTACTATGGAATAAAGATACATCTATGGATTGTTACATTGTTGTCTTTCCTATGTTCTGAAAGTTTATGATTAATGGTATTAGTAACCATGAAAGGTTATTCAGATATTTTTGGAAAATAAATGATATGCGCATAATTAAGGGATAAGGAGAAAATTAAATGTTTGATAGTATTCATGAGCTCATGACTGATATAAGGAGAAGGTTATATCATGGTTTGAGTATATAGAATTTTGAGGATTTTTGTAAGTGGAAAGAGTTAAATTTGAACAGCATTCATGTTTTCACTAAGGTTCAATGGGTATTCATTCTTTAAGAGAATACATGATTAATGTATTCACAAGTTTTTAATATGACCAACAAGATATATCTTATGATATATGTGGGATAAATGATGGCATTCACATGATTTTTATGTGACATTTCAAGTCATCATTTTCTTTATACTATGAGCTTGGACCGAAGTATTTTAGATAAGCCTAAAGATTGGAATGGATTATGTTGGAAATAAGTTGGTATTGTTTAAGGATATAAATTTTTTCGATATTATTGATGGGATGTTATAGTAATATTGATTTAGAAAAAGGACAACCTGCAGGATGGGCGACAACCCATCGCGTCGGACAAGGTTGTGGGAATCAAACCCACAACCGAAGTGCGACTGGCCTTTATCTCCTACCACTGGCCTACAGGAAGTCCCTATTTAGTAGAAACTAGTTTTATTATATTAAGCTGAATGATATATGATGTATATGTCCATTTTAGGAACCATATATGATTAATCTCACTATAGATGGACTTATGTATTTTTTGATAGCTTTTCTAACCTTTTGTTTGAGACAGATGGAATGACCCATCATTCTATCACATGATCTGCTAACACATCACGAATGACAAATTCAACTTCATTTCATTAACAGATGAAGCAGAAATTTTCCAAAGAACAACCAACGGTGAGTCTATACCAAAATCACAAAAGTATTTCTTCTAATTCCAATTTCATCAACTTTAAGGAAATGATCTTGAAAACCAAAAATTTTGTCCTAGTTCCCTTATATCCGATGAATCATATTGTACCTTAGATCGTCACAAATTTATGGCTTTGTGATTGTTGTATTTTTCATAGCCTTGTTTTCTACCACTCTCCATTAGAACTTGACGGTTATATTTTTCTTCCATATCCATATTTTCACCTATGTTATCCTACGTGGAAACCCAGTGATGAGTTAATTTGGGTAACCGTTATGTTTCATACATTAGTTTTTAAAGCCATGTTTTGGTATTCCTTTTTACGATGTGGGTTTCTATTAAAGAAACTTTTGAGTAGTAAACCATTTATAACCCCGACAAATTTCGAGGGCGAAATTCATTTTAAGGGGGGTAGAATGTAACACCTCGAGATTTTATGAAAATTATTCTTTTTAATTTCATTAATGTCTTGTGTTGTACGCTACACAAAAAGGAGATTGCACAATACGCATCCTTTACTTTCCTTGCATTACACGCAATCGCGGCCTTCCTCGATAGCGCATGTAGTATGCAATACCGAGTTTCACTAAACAACGATATGCTATTAAAATATTATTAAAACTAGCCGTTATGAATAGTAATTAACACTTTTTGAAATATTTAAAATTTTATTTTTCAAAATGGTCTTCATTTTTTGATTCGGAATATCGAAATTAGCTTAGAGTGAAATTTTTGTACTTTTCAGATAACTTTCATTTTCTGATGAATAGTGAAAATTACGAAATTTTAATTAAAAACAACCTTTTTAATGGAAATAATTAATAGTGATACATTATTAATTGGAGTGGTTTTAAAGTATATTTAGAATATATTTTTACAATTTAATACAATGTTGGTCATTGGATGTAATTTCACATTTAAACCAGACATAAACAAGTGTCAATCTTTTGATAGTTATTATCTCTTAAGAACACGCTATTTGTTTTGACGACATGAATTAATTTTTAAACTAATTAATGCAACTGATATGTTTTGAATTTTGTAAAATATAAATCATTTTTGAGTTCATAGTATCAAATATAACTTATGCCTAATTTTTGGTATTTTTCTGGAAACTTTCATTTTTTGATGAATAGTGAAACCACAAAGTGGTAGTTAAAAAAATGAATTTTTCACAAAACTTAATTTTACCTCTTCTGTGAGTGGAATTTCAAAAATCCAAGTGACACATTTGATTTCAGAAAGTAAAATTTGGTTCAATGAGATGAAAATAATTTTTCGTGAATAGTATCTTTTTACTTTTTTTCCCCACGGTTAAAAGTAAATAGGGTAATTAAGGGTAAAAATGATATTATTATTACCCTAACACATGTCATAATTCTATTGGATAAGTGTAATTCGACCAAAAACAACCTTAGGAATAAAATATTACCATTTATGCCCACTTGGATTAGATTAGGACATTTATTATTAATTTATTTAAAGAAGGGTTAAAATAGTTAAAATCAAAGTTTAATAAGTATATCATTTTTAATATAGGTTTATACATAAGATAAATTCGACTATAAATATTCATTAGAAATATAAAAATATTTCCTACATAATGATATTTTATTTGTAATTTTTAGAAATTATATATGTTAATTTATTTATGACACAAAGATGATGCAGAAATTATCTTATTAATGAAATATTGACATAATTGATGTTATAAATACAAAAATAAATGTGATTTGAGACTTTTTAAGAATTCCACTAATTTTCTAGGTTAATATGACATGTTAGTACTGATTTAATTAAATTTTTTAGAACTAATCATTATGTTATGATTTTCACAAAAATCAATTACTAAATAGTGTCAAAATTGACATAAAATTGTTTTTAAAACAAATATTATATTATTAATTGTTATTTTATTCCTAAAATTCTATGGTTCGGCCAAATGACATAGCTAAGGTTATATATATTAATAATAAACAACTTGGGGTTCGTTTGGCTTGTTATAGTAAGTTTATTAACCTTATAGTGTAAGAACACAAAAAGACAAGGTAAAAGAAAAATTATGTAACTTAAAGTTAAAACTAAATGATAAGGTTAAAATAGTAAACTAAACTTCTCCAAATTCTATTGTATGAGAGGAGTTCGCCCCATACCCACCTTAGCTTTGAAATAAATCGATTTGGAGCTATTTAAAACCGAATTTTCCTTTATAATAAAATAATATTTTTAGTTATTCCAAAGGTGCCCCTCTCCTCCCATATAAAAGGGCATCTCCTCCCTCTCTTCCTCACACCACATTGAGCCTTCATGCTCGGCCAATCCCTACCAAATTCTCTTCTCCACTTCCCTAGAAACATCCTAGAGGTTCTGGTTTTCCTCAAAGACCAATTTTAGTTTCTTAAAAGGGAGATCTCAAAGAGGCGCTTCAAAGAAGAGGAGGTTCAGATAGTTACGAAGCAAATTGGACCTAAGGTAAGTGATAATGTTACAATCTCAATTGCTTTCTATCCGATATTTCTTATACTTAATTATTTACTGGGGTTATTTCTATCATCCATGTCCATGTTTTATAAAAGTGTTTTCATGTATGTTTAAAGTCCTTTTTACCCATTTTTGACTTTTACTACATGCTATGTAAGGAATCATTCTTTTGTTTACGTTACTAGGTACTTTTTTGACTTTTCCGGCAAAAGTATGAGAAGAATGTTTTTTTTAACTTATATGGAACGAACGGATTTTTAAGGTTTTATAAAGCCTTATTTTCATGAAGCTTACTCCAAAATATTTCATGACTATTTTCAACAAAATCCTTTTCTTTTAAAATTTCATGACATTTTTTGAAAAGAAAATTATTTTGAAGAAGAAAGGATATTTTCCTCAAGAATTCATTTCAAGTGTTTTATCAAACCCATTTTTCATCTAAGATGAAATTATTTAATATGTGTATGTTTCAAGTATAATGTCCTTATGATTTACATTGTTTCACTTTTCTTATTATGAAATGATATCCATTTATTTTATATGGATTATGTGATGATGAGATTATGTTTATGAAACCAATTTTATTCGTTGGGTTATTATGAATGATGTATGTTTATTTTGTCGCACAAGTAAGAATTATTTCATTATGAGATGGGTGGGACCTATATCTCCCTCCAATGCATTGGGTGAAGATTTATATCTCATGAGATAGACATGGATGGAACGGCAAGTTAAACTGGATCAGTAATACAGGACTGGAACGAGGAGTGAACTTGATTTAGAAAGGGACTTTGTCCACTAAGATGGTCTTGGCCGCAATTCCTTGGCTAATATGGAAATCATATCATGTTCTTAATGGTTTCCACAATTACTTGTTTTATTCCCATGCTATTTTATCAGGATTTATGTTCAATTATGATCTAGGCCTTATGTACTTCCATGTTTTATGTCGTTGCTCAAGATTTTTAATGTTCATTTTTTAAGTAAAAATGTATATGGTATGTTTTATCATATCCATGCTTACCCTTACTAAGCATTTGAGTTCACTCTTTTTATGTTTTTTTCCCCTAGGATTAAAAGAAAGATTTTAGGTAAGGAAAAAAATGGGAAGATATTTATGGGAGATGTTGATGCTCTTTCACCATGATTAGAAGATTACGTTCCAAGTTTCCAAAGACACTAAACTATTACGGTCCTTGTGTGTGTGTTTTTGTTATGTACTATGTATTCTGCAAAAGTAATGTAATGTCCTTGTACGTTAAGCTTCATGTCTCTACAAAACCGATATGGTTAATAGATAAATATTTTATCATAAAAAGTGACACTACAGGTTCATTATTAACAGTTTTTATGATATTTTTTAAAAACAAATTAAAATTTATAAACGACAATGCATAGGTCTATGGTTGCTTGGAAACCATTATCATCCTTTAGTCATGGGTTTATGACCCACAAAATTTATGGACTTGATTTTTTTTCTCCCAGCTTGTAGGTAATCCTTTTGTAAAATCAGATAAATATAATTTCTATAATAAATATTATGGAAATCCTTGAAAGAATTTTAATCACTCTATAGCATCTTTTCTATGGACTTCAATAAAACATCTATACACAAATAACTTGTCGAATTATTATCCACATAAGTCCTTCCTTAGTCTAGGGTTTTCCTATAATATCATTTATTAGATATCTAAATCATGACACCATATATTCAATATAAATCACCATAGGATCAAAATAGATTATTATTTATCAAAATCAATTATAGTGATTTGTAACGAAAATTTAAATTATCCTAAGCACATACATTAAGAGTGTCAAACTATGTTTCCAGTAAGTCTTGTTTTTATATTCCCAAATACCTGAGTCAATGCTATAACACATTGTTACAATTTATACTCAGAGTTACATATGTTCCATAATCCTTTCCAATTGTAGTATCTAGACATGAATATATTTCTACGAATTCCAACATAATCTCTACTGTAAAAATATTTCTAGGATGTTAATTTATAATTATTCTCAAATTATAACTTAGGGGTATGTTCTCTAATATATGTTTTCAAAAATCTATTTACCAAGGTTTCTAATACAAATCCTCTAATACAAATTTATCCAACTGACTATAGAAATCTTGTATCCAGTGTCTACAAATATTAAATTTTAAGATTAAATGGAATCAAACCCTAAAGAAAAAAGAGTTTTGTTTTACTAGTAAACCTAATACATAAATGAGTCTTCTATTACAAATGAATACACTAATTTTAGGATCAAAATAAAGGTGTAGATGCTCAATATACAAGATCTGGTGAATTTTATACTTTATTAATTATTTTGGAACCTTTATTGTTGGTTAAAACATTATATTGATTAACAATGTTATATAAGGTAAATTCACAAGACCTCTTAATTCTACAAACTTGCTGGATTCCGGAAATATTGTTACAAAAATGAAATTTATGAAAAGATTACATGGAAAAATATTATACCTTAAAACATATAGAGTCATAATAATCAGAGTATATATGTATCAGAAAGAATAAGATATTTATAAATTCCTTAATAATAAAAATGTAGTGGAAAACAAACTTAAAACAATACAAGTAACAAGTAATAAATCATTTATCTCAAAGAGTAGGGTATCCAACAACCTTGGATAATGGTACCTTGATTAATAATTTCCAGAAAGTCCTTCTTACCCACAGTAGGGTAGGCCCTCGATATTCAATGGATTCTATCTTTCAATCCCTACAATACTTGGAAGTAGTCGGCACCTCTGTCTTCCTTATCGATGATGTCCTCGAACTTTAAGCCAGTCATCACCTATGTCTTCCTATCCCTGGAATCCTTCAATTTTACATATAAACAATTGGATTTTCATGACGCAATTTGAAAAGGATGTTCAGTATGCAAAAATCAAGTGAGTATCTCTCTCTATAGAAATCACTTTATCATCATGTTATCTCGAGAGTTGTAGAAAAGTGTTGAGCTCATTCAAATGAGATACTATTGGTGGGAGCATTTTAAATGGTCTAGTCCCTCCTCCAACGGTCATATTTTTCCTTGAATTTCAGAGGGACATATAAATGTGTCACCAAAACAAAGGCTATTTAAAAATAGAATGCAGAACATCATTTTATAACTATAAAAAGGGTAAAAATATGGTTGTTCTATAAAATATATTTTTCGGAGTCAAAGGAAAAAAATAATGTTCAGAGTCTTAGTGGAAAACATCAAAGTATATATTACATGGATATTCATATTCTGTTTTTCAATGAATTTGGAACTTGAATTATATGAAATTCGGAGTCTGAATTCTATAGAATTCAGAGTCTAAATTCTAAGGAAATCAAAACTACCATTCTAAGGACTTCAGAGTCTCAATTATAAAGAATTTGGAGTCTGAATTCTATGTAATTCAGAACCTGAATTCTATGTTATTCAGATTATGAATTCTAAAAAATTCGGTGTGTGAATTCTAAAGAATTTGTAGTCTGAATTATAAGGAATTCATAACCTGAATTATAAGAAATTCGGATCCTGACTTATATGGAATTTGTAACCTGAATTCTAAGGAATTCGAAGACTAAATTCAATGAAATTCAGAGTCTGAATTTTAAGTAATTCAGAGTCTGAATTCTAAGGAATTCAGAGTCTGAATCCTAAAGAATTCAAATTTTTAATTCTAAGGAATTAAGAATATGAATTTCAGAGAATTAGGAGTATAAATTTAAAAGAATTTGGAATCCGAATTTTAGAAAACTCATTGTCCGAATTTTTGAGAATTCGGTATCTGAATTTCATGGAATTCGGAATCCGAATTCGGATCCTGAAAATATTTTATTCTATATCTATGTATTTATATAATTCCGATGTTTTAGATGTGAAACTGAATTTTACACATAGGAATAAAAAGAGTTAGTTTTAGAGAGACTAAAATATGAACAATGAAAAATAGTTAAGGACAAATTTCTGTGGGGAAGGAAAATTTTCCTTATTAATGAAAAACTTAAGGGAAATAAAATTTGACATATGAAATAGTGTTTGTGATTTTCAAAACATAGAGGAATTGAAAATTCATAAGGAAACCTTATTGAATCAACACTAATTACACAATTAATTTTTCATTAAATAAATAACATAAAGGATAACTTTATTTCATATAGTAAATCCCTACATATTTTTTATAGTATGCTTCATGGATTTGTGTGGAATAAATTTTAAAAATGGTGATGTAAAATTCTCTAAAAGTGCAATGTATAGAAGAAAATTAATGAATCAATGAGAATAGTTAATATGGATATGTAAATAAAAAAATTACATGACATGTAAACATTATACTAAAATGTAAGTGAATAAAAAATATGAAATGGAAATTAGGGGAAACACATTAATTTTGAATAATAATATAAGAATAAATAAATATGAAAATATTAGAAACTAAATATGCATTTCTTTTAATCAATTCACTAAAAATGATATATATCCAAAGATATGATGACTAAAAATTACATGTATGAATTATCACTGAAATTGATAGGATGGAAATTATTTATTAATGGACGTTATGTCTCAGGAACATGAAAAACTATACAATCAAGATTCATCCTCTAGAATGTTTAAAAATACAGATAGAAATCTTTTTTTAATTTGTGAAAATAATTTTTCATATGATAACCAATTGATTCTTGGATGAGATATATAATTTTTTTTCTTCACCCGTTATTGCATGTCCAAAACGTTATTTATAACATATAATTGATTTAATTAATTAACATAATTTCGTAACATGTATTTCTATTTAATTATGGATACACAATTACCAAAATTTCCCCAAATAGTCAATTATATATCAATGTATACTAAATATATAAAATTTTCTACAGTTTAGAAAATAGTAATCACTATGATGAATGAATGGGATAATTTAGAAGGAATTAAATGTTTAATAACAATTGGACACTGGATATTTCAATGGGACTATCAAATAAATAATAGAAGATAATATGAATATTATATATGGAAAATAAACCAAAAACCATCAAGAGGAAGAATAAGGATGATATCAATAAAATATATCTCATGTATAGTAAAATAAATGGATATTTCCATCGATGAATAGAATGAAAATGATTTTGTAAAAATTACTCTTGATGAAATTATCATTTATTTTGTAAAAATATTTTGGATCATATTTTCATTGAAAATAAATATTGAAAATATTTTAATAAAACATGGTTTTTAGAATATAATAGGTTCTCTGACTAAATAGGAGTTTTAAAGTCATGCTCTATAAAAAACATTTTCTAATACTTTTTTTGTACCACATTTTTTGTAAATGGTACTAATAATTTAAAATGGTCATCAATAAATATATGAGAGGAAAATGAAAGGTTTTATTAAATAATGGTCATGAAATTTCCTCTAATTAAAATACCTTTGAAATATCATTAATGTTGTTGTAGATTAAAATAATCTATAAACATTCAAAAGTATCCCACAACACATATTATTTTTTAAAATCACAAACCTCGTGATGGAATAATATAAAACAAGAAATATAATATCATGAAAATAAAGGTATTCCTGTTATAACAAGTCAGTGATATTATAATGATCATATTAAATAATATATAAAACTAAAAATAATTAAGTCTCCATAAAATGTATATTGAGATGATAATACCTTACCTTAAGTTTCCTTTTGTGTGAACTACAATTAACTAAAAGTATAATATAATTTTTTTGATATGATTATTTTTTGAGAAAATTTTTCATTATTTTCATTTCATTTATTTAAATTATTATTATATTTTATACAACTACTAAAACAAATATGTTCACATTGGTTGTTTTGACAAAATTTAGTTTTTATATCAACATCAACATTACTAGGTCTACTATGGAAAAAGGGTTATTAAGTAACAATTGTAGAATAATAAACATGTAAAAATTATCATATTTAAAAATTAATTATACTTTTATAATGATTCATTAAATATGGTTATGAAAATAGAACCAACATCACAATTATGGAAATTGTGGACCGAACATACGTAAGAGTAACGTTCTCATTTTTCAATGATCATTATGGAAAGAATATAAGTAACACTATTTTCTTACATAATGATCATTATATAACAAATATGATATATATATATATATATATTAATTATTCATTTTATTTAAATAGAATCGCGTTGTTTTCGAGGAGGTGGTAGTCCACACATCCACGAAAAACATTATTAGTTTTCAAGCATGGGTGAAAGGTTACTTTTTAAGCTGTTATATATATATATATTATTTATTGAAAATTAATTATTTTAATAATATAATATATATGTTTTTTATTTCTCCTATTTTTAATTATAATCATCTTCTATACATTCTATGGACAGTGTAAACGAATCACATAACTTTGAAGGAATGGTAGTCCACATTTCCTAAAGTGATGTTTTTGAAATAACTCAAACTAGAATGTATTAAAGTTATGTGTTATAAAATAATTAAAGAAGCATGAATAGATAATAAATAACATATATATCATATATTAATAGATTTTACATCATAATGGTCAACCAATAATGTTGGTGAAGGAAAAATGATTGATCATATTTTTGTGAGGAAATATTTCACCATACAAATAAAATGTATGTTGGTTACAACTTAGATTGATGTCTGTGTAAGTGTAGCTAAAACCATTATAATAATAACATAATAGTATAATGTGGATATTTTTTTATACATGAATAAAATAATAATATATGAGGGGTTGAATTATTCAAATTGAATTAAAAATCCTAAGAGAAGATGTTACATCTTAATTAGGTAATATCTTCGATTTGTACAAAAAGGATCCCTTGGAAGGATTTCCTCCGAATGAAAATATTAACTGTATATTATATGGATTTTTTGATACTATATTGGCTTATATTGGTTGAAACTATTTGGTTTTTGAGGTACGAGGAACGGGTGGATGTGGTGGCCTTTTATAATGGAGGAAAATGATTCACATGGTATTTTTTTAAAGAAGTTGTGTTTAACCACATTATTACATAAAAACATAAAAAACAACCATAAATCAATAATAATATGGTTTATGGATAGTTTATGGACATAAAATCAGTGTTTTACCTATGTATTTTCCATTTCGGCCGCTTAGATAATGGTTTAGTCCTTTTTTAGGCTTATTTTTTCTATAAATATTGTAATTAATTTTATTCACTTTCACTAATCATGTTGGTAAAAATATATTTTTTATTCTTAGAAATTATTGATTATTAGGATTCAAAATTATGGATTCCATTTTTCCAAATTTTAATCATATCGGTGGATGAAATTAATTTTAAAGTCATCCTGCAATATGGTCGAAAGTGCATGTTTTTAAAGTAAAAATTGATAGAATATTTTCTATGTTTTTATAATCAATTTCATTATAAAATTGACACTAATTAATTAAATTTTATTAATTGATAATAAATTTATCTAAATAAATGTTAGTAAAATTAAAATTATTATTTGTCCTTATAAAAAATTATATGAAATGGAATTTTAGAACTATTATTTAGTATTTTTATCTACTCATTAATAAAATTAATTCTTCAAAAAAATTTCAACAAATAAACCCAAACTAATGATTATGTTTACATTTTAAATAATAAATTTTTTCATTTTAAATCAATTAATGTGTTAAATTTGGATTTAAATTGGGTTCCCCGTTAAAAAGGAATGAAATTGAATATAAAAATATAGGTTTTAATAAGTAAAGTGGTGTTTGTTCAAATATTTTTCATATAAAATATAATGGACTAAAATAAAATTAATTGATGAATATATTAGAAAATATATATAATTTGAATATTTCACTATATTTAAAAATTTGTTTTCTAATAAAAATACCTTTGGATGTGTAAAAATAAAAAATATATCTTTTTATATTTAGTTGGTTCTTATTTAAGTTTCATAGTAATTGGAAACCAAAGAATTCATTTTATATTTATATATAACATAAATTATCATAATTTATATAATTCTATTCATCACTTATACTATAACGACTAGGATATATTACATTATATTAAATATTAATTTTATAATAATATATTTTTTTCGGCGAAACTCGGTCATTCATGCAACATAAGCTATCGAGGAAGGTCTCTCTTGTTTGTAATGCTTTCTTTCAAAGAAGGGTTCTCTTGAGTGTAACAATTGTTAAAATATTGTTACATTCATGAAAATCTATATAATTTATTTAATTTAACTAAAATAGTAAATATATATTAGATTCTTGAGTTATTTTGTTCCCTTATGTGCTATGTGATGCATGTCATACACATTATCCATTAAATTGTTGTTCTTTGGAATTTTTTGGTGTTAATTTTTTTTCAATGTTACTAATGAAACTAACTTGGGAAACCAAGTCCATTTCAATTCTTTCCACTCATCTAAATTTATCAAGATTCCTATGAAATATCCACCTTATAGATTATTCATTAATTATTTAAGACTGCGTAATAGTCCTACCATTTAACTTGTCATTTTCTTCAAGTGGTTGCCTATAATTTGGGTGTAAATTCTAAGTGGATATGATAGATTTTATTATTTCACATGTTTCATAATAAATTAATTTTATAATTCTAACTCAGTCCACTAATCATGGATATATGTGCAATTAATTAAAAATTACGACATTTATTTTCAATCAATAAAGTCAATTCATACACATTTTATACTTTCTATTTATTGTTATGATTTGAAAATTATATTTAAATACATAAATTAAAATGGTTATGTGAGATTATTATATACATGGATTACCAATTCAAATGATTTTTCATATTATTAAATATGTTATTAGCATTAACAGTGTCAATCAATTTCTTTGCTGAATGGTGGTGCGTGCGAAATTAATATGCCACTAAAGTACCAATTAACTAAAACAATCTGCATTTGGTGGTCATTGTTGAGGATTTAACATACAAAAATAAAGAACACATATAACAAGGTTATGAGAATAATATTATATTGTAAATAATGACGTAATATGATTTATAAATGCCACACATGATGAATTCAGAATCCACAAAACTGTTGTAGTTTTTAAAAAGGTGATATTTGAGAGATGAGTCACTAACCAACAACCATAATCTTGTATGAATCTACTCATCTAGTATCATCCATTAGTTAGTTATGTATTAGAATAAATATGATCAACATATCAAGGAAATTTAAATAGATAATATGATCCAAAATATAAATAGCATTGTCGAGGGAAAGAGGAATTATGAAAGACTCAAAAGGATCAACTACATATTAATGTGAATGAAACATGATGAACAAGGATCAAAATGGAATTCTAATTGGTGCTCATGATCAATACCCAAGACAGAGGATTTGGGAGATCAAAAAGACATATGATGTGTGTGAAATTCCACTATAATGAGAAAACGAAGAAGTGGGGTGAGTTAAACATTACATTAAAGAAATATTGGTTATTTTTTCCGAAAAATAGAGGTTCAGAATTTGGATTCATGTTCAGAAAAAACTATGAATAAACAATTTCTGGATCACTTTTTAATGTGGTTTTCCACAGTATTAGGATGAATTTATAGGAAAAGGTTCACCAAACAAGAAATATTACATTGAAAAAAGGTAGATGTTTTTCATGGTCAGTGACTCATATAACACAGTTAGGGAAATAAGTGAACTGTTCTTCACCCAAAATTCTATCCCTATATGGTTAGGAGAGACAATATGGGCTCACTCATACAATCACTTTAAACTATGTGGAGTAGCTCTTCTCTCCAATAGTCAAGGTTCCAAGCTGCGAACATTCCATGAATTCCCCTGAAAAAACTATAAATTCATTATGTATCTTAATGTGGATGAAAATAATGAAATATACCAAAATTAATAGGATCCATACCTATGTTAAAATGAAATATTACAATTGATAATGATAATTACGTATTCTTTCATATTATCCTTATAATTGTGTGTATTTTTCTCTTCTACTGTTACATTAATTGAAGGTTGTACCTTATGGTTTTTGAGTTACATATTGAGGAGTATTATGTTCCCACTAAACAATTAAAAAATATCTTAACCCAAAAGTAGTTTCATAATCTACCAAAATGTATTGTAATACCACCGCGAATTTTATGTAAATTTGTAAACATGACATGAAAATATATCATAATTGTTAGAAACAATGTTATATATGTTAAATGTAACTCTGCAACATTTTAGAGTATATTACTAGTTAAATAAATAATATTTCATTGATAGATTTCATTGCATAGAACATTGAGTTTTAACAAACCATAATATTCTCTTAAAATATTATTATTTAAAAACTACAGTTGTAATTTAGCCATTAAAATCCATTTGTTTCTAGAGATATAAAATTAAAATTTGTATGTATAATGATTTCATATAATGTATAAATATTTATAAGTAATCCCTCAAATTTTAATAATTTGTTTATTCATAAAAAAATTCCCCCAAATTGATATTAATATTTCTATTAACATATAAAGTAAATAATTTCTTCCACATTTGGGTATTTTATTTAATATAATTACTCCCATTTTTGAAAATTTCTTATCAAATGTATCATTGAGTGTGTTTTTAAATTCATTGAGAAAATTTATTTTTTTTATGGAGTGTTAAACATAAACATTATTATTGTAAAATATATTTTAAGCCTTATCAATGTTACATTTGGTTTTAAAATGGTAATAAATGTATAGTTTGTTCAATTATATTTTTATTAATCCAAATTATGTAATTTTAATTATTTTTTTATATTTTTTATGATTAAAAATTATATTTAAGACTAATTTTTCATTAGAAAATGGTTTCTTATCATCTTTTATGTGTTTAATATTAAATTAAATTCTACCACTTCTATGATTTGAATTTTTAAAAATGGATATCATATCTGCAAAAAATATTTCAAATAATATAATAGGTATAAAATATTTTTTGGTCTCTATGAATGCAGATTATAGTAATCAATTTTCGCCGCTATAAAAAGGATTAAATTTGTTTAATTCTATACGTAAAAACATTAAAATAACCATAGGACATGACTTAATAAAATTTTAAAAGTTGTTTATAGACCAATGTAATTCATATGTATTTAAATAATGTCTTTAAAATATTTAATTTTACTTAGTGAAACTAGCTATCATTTTTTGTGCATATGTTATATTTGATTCAAATAAAAAATTTATTTTTCTCTCATTGCCTTAAATTGAATGTTTGGATGATTCCATTAAGTTTACGATTTCCATAAAATCTAAAAAAGACATTTTATTTATTATTTAACACATAAAAATTTGAAATACCATTTTTCCATAGTATCAATTTAAAAGGAATATTATTCTTAAATCAGGTATTTCAAAAAAAAATTCTCACACATTTATTTTATTATGAAAATAATTTTTTTTCATTAATTGAAATAAAATATAGTAAAATAAATTAAAAAAATTAATTAGAATTATAATATTTTATAATATTTCCCCTTTTGTTTTTGGTCCAGTAAAAAATCTTATTTGTATATTTTTATTTATCATGGTTTTTTAAATGAGTTTAATACAATTTAACTAAATTAAAGGGAATACAATGCATAATAAGAACTATAAAATATGACCGGTTTAGTGTATTTAATCCCTATTACATCTTATCATATAATTGAGGGTTTATTTTTCCCACTTGAAATGATTATGATATATAAAATATCTAGTCATTGACGCAATTAAAATGATATCCTTTCCTTCCCCTATAAAATGATAACACCACTATAATAGT
This sequence comes from Viscum album, assembly GCA_963277665.1. Classification (NCBI taxonomy): domain Eukaryota; kingdom Viridiplantae; phylum Streptophyta; class Magnoliopsida; order Santalales; family Viscaceae; genus Viscum; species Viscum album. Next base: position 109,457,525 of record OY728121.1, read on the forward strand.
CTTGAAACATCATGATACATATAGATATGATAATCCCAAACATAATAAATTTTTTCCTTAATTTAAAGATTTTATTTCTTTTGGTATTTTTAAAAGACCATCCATTCAAGGCCCAAAGTGTATGGTAAATGTGGTTTCACCACAATGAGGTATAACTCTTAACCGAGAATTTTCAACTTCATTTCATTTTCTAACGAGAATAATCCAATTATATAAATTCAAAAAAAAATTATGTTGTTTAGTATTATTATTATTATTTATTAGGTGATCTTATAAATAATTATTTACCTCATACCCTGAATTTTGAATCATATATTTCCACTCTTCGATGTATATGGACTACGACCTCCATGATGTGATGTTATTCATTTTTTATTTATATTTTAAATGTTAAAAAATACAGATATTTTTTTAGAAAATAAATTATATATAAGATATAAAAATTATACAATAATTTTCAATTAATATTTCAATTATTTTATTCAATCTGTTGAAAAATTTAATAATCATTATGCTCATGTACATCGTTCCATCTCCATGAATGATGTAATTCATTTTTGATCTTAAACATTAATATATGAATATAAATATATATAAATTGAAAATATATATTCCTATGTATTGATTAGAAATATATTCTTGATGTATACATTATCAAATAAAAAGTATCAGAATTACTAAACTAAAATTTTCATGAAAAAAAATTGGTAACACATAGAAATAATGATTTTAATGAGAAATTATTTATAAATTGTTTTTAGAACACTATAAATGGATCTTATATGATATTATTATTATGTATATGGTTATGTAATAGGTTTTTAATAAATATAAATTTATTATAATGAGGGTTAAATGTATTTTAAACCAATTTGAACTTGCAGTTAGGCTTTTATATTGTAATCCCGCAGCTTTTCTAGAGTGTTTTTTATTATTATTTGGATGATGAAAATTCATGATTAGACTATATAAAATTAAAATTATTTTATTCCCCATCTATTTTCATAGAGACATTACATATATTTTTTCTATTTTCCTCTCATTATATACTCAATTAGTAATAAGAATGTTTTAAGGATATATGGATTTATTTTCTTCTTCGATAAATAATCCCCAATCAATTGTGTCCATGTTCTCTGAAAATGTCTTTAAGGATATTATTTGATTCTTCAATAATTTTATAATGTAATTATCACAATTTGATTATTTTTAAAAAATGATTCAAATAGAATATTATTTTCATTTTTTAAACATGATAATTTTGACCTTTTATTGAAATCATTAGTGGAATATTTATATTATCTTACATGGTGTGTTTGAAATTTCCCACTACCACGATGGCTCAAAGTTCTGAATATTCCAATAAATGTTTTCCAGATTATTTTAAAGGGAAAATTGATCATTTTTAGGAAATTATTATATCTTAATAAAGTGTTTACAAAATGAACATGTATTCTTACAAACAAATATTTGTACTGATATTATAATGATATTATCTTACGTAATTACATCTGTTGATGTAACTTATGTTTAATTTTTTATATGACCAAATGATATCATTATTATTATTTATCTACAAGATAAACAATAATTAATATGAGATATATTTGAGACAAACTTATTTTGTATGGGTAATGTTATTATAAATAGTATAAATGATTATGAATCCTATTATAATTTCATGGGTTATAATATATAATTAATTTTTATGATCTTTTTAAGACACATAGAAATGTATTATCATTATGATATTGATGGACTAGAAATTAAATATCCATCTAATTCATTTGATAAGGATGGATATCTCCTATGATAATAATATTTTTAATGGGGAGTGAACCTTGTTTAATAATAGACTCTGACTCTTATAATTGTAACATGAGTAAAACTTAAATAAGTATATGATGCATTAAGTAGTGAAAAAATCATCTATGATAGTCTGGGAATGTATACATTAATATTAAGGAAATTATTTTCTATAGTTATGAGTATGTAACAAACTTATGTCATATAAAAATTATATTCTCTCATAGATGATAATCTTTGATTCCTTCTTGATTCATTTCTTATGAACTACGATGATTTATTCAATGAATCAAGATTATAATAAATTATATGTAGGGTATATTTTTAAAATTTTATGCTTCAATTTGAATACCATTATTCTCACTCTATGTTTATGTAAACATGGATATCTTTAATCTTTACCCAATATTGGGCATCTAATATCATCCATTCTCATGTTTCCCTTCCAAATGTTATGAAAAAAGGTATTAATCATTATATTCATAAGAAGGGTCATTATTATTTAAAACATATTAGTAGATGATGTAGTTCACTTATATACCAGTTATTTATCTACCCCTGTTTACAAAAGATTATAAACCTATATGATTTTATATATTATTGGAATGTGATGTATTAATATTAATATATTAATATCAAATATTTTTTAATGAAAATTGCGGGTCCCTATAGTCGATATGTGATAAAATTTGAGTTACCATTGGAAACATAAATGGGAATAAATTAGTGATAACCCTTAGTATATTCCTATATTTTGGAGAAATTCATATGTTATGGTAATTAATGGACTTTTTTTATAAAATCATTTCTATATAGATATTATAGGCTTATGAGGTTTTGGAATAGATTCATCTACTAGTGATAATACCAAAAATATTTGGTTCATAATATCTCGACCATCCTTCTAGTTCATGGTGATTGTTCCCTTACCAAAAATCTTGTTTGAAACTCATAAGGGACATTCTGGGATAAATAATATTTTTGAAATAAAAAATAATTAATTATTTTAATAGATGATGATCACTTAAGACCTAGGTTAAACAAAGGGGTCATCTATTGAATAGAATTTATCAGGATATAGTAGTCTTGGGAATGATTTTTCATTATTATGTGGTTTATAAATATGATTACTTTTTATTAAAATTTTACTAATTATCATGGTCAATGTATGAAACCAAGAGGAACATTTTTAGTGGTTAATTTTATAGACATTTCAACGGTTATCCTCCTAAGAAAATAAATGTTATGGGAGTTATAGTATAAAATATTTTCACCATTCTTACCTAAATCTATCAAATAATTAAAAAAGTATCATTAAAAGAATCAGTGGAGAGAACAATTTTATCTTGAGGAATTTATGAGGAAATATCAACACTTATTAACTAGTTATATTTATTTTATTCTTCATGTGTAATGGATCTACTCCACTAAAAAGAAATAATTTGTTATCCACTTCTATGAACATGAAAATAATATTTTATTCATTTATAGTTTTGATGTATAAGGAGATAAATGGTGAGATATTATCAAGAATATGAGGTAAATTAATGAAATTTAATCCCATAAGTGAGAAGAGTTTATGTGATTGTTTAAAAATAAATAATTTACTCATATTTATTTTATAAAAATGGAGAGGAATTTCCTTGTGCTAAACTAGATGGATGTTTAATATGTTAGTACATATGATAATTAGTTTACAACACATGTGAATGTTGTTTGTAGTATTATAATATATCGAAAGAGTATGGAAAATAGATTTTTTAGAATTATACAACAATGCCTACAAATGAGATTATCTATAAAAACATAAATAACTATGATGAAATTGTATGATTTGATATCAAGGAAGAAATTAATATTTGATTTACTTATCCATATCATGGGTTTTAAAAATAATAATGATTGAAATCTAAGGACATTTGAAAACATGCATGGAAATGATGTTGAGAAATCTGTTATGCTTGATGTGTGGAAGGAAACATATAGGAAATTATATTAATGTATTTACTAAATGTATTGACTGTGTAATGAATGGTGATTTGGAAATATAATGATAATGTAATGGGAAAATAAAGTTAGCTAATAATATATGGAAATCACAACAGAATGTTCTAAGGACCCTCTATTGTTAGAAATCCAATGATTATGGGACTAATACCAACTATTACTAAAATATAATGTTTAATGGTGATGATCAATATCAATAACCTCCTACTCCTGGAGTGAATGGGATATTTCATGTGATCATTTTAACCAATGAGTGCTAAGGAAAGAATGTGGTCAAGGGAATACCTTCCATTCCCTCTAGAACTCTTAATTTATTATTTTATTCAACATCGACCCACCATTTTACATAGGATTATTTTTCTATGGGTATTAAAATACCAACACAATGGTAATAATTTTAAATATTAGTGAAATCATATAATTATATGATGATTTTATATGACCTCAATGGTTCTCCTCTGATTTATATTTTTGAAAATTTGCATCAAGAAATCCATGTTATTCTCACTTTAGTTGAGTTTTTTTATTTTAATTGGCATTGATTGTTTTTAATTACATGAATGATATATTATTTTCTACAGATGGTAAATCATTTTTGATATTTGAAACTACCCAATGATAATTTTTATGTGTAATGAAAATTATAAAAATATTAATGAATTTTTTTCCTATTATAAGGGTCTTGATTATTTCATAAAATGGGTGTTAAACTCATATTTTTTAAAGAAAATATACACACACAAAAATATAACTAGTGTTTTTGAGTTTTGGATGTAATTATGGATGATTTTTATAGTCATTATCCAAAAAATGATATTTAGTTTTTTATGGATCCCCTTCATGGTTCAACACATATTTAAAAGAATCTATAAAAAATATCCACAACTAAGTTGTAATAATTGAAAAAGAAACTCCACATGAATATTTGATAGGAATTCATTATCCAGATTCATCACCTTTTGGTGTCCCAATTTTTTCAATATAGTTTGATCATTGTGATTATACATTGATAATTTGGAACATAACATAGTCACTAACCAGAATAAATGTCGTCTAACCTATATAAATAATTTAATTTATCAACTATGTAGAGGTCAATACATATTAAAATAATTAAAATTATTCTTTACATCATCTATTTATGGTCAATAATGATGGTACACCCCAAATAGTGTTCCATACAATATAGAGAAAATATGAATTTAATGTGATACCATTTGGTCGAACTAATACCCTAATATCATTTTTTAACATAATGGTTAATGTGTTTATAGATTACATTGACCGGTTTGTGGTAGTATTTATAGAACATGCACTTATATAATTAAATTGAAAAGAAGGCAATTATGATCAATATAGGATTTCTCTAAAGATGAAAATTAAAGATAATTTGATTGGAAATTTTACAATGTTTACTTTTTTCATATAAAATGATTCATTTTTGGGATATCTAATCTCAAGATCGGGTATATATGTGGATCCATCAAAGACAGTAGATATTGAACTTTACAATATAGAAATCATTATTGCTGATGCCACTAATTTTATTACATTGTCTCAATATTATCAATAAAATTTGGAAACTTCCATATAGTTACTTAGTTAACAAACTACATTAACATATAAGGGATCCATATTCAATTTCAAATACAAATATAATTAAAATTACATGGAACTAAATAGAATTTTTGTAATCACACCTATGATTACAATATCCATCATTGGGGAATTGATTTCAATCAGTAGTGGGTGATTGAAGATGATACTGGGATGCATATTAATGAGTAATTATATGGAAATAGATTATAAATCACAATAATTGATGGTTTAGGAGAAAAAATAACCAACCCATTTTTTTGGAATTAGCTATGGTAATTTTTCCATTAATGATATAGATGCATTATTTTTATATATAATGATATAAAATATTTACTAATCACAGTGATCATAAGTATATATTCTTGATAAAATAGTTATATATATGTTAGGAATGATGTTTTGGATTCATTTTTAATAATTAATTATCAATAATTTACCTCCCTAGTAAAGTGAACATGGCGGATTATCCTTTGAATTGAAATGGTTATGTAATCAAAAATATTATTAAGATGATAAAATATATAGTTGTAAATTTATTTTATTTGGACAGATCATGAAATATTAAAGGATGATTAATGCATTATCTTATATAAATGAATTTTCAACAATAAATTCATGAAAGGATTAATGATGTAAAAAATGAAGATATAATCATATAAAATATGAATATGAATTTTTCATAATTATACTATGATTGTGAAGGAATTATATGGCCCCAAAAACATGTATCTTTTCTTAAATAAATATTTTTTATAGATACTGTATGGGAATCATTGTCCCCCATTTCTTATCAATGTTGAATGAATGAATATTTATGGAGATTTGAATGATTAATTATATTAGGAAAACATTAATATAGATATTGAAGTGTATGTATCTCAATGATTTTAATGTATTCATTTAAATCCTAAGATAAATATAATGTATGTGATGTTATAATCATTACCCATACTTGAATGGAAATAGGAAAACATCATCATGTATTTTTTGTTTGGACACCCCCAAAACATAAGAAGTATAAAATGATATTTGGGTTGTAGAGAACTGATTTACGATTTTATTACAATTCATTACTATCAGTGAATAATAATATATGAACTATATAACTAGAATAAAAATTATTTAAGTGGTAAGGCTTTATTTAGTACCATATTCTTTTATATCTCATTGGGTTCCAGGGTTTACCTAGATGTTCTGGTGATGTCGTCTATAAGATTTGGATTCGTAGTTGAGTTTCATTACATTATATTATCCTCCCAATGATGTCCATTCTAATAGATACATTAAAACCCAATATATAAGGTTGAGTTGTTGGTATTAGGATTTAAAAAGTTTTTTGGATCAATATCATCCTATTGTATATTAATCCTAAGATAATACATTTCACACAAATATTTATATGGGCCCTTATAAATACTTTTACGAAAACAATGTATAGGAATACAACAATATTGGATGTATTAGAAGAATTAAATATTTTTCTACATGAGATAGCAAATAAAATAGTATAAAATTGTAGATCCATTCCATAGAATATTCATGTTTCTCATAACAGATAGAAAAAAAATATATCAAATCTTCTATGAAATATGGAATTCAAAGATGGTGAGAAATTATTCTTGAGTAGTTATCCTTGGAAGAAATTATTGGTATTTAATAATTGATAAATATTATAGTTATCTATATTATCTCCATGAATTTTCTAAATTGAGTAGGGATGGTAGATTAACATTTGAGGCTTCCACCGATCCTCACTCACATTCATGATGGGTATCATTTATCTCTATTGGGGAATTACATACCTTGTCCACCATATGAAATGAACATAGATGTCATACTACTATAGAATTATAATTCATGTAAAGGAAAACTATTTGATTTTTTGGATCATAATGAAGAATTACTATGGTACAAGACAATCAACTTGGTTAATTTCACTTTTGGAATCAGATATTTGATTAAGTTACATGGGGACCCAAGGATATTAAAAAACTAGCATTTCATCTTCTCTATTGGTCAATGTTATGGAATTTAGACATCAAAAAATTATTAAATTGAAGTATAACATAACACCTAGATATTTTTTAATAATTTTACTTTTAAATAAATTATATTTCATTAATATCTTCTCTAACACTTAATATAATATTTAAAAAAGACAACATATTATTAAAAGACAAATATTTAAACCTGACCATTATAATGTATCCATTAATTATTTTATTTTTAATATAATAAATATGTTATGAAATATTGGAATAATTATTTCATATGAATGAAATATATTTATAATGAAGTTTTCAATTTTTAGTAATGTCTTTATATAGTACAATAATAAATTTTTCTCAAAAAATAATTTTATTTTTTCACAAATATAAGAGTTAATTTTTACATTATATTGAAACTAAATTTGAAATTTTTAACTTTATTTTTGTATTCATTATTTAAAAATTATTTTTGAGTGAATTTTAGATAATATTCTATAAAGATTTATTTTTTTGATGAATAGTGAATGGTAATTTTTTAATATAAAATTAACTTTTCATGTAATGATTTTTAATGTTATTTTTTATCATAAAATGGTTCATAAAAAATCATGAGTTATTTTATATTATTAAATATAGAAATTACCTCATATTAATCAATTTTTAAGTTAATTTTCCTATTAAAAATTTCTATTAATAAAATTTTATTCATAGAATAAATTTTATTCATCATGTTTTGGGAATTAATATTAAAAAAATCAACTTCGGTGTGCTAGATTTGAATTAATGGATTCAATATCATTAATGGCCATAAATAATATATAACAATTGGAATAACATAATTTTTGGTCAATATGAATTGTGACCATAATAAATATTTGATACCTTCTAAAAGAATGTATAATTGGGTTTAAACCGTGGGGTAAAACACTAAAATAGCCCTTAAACATTTCCTTATTCTATTTTATGAGTGGTTTCTAACAAAAAAGTATCATTAGGGTATAAATAATGTACTTTAAATAATTATATTTTATTTTGGTTCAGTATCTTGGCATGCGTGAATATAAGATATAGTTTATTAAAAGTTAATACATTTTTAGGTATCTGTATTTAGTTTCATGCTTTGAAGACAGAATTTGGTTTCATGTTTAAAAAAAATCTGAAATCATACAATAGTTTAAATTTTAACCAAAAAAATAAATGAAACCAATGTATTAATTAATTTTATTGTTAACTAAATTTTACACATAAATCAGTTATTTTACTAACACCTTTTTTCAAAATTTTGGTGTTCATATATAAATATTAAGTCCTACAATAAAATAAAATTTAATCTTAAAAATTTTATTTAAGAGTTTGAAATTTGATTCCCAATTTTATTTGAATGACCTATATATAATTTCTTATAATTATAATATCATCATAAAAATTTATGTTATCATGATTAACAATTAATTATCTTTAAAGTAGTATAACTAATGGATACGTCACAAAATATATCCAACACTTTCATACATTTTATACAATGGTTTATTAAACCATATAACAGCTTATATTTAATTTTTTCCCATTCGTCATCTTTTATATTTTTTATTTTAATATATTTTTAAACATTAACGTAATTCCAAGTATGTACATTTCCTATAATATTAATAGATACCACATCTACTCTCCACAAAAAAAGTAATGAAACATTTAACTCCATCACGCCCTACCATATAATCATCATAAATTAATTCCTCACATTTAAGAGCTTCTATAATTTCCGATGATGAATCTTTTCAGGGATTAATGAGTTATCCTAGTTATTTTTTCAATCAAAAGGTTTAACTCATAAATAAGTTTTTTGAATATTATTTCTCATTATCAAACCTATAAATTAAATATTAATATTCAAAATTAAAAAATATAGTATCTAAAATTTTCTTAATTATTAATATGTGAATTTAAAAACTATTATCCACCTCCCTCCCATCGAATCTAAAATTATAGCAGCACTCATTCTTACATGTGGAATACCACATCCACAAAGTGTTGTGAATATATTCCATTTCAATTTAACATGTTTCTTAATATGGTTACATTATATTAATATTAATTAAATATATTATTTAATAATGATACTATAATGGTTAATTAATATTTACATGTTTTTAATAATCTATCAAAATGTTAAATTAGTTTTCATGTGATCATACAACATACAGTCTCTAAGAATGACTTAATTCATTAATATATCTATACAATTTGTGGATGAAAATAAATATTTAAATACTATATATGTATTATAATTTTTTATTATTTTAAAAAAATTGATGTTGAAACCATGATCATGATATCTGTACAATTACTATCGAACCAAAATCCCCATGAAAAATGAAATAGTTACCACCATGAAACAATTATTTAAATAAATAATTATTGACAAATTAGTGCTTAAGTATTTCCAATAGATCAAATATGACATTATAATTTTGTACCTGATTCTATTATGGAATTTTAAAAAAATTATATTTATTATATGGGAGGTTCAATAACTTTATAATAATTTAGAACATTATTAAATGGTATTATATTATAATATTATTTTTTATGAAGATTGTTTATGATTATGATTCACATGATAAAATCTTATGATCTAACACCTTAGAAATTAAAATAATATTCTTCTATTAAATTTTTTTTATGTATTAAATGACTTCTTTCAAATATCCTCTATTTATGTTCTCAACATAAAAAATGGTAGTTTCTAATGAAAAAAACCTTATTCTCCCACTGGTCAAAAATAATTTTTCATCCATGCCCATGTTTCAAAAAATACTACATTGTTTTTAATAATATTTTATGATTTTTCAATTTGATTGTTAACCGTGATTAATTTTTTAGAAAAAATTTAAATATAATTTTCTTTTTATTTTCCAATTTGATACCTTTTACTTGTTAATTACAATGTGACAGGAATATTTTTTAACGTACATCGAATGAAAGGAATTAATTATCATCAGGAACTCTAAATTATTTTAATAATCCTAAATAAATTTCCATATTTCATTTCAAACAAAATGTTTTCAAATATATATTTCAATAGTTTCAATTATATAGAAGTCATTTCCAAATGATATGTCGAATTTCCGAATACAATTCCACATGTTATTTTAAATGAATGATTATATAAGATGACATAATATGAAATTATTTTAGTTTTAAATTCGATATAATACCAGGATAAAATAATTATTTATTATATTTTTGTTTTATTATTTTGATAATGAGATATTTATGAAACCCTTTTATTTTCTATGTGTTATGCTATAATGAATTTTTAAAATTTTAATGAAATTTAGTTTCATTTAATGGGTTTTTATAAGTTATAATTTATTTACGGTCATCTAGAAAGCCTATTAATAGATGATGAATAGTTTATGAGCTCTTACTGAAATATTTATCTTTCTAATTCAATGAGTAAATATGCATAACTAATGAGGTAATTAAGACTATAATAGGGAGTAAACTCAATTCAGTAAGGGATTATATCTACTCTAAAAATCTTATTAGTGAACCTTAAATATGTATACAATGATTTAGGGAGTGAACCTAATCCACTATGACAATATTGGTAGTTAGACTTGACTTCAAATTAATGTATTATATATAATTATATGTATTAAAAAAATATATGTATTTTTCTAATGTTATTATCTAGTGAATCATATTCATTGATAAATTTATAATTCATGTATTATGAAATTATATTATTCATAACATGAGTCAACAAAATGATATGTCATATAAAGGTTATGATTTTCAAATTTTAGTATCATATTATCATACCTTATATAAATTCTATTATCATATGATCATTTTAATCTCTTTTTTTACACTTACCAAGAATTTCAGATCACCCTACCTCATGTTTCCATTCTACATGTTATGATTAATTGAATAATGTGTGAAATTTATAATAAATTTTATAGTTATGAGGAACATATAAGTAAATTATTAAATTTAATTGTGATATTTTTGTTTATTTATCAATGTTTCAAAAAACACTAAAACCATTCAATTATCATATGGATAATAATGTTATGTATTAAATTATAATCAAATAAGTTGTAATATATATGTATTAAATGTATTGGTAGATATAATAAGAAATAATTCACCTCTTAAACTATCATTAAGGGGATTATCATATTGTTTAAAAAATAGTGAAATTATATTACATTGGTTTAAACAATCACAAAATTGTAATCTATAGTGTTTATAGAGAACCACCAAAAATAAAACCAATTGTGCTAAACTTACCAATAGGAATAAACTTAATAGTTCATATGACCATAATTTATCATCAATATATTTCATCAACCATAGTGTTTGACTATAAAACCAATTCTTGTTTTTAAGTGATCCTCTAGAAACCCATTTATTTTCATGCATGTATACTATGTTTATAGTAATATCATTAATTATTATATTATTTCTATTATTTAAATTAATTTTTTATAAAGTATATAGTGTACTGGACTGAATTTATACACTATGATTGTCATGATATTATAATAAATGACAATAAACATACTCACTACCATAATTAGATTTGATCCTCATTAAATCATAACTAATTTTCTTCATAACTAGAGTCATAAATATTTTGAACATTACAACATATAAATTAATATATATATAATCAAAAAAGGATGTTTTTAAAAAAAATCAACAATTATTGCAATGATTTGATTCTCTAAACTTGTTAAATTATTAATCATGGGTCCACATACGTCATAGTGAAGCATTACTAATGGTATGAAATTTTTAATCTTTACTCAAATATGAATAGTAGTCACCATAATATCCTCTTAATGTGTTTTGAAAATTAAATCTATATCTATCCTTGGAAATTGGGAATTTTTCACGTCTTCATATTTGACTAACCATCGTACTCACTTTTTAGAAAAGATGACTATGCCTTTAATACAATATAAATTTTAGAGCCATCATAACCATGTTTTAGAATCATCTGGATTCATTATCCTGAAATAAGTTGTAATGTGTTCTCCAACATTATTATATCAGACTACACCATTATATATCTTCACCATGAAACATTATTTCTATATATAATATTATTTTTATCATTAAAGAGTATAAATAAACTCAATTGATTGTGATTATATTCATAAGAAAATACATCATTGATATACTATAATTAATTTAAACAAATAATTAATAGACCAAATAAATTATATCTAATAATCTACCCCATACAAATGTTGTGATCATGTATTTGAATCATTTAACATTTTTTTGATTACACAAGTCACCTAATTATTTTTAAGGGAAGTTATTATCCATGATAAATTGATATATCATTTATAATTATTTAATGGAACCTCATCCACATATTATTTATATTTTATAATATTCGTTTATTTATCATTCCCTTATCACACATGATATAATTTTCATGTGGAACAGCGAGACACTAATATGAGTGTTGAGATAGTATGTGGAGTATGATATACTCTATAATACGAAATTTAGGATCGAAATAATACAGATACTGAATGAAGTATCTAATAATGCTCAAAATAAAAGAGGGGGTGATTTTTATACTTTAGAAAACTCTTTTGGATCATTAAAAGATGATTATTTTTAAAAAGGTTAAACAAGTTATTTCAAAATTCTTCTAGTTCTACACACATTCTAGATTCTAGAAATATGATTCTGAGAAATCGATTCTGAAAAAGATGGTTTCAGAAAAATGATACTCAATGGAAGATTACAAAGATAATGATTCAACCTTAAAGTGTATAGAATCCTACTAAATCAGAGCATACAAGTATATGTAAGTATAAGATATTTATACTTTCCTCAAAAATCAAAATCCAGTGGAAAACATGAAACAAACAAGTAACAAGTAGTAAATATTTTAACCCAAAGAGAAGGGTATCCAACAACCTTGGATAAAGGTCCCTTGATTTATACTATCATAAAATTATGTCTTACCCACACTAGGGTAGTCCCTCAATATGAAGATCAGAGTCTATCTTGCTATCCCCACAAGCCCTCAAATTCATTGTAGTTGGAACATCAGTCTTCCTCAGCAATGAATTCCATGAACATTAAGGTAGTCGGCACCTCTGTCATCCTATCCCCAGAAGCCCTCAAATGTAATTAGCAACATTCAGAGTTGCACAAAGCAAATATGAACAAGACATTCATTACACACTAAGCATGAGAGTATCTCTCTTGAAAACAGTTCACCAACATGTGATCTCTAGATTCATAGAAAAATTCATCAATGTTGTAAGCTCTTTCAAATGAGATCCTATTTATAGGCACAGCTTCATCGGTCGGCTCCCTCCTCCAATGGTCATATTTTTTGTGAATTTCAGACAGACCTGTACATGTGTCACTCAAAAAATGGTTAATTAGTAACTAAATTCATGACATAACAAAAAAAAGTGTAATAAAAAATATGACTACATAACCAAAATCATTTTTGGTAGTTTATGGAAAAAAATAGTTCGAAGTCTAACCAAAAACTTATTCAGTATCTATAATAAAAGGATATTCATATTCTGTTTTATAAGGAATTCAAAACCTAAACTCTAGAGAATTTTGGAGTCAAAATTTCAAGGAAATTTAGAATCTGGATTCACATGAATTGGGAACCTGAACATAAATTCTTCGGAGTCTGAGTTCAATGGAATTCGGAATCAGAACATAAAATGTTTGGAGTCAGAATTCATTAGAATTCAGAGTCTGAACATACAAGGTTTGGAGTCTGAATTGATTATAATTCAGAGTCAAAAATCATAAGAGGATGGAGTCTAAATTCAGAGAACTCAGAGTCAGAACTCATAATAGTTCAGAGTCAGAATTTAGAGAACTTGGAGTCAAAACTCACAAGAGTCCATAGTCTGAATTCCGAGAATTCAGAGTCAGAACCTAGAAGAGTTCAAAGTCTGAATTCAGGGAACTGAGAGTCTGAATTCAGATCCTTAAAAAAATGCTATAAATTTACGTATTATTAGATTCTGAGGTTTTTTATAAGAAACTGAATTGTACACCTAGATAAAATGAACAATTAAAAGCTTGGAAAGGATAAATTTCCTTGGGGATGGAAATTTTTTCTTATGAATGTAAAACATAGGGTTAAATGAAATTTTCTTTAGTATAAGGTGTTATTGATATTCAAAACATGAGGTTTAGTAAATTCATCAGTATTCCTTATTGACTCAACAATCTCCCCAAACATGATGGAATGGAAAATTCATAAGGAAACATTATTGACTCAATAATATCCCCATTTTTAGAATGAAAAAAAATACTTATGAAATATATCTCGTGTTTCTCGTGTTTTTTTATTTTTTCCTTTCATTTCACGGCGGTTTTACCAAAACATATCTCCCTTATCATATGGGAAAAGATGAATAAGACTATAACCCCCTTAGTATTTGGACCACTATAGAACATATTCTAAATTTATAGAATGAGATTTTTCATTATCTTGATTACAGAAATCTTCATGTAATGGAAACTCCCCCTTAGATAAACTCCCCCTTAATTATGAATATTTATTCTTTAAATAGAATTATTTTTCTTTTCTCACCATTTTTCATTTTCAAATATAATTTTATTGAATGTAAAAGACATTATGGTACCTCAAAAATTAGTACAACACATCCAAAATACAAGTAACCAAACATTTCATTATAATTAGAACGAATTTGTACAAGGAAGAAAAATAAAATAAAAGATCAGATTACAACAATGTTATCCATCCTTTTCCTTTAGCAGCAACTTCTTGACTATAGTCATCAAAATTTTGAGATCATTATGATCTTCCTCTACTCACTTAAGAAGCTGATCCTGATCCTTAGATTTCTTCTCTAAAGCATTGATTGTTTCTTACTAAGTCTTAAGAGCCTCTGTATGAGCCTTCAGGACTTCTTCCTTCTTAACAATATTTTCATCAATCCCAATAAAAATATCAGTTTCTCTCTTCCATCTTTTAGAAACTGAAAACAACTCTCCATTTAAATCCTTTACTTCTTGAATCTGAGAAGTTTTCTCCATAGTTATCTTTTCCAAATAAATACTTATGAGGTCCTTGATCATACTATCTTCAGTGTCAGAATCATCATTGACACTTTCGTGAAATATATCATGAATATTCATATCATCTATGGTTTTTATAGAAAAATTGGTCATATTCTTGTAGGATATCTTGTGGGCTTCATTGTTAATGAAAAAAGTCTTGAAATCAGCCTCAAACTTCACACATTTATCCATCACCATGGATACTAAATCGACTTTAATATTCAATGTGTGTTGAAGCATCTGACATCTAGAGTCTATTCTTGGCAAAATTTGAATGGTCTAAACAAGCTTCTTCAATGACTGCACAACAAAAACATGTCCTAGAGATGATGATTCCAAATCTGAGACTTTTCTAGGTGAGGTTTCTTTCACTAGTTCATCTACTTTCCTCTTTTATGATACACCAGTTTCCCTATTCTTTTCCAAGACATTGGTATGTTTCTCAACTATCACATGTTTCCCTTATCACTTCTTTAAATGGCCTCCTCATCCCGAGATTTGTGCTCACTATCCGAAAGTTTAACTACTCTGTCTTCATCAATATTCTCCTTCTTAGCTCCTGCCTCAGCTTCCTTAGGATGAATGAAGTCATGAATAGATATTTCTTCCTCCGAGAGATTATTCACTTCATCTTCAGCCTTGTAATATTCTCCATTATAATATTTCCATGGTGTAGCTAACTTTGAAGATTCTTCTTTTGATATCCGGATTGAAAATTTATCTAATGGACTTTCCTTCTAATGAAAGTCTTCTACTTGTTTAATCAGATCATCTGTATCTCCACTGCTTTCCTCTTCTTCCACTTCTTCCACTACATATTCTTTTTGCCTTCCTTTCACTTTTTCAGGAGTCACATATATCCTTCCAAGGGTTTTAGGTAAGGGTTCTACCAAGAATGATTTTGGTACTGTGATACTCTCAGATGATTTCTCAGCAGCCTTCAAAAGAGATTGAAAAATCTCTACTTCATTCATCTTCTTCTTTTTATTTTGTTCGTTCTCTTACCTTTCAAGATAGTAATATGTCTTCTCTTTTAGGGATTTTTCTTCAGCGGGGTCTAGTCAGAACTCGGGATCCCCTTCTTTTTTCCTTCTTATCTTCCCTCCATTTTACTATAACCTTATCTGGATAAGATTTTTGTTTCTTTTCTTTTGGAGGTGCGGATTGGGCTTTCTTAACTTTTGTGGGTTTTTCTCAATCTTATACTTACTTAAACTTCCACTTCTTTCCTCCCTTTCTTGATGGTTTAGGTACTTCTAGATTCTTTGGAACAACTTCAGCATCTTCCACTAGTAGTTCATAAAATTCTCCTGAGTCCATTGAAAAACCAATGTTCATCCTTTTTAGTGCATCATCACTGACTATCATAACATTATAGTTCTTGGGCTTTGAGCTACAAGGTATTTTGAAATATTCTAGACACTAAACAATCAAGATATAAAGAATGGCTGGATGCATAATTCTCCGAGCCTTCAAGTATCCATTCATAATATTCTCAATCGTAATGAGAATATTCTTAACCAAATTTACCATCCTCATGTTCACCAAAAAATATTGGATGTAAATGTCTCTCTTTTTCAAAGTGTCTTTATCACCTTTTCTCGGAATGATAAATCCTTGAACCCATAATTCAGGGATATGATTATTTTTCGAGAGGTGAGAAATATTTGGTGTTTTGACATCTATTTGACTGAGTCACTCCATATATTTCACCATTACAAAGATTCTTTGAGCATCCAGTAACTTTTGAGATCAAAATTTAGCTTCTCCTTCATAAAGAATTCCAATCAAACTAGTTGCCTTAGTGTATGAAAGATCAGAAGACATTCCATAACATTTGAATAAATATTTCTCCCTTCTTTCCATGAAAAAAACTAACTGATTGATAAAACTCTACAAGAAAATCCAGATAATCCAAATCTTGAGCCCCTAGCTTCAATATAAAAACACTCTTCCATCCATTCAATTTGATGTTCTTCAAAATAAACGAATCATACTTGTTGATGAATTTCAGATGCACTAACCTTTCTCTACAAACCTGCCACTCTGGAATTGGCATGATAGTAGAAGAATCATTCTGAGATGATTCTTATACAGACATTCGGAATTGAGAAAACTCTGCGATGCTCAGAACGGGCTTCAATAGAGGGTCAGAACTTTAGCATGTGAGTGCTTGAGATCGATTTGGGACAACCCTTCAAGGGTTCTTTATATAGGTGTTAGAAGTGATGATTAATCTTCCAAACTCAATCTAATGGCTGAAAATTCTTCTTATCCGATCTTATGGTTGATATGATAGCCGCAAGGAGTACATAATATAATCAGATCTTTTGATATTTTTAAGAATGAAATTCAGATTTAAGGAAATGATTATCTGAAAATTTTTAAAAACAAATTAAAATACCAGTAGGTAAACGATGATTACAAAATCGTAAGAAAGGAATCATACCTTTCGGATTGTTAGGAAGATTATTCATAATGAGGAACAATTTTCTTCAAGAACTTTAGATTCTGAAAATTTTTTATTATGAAAAATTTGAGTACAAAAATATTCATTACGAAAATTTTAGTAAAAAAATACTCTTTACGAAAATTTGGAGTACATCAATAATTATTACGAAAATTTTTAATACAAAAAATTCATGAAAAACTAACTACGAAAATTTTGATAAAATTATGAAAAAGGGACTATGAAATTATTTATTACGAAAAATTTAGACGTCTAACAAACAAATGTACTCCACATATGAAAAAGAGTTTATTACTATAAAGAGAATGATTTCTATAAGAAGTTAATAAGGATGATTTCCTTACAATTATCATACCTACCTTTTATTTAATGTATTCAAGTCTATCAGTGGGAAAAAAATTTGTGAAAATATAAGCAAGTTGATCTTTCGTTCCAATAAATGGAAGAATGATATCTCTTTTTGTGTGTAATCCCCAAGAAAGTGATTATTAATATCTATGTGTTTTGCACGAGAGTGATGTGCAGGGTTCTTTCCTAAAGGAATGGAACTAGTATTATCACACAATTGTTTTTTGGTAAAACTCATACCATAGTCTGTGAGTGTGTGTTGCATCTACAACACTTGAGCACAATAACTTCCAACTACTACATATTCGTCTTCAGTAGTGGATAGTGGTACTGAGTGTTGCTTTTTGCATGACCAAGAAACTAATAAATCTGTTAATAAATGAAAAGTTCTAGATGTACTATTTCTATCTATTCTACATCCACCAAAGTATGTATCCGAAAAAACTTTTTAAAATATAATCATTTCCCGAAGTATACAAGTGTCCAAAATCCATGGTTCCCTTTAAGTACCAAAAAAGTCTTTTCACTTCCTTTAAATGAGATTCCTTAGGATTGGATTGATTTCATACACATAAGAATACTGAAAAAATTAGGTCTAGATGACTAGCTGCCAAGTAAAGTAATCTTCTTATCATACTTATAAAATATGTTTGATCTACTAGTTTCCAAGCATCATCAGGAAAAAGTGTGTTTGAGGTACCAATGGGAGTACTAATACACAAAGTGTTTTCATATCCATAATTTTGTGAAAATATTTAAAATACTTATTTTTGTGATATATAGATTCCTTCTAGTTTTTGAGAAATTTGAAAACCATGTAAAAATGATAAGTCACCCATCACACTCATTTAAAAATCAGATTTCATTAGATATACAAAGGAATCAGGTAAAGATTGCTGAGTTGAACCAATTATAATGTCATCAACATAAATTTGAACAATCAAAACATTTTTCTTATCTTTATTTATAAAAAGGGTTGGATCTGCATTTCCCTTAAGATAATTATTTTGAATAAAAAATCATGTAAGTGTATCATACCATGTTCGAGGGGACTACTTATGTCCATACAAGGTTTTGGTATGTTTATTAACATGTTCAGGATGTTTTGTATCTTCAAAACTAGGAGGTTGTTCAACAAAAATTTCCTCTTGTACACAAAAATTTAGGAAAGAACATTTCACATCCATTTGAAAATGTTTGAAGTTGAATAATGCTTTAAAGTTAAGTAAAATACAAATAGATTCATGTCTAGCTACTGGATCATAGGTTTCTTCATAATCTATTCCTTCTTCTTGATTATAGACTTTAGAGACCAATCTTTCTTTATTTCTAACAATCATTCCATTTTCATCACACATATTTCTGAAGACCCATTTTACACCAATAATAAATGTTTCCTTAGGTCTTTCATCAATGGTCCCGACATTATTCTTTTCGAATTCATTTAGTTCGTCAACCATTTCTTTTATCCAATCATTTCCACCTAAAGATTAATTAGTGCCTTAAAGATCTAATTGGGAAATAAATGCTAGATGTTATACTTCATTTCTTAAGGAACTTCTTGTCCTTACAGGTTGATTAACATCACTAATGATACAATCACTTGGTTTATTCATTAGAAACAACTGATTAGGTTATGTAAAACATGTTCATCAACATAGGGTAGGAAATCATCAGGGGTCAAGGCATCAGAGACATTTTCTTGGGAATATTACTTATTAGAAGGATCATCTAAAAAAGGTTAATTATCAATTTTTTAAAACACATCCGAAGATGTAGGTTGGGGTTGTCTAAAAACAAAGGTATAAGTTTCATCAGATTTGACATGCACTATTTCTTCAACAGTACAAGTGTTTTTACTGAAAACACTATAAGCCATAGATGTTTTAGAGTAGCCTATTAAAATTCCTTCATCAGATTTTGGTTTGAATTTGGGAATATTATCATTAGTATTCGGAATGAATACATTGAAACCAAAAACCATAAAGTATGAAAGTCTAGGTTTTCTACCATTCCATAACTCATGAAGAGTTGTATTAGGAAAAGTTCTAATCAAAACTTGATTTATAGAATAACAAGCAGTACTTACAGCTTCAGCCCAAAAATGTTTGGCAACAGAATACTCACTCAACATGGTTCTTGTATTCTATTGAAGAATTCTATTTCTTCTTAGAAAAACATCATTCTGTTGAGGTGTTTCAGGTTATGAGAAGTTATGAGTAACACCTTTTCTACTACAAAAAGTTTCAATATCTGAATTTTCAAATTCTCCTACATGATTATTATGAATAGTTTTCAAAGGAATTTTTTTATTATTTTTGACATGGGATATAAAACTTTTGATATAAGAAAAAGATTTATATTTCTTTTCTAGAAAGTAGACCCACGTAAATATAGTGTAATCATCAACAAAGAAAAATGCATAATATTTTCCACCAGTACTTCCAGTTTGTGTTGGACCAAAAAGATCCATAGGAACTAAGGGTATTCCATTAATGGTTGAGACTTCACCGAATGATTTAAAACTTGATTTATGTTGCATTTCATATTGAAAAGGATCACAATATTTTTAAGAATCAAATATGAGCTCTAGTATATCCTTACCTAATGTTTTCATTGAGAGTTTCCATAGTTTTCTATGGTTATAGTGTCTTAAACTTCTATGACACAATCATGAATGATCTTCTTTTGCACTAAGTCAAGGGATATCATGGCTCATAAGGTCTTCTATGTTTAGTGTATAAAAATTCTTGTTACCTATTGGCAGAAGGAATAAACTCTTCCTTGGTATTGTGTACTAAGTAATTGTCATACCTAAAATTCACAAGGTAACCTTCATCACATAATTTAATTATGGTAATGAGGTTGTGCTTAAGACCCATAACAAAAAAACTTTTTAAATCAACGTTTCTCCAAGAAGAACGATTTTACCTATACCAATAATTTCTCCCATAGAATTATCTTTGAAAGTTACTTTCCCTCCTTCCTTATTTATAGTCTTTTCAAAGAAGTTCTTGCTACCTATCATAAGCTAGTAACATCCACTATCCATGTACTATGTATTTCTGTTGGAATATTCTTTACATTCCTGAAAATTAGAATGTTAGATCTTCGGAACCCAAATATTATTTGATATGGAAATATCAGAAAACAAATATTTTAGTCATTGACAATTTCAAACAAAAATAGGATTTATGAAGTCCTAAAAACTGGATTTTGTTTAAGGAACAATTTTTTCACAGTGTCCACCACACTAACACTTAGTTTAGAATGGAGCACTCTGAGGAACAAAATAATTGTTACTAAAAATAGTTTTAGAACTAGAATAACCAAATCTAGAATTTTTCCATAGAGGTTGGATTTAAGAATACATCTTATCATAATTTTCCATACATAAGGTAAAGATTGAAAAACACTTCCAAAAGGAAAAAATTTCGGACATCAGTTTAATTACTACGTACTTATCTTCAAAAAACATTATCTTTAGAACTATAATTAGGCTAGAAAACATTTTTCATAGAAATTTCATTTTTTAGGTCTTTATAAAGTTAATCCTTCTCCGAATTTACTTTCTCGTGATTTTTTAAAATATTTTCAAGAACAAGGGTTTTCATATCAATATCTTTAGGATGAACTGATATTTCTTTAGTAAGTATAGAAATTATAGATTCTGCCTTATCATGATTTTTGTTAACTTTATAATTTTCATTATCAACAGGCTTAGAAAACATAGAAGCTTATTCATAGTTAGGTAATGTATTATCCTCATCAGAAGAAGATTCTACATCTGAAGATTTATAATATTTATCATTACTATAATTTGCATTCAAAGAAACATTGGTCATTGATTCAGCCTTGTGTACCTTAGCCATTATGTAATGATTGTCAATAGGTAGTCTGACTATTAGACCGAGAATCTTCTATCGAGAGGATTCTCAATATGATTATTCATCTAAAGAGTCACCACCACTGGAACTCCAGGTTTTCTTTAGATTTCATGACTTTCTTAGTTTTAACATTGTAGTAATTCATTATATTTCACTCAGAATGATTTTCCATTATATCCTTTCTCTTAAGCATAGGACAATATAGTCTTCTATGTCCATCTCTCTTGCATTCATAACATGTAACTTCTGAATCATTATTATCATTCTTTTCTTTCTACATACATTGGGATTGAATGTTCTTCTATCCAACTATCATTTTCATCCTTCGTGCAAGATTGGATAGGTCATTTTCTGAATATTAACATCCACTAGATTTTGATTGTATAACTATCTTCATATATTGGGATCTTGTAACTCTCCTAGGTGTGTTGGCTTTCATATGATTTGACATTGTTGTAAATGAAACACCACCATTCCCATTCTTATTCTTTACATTATCAGAATCTCTCTTCATTCTATTCTCATGTTGAATAAGAGTTCCAAAATGTTCATCAAGAGTAATCTGACTAACCTTTCTATTCTCATTTATAGTTGTTCTCTTGGATTCACAATCATTCGGAATGATGTCTATGATCATGTCCACAAAATCATCATCATATAATCCTTTCTCTCCCATGGATTGTAAACTATTAACAATATTCATAAATCTCGGTTTCACCTTATATATGGGTTCTCCACAAGGAATGAAAAAACTTTGATATTCCACTCTGAGCATGGATCTTCTAGTTTCAATATCTTTGGAAGTTCCCTAGTGTGTAGCTTCAAGTTTCTTCCATATACAATTTTCTGCTTCACAAAATGAAATTTGGATATATAAACATCTTGTCATTGAACAACGAAATGTATTGTGTACCTTTCAATTCAGCTTATTTTAATGATTTTCTTCGTTGGTGATAGAACTAACGTCATTTTCAGGAATTGTATATCCTCTAGTAAGCATAAAAAAATAATTCTACTCCAGTATTGATAATAAATGTCATCATATGATATCTCCAATATTCATAATCACTTCCATAAAAAATAGGTGGTCTAGTTGGATTTAAGATATCGATGGAACCATCATTGATTCCTTCCATCATAACGAAAAACATTCTACACAAACTTCTTAGTAGTAAAAGTTTGTAAACAATGAAAATATTCTTTAGTAAGGAAAATATTGAATAATGAAAAACGTGAGCCCAGAAATCATATATGTGACTATTAGTATTTCAGGAACCTCCTCTGATACGAATTTTTGAGATTGTATGTGGAGTATGATATAATCTATAATACAAAATGTAGGATTGAAAAAATAAATATACTAAATGTAGTATCTAATAATGCTCAAAATACATGAAGCGGTGAATTTTATACAATAAAAAATTCCTTTGGAACTTTTAACGATGATTATGTTTAACAAAGATAAACAAGGTTATTCACAATACCTCTAGTTCTAAACACTTTCTAGATTCTTAAAATATGATTCTGAGAATGTGATTCCAGAAATATGGGTCTGGAAAAATGAAATTCAGTGAATGATTACAAAGAAAAATATTCCACCCTAAAGCGTATAGAATCATACTAAATCAGAGTATACAATTATAATGAAGTATAATATAGTTATAATTTCCCCAACAATCAAAATACTGGGAAAAAATTGCAAAAAACAAGTAAAAAGTAGTAAATCTTTTAACCCAAAGAGAAGGGTATCCTACAACCTTGGATAAAGGTCCCTTGATTTATATTTTCAAGAATATATTTCTTACCCATACTAGGGTAAGCCCTCAAAACGAAGATCAGAGTATGTATTTTTATCCTTGCGAACCCTCAACATCAACGTAGTCGGAACCTCTATCTTCTTGAGCAAGGAAGTCCTCAAACATTAAGGTATTCAGCACCTATGTCTTCCTATCCCCGGAAGCCCACGAATGTAATCAGCAACATTCGGAGTCATATGAAGCAAATATGAACAAGCCGTTTAGTATGCACTAAGAATGAGAGTCTCTATCTAGAAAACACTTCAATAACATGTGATCTTTAGATTCATAGAACAATTCAACAAAGTTGTGAGAACTTTCAAATGATCTCGTATTTATAGGCATAACTCCAATGGTTGGTTCCCTCCTCCAACAGTCATATTTTCCCTAGAATTTTAGAGGAACATGTGGACATGTCACTCAAAAAATAGTTAGTTATTTACTGAATGAGAAAAATCGTTTTATAACAAAAATGAGTGTAAGAAAAAATAAGATTACATAACCAAAATCATTTTTTGGAGTGTAATGAAAAAATATTTCGGAGTCTAAACAAAAACATATTTCGTGTCTATAATACAAGGATATTGGTATTCTGTTTTCAATGGAATTCAGAACCTAAAATCCATAGAATTATGGAGTCTAAATTTCAAGGAAATTCGGAATCTGGATTCACAAGAATTCGAAACCTGAACCTAAAATGTTCATAGTCAGAGTTCATGACAATTCGAAGTCAGAACATACAATGTTCGAAGTCAAAATTTATTATAAATTAGAGTCTGAATGTACAATATTTAGATTCTGAATTCATTAGAATTCAGAGTCAAAACTCATAGGAGTTAGGAGTCCGAATTTAGATAACTCGGAGTCAGAACTCAAAAGTGTTCTGAGTTTGGATTTAGAGAACTCCGAGTCTGAATTCATATCCAAAAAACATAATTATCTATATCTATGTATTATTACATTCCGAGGTTTTGGATATAAAACTGAATTTTACACTTATAAAAAATTAACAATGAAAATCATGTTAAGGATAAATTTCCATGGTGATGTAAAATTTTCATTATGAAAGTAAAACATAGGGTAAAATGAAATTTCCCTTGAGATAAGGTGTTTGTGATTTTCAAAACATGTGTTTTGAGAAATTCATAAGGTATACTTATTGACTCAATAATCTCCCCAGAAATGAAGGAATATAAAAGTAATAAGGAAACCTTATTAACTCAACAATGAGTTGTGTCCTAATATATCAAACCTTCCCCAATCATTCTTCTATTTCTCAAAACAAATTCTCATATCAAGTTCATTCGACTAATTTTGAAATATATTTCTTTTATTTCCCAGTTATTATGATCTAATGATCACTCCATTATATTTCAAATTAAATTCTAGAGTAATTTTATATATAAAAACATATATATTTTTCAAAAAATATACCAAAACACTAGAAAAAACCATAAAATCACCATCATTACTAAAAATTATGAAACAATGTGGGTTATTTATCACTTATATTTTTAGCCCTTTAATGAGATGATTTTATCTATAACTTTTAGAAACTCTTTTCTAAGAATCCAAGGAAGATAATTGAATTTTACTTGTTTTCTATTCAATAATTGATAAAAAAATTAACGAGTCTTCATAAAGCCTAACTAATAGTGAAAATTTTTCTTCATATTTTTCCCTAAAGAAATTAATTTTTTAGGTATTTCAAAAGAGTAATTTTTTTCATATATGTTCTTTTGAGTGAATATTTAGTCTACCAATTATAGAAAATTTAACACTTTATATAGTTTAGTGTTTTTGAGGTTCTTATCTGATAGTTTGAATCATTTACAAATTTCATCAATTGAGTTATTCTATTTCTATATATAAATATATTTTCCTGAACCACATATTTTCATTTATAGAAATCTATTTTTTAATAATATTTTCATCTCTGAGGATGATGGTTGAATATTTATTATTAATGATCATATTTCATTGAGAATTATAAAAATTTTACTTCTCTATTTTCGTAGGAATGATTAACTTTTCAATATAGATTATATATCTGAATTTATGTCTATAATTATGATATTAACTATCATATTTAATCCTTAAAATGTCTAAAAAAATATCACATATTGTTTTCTATTAATTGGAAAAAATAAATAGTCTAGAATAAGAAATCAAAATCAAATTCAGTATCATATTCTTAGATTCCACATTTATCATATTATTGAAAAATAACAAACTTCTATGTGGTTTATATAAATGTTTTCAATTTATCAATAGTTTTATCACTAATATACAATCCAATTTTAATGCATTTATTATTTTATCAATGGTATTAAAATGGTTATTTATTATTACCTTTTTATTGAGTCTAGTTTATTTTGAACGAGTATGTTGTCCTAAATAATTTGTTAAGAGAGTTTTATTCTTTTTTAAATTATTATTTTTCAAATGAAATTTTTCTATAAAGTTAGCGATTTTTCAACAAAAATTATATCAATTTAAATTTAATTTTTATTTATAATTTTATGGAACCATTAGAATGTTCCATTTACCAAATTTCATTTGTATATACAATTACATCTTAAATCATAATTTTTTATGGAATTGATTTAAATAACATAATCCAGTTTATCCATATACCTCATAGTAGTATCGATATTAATTTTGTATGAAATAATATTATTTTAAATAAAATGAATATTGAAGTTATTAATATCCCAATAATCATGATTTTAGACTGTTGAAAATTACATATCAGGAATATTTCCCATGTAGTTCCACACAACATTAAATTACCCAATATTTAATTAATATCTTCTAATAGTGCTCAAAAATATTGTAACTATAGAAAAAAATTGCTCAATCGAATCTTTATCATGAATTCCTATATAATAAAAAAAATTAATTTTTTTTACTTTTTCTAATTATATTTCATGTTTCCTTCAAATAATCTATAATGTTTTACCCAAATATAAATATATTTTTATCATGATGAACTTTTTCATCAAATTCATAAATAATTATGAAATTATAATATATATTACCCTCTTTTCAATGTGAAAATGATTATTTGTCGTTTGAGACAATAAAATTATCTTTTGGAATTATGGAAAAACTAATAGTCTAATAAAGAACATAAGGTACTATAGAAAGAGGTTAAATAAATATTATTTCCATCCATATGTTAAAATTTTTCCCTCATATGTTGGAATTACATTATTTTTATTGAATTTTGAGGATCCATAATAAAAAATTAGTGATATATTTTGTTGTTAATTAGGGATCAAATATAAATTAATAAGATCGTTTAAAATGATATCAAAAATGGGATGGGGTTTGAATCTATTTTGGTAAATATTTAACATAAAATCACATAGGTTATCATGCTTACTTAGAAATAGTCTCTTATCTCATATAGTGATGAAAAATTATAAATTTACACTAAACATTTTTTGTTTAGGTTAACCTCTAATAATGATGATTACAACACTACATTTTGTTCTTTAATCTATAAAATACTATTTAATCCATGTTATTATTAAGAATAAGCTATATAAATATTTATATATGTTAATTTTCTATAATACTGCAATAGTCGATCCAAAAAATCAAAAATATATCACATAGAATCATAAAATAATTCTCCAGAAATAATTTTCACTTGGGAAATAACTTATCTCTAATTGGATAACAAGGACATTTCCATAAAGAATTTTTCAAATTGATTATTTAGAGAATAATTTTTTTTCCTTTTTTTCCCAACAAAAATTTACATGTAGAGTTTTAGATATTTTAGAAATCAATTTTATATAAATCAATACTATTATGAAAAGTTGATAACACCATTCTTTATCAATATTATAACAATAAATTTTCTTATAATAAACTAGATTTTTTTCATGAAGTATCATTGAAATTTTAGTTTTGTACTCATCCCTCTATAAACACTTCCTTAAAAATTTATTATTATTTAAATGTTGGTTAATCAAAGAATGATTATAAAGGGATGTATAAAAATAATGAAAGACGCATGTCTACCCATGAATTGCCTTTGAAATTTCCCATTCCAAAAATTGAAGAATAATCATTTTCGTTCTCAAGAATTCATTATATGATCCCATATATTTTCAATAAATATTTAATAGTAAATCCTAGTGTAATTTTAAATATCATAAATGTTTAATTTTAATCTTGAAAAAATGCATGGAAATATATATGTTTCACAACTAAGATATAGCATAAGAATCCCTTTAATCTAAATATCATTATATTACCTTCTAATTTCATATGATTTTGCTAATAATCCATTATGTGTATAGAAATATTTTGTAGTTATTTTTGTACATAAATTTTATATCACTCATAAAATCACTCTTACATATGAAACATCGTACTTGATAAATTCTAATAATCTACTAGGTGATCCAAAATAAATACACACCATCACATTACCCAATGAATTTAGGAGCTATATCAACCTCACCTGTCATCATGAGATATATTGGTATCACCCATCCTCATGATTTCTATTGTTATCACTTAGTATCATAATCAATTCCCAGTAAACAAAACATAATAATAATAAATGAATAATTACATTTCTATTTTCATACTAATAATAATTTTATTTCCTTCCAAGATATTAAATTTCTTGATATTGAAATATCCATTCCATTGGAAACCATTTTTAAAATTAACCATATAAATGGTAGGATATTTTTTCATATAATAAAACATGGTATCTTATAATGTATCCCAAACCTCAGATAACGGTAACAATATCATGATGAATATTTTTCATCATATATGTTAAAATAATAAATTCATTTTTTCTTTTTTGTCAAAATATACCATGTGAAATGTGTAAAAATAGTAGTTTTGAAAATACATGGGAAAATGAAAAAAAATAATATACAATCTTTTATGATAAAAAATTTTTATATGAATATAGCCTAAAATTAATTTTAATAATTGGGGATTTAGTGAAAATTATTTAGTATTGGTTTTTTAATTAAAAGCATCCAAACAATTGAATTAAAATTGAGGAAATTTATTATATATTATTAATCGACATTATTGATATTAAGTAATAAGGTGAACTCAATTTTTTGTCATATTCTATTGAAAAAATAAAAAAAAAATATTTTACAATGATTATTTTAAAAACAGGATTACCCTAAAAGAACATAAGGGAAATTGGATAATGTGACCTAAAAACTGTCTCAATTATATTTTCATTCAATATTTAGACCCTATATCATCAAATATTATTTAATATTTCAATTTGGTTCCATTTTTCAGGATTCATAAACTAATATATTTTATTCTTTATAAAAATTCCATTTGTTTTCTCTCCCCCTATTACTAATGGACATCCAATCTCATATCATATATAATGATACAGAGTGTTCTTTATCCCAGTCCTTTCAAAAAACCATCAAAATATCCATTCTTAAATTCCTGGGGAACTACATTGATTAAAAGTATAGCTAATATATGTTTTATGTATAAACCTCAAGATCATATCTAAAAAAGATGTATATTCATTAACTGAGTATTATTGTTATATTTAATCTTATATCTCCTTTATATATTTTTTAAAAAATGATTGTATAATAAAAGAGTATATTACACAAACTAAAATGTTTTATTTTAATGGAATAAACCTATACCCATATACCTCCCACAAGAAATGGGAAATGAAACCATCATTAATTTTTATAGTGGAGTACCACCACAAAAATAAATATTATCTATCTTCCATCGTCGTCACTCACTACATGTTAGATTGATCAAAATAATGTTAACACACACACATATATATATATATATATTTATATCATTCGTGAAATATTGCTCATTATGGGAATATAATATATCATATTAATTCATATGTTTTCTTCCATTAGAAAATAACAACCCTAGCCATGTATACATGTTGATTACCTCCTCTATAATGTAATACCATTAATTTTTCATGACCAAATAAATATTTACACTATTTAAAACTAGGATTTTATGGTAATGATCACCTTATCATGATTTTGAAATGTCCAATAAATTTTTTATGTATCTGAAATATTAAATTTTTTAATTATTTTCATTCCATAAATCCATTTATATATCTATTATTCCATCAATTTCTTACAATGTTATCATCAAATAAATAATCAGTTATGTTAATGCTAGACATTTTAATGATTTCCGGCTCATATATCAAAAATAAATGATAGTACTTGATGATTTTAAAAGGCTTCATTATTACATCATATTAATAATAATAATACAACAAAAATTATAACATTTATTTATTAATTATAATTTTTCAAAAGAAGTTTCTCTTATGATCCTGAAAAACTAACTAATTTACAATCATAGAGATGGTATGTCATATGTACTCATGCTTAATATTTCCATTTTTCAATGATCATGATGGAAATTAGGTAAATATAATTTTATATTCAAATAATTATGATAATTAAAAAAAATTAATGTTATTTATTAAAACGATTACATATTGTTTCCATTATATTTGTAAAAAAATGAATTGCATTTCTTCATGGAGGTGGTAATCCACATATACGCACAACTAATGTTCTTATTTTCCAGTAGATTCAAATGTATGAATTAATTTGATATAATATAAGTATAGAATGAAAATGTGTCAGGAATTTTATATATTTTTATACATTAATTTTATCAGTATAACTTGTAGTGAGATATATTGATCGAAGATGAATTACTTTGGTTTTAGATGTCGCACTCAACTATACGCATGAACTGCGTATTAATTTCCCATTTGACATGACTGAGAGAAGGAAATGGGTTATTACAATAACATAAAATATGTTTATATGTTGAATATAATTTTTTGGTAAATTTTTCATGTTTGAGGATGTTTTGAAGGAGTTAGAGGAAGAAATAAAACTGAAATTATCATTAAAAAAACTATAACTCTAATTTAGATATACTATTCAGGATTATACCTACCACCTTCCATGTTTGGATTTTGTATCAAATAAGGTCCTCAAGGATTTATAGAGTGATTTTTTGAATGTATTTTTATGGTTTTGGGAAATCTAAAAATTCTATTGAAGTTAATATATGAGAAGTTTGTGGGTGTCCATTAATAAGTGGAGGAGGTGGTACACATCAACTTTTTAAAAAGAATAAACAATATTATGGTCCTAATCTTTCCATGTGGATAAAAAATGGACTATTAATGAATATTAGAAGATATAGGTTCTAAATATGGGTTGAAAATTGATTTTATACACATTTTAGTTTATTTTAACCCCTATCTCTTATGTTTAATCCCTAGTAAACATGTTTTTAACTTATAAAATTAAATGATTTTTATATTTTTATATTAAATACAACCAAAATATCTTCGAACTATATTAAAAAATAACAAAAAATATGGTTAAAAACAAGTAATACATTTCTCAATTTCAATTCACTAAGGTGGATGGTTTTGATTTTCAAATATACCCAAAAATGAATCAAGAATATTTATTTATAGAAAATTATTTTTAATTATAAAATGTAGTGATTGTCAAATCGTTTTTAAATTGATTCCAAAGATAATTTTTGGACTAGAAATATAATAATTGAACTAATTTTTCAATGAAACTACATTAAAACAAAATAGATCTGTGTAAATTCTTGAAATGAAAACATATTTTCCAATAGAAATAATTATTTTTTTATATGAATTCAGAAATTCATATTTGTAGAATATTAAACAAAAATACAATATAATTTTTAATTAATCATTTAAAAAATGAACGTATTTTTTTATAGATATTTTCATTAATTTGAATAAAATTCTATTAAATAAAACCATATAAAATCTGAAAAGGGCATTTTGTTAAAAATAATGGTTTTACCTTTTCGTTGAAATATTAATTTTTAATCATTTGATGAATATATATTTATAAAAATTATTAGTGATGATTAATAATTCAACAAAATGATTTATCTTTAAATTAACTTATTTTTTTAATTTTTTACCAATTTTATATTCCTTCTATGAAATTTAATTTATTACTTATGAAAGTGTGGAAATTTTTCCTTCTTTGAATTTTCTAATTATCATGTATCTATATCAGTCAAGTGGTTTTTCCAAA
The DNA here is from genome assembly GCA_963277665.1 of Viscum album. Taxonomy (NCBI): domain Eukaryota; kingdom Viridiplantae; phylum Streptophyta; class Magnoliopsida; order Santalales; family Viscaceae; genus Viscum; species Viscum album. Next base: position 109,489,655 of record OY728121.1, read on the forward strand.
AAAATCCCATAACCTAGTAAAATGTTTTATTATGAACAAAATTCTCACGATGGCCAAAAAATTTTACTACATATTACTGATAATAACTATTTTCCAATAATAAAACTACATGAGGGATCAGAATATTAGATACATCCGATATATATTTTCACAATAATGAACCAAAAAAATATCATGTACATGTGATAAATATAGGGAAAATGACATTCTATTGGATTTTTATCCATCAATCTCTTTTGTTTTATTAACACTATTGTTTCATTGAATTAAATTTACCTTTTATGAAAAACATAACATCTTTCCATGGACATACATTAGGAAAAACATGATAAAATTCATCAAAATAAATATACATCATCCATTTATCTCTATTTTATGTACTCATTCTCTATGAAATTCTTAGGTAATTATTAATCATTTTATCCTTCTCAACAATTTGTTATATATATTCATGTTTCAAAAGATTTTGTTCATTATAATTTTCCCTAAAAGTTGGTGTCTATAACTTATTTCCATATAATTCCTCAATTGGTTCCATCAACATACAATAATTAATGATTTTATTATAGAAGCACACAACCAAAGATAAATGATGATCCACCACCCCTTTGATAATTCATAAAACCAACTCAACCAATGACTTAAAATTTATATATCATTCTCAATAGCTATACATATACTTTAGGGTACAATGATCATATCAAATTCAATTCAGAAGAAAAATACTACTCCTGATCATTTTCAATATTAAAGGTCCACCTAGGATCTGGATCCAAGATAATGGAATGATGGACTCTTTTTAATCTAATTATCCCATTAACATAAAGTTGTTAATATTTATACAAATATATGTTTTCTAAATTATGAATAAAATTCTATTATATAGTTTATCAATCAACAATAACAAAAATCACATTATTACCAAAACATGTTTAAATAAATCCGAAGAAGAAATCTGGGTATATATTCTAAATTTTCTATTATATATCTATCAATAGAGGATGATATCACATAATGAATTATCATTTTTTATTCACCTTTTAAATTTTAATACATTTCATATAAAAATGTGCAGTATAATTCTTCATGTCCTCTAATTATAAATGTTCCCAAAGGCCTTTTAAAATTTATTACTACTATGATGAATTGATAATAGAGAACCATAAGCGTCAATTGTGTTTCCTTTAAATGTGGGACACATTAAACACAAAAACTTATTGATCTAAAAAGACATTATTTTTTACTATTTATATTATTAAAAGTAATATTTATTGAAAAGGTGTACCTTTTTATATGAAAAACATTATTACTTCCACTATTTCATAATATTTTATATTAATGAGTGTTGTACAGACACATAAAACAAAACAAAGGGTGTTCCGACATGCAAAATTTATAATTTTTCATTCACAATATCAATAATAAATGGATCTTGTTGTTCACATAACATAGTTAATGATGCATTATATTTTCAACTCAATATATTATCTACATCATATTTTAAATATAAATGGTAATGAATTATTCAATAGTAATCCTTTATCAGTTCCATACCTAACCTTTGTCACATTTTCATATTTTTTAGTAAATATAAACCACAAAATTTTATAATCAAAAGATATTTTACAATTTACCCAATATAAATTATGCCATTACATTTAATAACTAAAAAAATATCTGAAAATTAATTTCTTTTGTGGGATTAATTTCTGCATAAGGTTTAAGTTTATATGAATAAAAATATATTACAAAATCATTTATCCTTAAAATAAAACCATTTTATATCATGGAATTTTTTATTTGGATAAAAAATTAAACATTTCTAAAGGGTAGTTTCAAAATAGAAGTACCCACTAATATTTTTTTCAATTCATGGAATGATTCATCACATTAGTTCATCAGGATGAACCTAAATCATTTTGATTTTAATGTGTTTAGTGGGTAAAAAACCACATAATTGTTTCAATGATCTAATAGTAATATATATGTAGCGTAATAAAACAATGAATTTTAGTAATGTTTTTCTATATTGATCATTCATCAACCACATTAGTCATAGAATGATAAATATTTTTTCCATCTTTATATTTTATATTTCTATAGAAGGAAATATTATGCAAACAAATATTCAAATTTTATATATTTTCCATATAAATTATTTTCATTTAATTTTTTTGAATGAACAAAATCTTTTTTCATTATCATAAAAAATTTAATATATTGAAAAATATAGTAAATAACAAAACCAAAAACATATCCAAATTTTCAAAGAAAATTCTATTCATAATATCAATTAATATATCTTGAGGATTCATCAATATAAATGGAATAACCACAATATCATAATTCAAATACGTGGTATGAAATTTTTTATTAGGGATTTCATCTTAATTCATCTTCTTTTGACAATACCTAGACATGTGATTGACTAATAAACAATGATGAGCTCTGTACAGATGAACATATATGTTCTTGATTTGAGGAATATATAATTACTCATGGTGATGTTCTATGATGAATTAAAAGGTTATCAATCAACTCTTGAAACTACTTTTTCAATTTGTAAAGTGTTAAATGAGCAATTTGATAAAGGGGTTCTTTAATTTTGGTAGCATAATAAAAAAATAGTAAATACAACATCATGATCAACTATAATACTTGGATACTCATCATAAAAAATAATTCATGTGTACTATTACTAATGTGCATCATCAATTTGGAAAATTCTCTTATTTTCAATATTTTTTGAATAGTAACACTGATTTCCATATATTAATCATATCATAGTCTACATTGGTTATCAATGTTATTAATTAATACTTATATAAAAATAAAACTCATTTTGAAATAAATTTACTTCTTTTTCTATGTTATCTATCTTAGAATGATAATTTGAAATCCATTCCATTCCCAGAAAAATATGAAAATACTTGAGGGGAATAAATTTTGACTATGTTGAAAAAATATTTCAATAGAAAAAAATTGGAATATTATTTTATTCATTTCATCCTCATTAAAACCCCCATAAATTTTTTACCAAACGTTTTTAAATTACATATTGAGCTGGAATTCCCAATATAAAAGAATTGTTCTAGGAATTTAATGATTTTGAATGAACCATATCAAACTAGGAATTTGTATAATATAAATAAAAAATTAATATACATAACCCAACTACATTAGAATGTACATCCTCTATTGCTGTGTTCCAATGGATTTATCCACATCTTAATAATTTTTATCCTAAAAATGTCTACACTTTATTCATATCATTGAAAAGTTACACACATAATGAATAATCAGAACACATTTTATGTATCTTACCATCTACATTACATTATTTTTTAGATAATTTTCATTATATTCATGATTATCATGTCCTATATTTCCACACCAAAAAACATCTGAATCTTTATAGAACACTATTTGGGGTTCATTTTAACACACATATCAAAATATTAAAACATGATTTTCATACAATCAAATTTATTTTACGTATTCTTCCACATTTCATGCAATCTAATCCTGTAATATTATTAGTTTCCATGGAATACTTGATAATTAAAAACCATATTTATATATTTTTAGACGATCAAATGGGTCTCTAATTTTTTTAATTTCATGGGAATATAATTCCATTCAATATCCTAAATTCAATAGTAAGTATAACCAATTTTTTTACTATAATGATCCTAAACTTAATTAAGTTTGTTAAATAACCATTGTGAGATGTTTTCATAATAAATGGATATGGAATCTTCTTTATTATCCATAAATTGAAATAATTTCATTTCCATCATATGTTTAAAAACCAATGGAAAATACATATCAACAAAATTATTATTTTATTTATCATGTTGTAATATGATAATCCCTTATCTTTATCTTGAATTTATTTTCAATAAAAAAGGTGATGGAATTCAGCTTCAATATAGAAGATATAATGCTTTACATTTTGTGGACATAAAAAAATCAATGACCAAGAATTTGTATATATAACATCTATCATTCAATATTTCATCACCATCTTGGAAGATCCACTAAATGTTGGTGAGTTCTTAATCATAAAACTATCCAATATTTTCATGTTACTCAATGGTAGTTAAGGTATCATTCTGTCATGGACACTATCATCATTTATAGATTGTTTCAACTAGTCAATCACTATAAATAACTATGTAGTTCAAATTCCAACTATTCTCAGTTGGTTATTTTGATAGAAAATAACAACTTCATGGCTTCATTAATAAATATCCATATTTACTCTATTGAATACCATTTAAAAATAATTATTTTTATATTAATAAACATGGAAATCGTCAAATTTTATATCATGAAAGCCAATCATTATAATCTCTTAAGATAATTACATAAATTATACTACTATATAAAATTATGAAATCCTTTTCGATGAAATAAACTATTACAAACCAACCATAAAAAATAAAAATAAATATCAATTAATTATACAAGAATTTGTTTAAATAGATTCATGGAGATAATATAGTTTCACTATTTTAGATAAATAGTTCATCATCGTTTAATATATAAATATTAAATACCACTTAGGAAACTATAAATCAGTATCCTTCATTCAAAAAATGAAAAAATTTAAATAATATACGTTTTATTTTAATTAAATATAATCACAATTTTTATTTTGACCTCATTTTTCTCCCAAATAACCCATAAAATCATAAGAATTCTATTTCTAATTTACTAATGAGGACAAAAATAATATTATGTAAATAAGAGATGATTCAAAAATCTCCATTTTCCAATTAATACACCTAAAAAATCTTTTTATAAATAAACATAAGTCTCTAAAAACATTATCGTACCCACGAATTGAAATTCTCTTCCAAAATATTTTAATAAAATGTATCATAAGAAATATTTGTGAAAAAAAAATTCACAAAATTGTGAAATTATAATCATTGAAAAATATGGAAAATGAAAAATTCCACCCCTAATATGTATCATAAAAATCCCTTAAAAATAATTCTCATTAGTATAACCTATGGAATCATAATATCTTAATAATACACCTTGATCGAGTACATAAATCATATAGTTAACATTAGAAAATATAATTAAATTACTATAATAATCACTCTTATAAATATGAAAACATTCCAATTAAATTGAAATAATCTATAAGGAGAAATATTCTTGGTGAAATCCACCCCTTTACAGAATGCATTACATTGAAATATAAGGCTCACCGATCATCTTGATATATGTCAGGATAACTCCTAATTTTGGGGAATATTAGGCTCACCTATAATAATAAATAATTCCTATTAAAAATGAAATAGTCATAATATATGATTTTTTTAATTTCGATCATCATACTATTGAAAATGATATTTTAACCCTATGAATTTTTTTTCAGATATTTAATTTTCGATTCCATTTGAAACGAATTTAAAAAATATTCATAAAAAAGGAAATAATTTTTTTATTTAATATTTCATGATATCATTAAGAGGAATACAAACCTCGAATAACAGTAATGGAGGTGGGAATAACTGATGACATCATATTTTTTAAAATATAACATATCATTTTTTTCATCAAAATATTCCATTTGTAACATGTATAAATATTACATCATATTTTTTAATAAAGGAAAAGAACATGGTAGGGAAGGTCCTTTATACTTCATTTTTGTATATATAAATAAATCTATAAAATTATATTACCATTTGTAATTAGATTAAATGGATTTTGAAAATGAATCATTAAAACATTTAAACGAGATTTTTGTTGTAATGATTCACTTACCATGAGTCTAACTCATCGGGATTTTTATTGTAATCACTAATAATAAATATTTTATTATTTAATTTCCTTTAAATTTGTTTCTAGTTTATAATCCATTTTATGAAGTAAAAAATTTAGATAGAATTTTATAATCAATTAATTTCATTTTGGATGTTTTGCCGACATCATTACCATATTTAAAAAATCAATTTTGTGTGAAAAAATATAGTCAAATATTTTAGTAATCCATCATCTCTGAAATAATAATCATAATAATTTTAATTTTAATACATTATTATTACTTTTATCAACAACTAATAATTTCATTTTCTAGATATGCATTATTTTACAATAATGGAAATAATTGGCCATATGTATGCATGACTAATTTTATTATTAATCCAAGAAAACGTGTTGATGTAGGTAAAAATAATTACATACTAAAATTGATTATCCTATCATAAATATAATATTATTTAATCACATAAAACAATATATAGAATCTATTTCATTTGGTATTTAAAAATGAATCTTATCGCTTAATAGAGAATGTAATTAGTACATAAAAAGGAAATTGTTTTTATGTAGATGTAATGGTAATAAAGAAGTTTATTTTTCCCCTTTAAATAATGAAACATAATTAATGAATATCCAATATATTCATTGAATCCATAATTATAAATATATATGAGATGTGGTTATGGAAAATTAATTATGTCACTTTGTGAGGTCATTGACATCCATACACATAAACGATGGACATATTTTCCAATTTTTTAAGAGGGAGAGAGATGTAGTTTATTCCCAAAAAATAAGAATATCTCATTATATGGATAATATATTATTCTTTCATATTTGATCAATATTTGAAGTAGGTATAACATAAAACAAAATGGGGATTCATTAGTAATTACATCACCTCTTCTACTTAAAACTATTTATGTGTATAACTAAATGCTCCCTTAGATTGATTTATACTCAAAATATCCCCTCTAGGATATGATGAGTATTTTAGTGAATGTATTTATACTCTTCATGGGTGATCTAATATTCTACTTATTTTTTGTGATGAGAATATATGGGTGTCCATTTATAAGTTATTAATGGGGCACTATTGGATTTTTTAAAAAATAATTATATAAACTAATGTCTTCTTTGATAAAATGGATCAAAATTGGTGAAATTAACAATATTGTATCATAGGGTTAAAAAATAGATATAAAATATATTTTATAAAGGTTTTGAGGTTAGTTCAAAACATATAACTTATGTTTAATCCCCTTATGAAAATGTATCAAACATTAACTAAGGTATCATATTTTTATTTTATTACAATCTATTATGTCCAAAATATAAGTTGACCTAATTATATAAAATTTATTATGTTGGTGAAAAATATTGATTCAATTCTACCAACATTATAAACAAGGAAGGGAATAATTTAATTTAAAATTAAATAGATAAAATAATATGACATGTGATTTTTCTACAAATTGTCTTTTTAGTATAAAAATACATTTATACCAACATCATGCATTAAATTAATCACAAAGAACATTTTTATTATTTTTAATACAATCTATCAAATATATATATGAATAATTTTTATATTACAATTTTTAATTCTATATTATTGAAATGATTCGACTCATTTCAATGAACATCGATATTTTTCTCAAGTCACCAACAAATTGCCCAATTTAGAAAATTTCCAGACAATCAAAATAATGTAATTATGAAATTATGAATTCCACAATCATTTTAATTTTTTCAAATTTAAAATCTATAATTCTAAAATCAATCATTTAAAAGAAATTATTCAATGCATGCAGACCGTATTTTTTAGAAATAATTTTAATTCCTTTTGACTTAAATATTACATAATATAATTATAATAAATATAAATCTATAAATTCTAATTATTTAGTATTTGTAATAAATTAAAGTTATTTTTCTTAACATTAACTTGGTTGTTACAAAATTTAACATATATGATATTTATATTCCTCGTATAGAAAATATGGTTAGTCTATTTGTCACCTAGTATCATTATTGTTTTGTCACTTTATCTTCCTTACGCAGACATTAATCTTTTCTTATATATCTATACAATATTTTACTATAATATTTTTCTAATTACTAAATTTCAAAAACTCCATAAAATATTAAACATCACGATACTCTCATTCAATTGTATGTGACCTCTAATTATTAAATATAATTCTTATAAATTTACTATATCATTATTTTATATTGGTTCAAATATCATTATTGTTTATCCACGTATATGAGTTATTTTCATCTTTTGGGATTCCAAAGACTTCAAAACATTATTTCCGTATAATGCTCATCCCATTCACACAATAAGTCGTGTTAAAACTCTTTTTAATATCATAAAAATATATTATCATGTATCATGATCACCATGAATTAATTTGATGTATTTAAACTTGAAGAACATCAAATAATCTTCTAATTTTAATCTAATGTTTCACCTATGAAACTTTTTTTATCATAAAAAAATTTATAAAATATATTTCTTTTTATTTTCAACAATTTTATAATCATACATTTCATCACAGATGATATTATTTTCAACAAGTTTTTCTATGAAATTCACTTGAATTTTTTAATTACTCTTCTTTAATCTTTAAAATTATCATAAAAAAGTAGTAAAACATCATAGATAATCTAATTTATCATTATGATTAATTCAGGTAAATATTATATATATTCAATATTGTTCAATTCTCAAGCTTATTTGATTTTATATTTGATCTGGGAGATATTAGGTATCATCAGTAAGAAACTACATATCGCAATCTATAATCTATAGAATATTACCAAATGTTCTTATATACTTCCTCCATGTGTTTAATATCTTATTTTCTAAAATATCAAAAATAAAATAAAAAACACTATTCTCACATATAAACCCATAATTCATTCAAAAAATAACTTAAACCCTTCTCAACCAATCTAAAATCATCATTATTAAATAATTTTTTTTTGAAAACACAGTCACATGTATTGAAAATATATAAAACATCATATTCAATGTGATCAAAAAAATTTCCCAGAGGGGAGGAATAAATTTGGATGATACAACATAAGATTAATTGATGAGAGAAAAAATGAAAATTTAAAATATTAATTTATTAACAATATTGGTTTTCAGTTAGATAAATAATTGGAAAAGTAATATATTTTAATTAAATTTGTAAAAAATGGAAATATTGTACAAATAACATAAATAGATTATTGGAAAAGGACAGAAATAAAAATATACTGAGATAGTTATTGATAGATAAATTAAATAAAAAACATTCATTTGTAGTATTTTCATGTTACCACAAGTCCCAAGTATAGTTGGGAACTCCAACAAGCTCATAGATAATAAATATAAATTTTAATTAAATTATTCTTACCACTTTTGAATATTATTTTATCTGTTATACATCATTTATTTTTATGTATTATTCAATTATTAGTTTAAATTTTTTATGTCAATTTTTTTAATATGTTTTTGGTTAATGTTCAATAATTTCTTCGATATATGTGTGATAGTTGATGGTCACTATGAAATGATTCCATAAGCTCTAAATTGTTATGGTGTTATATTCATTTTATTTAATAAATATATGAGTTCATTTGTTAATGTGTTGATTTATAGGGAAAATAATTGTGTTTTATAGATATTTAATTATATTAGTGAAATTTAAAGAGAGCTAAAAACATGTGGTATAATTAAGTATATAATTCATATTGAAGAATCAAATTAAATTTTTTTATAATAAAATATAATTTATAAATTATATATTTATTTATAGGTATTGAAATTAATCGTATTATTTTTAGATATATTTTTTATATAATAAATAAATTTTAAATAATATTTATTTAACATATTTTCATTTCATAATTAAGTCATAAAATATAGAAATCGTGCACCAAAAATATATTTCTCTATTAATATATTTTTCATATAAATACACTAAAAAATTATTTCATAAAAATTTTAACATGAAATTTGTAAATATTATATCCAGATAATGAGATGAATTATTATATTATGTAATTATATTATTTATTTATTAATTTATAATTAATTTTCTAAAAAAGTTAAATCATACCTTATTAAAATTTAAACCTACACATTCATTATGTTACATAAAATTAAAAATCATTTATGATTATATAAAATATATATTCAATGAAAATTCATGGTAAATATTATTAATTATAAATTTTATTATTCCAAATGGTTGGGTTACAATTTAGATGGTAATTTGTAATTACAATGACCAGATAATTAGTATCCTTTAAATAATTATACATATTTTTTTAATTATTCCCCAAATACTTTTTTAATTCTAAAAAAACAACATCTATTATTTTGATTTGGAAGCCTGAAAACACAACATCCTTCATAATTATAAATATCTCAAAATAAAAACCAAACCCATAATAAAATGTAAATTTATTAGATAATATTAAAAATATTTTTTACTTTGTTTAGAACAAAATGTGACCATTAAAAAAATAAGAGGACTAAAGACCCATCATCAACACCTCGACTATGAACATAATGGTTATGCATCCAAAAACATGAAAACTGAACACCTAAAAATTCAAAACAAAACACCATAAATAAAACCCATCAAATAATTTGTAAAAACATCCACCATTATTTTGATACATAAATAAAAAAACATCACCCTAGAATGAATCAATTATACTGATAATTTTGAAACCAAGAATACACACCAAAACATTGGATATAACCTTTATGTGACCTTAGAGTATCCACAACTAGATATCCACCTTCATCATATAAATCATCACACACTATTAATAGAAACCATTGAGTATGAAAATAAATATAATATAGAAACAAACACCTAACATGAAAATCAATAACAGCCATCAAAATCTCGGATACTTATATCTCTATAATAAACTCTTCTAACAACACATAGTTCCAACTTCAATAGAAGATTAAAAAATTACATCTAGTTCCTCTCTATAAATAGAAGAAAACGATATTTTACATGCCATGAAACCACACTATAATTATATCAATGAGGAATGATATCCTAATCATGATATGAGATCTAAGAATAAATTGAAAAAATAAACAACTATAATCCATTGCACAGATATTTTGAATTAATACCAATGGAATCCTAATAATTGATCATAAAACCAATAGGGTTTCTAGTTTGTAGTTCATGATTCTATCACCAAACACTCCATCATTATAGTGTTAATTAACAATGACACAAAATATATAAGATATAAATATACTATGAAACATATAGAATGAATTAAAAGTAGAGGATAATAACTTGAGATAATTTTTAGTGATCCATGATTGGAACTATATTAACCTAAAGTGAAAACCAACAGAATAAAAATCTAATAAAACAAAATAGAACTATAATGTTTTCAATATAAAATATACATTATTACACTAGACTAAAGAAGGTTCAGCAATGACGATCCTAGATAAAATAAAAGAGAAAGAGTCCAAAATTTTCAATCAATCGAAACTACTTGAAAATGATATACCCCATATATCTAAATGAATATGTGGTAGGGAAAACACCTCATGGAGAGAACAGTGACAAGAGAATGTCCATACAATGACACAGGGTGAACACTAATACCACTACATTGGGGTTTTGGGGGAAATCGTGTTATTCATGTAAATATATGGATGACATAATGGAGAAAGATTATCCTATGGAATTCAAACACATCGATGTAATATGATATTTGTTTTAAAAATTATATATCTTTCTAAAAAAATATTTTATTATCCAATGGCCATGTAGAGATGTAATTTTTAGGAGGCCATATTCAAGGAAATATAAAATAATTTATTATATTACAAGATATCATTATCTAGCTATACTTATGTATATCATATTTATTATATCCATCCATATTGGTAAATTTATTCAATGAAATAAAATTATATTTAAATAATTAAAACATTATTATAATAAAATAATAATAAAATAAATAATATTTATAGAAAAATAAATCAAAAAAACATAGAATGTTATAATCATCCAATTTTCAAAATGATCATGCATCAATTTTTAATTTAGTTTAACATATTAAATTTGATGTGTATATTTTTTTCCATTACATCCTCATATTATCTTGAGGCCACTTATTACCTATGATCCATTCATAATAAAATATTAAGATTTTTATTCTTACTTCATCAAATTTTTTCTCTATGATTTATTATATCTTTATATTTTTCATCATAGTAGATTTTTTTATCCCAATACACCACCAATAGATTAATTACATGAGAAGTATTTGTTATATACTTCCTAAAGATAGATACATAGTACACTTAAAATACTTGAGATTGGTTTGGTAGAAGGAAATGTTGAAATATCACAACTCTAATGTGATCGGCTATCCTAAAAGGGATAATATTCCTATGACTTAACATTCCCCATATCCCATACCATTACCCTTTTTCATGGATATATTTTTTCATAATGAATTTTTTCTCTCATCAAAATCTAGATCTTATTAATAATATTCACCATAAGACTTCTATTCAATTTGTATTATTACGATATGTTGGTGAATGGTTTAATCCATCAATATAAAATTTACATCATTCATATTCCTAATATATAAAATTTTTCAATATAATTAAATTATTTTTTCGTTACATATCTTTACCCATAAATAGTATCATATAGTATAAAATTATAGAGCATAAGATGTTGTTGTATAATAACTTGATCAATGGAGGATGTTGCTTTCATCCTATATTAATCTCTATATAACATTCCCTATACCTTTTTTGTAGAGTTTAATGTGGCCATTAATATTTATTATATATATAATGGTGATATATCATAATCATTATAAATTTTGTTTTAAACAGTTTTAAATACTCCTATTGAAAATCAATGTGGAAAAAATATATTCAACTATTATAATGAGTAGTTATGTTCAAATTAGGATCACAAATTATATTATATATTTTATAAAACACTTATTGAGTGAGGAATAAAAATTAATATAAATTAATTTAGGGATATATATATTATGATCCATCATAACCCAAAATGATTGGTTTTATTTTTAAGTATTTTTGTTTATATAATGTTCTATTTTGATTATTTTTTTTACATTTAGATAATTTTATTGATGTAGATTTGATAATTTTTTGTGTTTTTTATTTTTATTACTTAAATAATATTAATGGTCATAAACATTAAAAAGTGAATATTCTTGGATAAAAATTCATATGATGATTAAAATAGCTCAAAATGTTCACTTATCAGGAAAGGAGATCATAATGTAATCATACATATGGAGTAAAAGAAGTTTTTACATGATGAAATATTGGATATATATTATAAATGATTTTTAAGTAATAATTCATGTATCATAAAATATTTTTATACAATATCCTACATGTATAATGGTGGACTATGTTATAGGAGTGGATTCCATGTTGTAAAGATGTGGATATGTCAAATAAGATATAAAATGTTCATCAGGATCTCACATTGATGATCAAGTGACCACACTATAAAGATAGTATATTTGGGGATTCAAAATTGTATTAATTGTGGTTTAATTAAATGAAAAATTTACCCCTTCAATATTTTTTATCATCAAGCATTAATTAAGGTTAACACTATAGTTCACAGGATGTTTAAATGTAATGGAACTAGATAATTTCTCTCATAAAAATGAAACATATATTCCACACAATAGACTGGATAAAATGATAAAAACCATGATATATTTTATATATATCGCTATAGAGGTGAAAAATTGGAAATTTTGGTTTATTTACAAGTTCATATATCTATATACTTTCTTATGTTGTAAAATAAAATATTATAGGGTAGTTAAAAAATTCATGATTTGAGTGCCACATGTTGCAATTTATGAAGTTGTGAAATAGAATATGGAGTGAGGGAAATTGTTGTAATTTTGACCAAAAGTAATGGACTCAATTCAAATATGAATTTTTTTTTTGTTATTATAATCTTTTTTAAATACCAATTAAAATTTAATTGCCATAATTATTATGGGAGATATTTGAAGGGATTTGATTCAATAACATGATTTGAATAGGGAATTCAAATTTAAATTATTTATAAATTAATTATAAGATAATTTTAAATTTAAAAATGGTGTGTAAAACTGAAAAGAATATAAGTAAAAAAAGAAAAAGAATATCACATACAAGATGATTATATGTTCTATATTTTAAATACTTTATTTTTATCCAAATATTAAGAAATTAATAATAATAATATGACTTTTTTTGTGTGTGGACTTATTGAGAATAAAAATTAAAGAGGATAATTTTTCCTTTTCATTATCAATGAATAATTTATAAAATTACATTGTTGTGGAATTAGAGTAGAAGTGGAAGATTATATAGAACTTTCCTACATAAAGGAAATTTGTTTGCTCAAATAATTTTATGTTTTACCCAGAATACTCATCATTGAAATGTGTGGGATTCCATTGTGTGAGGAAATCACCAAAGAATTATTTAGAGGCTTTCAAACAATATTTGTTTATTCAATCATTCACATTTTAATCACATGATGATTCTAGTGGGTATATTGTTCATTTAATTGAATATAATTCCCACATTGACTGTTTAACCTTATAAGTCTACTATGTTCCCTTATTTAGGAGTGTGTTTTTATGTGTTATAGGAATGATCACCACACCATAACTAGAGGAAACTACCTTTTAAAAATAATAATAATAATAATTTGGATTAGTTATTAACCCAACAACCCACCATTACTGATCCATATTTTATCCCTAAGTGGTTCAAAAAGTTGTAACAAAGGAAGATCCCAAAAAAATGTATTGGTGATTCAAATATTTCTTTTCAAAATGACGATGTCATTTATTTGTATATTCTATAATGTATATTATAAATTTTATAAAAAGTTAATGGATCCTTATAATTAATGGAAGGATTTTTAATATATGAAAATAATTGATGGTTCTGTATATTTTATCTGATAGTTTTGATGTCTTGTAATTAATTACTGATGTGATTATACCCCATGATGAAAGAGTTTATTTGTGAGAAATACATTAGAGTAATTAGGGGAATGATGGTCACAAAATTAATGATATTACATCATCACACATTAAAATATATACTGTGAAATTAAAGGGATTAAAAACCTTGAATTCTATCATTAAAAATCATCAGAATATATATGAATGAAAAACTAATTACAATTAAGGTATGTTAAATTTTATGATACATATGAATGAAGATATATCAAGGATCGATAATGAAACTATATATATTATTCTTTGTAGGGGTGAATCGAGTGGTGAGAAAAATAAATGGTTGTGTTGTGGAGTAAGATATAACTATATTGCGAATAATATCTTACATTTTATACCATATATCATGGATAATAGATTATATTATTTAGAAGAAAAATATCCTAGTGATCTTCTACATGATGATTATTATTTCATCATTTTTTCGTATGAATTAATGAATGATAGTGATATCAAGTAGAAGGTGAATGTTGAAAATAATATATTTTAATGATACAAAGTAAGGGATGTTAAAGAAGAATGAATATATCGATAAGGAATCATTTAGTTCATATTACAATTATGATTCAGTTGAGATTCTCGATGAAGCCATGTATTTCATCCCATGAAACAAGAGATGATTGAATTTATATTACATAAGAAGTCAGACCATATAGTGTTTTAGTTATTTATATATTAGAAATTTTGTTTCAAATTTTCCAAAATCTAAAAAAATAAAAATATTTAAAGGGATTATTATACGCCATGAATATTCTCATAGAGGAAACACAATAATACAAAGGGAACCTATATTAATATGGGAACAATTTTCTATAAATATAAAATAATAACATCAAATATAAAAATTTATTATAATTAAAAATGATGACGATGATGAATATTATTATAGTGACTAAATTTTTTCATGTAAGACTTAGGAATATATTAAGGAATATTTTTTGAGCCATCCACAAATTTAGAATGAGAATCTGAGCCCCAAAGTGACTCATAATTAATATATTTAATATATTAATTATATTTTCTCACCAAGTAAAATAATTTATTTCTTTTTTATCCAAAGAATTGTGGAATATATAAGACCATGGTTGAATATATAACATAAGGTTTACATTATTCAAGTCCAAAGGATAGTGGGAACTAGACATCCAATTGAGCTAGTTATTTCTATTGCATTTAATTAAAAAATTATATCTTTTAATTTTATTTATAATCCCAATAATCTAAATAACATAATAAATATCCAATAATAAAAATACCATTAGGTTAGTTTCATAACCCTAGAAGAAATAAGTGGAATTTTAAATGTTTTTCATCAGTGGATTTAAATAAAAGTAATACAAACTAATGGGTCGACACTAATCAAGAATAAATAAACACAAAGGACCATTATCATTACATGTGAATACATTATACACAAAATATCATACAAAATAATGGTAGGTCTTTTCCTAGGGTGTTGGTGTTTGACATTTTCGTCATGGGTTAGAGGGTCATCGAACCACCAGATTCTTTGAAGATTGCGTCATAATGACATGATTAGTGATATGTGGACCAATCAAGTCTAGTTTTGGTTTTTGGGAAATAATTACATGTATTCGGTAATATTATGGTAACCCATAGTGAAAATATAGTGTTTTGAGGAACCGTGATATGATTCATGTGGTCGGAATTAGGTCATTGATGGTAGATCAGGCATTGAAGACCCTAGATTGGTGATAAACTCAACGTTTTGAGGTGTATCTATTGGAGAAAATGGAATAGTGGTGACTTATGAATACTTATATAGGATTCTATGAAATAACATATTACATGATATATAATATACTCATACTCACTATTTTTTATACTAATTATGATTTCATTTGATTAAAGAATGATAAGGATCACACATTTTGTGACCCCACAATATGTGGCCAAGATGTGTCCCAGTTTCACATTCATAGTGAACACATGTGGAATGAAATTCCATTTACTAATATAGTAGATGATAATGACCTCTTTCTAAATCATTTCAAGGGGTAGACACATAGCCCCTTGGTTGACGAGATGCTTTGTGTAATGCACTTATTAGTCATGAATACCATATGGATATCCTTTTAGTGTGATGGAAATGAAATGACTAGGTGTCTATGAGAGGTCACATGTCATGTGTCCCTTTGTACATGCCATATACATTTCTTGGGAAACTATTCCTCCATTATCACCTTATTCAGAAACCCCTATTTATACAATGAGTATCCTATATTGATTTTTTTCACTGTAGAACATAATGATGGTCATTATTGGTTAATTCAATATATGATATGAGGTGTTCAAATATTGAAACTTATTCAGTGTACATTTAGAGATGTATGTTATTAGGTTAGTATCATTTAAGATATTCCTAAGTTTTAAATTTCTATGTCACCCTTGGGAATGGTTCCCACAATTTCTTATTTATCTACTATGTAGTACCCCGTGATGAACTAGAGGTAAGGTCTAGTTTTTACAAAATGGAACCCCCTATTAGACCAGGGTGTTGTTCTTAAATATAATGAGTGGAACCACCTATCATTATAGAATATATCCCCTCTTTTAACAATATACCACACCCACCTAATGTCATAATTCTTCTAACTATACAATGAAACCTCTTATAATAGTTAGTTATAGGTCATCCATTGGAGATTTTCCCCCTTGGTTTCTTTAGTAGTGGCATTGTGTGGGTCCTCCACCTGGATTTCTTAGAGATAGACATGAGATCTGTGGAATCATTTATAGACCATTGCAGATTTATGTTCACTCATTTTCTTAATCTTGGTTTTGGATATGGTGGTACCCTTTCTCTCTCATTTGGGGGGATTTTTGGAATATATATATAATTTCTTTCATTTCCATATTGTTATAGATTTAACTGTCCATTTGTGTATCTATTTATTTCTCTATGTGTGGTTTTTAAAGAATCTTTTTTGGTATATATATAATCACCAATTTATGTGTTTTTTATAATTTTTCAACGCTTATGTAGATGATAGATAGATTGGTGGACTATTTAGTAGAGTTGAGAGGTATATGGGGAAATTAACCATGTACGGTGGTCAAGATAAGGGGATTGGGATTAGATCTCTCTCAATTTCCCATTATTCTAGATGTTTTTATGTTTCAAAATAATTTATTGTGGGGGTGAATTATTATTCTAATGCTTTGGTTTAGAATGTTTTACTCTATTGTATTTTTCTTATAGATTATTTTCTCATGTTTATACTCACAAAATTACAATATTTTTTTATTCATTTGTACATTTTCATAGATATGATTTTGTGATTGGGTACTTTTACAATAGGATATGGAATCCTATTTTATATGATACCTCATAGAGGCTTGTCATCACCCCCATTCCTATTAGTGGTGAGCACGGGGTAATGACAGCTCAGACTTATATCAGTTAGGAGGGACCCAATGTGTTGGGTCATTACAGAGTTGTATCCATGAAGATTACCCCTTATGATGGTATATGGACTTATCCCATTATCAGTATTTTCCATGAATTAGGGAAATAATTTCAAAGGTTATTTATTGTGATTTTTTGCCCAATAAAAATTGTTAAGTGTGGTGGCCAACATATCCAATCAATAGGACTCAAAATACCAATTTTGACTTGTTATACAAAGATATTTTAGATAGGTAACCAGTTTACATAAATCATAAGGGATTGATTAAATTTAAATTTATTTTTGATTAAGATCATAATATATATATATATATATTTGGATCTGATAATGGTATGTATTGATTAAATTTAGTATTCCTCCATAAGAAAATACCTTATAGGTTATCAATTCAGTAGTATGATAACGATCAAATGATTAATGATGCCTCAATTTAGGGGCCACCTCACATTTTTTTCTCTATCTAGGAATGGAACATAACCAATTACTATAAATTATAATATAGTAATAATAGTTTAGGATGATAATTTGGATAGAAATAGAACACTCTGTATGATTTAGCATCAATGTCAGTCATGGTTTGGCTGTGATCTCGATCACCAGTCCATGGAGGATAATCTTGAGTCAATGAACCAAGTAGTCAAAGTCATGAAATATATGATTGATTAAATTATTTTTGATGAATAAAATTTTTTCCCTTTTGTGGTGGGATGATGGTGGAATTTACTCAGGTAGACTCATGATGATGGGACACTCTCACTGTCCAAAAGACATCAACTTTTTCATCAGAACTACAACCCATTTTTCTTGAACATAGTTTCGATTTATGAGATCAATACACTACATTAGGGTAGTATGATGGTTATTGTGTATTTATTTCTGATAAATGACCTTCCAATGTACACCATAAATGTATTACATGTAAGTTACATCTATTTACAAAATTTTGAGTAGGGTATCCAAAGAGACATAAGTGCTAGGGTGGTCTATTTTTCATTCACACTAATTGAGAGTGCTAGAGAAGAACCTATTGACCTACAAATTCCTATCATTGGGATTAAAAGAATATTGAGTTTTTAATGGCTATCATGGTGCTGAGTTATCTATAGTAGCTTGTAGGAATGAATCAGTTGGGTATTGGCTTAGGAGACCACCTCATAAATGGACTCAGTCATGTAGGCATGAATTATAGGGTTCATAATGAGGTACCAATTATCATAGTGAAAGGGGATTATATAGTGAACCAATATTTTCATTTATATATATATATATATTACATATTAGTATATTAATATTAATTACCTATTATTTATATTCATTATAGAATTGTTTATGTATATTATATTTATAATCTTGGAAATGAAAACAACTTCTACATAAAATATTTACATTGTATCCACTTATTTCATCATAATTATTACCCTCATTATATATATAATACATAGTACTTTAATTTATAATCAGTGGAAAGGAAACATATGAAAATGCAGATCTCATGTTTTTAATAAGGGTAACTGGTGAGATATGCGTAATCACATAACTAATGAATGAGGATAATGGTGTAAGAACATGATCTTAATGTATGAAAACCATACCCTACATTTGAATGTCAATATTTTTGTGTCATAGAATAACAAATGGTAGTTTATAAGGCACGAATCATAATGTAATGAATTAGTTAAACAATTAAAGCATGACATTGGAATAATACATGAAATTTTTTCATACGCATAATTATAGACAATATTTTACTATGTTGTAAATGATAATTTACAAATATTTTATAGTGGAATGGGTTGACAGTCCAAATCATTTCAGTATAAATGTTATACTCCAAATACCATCATAGTAAAAAAAATTCACATAGTGAATAGGGATCACTAGCAATTATAGTCTTCTTTATCACCTGAGATATTATTCTTTACCCAATGCAGTGGACAGAGATATTAGTCCCACACATAACTTAATGATAATAATATATATTTTTTCAATATGAACATAAAAGAATTTATCATTTCAGAAACAAAGAAAGAAATTGGATTTTACAAATATCTCATCATATTATGACCCATATAATAGAAATATTATAATCATTTCATATTTTTTCCACACTATAACCCTTGGAAAAGAAATATAATTTATAAAATTTATGTCATCATATTCATTATACAACCGTAGAATGTATAGGTTTGATATCATAGGATCATATCTCGATAATTAATATGTAAAATCCATGTATAACATTTTATATTTAAAATTAATTTAAAATTTCAATTGGAATAATTCATTAATGAAAAAATATTTCCATTTTGAAATAATTTTCTTTTATAAATCCTATTGAATTAAATAGGGTAAAATTATCTTTCAAAAAATATATTAAACTATATATGAATATTCATTGAAAATATTATTCTTTATGAGTGTAAAATCAATTCATGTCAAATGTTTTAAGAAACCATTCCTTTCATAGTTTTCTCAAAAGATTCAAAATGTTTCTCATTTGGAAAATGACAAAATGATTCCTTCCAATCATTTTTATAACAAGTCAAAAAAATTTCAAAATAAAATTTAATTATCATAGTTTATTTTAAAAATATTATTTAAATAATATATTGATAATATAGATATAGATGAAAAATATTCTCAAATAGAGACTTAAATGTTCACAATCTCAAATTTATGATATTTTTAACAAAAATCCATTCCCATAGTTCAACATCCTTTATACATGTTCAAAACTACTATTTAATGAATATAATTTTATAAAATACTATTTTAAATAATAAATAAATATATCATATAATATATTATTTACTTAAAATACTTTTTATTTCCTTTTTGTTATCAAATATTTGCTATAATCATGTTTCGTGAAATAACTACTCCATTTCTCATTTCTGTTTTGATTTTTTATTTTTTTTTTCTATCACATTGATAATTATTCTAAAAAATATATAATTTTTTCCATGATATTAATATAATATCAGCATCATCTAGATTATTCAATTAATTTTAGAGATTAAAAATAAATTACAACGTTCTGGAAGATAGTAGGCAATATGTAATCATAAATATGGTTTTCATTTTTCAATGAATAGAATAAAATAAAATAAAACATTAAAAAAGTATAATACATGTCCATACAATAGGGTGATTAAAACTAAACTATGTGTCTTTGGTGAGAAGGAAATCCATATCTACACACAATAAATACATGCATTTACCATTTTATGGGAAATAGGGTATTTAATAGTGCTTTATTAATCATAGGAAAAATTTATTTTAAGGAATTTTAATTAATTATTATTTTTATATATTCCATATATTTATAAGATTAAAAATAGATTATTGATGGTTGTGATTAGTTATGTTGTGTACAACCTCTTCAAAATTATTACATTAGATATCCTCTAAGTTGATCTTGGGCAAGACTTTTGCGATGACCAAAAATTATAAAATGTGTATAGTGAATTTTAGGAAATTTTCATTATTTTGAAAATCTATAAGGATAAATGTTTTGTTAATAAGTGAGGAAGTGGGTACTCATTTATAAATGATGTTAGGGTCTATTTTGGAATTTCTCAAAATATTTAATTATAATATATTAATTCTCATTTTGCATGCCACAAAATGGAAATTAATTCCAATAAAAGATATTATAGTGTTGTAATCTTAAATTCCAATAGAATTTAAAAAATGTTAGATATATTTTTAAACATTATCATTTTGATTAACGATTAGTTAACCTATTTTAATTTTAACTATTGTAATGACTCTATCAAAATTTTTGTATTGTAAATTTAACATATATGTTCACAAATGGACCATTGAAAATTTGTGGTATTTTATACTATGTCATCTTAATCTTGTATTACCATATTATTTTAATAATTTTAAATAATTTAATAAATTATTATTTTGATAAAATGTCATTATTATAAATTTTGGAACTATATATTTAATTTCACATTCAGTACATCCAGACTAATTGGGAATTTGAATCTAATTATTTCACAACTCCCTAATAATTTCTGTTAAAATTTGAAATTTTTATTTTTAAATGAATCAAAAATTTATTTTCCATTTTATAATTTCAAAATAATTTATTATATATTTTTACTAAATAGTTAAATATTGAATTTCTACTACATAAGAACTAAAGTCATTATATATTTAATTAAAATTAAAAATAAATTTTTTCCATGAATTTACATTTATTAAGGTCAAAATATTTAGTTCAATCCATTGATAACATAACTTATTTCCTTATTTTCACACATAATAAATAATAAAAATAAATAGTATTATATATTTTTCAACATTATTTGCCTAAAACAAAATATAAGTCATTATAAATGACATGATTCAATTAAATAACAATATTTTCATGATGATGTTCTAAGGATTATATTAACTTCATCAAATAATAATTATGGGGAAATTTTATGGTATTATTAACTATTTTTTTCCATATTAACAACTTTTACCCTTTATCCAGGTGATAGCTTTTACGAATGATACTATTCTTGTCGATTAAACATTAATGAGGCATAATTAAAAAATATTAATCTTAGAAATATAAATATGTAATTAATTTTATCAAATGAAATACCTATAGATGGTAATATTAATTTTAAATCAATTACACAACATCAGACAAAAATCCCCTTTCTGTTAAAAAAGTATTTATGGTTCAAACTATATTTATTGTTATCATATCCGTTGAAAAATATTTTCTATGTTTTCTAAAAATGTGATAAGAAAATGTATATATTAAATTTAAATAATTCATCAGTAGCAATTAGTTTAATTTATTAATAAAAATTCATTCCATTGTTTTTTGTTTTTATAAAATAGAAACATTTTATTTTAAACTATTTTTTTAGTTCGTGTAATTTAATAATTACTGATATCATTTTGTTTATGTGTTGAAAATATTTTTTTATAATTTTTTATTAATACTCATAATGAAAAATCAAATGGATATGTGATAATTGACGCATAATATATTTTTAATGATATACTATTTTTCAAAATTCATTATTGTATAAAACAAAAGATATTCAATAATTAAAACTATTTAAAAAGAAATATTTCATATATGCCTTGTGATGTAAAATTTAATCCCCTTAAAATGGAATTTGAAAAAAAAATCATCAATCTAGTAGATCCTGATGTGTAAAATTATATATCATCAAATCATCATGTACATACGTAGCATCCTCACATTAGTGTTTTCTCCCCTAAACATTGACCAGGTGAGGGGTCTTGTTTTGCAGAACATTCTCTCTATGATCCAATATGTACGTTGGTTTTTCTTCATATGTACATTCTAACTCTAGTAGTATGTCCTCTATGATCAATACACGTGAATGATTGTGTTATTATTTTCACACGTGAGATACATAGAACTCATCATGAACATGAGAGACATTAGATAGAATTTATAATAGATATGATATTATATATATAATAAAAACATATTTAAAGAAAATATTTAACATGGGATTATAATGACCTTATTTCCAAATGTCATAACCCTACAAAAGAAAAAAATTATAGGAATACCATGTTAGTAAATTCAAACTCCATATCCATCCGATGATTTTAATCATGATATTTATATCTAATATGAGTTAATATTAGGTATAATTGAATGGGTATAAACTTTTATACCATTTCCAAATCCAGAATACATCCTAATTGATTTATTTTTACAACTTCATTACTTCATGATGGAGGTCTATACTTATTAACATTGAGGTATTCATATGGATCCAACTAAATTTTGAATGAAAGCTATGTTAATGAAAATTCCACTAACAAAGTTTTTTTTTACCAAACGCCATGGAAAACGATATAAATTGCTATAAACTAGTCTAATAGTGTTTGGGTGGTCCTGTATAATAGAATTGGTATATGTTCATGTTATATAGTACTAAAACGTAAAACTATATCTAGAGCCTGTTGATTATTTCTACAAAACCTCAATGTAAAACCTTGATCCTAATCAAATACAATTGATAGTGTAACAACATTTAATGTTAAATATTTCATAATATATAACCAAGTAATATGATCTGAAGATAATTATTGTCTAATGGTAATTAATTGTATGGACTTTTTAATGTGGCTGAATACAACACAAAATGAATTATTCCATTTACATGTTTTTTTATGTCCGGTGAAAAAAAATCCATGGTGGTGTTTTCACATTCCCAATATGGTATGTGTAATGCCAGTAAAATCCCCATATAATATTTCTCTTTTCCATAATTTCAGAAATATGAATGTCTATGAAACATATTTTACTAAAAAAACTATTCAATCTATCCCACCATAAGTACAGTTTCAAATCTCAATACAGATTCACAGATTCATAATAACTGGGATAATCGTTCATCTGCTCATTATTTAAATCTAGTATAGAAGGGACAAATACATAGTTCATGATATTTATTTTTCATCATAATCATTTGTGAACTTAGAAACATTTCTCACCTCCATTTTTTCCTCCACATATTTTTATGTGACTCATTGATATTCATGAGGATAGATCGTTGATCACTCATTTGAGAAAGATAACATTCATCCCCATATGTAATGATTTCAAGATACACAAATTAAATGTAAAATAATATTAGGTAAATTTTATCCTCTACAAAAATAATATAGAATGATGACTTTGACATATATAATCTACAAAAAATATTTCTATCACTGGGTAGGAATATATGGATCAGTCATAATTATTATTGATTCTAGTAGTGTTTTCTAGTTAATATCTACCTCATTATGTGTGAATATATTTCAAAGATATATGATATGTTAATATTACAAAATAATCACCATAAATATAATTAATACATATCATTAATTAAAAATGTACCATAGCTAACTGCAAATCATTGTCAGGGAAATTTTTCTCCAGAAATAAATTATTTCATGAGGTATAATTTATACCTATATCATCATCAGATCCAGTTTTATTGAAGGAAGAAAAGAAATAACAACAATGCCTTCCTAGATTATAAAGGCATGAAATAATGAAGTCTGAGGGAATCCCCTCTGATTAAAGACTATCCCTCTGGATTTAAGAATGACATGTTAGGAAAAGTGATGACATCCATGTCTTTTTATGCTTGGGATGAAAGATTGTCTGATAAATTATATCGTTCTCACTAGTTGTGTGTGACTTTTGTGTCATAGTTGAGAAGAGCTCTACATTTCTTGATGATATAAGTGATCGACCACAGGGGTTTTTCTTTTACATTGAAAAAATATATGGATCATCAATGAGTCTGTATCCACTTGAGATAAGGATATATTTTCTTGAATGCTCAATCTAATTTCAATTAGAAATGCCTTGTCCTCATCCTGTATACATGTACCACTTCCATAGTCAGCCTTAAAAGACATTAACACACTCCCTCTTTGTTCCCAAATGATGCCTCCACCTCAAGAAATACCATTTTTTCTTGATCAATATTTATTCAAAATGAATCCATCATTGGGGGGTAGCCACCACACCCAATTTCCCAGTATCCTTTACCAAGAAGAGTGGGATGCATTAGATATAACTTGTAGGGACATTATAGTAGTCGCTTCTTTACAGTTCATGAAGAAGGGTACCAGATCATCCAGTTGGCTCCGAGTCCCCACGAAAAGGGAATCTAAGTAGAAGGAAGACCCTCGAATCTCACCATGTTCCTCACATTGCATTCGTACCAACACTCGGCGTTGAGAATAATGGAATGAGACGTTCTTTCCATTCCTGCATTGTCTGTCCCCTAAAACCATTTATCCAGAAATAATTCTTGCTGATGATTCGAAGAATAATTTACTGTAAACTTGCTAATGTAACTCCATACTTTTTGTGCCCAATACCCTTCATAGAATATGTGATTTTTATCCTCTTCTATTTTACACCAACAGTAATGAAAACATGGGGCCATGCTGATAGCCAGCTTTTTAATGTTGTTGTCAGCTAGAAAACGGTGGTTCTTGATCTGCCACGAAAGGAAGCAGAATTTAGAATGTATCATATTGAACTGTACCATTTTTCTCCATCCGACACTTTGAGATTGAGGAGTAGAAATGATTTGTTAGTTTATGGAAATAATATTCCCCGTGGAAGAAGGATAAAAAACATATATCGGGCTCTAAATTTGTGATTATCAGATAGAAAGACTCTTTCTGTGACTCATCCATGTCTGTCATATTGATTTCAGGGTAGATGCTTCCTTCCTTTAAAAAAATGTTGGTGTAGGGTAGCTCGGGTACCCAATCACCTCTCCAACCGAGTTGTCGAACCAGAACTACATGTTCCCCTCTCCAACTATCCATTATGAATTCTGAAGAAGGATCAGTACGATGTAGCTAATCGACGCCCAGTGAGGAGTTCCATTCACTATGTTGTTTCTCACACTACACCCCTATTTGTAATACATGACCTTACCCCGCATGGTTCTCCCTTCAATTGTTTCCCACACAAACTATGAATTCATGCATTGAATGGTGACCACTATTCTCATTACATTGGTACCTGCCTCGTTGATAATGTTGGCCATCTGACCCCACGATACCTAGTGTATTTATCCCACCGAAGAAGCAACCCAAATAAAACCTTCCAGAATTATATTGATTGATCTGATAACCCATTTTGGGTCCTTGGTGGAAGCCATTGCATGAACTGGGATCGCTGTTAGAACTCTATTAACTGACATGATGAGACCCCTGAACGAAAGAAGGTGGTTCATCAAGTTATCGACACAACTCGTGATCTTACTCACTAGCAGATCAAAGTCCCTGATGCACATTATAACTATATTATTCTTCATTAGTACACATAAAAGTTCCTATATATATGCATCACTATATATTACAAACCCTTATCGAGTGTAGGGTATTTTAATAATAGGTGTGAAAAGTACCCTTATTTTAATGTACATAATGAATTTGATGCATTAATTCATCTAAAGAAACACTTCTCCCTTCCATGTAAAATTTTTTTTGTAGATATATTGATTGTGAAATATTATCCACATATATCATATAATATATAGAAAATCCATGTAAAATACGGATTTCAGTCAATGTTTCGTGTATGGGGTAGTTCAAAATAAATTCATTATTGATTGTTTTAATGATATACGATCACTTGATATTATTTGACCAAATAATGAAAAATTTCGAATCCAAAATTCACATTTGGAAAATAATTCATAATTATCCTCCCTCATAGGGTCTTCATCATGATTATAAAATGATATTAATTCTATCAATTACCTATTAAATGAATAACAGTATAATCTATAACGTCAACAAATATATATTCTTGGTATAATCTGTTGTATCTATTCAGTAATTATAAGAATATAGAGGGGTAATTTGTAATTACAAATGGAATCAATATTAATTCATAGTTTCTTTATGGTACAACAAATTTTTTCGTGGGTGATTGTTTTTTATTATAAATTGATGATATCGAAAAATATGATCAATCAAAGATATGTATTGAGTTAAAATAGTTGATAAAATAAGTCATCAGTATGGGATAGATGATAGTTGTTCTTTATAGTTAGCATGTTATGTTAACAACAAAAAATATAGAGTTTCATTGTTATATATTTATTTCTATCAAATATAATTAGTCCTCTCCATGGCGAGGATCTTGTCTTAATGAATCCATTTTCAATATTCTATAGGGGACTCTTCATCAATTATTATTACTCAATCAGGAACATTAAATATTGAGTCTTGGAAATAATTATAGCCCATGTTTTGAGTTATGATGAGAACTGAACTTTTCGATAAGGTGGATGAAAAAGAAATTCATATTGAAATATAAAAAGAATATATCTTGTAATTAGAATATTATATATATTGGGATTCTCCCCAACTTTCTATGATAAATTTCCCTTTTTAATAAGAATCATGGACATAAAATTTCTATAATTTCCATTATATATTTATATCTATAATTACCCAAATAAATGATACAATTGTTATTGGGAATATCAAATTTAACCTCAATACCTCATTATTCAACATGTAATTTTTTTAATGAAGCCAATTACATGCAAAAAATTACAAAAAATTGTACAAAAAGAAGAATTATTGGATTTTTATAAAGCACATTCCAATAATCATAAATAGGAAACAAATAATGGAAATGGGATGTGATCATCATACCATTGGGTATGTTTAATACTAAGTCGTCTTCAAAACAAATTAAGTGCTATTATGGTACAGCTATAAAATTCATTATATGTTAAATATAGGTTGGATTCAAAATTAAATAATTAGTTTTCTATTATAGATTGGTTGGGAAGGGTCTATTTTACAATGTTATTATCATCCCCTAATCAAAAATATAGACTGTAGAATAATTTACATTCACTCTGGTCTTTTGAGGTTGTTAGCTACAATCATCATCATTATCCTTCTATTTTGGTAACTATTATGTTTAATTTACATACTACAAACATTTAAATCATTTGAATATTGTTGGTGAATTAGGTATATATTTTTCCCTATACACAACATTAGATAACGACTTCCCATCACATCATCATTAAAATTACCATTTATCATTCTTTTAAAACATTGAATACTTTCATGTTACTTCTAGAAAATGTATCAATTGTTTCCTTCCACATATCAAGCACAAATAAAGTATCACCTTTTCTCTATATGGGTTTTAGAATTTTTTTTTATGTTTTATTTTATCTTTTATTATCAATAATTTGTGATTTATTTTTCAATCATATATCCAAATCCAAATTCACTGTATATGAATCATTTTTTCATATAAATGTTTTTCCTTATAGATAATGCATTTTAAATTTATTTTAAGAGGAAGAATAATCAATAAATATTACTTTCATTATGGAAGATTATTCCAAAATCATACCACATAATTATTGTTAAAAAATATTCATAATTACAAATAGATTCATCAACCATTATCTTGATCTTAATAAATTCAATCCCTATTCCCATTCTAAAAATAAAATAAAATTATAAATGAAAAAATAATAATTTTATTTTTTCTCACCTAATATCGTCAATTTATTCGTATCATACCTTGTTCATGATAAGAATCCACAACTAATAAATATTTCTTTGTAAAAGATTAGTATTCAAAATAACATTTTCATGTTTCAAAAAAATGGAAATGTAAAATAACTTCTTATTGGATTAGATGAATAGTTTGAAAACTAGTGGATAAATAGACTCACTAAAAAGGAGGAAATGACCATATTAAGTAATCAAACAAACACTATTACCTTATTTTTTCATTTGGTAGCTCACTATGATTCACTTCATGAAAAGAGTTGGGTGATAATTTAAATTATATTATTAATTCAATATCCCATAACATTAATATTATCATTAGGTAAATAATATCATTATCCATCATATAATGCTTTAAAATGATTCCTTTGGGCTCCAACCAATTTATTGTACAAAAAATAATTTTTGAGATACAATAATCATATTGTGAAACCACATAATAATGAAAACCCATTAATACGATGACAAAATAGTCACACCTTTTTCTATGAATCTATAGGTTTAACCTATTTCATTCATGATCACTAGAAATGCATTATTATTTTACACTATGCTTATAATTATAAATATAAATAACCATAGGGATTAAATTAAAAATATTTAATCATTTCATCAAATAGTTAAGGAATACTATCCTTGATACCAATAATAAAGTACTATAACATTCATAAATCCATATTAGATAATAAAAGAAAAAGAATCATTATATAAAAATTATGATCCAGTCCAGAATCATTTACTTATTATATCTTTTGAATCCTTGAATTATTAACAACATGTTCCTAAAATATCTACATTATCACCATATTTATTTTTATAAATTAGATTCATTTTACAGTTTATCAAATATAAAACCTTTATTCAAAACCATGTGAAAGGAATCATAAGAAAAGGGTGGAATCATATTCTTAGAATGGGTAATTGAGGGAGATATCAATAGTCATATAGATCTAAAATTACAAAAATATAATAACAACATGAATGTAATGTTAGAAAATTATACAATGTTTATCCAATAACACAATTAAAATTCCTAATTTAAATCATACTTGTTCATAGTACATGAATCATAGGGGAATAAATAACCCGAACCATGAAAACATAACATAGGCTTAACAAATAGAATTGTTTCATACACATAATCATATAAAATTGATTCCAGGGTAGTAAAAGATCATTTAAAAGGATATCATATTTGAATGTGTATACTCTAAAAACTATTTTAAGAGTAATGGTCTACTACTAATACAATCATTATGGATAAATTCTCTTACTTTAATATTTTCACTCCCCCTTATAGACCTATTTATATCATGATATATCTATATTTACCCAATGGAATAGTGGCAGATATTGGGCATACCCATCAAATAATGATGATCATACTTGTGAATTCAAGATGATTATTAAAAATATCGTTATATAAAAACCCATAAAAATAAATAGGTTTCATAAAAAATTCAACATAGTGTAAACAATGTGAAAAAATTGGTTTCATAATCATTTCATTATTTCTTCACAATAAAACCTGTGAAAAAGAATCTGGTTTCATAAAAAAAATTACACCATATTCAATATCCATCTAGAGAATGAATAATGATTCTATACATTTATATTATTTGGTTAAATCAGAAAAAAAATAAAATATGAAATCATAGATGGAAAATGTTTTTGACATAACACATGAAATAATTCTATAGTATAATAACTTTACCATTTTTTATGACATTTATTTTTACAAATATGTGCAAAAATAAATGAATATATTTTATTTTAAAAGAATAATTTAATTATGTAATGTTATATTTAAATAAAATTGTATTCATGATGGTTCTAAAATACATCCATTTTTTATAATTTAAAAAACATTCCTTCCTTAGTTTTGTTAGAAAAATCCCATTGTTTCTTTCTTGGGAAATGATAAGAAGGCCCATTTTTAATATTTTATTAATATTTATAAATGTGCAAAAATGGAAATAAAAAATAATATGAGATAAAAAGAAACCATATTTATATCATTATTATAAAATATTGATATGTAAGAATAATATTACAGAACAATGTCATAAACATAAATAATTCTGAATATTAATGATATTGTGAATTAAAACCCCATCATTTGGATAGACATCCATTATTCTTGTTTGATCCTACTTTATAATAAATATAGGTTTAATATATATCTATTTCAATAAAATAAAAATATATTTTAAAAAATATTATTTACTTATCATATGTTATTATGCATTTATTATCAACACAATGTTAAAATCATGTTTTCAGTGATAAATGCATTATTATTCAGGTATGTTCTGATTGGTTATTTTTTGAAATTTTACAATGATCCTGATTATTATATATTAAAAATAATAAAATTGAAAAAATATAATATAAATATGTATTTATTTTAATTCAACAATGCTAGTGATTGAAAATGAATTACTTAGTTCACGGGGATGGTAGGCCATACATACACATGATCTCCATTTTTATTTTTTGAAGGATGGAGTGAATGAAATTTAAATAGTAATTCATATTTAAAAGTTCATTATTATATTATATATTTCATATATATTCCAAAAATTATTCATTAATACCATCCAGGTAAAATATAATTTAGAATCAAATCACATGTCTTTGTGGAGGTCGTTGTCAACATATATGCACAAAGGATGTTATTGTTTCCCAAATGAAGAGGATGGTAAGTTGTTAGATTTGATAATATAATTACACAATTATAATTGAGTTATTAATATCATATATAAAAATAAAATCAATAATAACACCCATCAATAAACTATGTTGAAGAAAATGGAATTGTATCGTTACATGAAGATGATAAGAAATAGCAATGCATGAGATATACATATAAATAAAATTTAATTAAAAAGGGTGTATAATGGTTTTTTCATAAACATAATAAAATATAATAAGATTTAGGATAATGAAGTTATTATAAAATAATAAATAATACTGATTTAGATGATGAAATGTTGATTAAAAAATAAAATTAAAATTTCGGGTGATTACAACTTCTTTGAAATGATTACACTACATATCCTCAAAAAAGACTCTAGGGTAGGAATTGGTCATAAAAACATTTTAATATGACTATTAAAGGTTAAAATGGATATATATTGGTTTTGGTGGATATATATGGCTCACGATGGTGTCAATAAGTTATAGGGGAGTATCTATTTTATAATTTAGGTGAGGGGATCTTTTTGGAATTTACCAAAAGATTGAATTATAGAAAAATTAATTCTCAAAAAATATTCCTAAAAATTGAAATGGATTTGAACCTAAGGTAAAATATGTTTAAAATCAAATTATATAACATAATTTAGACCCTATCATTTGTATTAATCATTAGTTGTCCAATTTTAATTTAACAATTTTGAAAACTCTTTCAATATTAAAGGGTTGTAAAAAATATTCTTCTAAGGTCTTAATAGGAAAATAAATAACCAATTTGTTACATATCTGACAATATATTTTCCAAAATTTATACTTTAATGAGTTTAATTATTTTTAAATAATTTAATGAAATCTCATATGGATAATATTCCAATATTGAAAATTTTGACACTATTCATTTAATTTAAATTTTAATATATCATGAAATTTTTTGAATATTAATATAATGATTTTTTCTTTCACTAGTATATATTATTAATCTATAAAATAAATGGTATTCATCAAATAGTCCAAATTATATCATGTTTTATATTTCCAAAATCCTAATTTTTTAAAGAGAGAAATGATACATTGGTGTTTCAGAAGAAATTATAT
This sequence comes from Viscum album, assembly GCA_963277665.1. Taxonomy (NCBI): domain Eukaryota; kingdom Viridiplantae; phylum Streptophyta; class Magnoliopsida; order Santalales; family Viscaceae; genus Viscum; species Viscum album. The sequence continues at coordinate 109,522,822 of OY728121.1, forward strand.
CCGTTATATAATTAGAAAAAAAAATTATATCCCGAAAATATTTTAATTAATATCAATATAAACACATATATTACATTATAAAATAATTTTTTCTTTATGCATTTTAATTACAAAGTGACTGAAATTTTTTAACTTTCTTCAATTTATATAATATATAAGTACATTACATAGAGAAGTGTCTGTTACAAATTCAAAAAATAACATTATATTTTATGTATTTTACTTAAATCACACAATAATAATCAGGATGAAAAATTAAAGCATTTTCAGTTATATATAATACAAATTATCAATATTTAAACATTCACAAGGTGATAAAAATTACTATGATTATGATCCATGATGACCAAAAATATTAATGGCATAATTAATTATTTTTAACATCCTTATTATTATTATGTATTAAATTTTAACTTATTTAATACTAATTAAATATAAAACTACTTTTAAATGAATTATTTCATATTTGAAAAAATATTCTTTTTAGAAATAAAAATAAATTTTATGCTTGAAATTAAATTTAATATTATTATGTGATTACATAACAATTTAATTATTTTTTAAAAAAATTGACCATTTAAACAATATTTTGGTTATTAAAGAAATTAAAAAATAGTGATAATTTTAATATATTAATAATAAAATGATTCATGTATGAAAAATTCATAAATATATCATTATTATATTATAATAAATTTTTAAATTATATCCATTTGATAACTAATGAATTACATTTATAAATTTCAATGACATAGATTTTTTATAATATAGTTAGTTCTATTCATTCCCAAAAATAGAATGAATTTGTGATAATTTAAGGATAATATTTAAATAATGATACACAATTTATTTGTAATCAATGTTGTGTGTAAAACAATATATCAATGTAATAAAATTAATTTGAGAGAAATTTTAACAACATTATTTTTTATGAAGTATTTTTTTCAAATAAATTAAAATTAATTAATGAATTTTGTTTCATGATACACCATGTTATGATAACAGAAAATGAATCACTATATTTACCTTTTGGTATATGTAATACCAAGTCTCTGGGATAGCTTGCGTACATGAAAGACTTAGTTTTACCAGACCACAAAATACTATTAACATTAATATTACAATATTATTAGTGTAATCACAAAGAAATTGGAGTGGAGGGCGTGAAATGAGATCAATATTTTATGAAAACATTATTTAATAATTTTTATTTATTTAATTTTTTAGAAATAAATAAATTAGAAATGAAAATGAAAAAAATTTAAAATAAAGAAATCCATTTACTAGAAAAATATTTTTCGATGCACAGAAAAATTTTAATCTCATTTATTTATAAAATAGTTAAATAATTAATGATATTATTGAAATATTTATGTTATAGTTTCATTAAAATAAATAATTTTAATATTTTTTTCTATGGAACAGATAACAATTACATTAGTTTTAGACATAAAGAGATGTACTTTTCAATAATGTAGTTTTACCAATTTTTTAATACCGCATTAGTTTTAACTCTTATTTATTAAAATTTAACAAATCCTAATTTCCAAAATAAATTTAATTTTCGAGGAGGATTGTCAAAATTATCTTATGGTGAGTTTTTCTGGATTTTATGAGATGTGTCATTTTTTGATGAATAGGGAAATATATTGAATTTTAATTAAAAATTTACTTCTAGTCTAAATAATTGATATGGAAAAATTATAATTTAAAATTTTATTAAGTAAAATTAGTTCAATTATGTATACCATAAAATCCAATATATTTCATTATAATCAATTTCAAATTAATAATTTTAAAAAAACATTTCAATCTATTGAAAATTTATACAATATGAACCCATTGTTTCGTCATATAGATATTTATAATTTTAAAATAATTTTTAAAAATTATGTGATATGAATTTTAAAAAATGGACTAAATATTTGGAATAAAACTTATTTTTAATTTATGATAAGGTGAAATTAATTATTTTCCAAAAAAATAGTGAAAATAATAATTATTATTTACAATGAATATGTGAAAAACATGTTTAGCAAGGGATTATAAATTAAAATAATTGTCTAAATAAACTCGAATCACGTAAAAATGCATTTTATGGAAATTGTTCAACTAGATTACCTCTTTTATATTAATTATTTACTTATTTATGGAAAATTATGAAATTGAAACCTCCCAAAAATGTTTAGTGCTTCATATATACACCAATGGAACTTCACATAGACTATAAACGTAAAACCATACACTTAATTTTTCAAACTACCAATGCACATTATATTTGACAACAACATTAAATAAATATTCAAAAATTCATATTTCTCAACCAATAAGATTCACTTTTGGACTTAATCCATAAATGAATGTCTACAGGTGCTAAATAAAAGCAGTTACCCGAAAAGGGGTAACGTTCGTCAATGCACATTTTTTTCCTTATCCAACCAACTAATTTTAAAATGAACAATTATTTTATAATAACCTAAATATTTTAAATAAAATTATATTTTTTATTTTATTGGTACTACCTATAAATTCACAAACATCCATTGAATGGGTTAGGGAATCATTGTTGGTCTGTATAATAAACTACCACCTCAGGAACTAATTTTGATGATTCTTTTGTTACCATAATTCAATGTTTTTAATAGTGATGGATTTACAGTTTTTATTTGATATTAGTTCTTTTAAATTTATTATGTTTTTTTAATTTTTCTGTAACACATAATTTCATTCTTTATTTTGGGAATATGAAATCGACATTAATATGTACGGTTTCCTACCACCTCATTAAGTGATGCAGTTGATTCAATCTTTACATGGAATTCAATAAGGGTGATTTTATAGATTTATTTGATATATAATAAAAATAACTTCAACTTTACAGATATTATATATATATATATATATTTACTATCTTTTTTTATGATGTGAAAATGGAAATAGAATTCATTTGTATATACGACATGTTGTCTCTATGAATGATGTATTTAATTTCCTATTTAGACTATTTATATATTTTTATAAATAAAAATATAATGAATATGTGAGATATATATATATATATATAATATAACTATATAGATGATTATATCATTATAAATGTTTTTGAATCCTGAAAATATCAAACAAAAACTTATCTGAAAAACAAAGAGGTCATTACTCGAAACACAACGTCAACATATAATTGTTAATAAACATGTAATAGATGTGGATAATATAATAATATATTCTAATATATATTAATATGGTTATTATATATATATAAGTAAACTATAATTTATTATACATTATTTTTTAATGAGTACATCAGATGTCATGACATGAGGTAATAGAATTTATTGTCTTAAATTTATTATTGTGACACTTACAATATATTCACCACTATTTTCTATCATGTGAAGTATTTAATGACATATTAAATGTAATATAATTAATCAAATTTAATTAATTAAATTTTTTATGTTTTTTCATTCAAGGGGATCCTGATTCAAATGTTTCTCATGTAGTAAGGTATTTCCTTCACAATTTTAAATTTTGTGATACAAGTTCTACATTCACCACCAATTTAATCTATGTGTAGTTAATTAATACTGTGAATTTATTTAATTATTCTTATAAAAAAACTTGTAGTTGTTACATATCCTTTTTTGTAGCTCCCCATATGGTATTTACATTCCAAAAGATACCAATTTGAAATGGTTTTTTGTGTCAATTTTCCTTCATTGAGACACATGTTATGTTATGCACCTTTATTCCTTTATAAAGATCCCCTTTTATATTTTATATCATGAATATTGTTTTATAAAATTATTTTTTCTTCATTTTAATTTTTTCTATAATGGGGATTTTGATTCATTGTTATCAATGTTGTAAGTGGTTATTTATATAATCTCACCAGTTATAGGAATTGTTTATGATTTTTATTCCATTAGGGAAATATTATTATCCATATGTTAAAAATTATCATTAAATTTCTAATACATAGGTAACTCATTATATCATAATTTTTTGGTAACATTTTCCATCCATTTTTTCTTAAAAGAATTAATAAAAAAATTTCAGAAGACCTCCCCATACTTCTCTCTTTTGTCGAAAATATGTGTTATTCAAAAACAATGTTTTATAAAAAAAATTCTAAATATAAATTAAAAATAATTTATATTCATATTAATGGAAATTTATTATTTTTTAAATAATAATTCTCTATGTGGTTTTAAGGATTAATTTTTACATTTTCATAAAAAAAAATTGAAAGAAAAATGTTTAAAAAAAGTTTTATGTTTCAAAAATATTTTTTTCAAATAATTAATGATATGTTACATATGGTGTTTTTAAATTATTTTAAATATAACTTCATATGATTTCATATTGGTTTCTAAATAAAAATATTCAAAAGTTGTTTTATGTATTAATAAAAAATATTTTCAATGTGTTGTTATTTTCTTTATAGAATTCCCTAAGTGAAATTTAAAAATCATTCCAAATAAAAGATTACATAATTTATTATAATTTAAGGTTTACTAGGGATTTAATCAATGTATACCATTATTATTACTTCTTTTAATGGTATATGATTAAGATGAAATGTTTTTATGAAATGTGTTTCTCTGAAATTGGCCATTCCAAGAAAAAATGATTTTGAAACCTGCTTCCTTTAATATATTATAATATTGTGAAATTATTATCAAACATTTGAACATTATAGATTTTATGATATGATTTAAATTTTTTAACAATATGTTTATTTAATGGGATATAATATGATTTTTATGAATTCTGTCACTTTTTATGGGTTATGAGTTAATGAGTGTTTTATTAACTAGTGGGATATGTAAGTTTGATTTAATTATGTGTTGTGTGAGACAAATATATCCCTTAAAATCATTGGGTAAAGATAAGTTTTATATAAGGTCATATGGTACATGGTTAGTCATCACAATCCCACAATAAGAGTGTAAATGGGGTGTAGTCTGATGCCAAAAACTAGATGGTACATAGGAGATAATCATAGGGATACCACAAGAGGGTAAATGGTAGGGAATCCAAATCCCCCAAAAATAGGGTACACATGATGGAATCCCAAAACCATAACGTGTGGGTGTAAGGGAGTTAATCCTAAGCCAAAAACAATAGGGTGAAATATATGTTTTACCATTCCCTATAAAGGTACACGATTGATTAGACAAAGATTAAAATGTTATTAAGTACTCAAATTGTATCATTGAAATAATATTTTTTTATTATATATTGAACCCTATTAGACATATTATTCCTATGCACTTATTTCATCTATTATTCTATTGACTATGTTAATATTCATGTCTTATAATCTTATAATATTTATTTTATGACCAATGTGTATGATCAAAAAATGTTTTTATAATGTTCTCAATCCCTATGGTTCCTGACATGATTATGTGTCTCAATTATTTAACTTTACTATGTATATGAGCTCACACAATATTGTGTTTTGATTCTATAGGTTATTAATAATTTCCATAATTGGATTAAAAAATATGGATATATTTGGGAAAAAACATGTAAATATTTATCCTTGTTAGTTGATTGTGTTACACATTTCCAAAGAAAATAATCTATTACAGTCTAGATGAATTTACATTTCTATTAATTTGATTATTATTTTGAAATGATTTAATATAAATGTCTGTTAATCCTAGGTTTATTATGTTATTATCAAAGTTAAGGATTACCCATGCTTTGTAAAATAGGATGATAAAAACATAATGAGATCACTATAGGTATTTAAAAGGATATTTCATCGGTTTTTAGTAAGGATGAGTCTTAGGAATATTTACAGTGTTGTACATTGTCCAAGAATATTGGTAAATAATTAAGAAATTAGGTTCCTGGGAATATATCCTTATCATTATATTACATGTGTATATGTCTCTAGTATATACTTTCATAGATGTAACAAACACGAAAACGATGTCTTTAGCTAGACTCATTTGGGAAATGGTACATGAAAACGGGCATTTCATCCCACCTAGTTTAAAACTATTTGTGTATATTCTTTGTAAACTCAGATGCCTTTTATAATTTGTTATTAAGTATTTAAAAATTTTATGACTTTGTTAAACCAAGGATGAAACTAGGGATTCAAATATTAATGAATCATTTGTCTACATTTACACATCAAATATTTGATTATTCATGACTTAGATGTTCCCCACTACAATTAAAGTTTTTGAGACAATGACTTATGATTTTATTTAACAGACTGAACTACAAGGAACTAGGTTAACATTGGACATGATGTAAAAATTAGTGATAATAAGATGAAATAGTATGATTAATAGAGTAAATAATATTTTCATTATTCCTAACAAGTCATCCTAAAACATGAGTAACAAATCGTACCATAGCCAAATCTCTGTCTAAAAAATTAGAGGGATAGTGTTTTTTTATAAATCTTGTAGTAGAGACAATATAAGAATGAATATTATGTTTCATATATGTCATGAATCTGAGAATAATCACTCAATGGTATTCATCAATGTAATAAGAATATGTATAATTTGACATGAAGAAGGCCACATATTATGTAATTTAAGTGAAAAAGTGAAGAGATTACTAAATGAAATGAATGAGAACATTTTTCTCCCTAAGGTATTATCAATAGAATAATGTATTATTTGTGTAATGTACCATAATTTTTAATATTAATGTCCTAAGGGGAAATCCTATGCATTGAATCATCAAGGTTGTCTGAGTAATTTTTTTATATTGATGATTATGAGACTACGAATGACATATAAATAGAAATAGTTATTAAGAAATAAGATAATGGATCATTTTTAATGGTTTTAAGTGATATTTTTATGGGTTATATGAATTTAAATTTATTAATTATAACATATAAATAAAGTAATAAATGTTTTCTATTATTTATTGTCAAAAATATATTGAATGGTGACAATGAACTACAAAATGATTTTAATGATAAGGTTATATTTAGATCAAGGGAAGGAAACCCTTAATGATTTCATGATGTTGAGGTAATGTTTATTAGCATGTATAAATTTGTTATTGATATGGATAATGTATATTGGATATTATTTTTGACACCATAACTGATAATGGAGTTGTTGAAAATCTTGTTTATGTTAACATTGATTATGTTTGTACATTTTTTATTAAAATAATATATCTAATAATATATGTTCTATGAATGGAATGAATATGTGTATATGGTTTCAATATGGTTTTATGGTAATTCATTATATAAACATGTTTCAGGAGGATACAAGATAATGGTATTCACATTTTTGTAATTTTAAAACCAAGATATACTTTATGATGTATGGGGGATCATTGTTAAGATGGTTTTGAGAAATTTACTTAACATTATTTATTGTTTTGGATGTTCAATTTTTTGATGATTTATGTGGTTATAAATTTACGGAATGGTTTATAATATACTATCAATTCATATTTAGAGATTAAATTATTACCTGACTATATGAGGATTTTTTTCATATTGGATAACAAGTGAAAACCATCTTCTGGTGATATTAACTAAAGAAATATGTAATAAATTTTCATTGTATTTATGTATCTGAAGATCTATTTGTGACATGAGAAAGAAAAACACACCATCATTCAATGGAGTTAGATATGACGTTGGAATACGACCTAGAAACAATAAAATGATGGGATTTTCTATATTGAATCGAATGAAATCATGTAAATTTATCAACTTGTGAACAATTATCAATTTTAGGAAAATGGTATTAATATAATATCATATTATAACGAATTTTATGATGCCAATTAACCCTTAACAACTAATTTTGTAACATTTATATATAAATTTTTTTTTTTTGGATCACCCACATTATTGTGATCAATGATCTTAATCACTCTCTATACTTATATGTTATTTTATAACATGTCCAAATATTATCCTTCTACAACTATTATCCTATATGGAAACCTAGTTGTGTGTAACATTAGGTATCCATTATGTCTAAAAAATCTAGTTTCATACATATATTATTGTATCAATTTTTATGATGTGGTTTTATAAGAGTGTAATTCTTAGTAACATTAACATTGATGACCCAGATGAATTTTATATGTGAAATTCATTTTATGTTGGGTACATTGTAACATATAATGTTTTGGGAATTATTATTTTCCAAATAAATTAAAATTAATTGAATTATTGAATTAAAATATAAACCAATTTATCACTTATGTATATGAATCATTGATTTTAGATTTATATACAAAAAATATTGTGACCCTTTGATATCTTGTGTGCACTCAATTCATAGTTTAACTAATGTACAAAATACTGATAATATTATTATTAATATATTATGAAATTTATCATCATGTTTTTGGAGTTGAGGGAATAAAAATGATATAATAATATAATAATATATGATTTATCGGGGTTTATAAAATTAATTCTTTGGAAACCAATATATTATAAATGAATTTATGAAAAATATGAAAATACAAGAAAAAAAATTTCTTAATAATATTTTTTATATTTATACTTTTTATCTAAAAAACAATATTTTTATGTGTTATTTAAATTAAAATTATACATTATATATTAAATCAAATATTTTACATTCATATTTTGTGTTTCCTAAATAAGAAACAATAGTAAATCCAATTATACGGAGACAAAATTTTACATCTGAATGGAATGTTTAATGACATTTAAAGGAACACTTGTGTTAAAAATATACATTTAAAAATTTTATATATTTTATTTCATTTAATTTTTAAATGAAAATGTAATATAGAAATTATAGTATATCTAATTGTTTTTACTTTTTTGTGAAATTTGAATTTTTGATGAATATTAAAAAATACTGAATTTTAATAGAAAACGAGATTTACCTGTAAACTGTTAATATAGATAATTTTTTTAAACTATTTTTATGTCATAATTAGTTCAATTATATATCTATTAACCCAATTTAATTAATTATATAAATAACACATTTAAATTTTATAAAAAAACAATTTAAAATTTTAAACATTTCTACTTTGAAAATCCATTGCTTCATCTCGCATGTGAGACTAATTTTAAATTTATTTCAACCACTTATTTGATTTCAATATGAGTAAATGGATTCCAAATTTGGAATATAAATAATATATATTCTCTTATAAGGTAAACTTAATTTCTGACCAAAGCTATTAGTGAAAGAAGTTATATTTCATTACAGCGATTAAGTGAAAAATGAGTTTTCAATTAGACTGTTGTTTGTCATATATTTCTAAATAACCTAGAAATATAATAATAACCCAATTTTTTTAAATATTTATTAAATATCCATTATATTATATAAAATATTTTTTAATGGAGGTTCATGATGTATGGGAGACCTCCCAATATTATTTTTATTTTGGTTTTTACAAGAACATCACACCTCCTCCACTATAAAAGAGAACTCACCCACAGAACTTATTAACATATCTAAAGACCTTTTTATATAAAAATGACGATATAATTATATTATATAAATTCTTTCGATGAATCATGAACCCTACATTTTTTCAGATATCTATATGTGGATTTACATTGGTGGAAACCAAAATGGGTTACCCATAAGAGATGAAGTGCTCATCCTCAAGTATTTTTGTTTTGATTCTATATCCACCTTAAAAAATTATTATTATATAGTTATTAAATAATAACATAAATATATTATATATACTATGATGTTTTAATTTTATAGTTAATAATGATAAATTCACACTCTTCCATCAAATGGAATATTGGATAATCATTTGTCTGTATGACAGAATACCACCTCACAAACCAATGTGGTTTATTCTTCCATTCTCTCATAAATAAACTTATAATAATGATGAATTTATATTTTATATATGACATTTATTTCTGATTTTATTATTGTTTTTTATTTTTTTAATAACACATACCTTCATACATTCAATTTTATTAGAATATGATAATGTCTTCCATGTGTATGAATTACTATCCCCTTGTGAAGAAATGATATTCATTAATTCTTTAAATGGAATGTATAAAATATGGATTTATTAGAAATATTGTATATATAATAAATAATATTTATAACATAATGATAATATATATATATATATATCATTTATATTTATATCATTTGATGAGATAATAAAATGGAATCAGAGTTCATGTGTACATACGACCAACCGTCTCCATGAATAGTATATTGCATTTACTATTTCCATATTTTATATACTATTTTATAGAAATGTGATCTGAATATATATTATATTTATGTTATTATTATCTTTATGAATATGGTGATATATTTATTATTGTTAGAGGAGCTTGAATAAAAAAAATTTATAATAAAAACATGGAGGTTATTAACCAAAATGCAAATTTCACATGGAATTTTAAATGACCACGTTAAAATGGTCATATTAAAAAAAATTATGATATTATATATATATGAATATGTTTTTCTATATAATAATAATAGACATAAATTTATTCTATAGATGTTTTTAATTAGAATAATATATGTATAGACTTATAGTAAGTGGATTTCGGATGATCCATTAAGGGGCGTTGCATGAGAGTTCTCCACCGTAGTGTCCTAGGATTTTGTTTCTGAAGGTTTTCAATGCCTTCATCTCTCCCATTTCTGACTTCATTCAAGAAGGGATCATGTTTTGATAACAACTATTCAACCACCACCTAGTTTTGGTCATCGATGATGACCCCATGACCTTCCCGTACGGTAGTTTCTATTAATCCTCCCCGGTGATGCTGATTGTGACAACCTCCCTCCTGGATGCCACCACTACGAGGTTGTTACCATTGAGTGTTCCCTTCGACCCCTAGATCCTAGTACACTTATCCATCAGCATTGTCTATTGCTAACCATCCCTCTCAATGGTACGTCCCCTACGAGTCCCACATCGTTGTGCACCCTTTGTCCAACAAATCTTATGTTTGTACGATATCTACCATGGAAGTGATGTTGTGGGATCCATTACATGTTCGGTGTATCAGATCCATTTAGTTTCGTTCATGGTTGTGATTCATGATGTAGGTCCCCATTTTGCAGATCTATTCAGATATGGTGTGTTCATTCTCTTCTGCTCGATGCTGAGTCGGCTCTTCTGACGTGCAGGATCATCGCATAGGGTTTATGTGGGCAGCCACGGTGTGGGACACACGCTTGAATGTTGAAAAACACCAGCAGTTTAGCATGGTACTATTTTTATGCTACTACAGATGTCAAGGAGTTCTGCACCTGGATGGTTCTACATTTCATTGGTTCCCTCTGCTAATATGTCATGTTCCATCGCGCATGACCCCAATTTGGTTGGGTTTGACGGATTCCATGATTCTTTGGATTATGTAGGTGATCATGATGATCATTTATCTTTCTGATTGATATATTGATGGTTTTTCATGTTGAGGTGTTTAGTGGGTGTATTTGGTCATGGACATGGTTCTTTTCCCAACCCTCAAATGGATTTTTTGTCACGTTGTTTCCCACATTTCCTAAACTGATTTTTATTGTTATTGTTCAGTTTCACTTTTGGGAGGTTGTGGCTTTGGGTGTGGTTCCAAACATGGCCCTAGAATGATTCCCATTTGTTCAGTTCTCACTAATCAAAAAAGTTACTTATTTTAAAATCAAAAAGAAAAAAGATATTTCAGTTAGTCAAGATAAGTGGATTTCCTATCAAACATTTATTCTAGAAATACTTATGAAATATTCACCACTCGATTCTTTTATGTGGTTTATATGTTTTCCTATGACATGTTATATCTTCTATTAAATATATTTAACGATGTTTTATTTTTTTAATTATTTTTATTTATTTTATGGGGCTCTTGATGAATAATTAATTCACGTAATTAGAGATTTTCATTCACTACTTACTTTTGTGAGGAACTTTTTATATTCACTACAAATTTCAAATTTTGTGGTAATATAAATCATGTGAATGTGTTTTATGATTTTACATTAAATTTACTATTAATTAAATATCTATTTTATTTTCTCTCTTTCATTGTTATTATAGTTTAATAATTACCAATTAAGAAAGGGAATATTTTATTAATATTCCTTATATGATACAAATATCTGTTATGCATCCATATTCTATTAAGAATTTTGTATTCTTCCACATAGAAATGTTGAATAAATATTAAAATTATTTTCATTATATTTTATTCTTCATCTAATTTTATTCATTCATAATTATTTTTATTCAATGTTACCAAAGTGGTATGTTTTTAATACTATAATATCATTGTTTGTAACGATTATTTGTGAATATTCATTCAATGATTAAATATTATGATCCATATTTCAATAATTCTGAATAATTTTATTTTCCAATTGTTATTCATGCTATTATTATATTATTGATCCATTTTTTAACATTTTTTTACTTAATAGAATGATGAAAATATTTTTATGAAAAATTGACCGTACTTATCTTTTTCATGGTAAATACATTTTTTTAAACTATGTTTCTGAAAAACAATTATTAAAAATATTATTAAATGATATTATATTATCATATTTATGAAATTTGGTTTTTTAAAATTACATTTCTTTTAAAAAATGATTAAAATATTTTTCAAAGCATCCGTTTTATGTTTTCATGTTTATTTTCAATGGAATGTTTCTTCAAAATATTTTATGATTTAAAATGTATTTTTTAAAACAATATTTGATATTTTAAACAATAATTTAATTAAATTAATTTTCATTAAAACATATCTTGTTTTAAAAGTTTTATTCATATAAATTAATTTTGAAAATGAATGGTGTCTCATAAACAGATTTTCAAAAAATGATATTTTTCTTATTAGAATCTCTAATTGATCAATCAAATTTCATATTCATATATGATGAAACATATTGGTATAAGATATTATTTATAAGGAAAATTATCCAAGTAAACTAATATAATTATTTCTATTAATTTTTATAATTTACGATTAAATGTTCTTTTTAACATGTTTCTCTTCAATGGGTTATACTTTTAGAAAACACTGTAGAAAAAACATCTTTTAATGGGTTAATCAATCTTGAATTGATTAAGAAACACGTCTCTTTTAACACATGTTATTATATGAATACATTTTTACAAAAAACATTTCATTTTATTGTTTATGATATGATATTTATAAAACCCTTCAATTTTTAGAGACCTGATATGGTGAGTGTTTTTATTCTTATATGGTACATATATGTATTATATCATTATGTGATGGGTGGGTACTATATGTACCTCCAATTAATAGGGTAATGATATATGTTCTATTATTATAAAGGGTACATGGGAGGCTAGCATACACTAGAAACAATAGGGCATATGCTATGGTATCACGGAGCCACAAAAAGTGATTTCATTGGAGGGTATCCAAATCATGAAATAAGAGGGTGCAGAAAAATGAATCTCAATCCCTAAATAATAGGGTACATGGGAGGGAATCCAAATCCCATTACAAGAGATTACATGAGTGTTCATCGCAAACCTAGAACAAGAGTGTACATGGTTGTTCATCTGACGCCCAACATGGGTATATAGTTGTTATTCCCAAGCCTCATATGTTATGAAGGTCTTAGGTGGTATCCTTGAAATAATATTTTCATTGACTATGAGTATACCATAATTAAAAATATTATTTCTATTCTATTTTCTTATTTATTATTTTCGTGATTAGGATATGATTCATATCTTATTATCTACCAATCATTGTTCCATGAATCATATGTATGATCATTTATATGATTTGTATGATATTAAGATGTTGCGATCTTATTCTTATAAATTTATGTTCTTGTTACCCATATGTATCTCTTTTATTTAATTGTATTGATCATCTAAACTCACAATTTCTTATATTGACTTTCCCTATGTTATGTATAATGGTTTTATGTAGGAGAAATAAATTTTTTATGATCATTGCCGTAAACATTTAGGATCTTTCTCCTTGTAATAAGATTATCTTCCATGTTTACAATGACACTAAACTAATATGTTCCCCTTGAATGTAATTTTGTAATGTGATGAATATTATTCTAAAATAGTGTAATATACTTTCATGTTACCCCTATTTCATTATAGAAATATTTCATAAAATTTTTGGTGTATTTAAATTGTTATGGTTTTGATGGATGACCTGACATCCAAACTCAAGGGCCAAAACCCAGTGCCCAGGTCTAGTCAGTTATATGACCTCAACTGCACCTCTTCATATGCTAGAGGTTGGAAACATACAGTGAGGGTCTAATTTCAATAGTGAGTATATTATACCCTCTATATCAAATTATATGAATATTAGAAATATATAAGAATAACAAACATATATAACATAACCTAGAAAATTACTCTATCAAAAGAGAACCAAAACTAGAAATACAATATCAGAACTGAACAATAGACATGCCACACTAATTTATGTTCCTAAATTAAATGTGAAAAAAGAAACATTAAATAAACATTAAACTCCCAATAAGAGATATGAACAATGTCTAGATCCATCATTTGTCCTCTGTCATAATTCAACTATATAACAATCGGCATTTTTTCTTATATTGTCTAGAAAACATGATGTTTATATGGGTACCAATCATGTATCCTAGGTATTGTGTGAGTACAACTCCATATGATACATCAAACAAAATTAAAATCAATATCTTGTGTATATCATCACATTCAGTTTTATAATGAATAAAATATAATCAATAAAGCAAATAGATAACATTTATTTAATTACACATTAGTTAACCACATATTCCCACGGGTTCCCTAGGACACCTATACCTCAATTCCATCTTTGGCACATGCCATAGTCTGACCTATAATAAAGTAAAATCATTTAAATATATTCCATTGTTACCATTCATCGTCTAATTTCTAATCATTTCCAATTAGAACCATATTCCAATGCTAACTCATGGGCATAGAATGTCTTGTCTAAAAACCATTGGGTATTTGGAGCCTCATTCATTTTCTCACACATTAATGTCACATTAGCATTTGGTGGCTCGATCCTTATCCAATACTCACCATATAATGTAGTTATTTGGAGCATCAATCCCTATAACACAAACATTTAAAACATATGGGTATTTGGACCCTAAGACCATGTCCCACACACATTTAACACATATGGGAATTTAGAGAGTCATTCCCTAAAAGACACTCATCTAATACATATGGGAATTTCAAGCCTCAGTACATATCTCTCACACTTTCCAAACCTATATAATAAAAACATAATTTCACATATGTCATAATGTTACATTTATTAATTCATCAATTAATTAATCAAATTCATCAATTGAAAAATAACATTAATCAATTATCTAATTCAATAATTAATTACTCACATAAATTCCATTTATTAATTTAATAATTAATTAATCATTAAAATAGCATCAATTAAACCACCAATAAATTGGTTATATCAATTCCATTAATTAGTTCTCGAATTAATTAATCACTTTAATCCCTTTAATTCATTCAAAATTTAAACAATTATGTTCATTCCATTAATTAATAATACAATTAAAAAATCAAATCAATCTATTTCACAATAACACAAATATTACATAATTATTTCAATAGTGAATTAATCAATACCCCCAATCCCAAAATCCCCCACATTAACAATTCATTAATTAAATAGTCTATGAAATTAATTTTTTCAAATTTTACAACTCAATAGATAATCATCCAAAATCAATTCATTTATTCAGTACATTTAATCAAAAACAATAAATTATGATTTGATTAATATACCACCTAAGACAAAACTTATAATGAACAATCTCCAAAAAAACCCAATTGATGTAATACGGTATAATCAACAATAAAATAAGATTTCTCGACCTAAACCATGGATCATGATCAACTCCAAACCATAAACTAACCCAGGCTCCACCACACCATTGAAAGAAGGAGGAAAACAAGTGATCTAATGGAAAATGATCTTACAAGGTATTCATAACCAATACAAAATGGTTAGAGATGAAGATATCATGGAAAATCCATTAAGCGTCTCGCTACGGTCAGAGAAGGATATATGAATAAATGAAAATAAACCAAAATGAACTATGAAATAGTTTTTAATATTATTATTCAAGAATTAAATGTTGTTAAATTAAATTACACATTATGGATCTTTTGAAATATATTATTCTAAAAAACCTATCACCTATAGTGTTTTTATCTAGATTAATCTATTAATGTATTTGTAATATAACTACACTGCATGAAATCATACAATCTCCCCACCATTAGATAGCTCATCCTCGAAAAGTACTGCCAATAATTTCTTTAAGTTCTAGGTAAAAAGAACACTCCACTGAAACTGGATTTCTACATCTCTTTCTAATGTACCTCCTTGAACATTCTTGTGTTTACAAAACACTAAAAATATCATCACAATCATTACATGAAGTAATATTTCAATGCGATCCAATAGATGTAAATTAATACCCATAAAAGAAAAATCGATATCAATCTCAAAATCTCCCACATCGATCACATAAGAAGGGTCAGGGTGATTATAATGAAGTTGTGACACATGCAAAACATAATTCATATCATTTTATCTCAATGTAATATCCATTATGTACACCAACGACCTGATTATCTTGATAAAATCAAATGGGCCAATGAACCTGGTTCCCATGTTTCCATGATTCTATATCCTACTGTGTCCCAATTTATGTGACATGAAAAGGAATAAATTATCACCCACTATAAACACTTAGGTTCATTGATGTATATCTACATGTTACTTCTATCTACTTTGATATGTATCAATATGATTCCAAATAACCAGAACCATCTCTGATTCGTCTTCCATGGGACTTGGTCCAAACATCTCTAACTCAGTTATATCCATCCATCCAAGAGGCGATCTTCATTTCCTATCATATTGTGCCCGATGGGGTGACAACTATATCATATCTTGATAATTGTTGTTATATTAGAATTCTTGTAAATCTAGGTTCCTCTCCAAAGACCCACCAATGTCAAGAAGAAATGAGTTCCACATAACCCCAAGCATATATATAGTATTTTTAGACTACACATATTTATGTTGGTGGAATAACATACATAGTAAACCCATTGTACCATGATCCTTCTATAATTCCTACAAAAAATGTGATGTAAAATGTGAGTCATGGTCTGAAACAATAGTATGCCATACCCCATCCAGATATAATATATCCAAATGTACAAATATCCCAACTACACCAATAATAAAGTCTCTAATATATTTAAAAAATTCACTATCATTGTCAAATGATACAAAATCAACCAAATAGCATCATAATTTCATGAATTACATAGGAGGACCACTAAAAATCCATATTAAATTCATCCCAATGTTATTTCAAAATGGGATATGATTTTATAAAACTACCAATTGAATGTTTCTCTTCCTTCACTAGTTGAAAGGTGTAACATCTAGTCATGAACTATGCAATAGCATTATTCATTCCCGGTCATACAATCGGTCATTTTAGGACATGGAACATTTATTTCATACATGGGTTCACCTTACACTTCGAGGCATGAAATTCATGCATCAACTACTTCTGCATACTCATAGAAACAACAAACTAACACTTAACATTGATTTTATCATCTTTATCTATGATCTAATAAGAATGCGACCCCCCACCATTAAGGATTTTTAGCAAGGATAAACATTCTGGATCCTCATACCACCTATCTCTTACTCACTTCATGATTATAGACTCTACAAAAATCGATAATTGATTCATCTCTTCATGTCTCTCCTATACCACAACATGTATCTAATAGAGCATGATCATTATCTTACACTCATCATTATATGCATAGTGTGGGAGCAGGATCCTTGAGGTAAAATCACCAAGAGCAGAAGTGGATGACTAGTTTCCACTATGAGGTAGTGTCCCTTTTCGTTCCCTGTTCATTTAAGAAAGCATTAAATGTTAAATTATTGGTTGTCAAACCCTTATCTTGATCTTTGTGTGCCTATGTTTTCCTAATTAGAGTGTCAGCAACAATATATCCCTTTCATGGAATATATTATACATCAAAATAATATAACTTCACATACTCAACCCAACTCCATTATCTGAGATTTATATATTATTGGGAATAGATATACCTCAAGATATTGCGATCCATATACAAAGAAATCATTCCCCCCAAATGATAATCCCGCTAACAATTCGAATCATAAACTACTACATCTAACTCGGTGTCATGTGTAGAATAGTTCCATTCATGTGGCCTCAATTTTTGAGACCCATTCTACCAAATTGATCTCCCTACATTGACAATGTTCAATGTATGATCCCATAAATTTCACAAAATACTTTATACTAATCACCTTACATAGGTTGGATCAAGTGTGTTGTAGATTTAAAATGATTCGCCATGTAAAGACCCGTAAAATTCAAGGGAAATTTTTTCTTAATTTTCTTTAGAATTTTACAAGAATGCGGTTTCAGACGGCACCTGATTCCGAGGCCCGGAGTGCCCGGAATTAATTTCCGAAGTTTGGCTCGGGTACGTTCAGTGAACGAACGAGCGGGAATTCCTAACTTTTGATCCGGTGCTCGGAATTGAAATCCGAGGGCACCGATGAACTCGCAGCGCCGATATTCGCTTAAAGAGTCCTTTTCGGGAGTTGCGTTTGTTGCGGGTTGAGAGTTTCGTTTTGGGGTTTTTAGTTTGAGTTAAATAAAATTGTGTAGAACAATTTTATTTTTAACTTGTTAAAACCTATCTAAGGTGGTTGGGAGTGGGACCCACACCCACTTAACCTCCCTTGGGAGGATTAAGTGTGGTGGGGCCCACACGAACCCCCACCTTTTCAACTCCCCACTCTCCCTCTTAATGGCTTGATAACTTAACTTCTTTTTAATTATACAACTCTTGTATATTAAATAAGTGAGTTAATTTTGGGGTTAGCCATTTTGAATTTCAAACTTTTGAATTTCTTCTAATGTGTTTTGTAATAATAAAATAAGAAGTGGTCTTATTTTATTTTGGGTTGTTTGGTTTGTCTCCTTGAGAGCTTTTGGAGAGCCTCCTCTTCTTCTTCAAACTCAACGAAGAACGCGAAGAACGTCGTTCTTCAATGAAGAACTTCTCCGCCGAAGAACACGATCCATCCGCGACGCCGTATCCGCGACGCGACGTACTTCTTCCGCGTCATCCCTTCCGCGACGGTTTTCCGCGACGAACGCCTTCGACAACGACTCTTTCTCCGACGTCAAAGGAATCGACACCGATATTCCACGACTCCGTCACGTGCGACTATCGAGAACGCCGCAACTCCTTTCCTCGTTCACCGTGACAACGAAGGAGACGCCATCTCTTCTTCGGACAACCTTCGTCGGCAAACGAAGATCCGCCAACGTCGTGTCTCTTCGGGTATAGCACTTCGTCAACGGATTTGACGAACGACGACCGCGACACCCGACCTCCGCGACGCCATCTTCCGCGGAGCGTAGCAGAACCTTTGAATCCTAAACCCGAGGTAGGGGTTGTCGAATTTCTTTTGGTTTCCTCTTTTTATTCTTGATCGTGCTTTTAGCAAAATTAACGTGTGACGTGATTTTTCTTTAGTTGCGTTATTATTATTAACGCGAGGGGGGGGGGGGCCGGACCGCACGAACACGGCCGAACCCCCCCCCCCTCCAACGTTCTTGTTTAATTCTTTCGATGGAAGCAAAGTGGCGTGGTGCCGTCGCACCACGCGGTTTACCGTGCGTTTAATTTACGCAACGTCGTCGCGCTACGCCGAGGAGAGTCTTCAAGAACGCGACGCCGACACGCCGAGTTGGAAGGATTCAAGCACGGCAAAGGGGCGCGGTGCCGTCGCACCGCGTCGGACGACGAACGCCGCGGCCGGTTCCGGGCCGCGGCGGGACGAAGAGACCGCGGCCGGTTCCGGGCCGCGGCGGAAGATAAGACCGGCGGCCGGGCCGCCGGCGTCGGAAGCCGAAGAGGGGACCGGATTTTTCCGGTCCCGTTGGAGAAAACCGGCCGGCCAGCTGGCCGGCCGGAAGTCTTTAAAACCGGGGAAATAAATTCCCCGGCTGTGTTATTAAAACCCCCTCTTTAAGAGAGGGGGTGGTTCTTGAGGGAAGGGGGCATCCTGCCCCCTTGGTTCGGCGCCAGCAGGCCCCCCCACGTGAGGGGGGGGCCGTTTTAAAGGAGCTGGCGCGGCACAAAGGCCGCGCCGTTTTTTTGTGAAGGAACCGCGGGGCTGAGCCCCGCGTGCTGCCAGCCCGTGCGGCGCCCCCCGCCGCCGGCGCGGCCCGCTGCCGCCGCCGGCGCGGCCCGCCGCCGCCGCCGGCCACCGCGCCGCCCAGGGGGGGTCGGGCCGGGTCGGCCCGGACCCGGACCCCCCGTTTCGAACCTGATTTGGTTTTTGGCTCATAACTTGAGCCTCGGACCTCCGAATGACGAACCGTCTGCGACAACGTGATCCTTGGATCGAGACGGTCGTTTCGATATATCGCACTCAAGGTTTCGGGTTACTTTGAGTTCGGCCGGGTTGGTTCGTTCACGAAACCAACCGGGCCTTCGGAGCGGAAACGCTCATATCTTGAGCCACGAACGTCCGATTGACGCGCCGTCAGTCGCGTTGTGTTCCTCTTAGTGAATCGGATCTTTTGGCATACTCCGCCCGAGGTTCGGACGCAGGTGGAGTACGGTCGGGTTGGTTTTTCCTTAAAAACCAACCAGGCTCCCGAGACGAAAATGCCAATAACTCACAGACCGGGCGTCCGATTGACGCGCCGTCTGTTTCGTTGACTTCCTCTTGACGATACGAAACTTTTGGCACCCTCCGCCCGAGTTTTGGATGCAGTTGGATAGTGGCCGGGTTGGATCGCACCGAAATCCAACCGGGCCCCTGGAACGGGAAAAACTGTTATCTTTCAGACAGGACGTCCGTCTGACGAACCGTCAGCGGCGTTGATGATCACGATGAGAAACGGTCCCTATGAGTATACCCTATGAGAGTTCGGGGTACAGTTGAGATACGGCCGGGTTTGGTTCGCTCACGAAACCAACCGGGCCCCTGGGACGAAAATGCTAATAACTCACAGACCGGGCGTCCGATCGACGCGCCGTCTGTTGCGTTGAGACCCCTGTGACGAGACGGACTTTTGAGACACTTCCTCGTGGGACCTTGTGATACTTGGAGTATCGACCAGTAGCTCGTGGAGCGGACCCTCCCGAAGACGAGCGTGCAGAGTACGGAGACCGTGTAACTAGCTGAGACCTGACGACTGCTTGACCGACTCGACTTGGAGTGAGTCGACTAGCCCAGTGGACGGAGCACTACTTTCTGAGGTGCAGACCCATGGCGGACGGAGTACGTGTGTGACAGTGCAGACCCGCGGTACTCGTCCGGAGAGTACCTCAGCAGGCTATCTGGGTAGCGCCCGGTATTTGGCGACAGACCCTCAGCGGACGGAGCGCCAGGTAGTTGGCCGCAAACCCGCAGTACTCGACAGGAGGAGTACCTCAGCAGTCTTAGGTTAGTGAGCAGTACCTCGGAGTCGTGACAGGACTACTGCACACTTCAGAGACGGGGCTCTTCAGCAGTTACGGTTTCGATAATGAAAATCCTGGTTTGAGCTGAGACTTTTGACCTTGTGTTTACTTCATGATTGAGATGGGTCACTTGCTAACTTTGGTATATGTATGGGCATATACCCGGGTAGTGGTTATCCGTCGATTTCACAATCCTTGTGTTTCCTCATGATTGAGATGGGTTACATGATAACTTAGGTATATGTATGGGCATATACCTAAGTAGGGTTTATCTGTTGAGATCTTCTTGTGTTTATCCTTGTTGGTTTTAGTGAGACCTTGAGGGTCTCGGGGTCCCTACTGAGTATCGTTATACTCACCCCTGCACGGGCTATGCCCGCACCTCGTTGTGTTGGTTGCAGACGACGGCCAGTACTGGCAGAGGCCGAGTGTTCGAGGACTGGACGGTACCTGGAGGTGGACTATACGACGAGGCGGTACCCAGAGGCAGACCACTGGGCGGGTCATACTTGGAGCAGACGGCGGGACCCGAGGAGCAGAAGAGCTATCTGTACCCACCCTTCAGGTGGGATTTCCAGTGGACATCTCAGCGTAGCAGCTTTACTTTTCAGTCGCTGTTTTCCCTTTCGAGTTGTACTTTACAGTTGGGCTTGTATTTCCGGCCCCTTTTACTTTTCAGCTCTTCTTTTTGTACTTAGTGTTTTACTTCCGCTTGTACTCTGTGGTGCTTGTTTTCTTTATAAAGGCAATGCCTTCCCAGTTATCGGGATTTTACGCCTTTGGTGCTAGTCGCCAACCCCTGGCCTATGGAAGGCGGGCTTGGGGTAGTCATGGCACGGGCCCCGAGGACGGGTCGTGACAAATTGGTATCAGAGGAGTTCGGTTCTACCGCAGAACTTATAACTCTGATGTTTCTTTCTGTGAAGCAATAGTGTTGAGAGTACCGAGTGTGGTTTTCAGTTCAGGGAGTCCAGTGTTGGTGCGGGCGGCCGACGTATCCATACACCAGGACCCTGACAACTGATTTCCGACTTTGTGCACGAAAACACTGATTGCGTGTGTGTTTTCAAAGGTTTTTTCCCCTTAAAACAGCTCAAACCAGGTCAGCTCACCAGGTATAATCGTTTGATCGTGTTACGTTGTTTCTTTCAGGATGTCTTTTCTCAGACGACCAGCTAGAGCCCGGAGGGATGAGCGTGCTGACAGTCTGTCGAGCGACGAGGCTTCGGTACAGGGCCCTCATGCAGTTGGGCCACCGATGCCACCAGCCCCAGCAGTAGGCGATGCACGACGCTTGAGCGCGCTGCACGAGTTCCAGCGCCAGAGGCCACCCAGGTTCCGGGGAGAGACGGACCCGCAGGCGGCTGAGGTTTGGCTGGAGGCTGTGGTGAGAGTCTTCAGGCTAGTGGGGACGCCGGCAGACTTCATGGTGATCTTTGCTACCAGCCTCTTTCAGGCAGCAGCAGGTAGGTGGTGGAGCCACTTGTTTCAGTTTTGCGATGAGTTGAACTTCGCATGGGAAGACTTCGAGACCTTCTTCAGGGTGGAGTTTGTGCCAGTATCTCTACACCCCGAGCGTGTACAGGAGATTATGCCTTTGACGCGTGTTTTTCGATCAGAAGCCGAGTCATCTGTGGGCAGTAGACAGATGATGCAGAGGTCCAGGAGGACCAGACGAGCAGTTGGGCGATCTCGGGTTTTAGGACCGGTGGTGCGGGGCACCCGGAGTGGGAACAGAGCTAGCCGTGCAAGGAGCAGGTTGTGTTACTCATGCCGCGGAAAGGGTCACCTGGCACGTGACTGTCCGACTCCTCGATCCGCAGGCTTGGAGGGAGCCACCGAGGTTGAGGCAGCGACAAATGCTGGAGCTCTGGGAGCAGGTGGACAGGGGAGGAACTAGTGGATACGTCTCTTGTACTTCTAGTTCCATGTTGATGTTGCTTTTGTGTAGCGTCTTGTATTATGAGCTGCAATAATAAAAAGACGCATCCTTTGTGATGTTTTCTTTCCTGTCCTCTTTTGTTATGTTACTAAGAGGTTCCAGTTGACTGTTGACTTGACCCTCACTTGTGAGACATCTACTGGAGGAGACCCAGTTACCACACACTGATGCCGACAGTGTGACTCAACCCTTGGAGGCGAGAGTAACGGTTGGATCTCTTAGTAGTAGCGTCGAGGCCTTACGACGTCATCCTTGGTATGGATTAGTATCATCCATGTTAGGATTGACTGTTTTAGGCAAAGAATGTGGTTCATCCAGGGGATGAGACCAGGTTTCTCTTTTCGGCAAAGAAGAAATCTTGCAGCTCTTGTGGGACCAGAGATGGTCCGGGCCACGTCAGAGGAGGTCCATGTCATCCAGGAGCGGGCCCTACATGGGCGATCGATTCCTCTTGTGCGCAACAGATTGCGGCACGGGAATCTCCAGGAGAGCACTTGGGAGCGGGAGGCTCAGATGCGTGCTCAGTATCCTCTTTTGTTTCCCTAGTTTTTGATGTAGCTTTACGGGGACGTAAAGCCCTGAGGTGGGAGTAATGTAAAGACCCGTAAAATTCAAGGGAAATTTTTTCTTAATTTTCTTTAGAATTTTACAAGAATGCGGTTTCAGACGGCACCTGATTCCGAGGCCCGGAGTGCCCGGAATTAATTTCCGAAGTTTGGCTCGGGTACGTTCAGTGAACGAACGAGCGGGAATTCCTAACTTTTGATCCGGTGCTCGGAATTGAAATCCGAGGGCACCGATGAACTCGCAGCGCCGATATTCGCTTAAAGAGTCCTTTGCGGGAGTTGCGTTTGTTGCGGGTTGAGAGTTTCGTTTTGGGGTTTTTAGTTTGAGTTAAATAAAATTGTGTAGAACAATTTTATTTTTAACTTGTTAAAACCTATCTAAGGTGGTTGGGAGTGGGACCCACACCCACTTAACCTCCCTTGGGAGGATTAAGTGTGGTGGGGCCCACACGAACCCCCACCTTTTCAACTCCCCACTCTCCCTCTTAATGGCTTGATAACTTAACTTCTTTTTAATTATACAACTCTTGTATATTAAATAAGTGAGTTAATTTTGGGGTTAGCCATTTTGAATTTCAAACTTTTGAATTTCTTCTAATGTGTTTTGTAATAATAAAATAAGAAGTGGTCTTATTTTATTTTGGGTTGTTTGGTTTGTCTCCTTGAGAGCTTTTGGAGAGCCTCCTCTTCTTCTTCAAACTCAACGAAGAACGCGAAGAACGTCGTTCTTCAACGAAGAACTTCTCCGCCGAAGAACACGATCCATCCGCGACGCCGTATCCGCGACGCGACGTACTTCTTCCGCGTCATCCCTTCCGCGACGGTTTTCCGCGACGAACGCCTTCGACAACGACTCTTTCTTCGACGTCAAAGGAATCGACACCGATATTCCACGACTCCGTCACGTGCGACTATCGAGAACGCCGCAACTCCTTTCCTCGTTCACCGTGACAACGAAGGAGACGCCATCTCTTCTTCGGACAACCTTCGTCGGCAAACGAAGATCCGCCAACGTCGTGTCTCTTCGGGTATAGCACTTCGTCAACGGATTTGACGAACGACGACCGCGACACCCGACCTCCGCGACGTCGTCTTCCGCGGAGCGTAGCAGAACCTTTGAATCCTAAACCCGAGGTAGGGGTTGTCGAATTTCTTTTGGTTTCCTCTTTTTATTCTTGATCGTGCTTTTAGCAAAATTAACGTGTGACGTGATTTTTCTTTAGTTGCGTTATTATTATTAACGCGAGGGGGGGGGGGGGGGGGGCGGACCGCACGAACACGGCCGAACCCCCCCCTCCAACGTTCTTGTTTAATTCTTTCGATGGATGCAAAGTGGCGTGGTGCCGTCGCACCACGCGGTTTACCGTGCGTTTAATTTACGCAACGCCGTCGCGCTACGCCGAGGAGAGTCTTCAAGAACGCGACGCCGACGCGCCGCGTTGGATGGATTCAAGCACGGCAAAGGGGCGCGGTGCCGTCGCACCGCGCCAGACGACGAACGCCGCGGCCGGTTCCGGGCCGCGGCGGGACGAAGAGACCGCGGCCGGTTCCGGGCCGCGGCGGAAGATAAGACCGGCGGCCGGGCCGCCGGCGTCGGAAGCCGAAGAGGGGACCGGATTTTTCCGGTCCCGTTGGAGAAAACCGGCCGGCCAGCTGGCCGGCCGGAAGTCTTTAAAACCGGGGAAATAAATTCCCCGGCTGTGTTATTAAAACCCCCTCTTTAAGAGAGGGGGTGGTTCATGAGGGAAGGGGGCATCCTGCCCCATTGGTTCGGCGCCAGCAGGCCCCCCCACGTGAGGGGGGGGGGCGGTTTTAAAGGAGCTGGCGCGGCACAAAGGCCGCGCCGTTTTTTTGTGAAGGAACCGCGGGGCTGAGCCCCGCGTGCTGCCAGCCCGTGCGGCGCACCCCGCCGCCAGCGCGGCCCGCTGCCGCCGCCAGCGCGGCCCGCCGCCGCCGCCAGCGCGGCCCGCCGCCGCCGCCCGCCGCCGCCGCGCGCCGCCGCCGGCCACCGCGCCGCCCAGGGGGGGTCGGGCCGGGTCGGCCCGGACCCGGACCCCCCCGTTTCGAACCTGATTTGGTTTTTGGCTCATAACTTGAGCCTCGGACCTCCGAATGACGAACCGTCTGCGACAACGCGATCCTTGGATCGAGACGGTCGTTTCGATATATCGCACTCAAGGTTTCGGGTTACTTTGAATTCGGCCGGGTTGGTTCGTTCACGAAACCAACCGGGCCTTCGGAGCGGAAACGCTCATATCTTGAGCCACGAACGTCCGATTGACGCGCCGTCAGTCGCGTTGTGTTCCTCTTAGTGAATCGGATCTTTTGGCATACTCCGCCCGAGGTTCGGACGCAGGTGGAGTACGGTCGGGTTGGTTTTTCCTTAAAAACCAACCGGGCTCCGGAGACGAAAATGCCAATAACTCACAGACCGGGCGTCCGATTGACGCGCCGTCTGTTTCGTTGACTTCCTCTTGACGATACGAAACTTTTGGCACCCTCAGCCCGAGTTTTGGATGCAGTTGGATAGTGGCCGGGTTGGATCGCACCGAAATCCAACCGGGCCCCTGGAACGGGAAAAGCTGTTATCTTTCAGACAGGACGTCCGTCTGACGAACCGTCAGCGGCGTTGATGATCACGATGAGAAACGGTCCCTATGAGTATACCCTATGAGAGTTCGGGGTACAGTTGAGATACGGCCGGGTTTGGTTCGCTCACGAAACCAACCGGGCCCCTGGGACGAAAAGGCTAATAACTCACAGACCGGGCGTCCGATCGACGCGCCGTCTGTTGCGTTGAGACCCCTGTGACGAGACGGACTTTTGAGACACTTCCTCGTGGGACCTTGTGATACTCGGAGTATCGACCAGTAGCTCGTGGAGCGGACCCTCCCGAAGACGAGCGTGCAGAGTACAGAGACCGTGTAACTAGCTGAGACCTGACGACTGCTTGACCGACTCGACTTGGAGTGAGTCGACTAGCCCAGTGGACGGAGCACTACTTTATGAGGTGCAGACCCATGGCGGACGGAGTACGTGTGTGACAGTGCAGACCCGCGGTACTCGTCCGGAGAGTACCTCAGCAGGCTATCTGGGTAGCGCCCGTTATTTGGCGACAGACCCTCAGCGGACGGAGCGCCAGGTAGTTGGCCGCAAACCCGCAGTACTCGACAGGAGGAGTACCTCAGCAGTCTTAGGTTAGTGAGCAGTACCTCGGAGTCGTGACAGGACTACTGCACACTTCAGAGACGGGGCTCTTCAGCAGTTACGGTTTCGATAATGAAAATCCTGGTTTGAGCTGAGACTTTTGACCTTGTGTTTACTTCATGATTGAGATGGGTCACTTGCTAACTTTGGTATATGTATGGGCATATACCCGGGTAGTGGTTATCCGTCGATTTCACAATCCTTGTGTTTCCTCATGATTGAGATGGGTTACTTGATAACTTAGGTATATGTATGGGCATATACCTAAGTAGGGTTTATCTGTTGAGATCTTCCTGTGTTTATCCTTGTTGGTTTTAGTGAGACCTTGAGGGTCTCGGGGTCCCTACTGAGTGTCGTTATACTCACCCCTGCACGGGCTATGCCCGCACCTCGTTGTGTTGGTTGCAGACGACGGCCAGTACTGGCAGAGGCCGAGTGTTCGAGGACTGGACGGTACCTGGAGGTGGACTATACGACGAGGCGGTACCCAGAGGCAGACCACTGGGCGGGTCATACTTGGAGCAGACGGCGGGACCCGAGGAGCAGAAGAGCTATCTGTACCCACCCTTCAGGTGGGATTTCCAGTGGACATCTCAGCGTAGCAGCTTTACTTTTCAGTCGCTGTTTTCCCTTTCGAGTTGTACTTTACAGTTGGGCTTGTATTTCCGGCCCCTTTTACTTTTCAGCTCTTCTTTTTGTACTTAGTGTTTTACTTCCGCTTGTACTCTGTGGTGCTTGTTTTCTTTATAAAGGCAATGCCTTCCCAGTTATCGGGATTTTACGCCTTTGGTGCTAGTCGCCAACCCCTGGCCTATGGAAGGCGGGCTTGGGGTAGTCACGGCACGGGCCCCGAGGAGGGGTCGTGACACGCCAGATCTTGGAAGTATTTATCACATGATTTTGTCCATTAAAACATTATCTAATTCTTGGTCAAGCATGATGGTGGTGCATCTAATCAAGAAAAGTCTTATACAAACATATAATAATATCCTACTAACCCAAAAAAATCTTGGGATGTCCAAAACATTCTTGGGATGTTCCCAGGAAACAAATGCATAAACCTTCTCTGGGCCCACTGACAAACCATCTTCTTATATGATGTGACGCAAGATGTATAACTGATCAATCCAAAACTAATTCTTAAATAGATTGGAGTATATATGATTCTATCCTGTTGTACTCAGGAAAATGTTAGTGTGATGGGAATTGTCATCCATAGTCTTGGAGTACATTAAGATGTAATCAACAAACAAAACCACAAAATGATCTAGGTAATGATGGAATATTATATTACATAATTCATAAAAACTACTACTGCATTCATCAAACCAATCTACATTATGTAGATCTCATAAAATCTATAAATACTTTTAAAATAAGTCATACATGTATTAGAAGGTCAAACTCTCAATCGGTGATACCCATGTATGATTTCAATCTTTGGGAATTCAGAATCTCCCTTTAACTTTTAAAAAAGATAAACAATACGATGAAGTGGATATTGGTTCTAATTTTCATCTGGTTAAACACATGGTAATCAACACATAACCATAGAGTATCATTATCTTTCTCATAAATTAAAACTATAGAATGCCAATGTGATGTAGTCGAACAAATAAAAACCTTATCTTCAAACTCATCTTATTGATTCTTAGTCCATTGAATCTCTATCAGTTATACTATTTAAGGTGTAATAGATACTGGATCATCACTTAATGTGAGATGAATATTAAATTTCAAACCTCTCTCAGGTGGAAGACATGATAATTATTCAATAATCACATTTTTAAACTGGTCCACTATAGGTGGAAACACATTAGACATTACTCATCTATCAGCTTGAAAAAGACTAAAAATCTTGGGAGTGATGTCCCCAAATTTCTGATGAAGTTTCCCTATATGACCCACCTAGATGTCCCAGTCTCCCTAGTGAAAGTAATTATCACCCATAGGAGACGTAAAATTCACACTCTTATTGTAGCAATCAATGTGGTCTCAGTATGAAACTAGCCAGTCCATTCCCAAAATTCTATCGTAGTCGGACCTATCAGGAATAAAATATGCAACAAAAAAAATTCTCCCCACCATGAGATAACACCATTTTCACAAGAAGATGTATCTTGACAATACACCCAATTTTGTATCTATTGTGAACACCCTAATCCAAAACTCAACTACCATGCTAAAACAATTTAACATGTTGTGTAGAAATAAAGGAATTATAAGACCCTCTATTAAATAGGGTAGTAGCTGATTGAGATGATACAAGAAAATTACCCCTCACTATCACTTCTCTTCCCTCTCTATTCACAAGTGTAGGATTAATGGAATGTACATAACATATCTTTATACACTATATAACACTCTATGTCCCCTGTGATGCACCACTATTCTAATAGTGTCCCTGATTAGAAAATGAATGGTGTCTACTACCTCTACCATAGTTCCCAGTAGAACATCATCTTCTAGAATAAAATGATGTATAATATCCCCTTCCTGCACTCGTGTTCTATCTATATCCTCTGTTACTACCCGTCTATCATAGATTTCTATAATACCTACGTATATTTCCCATCCTACTATAGATTTGACACTCCAATAGTTGTTAGGTAAATGTTTATAAATGAGGATCAGCCTATTGTACAGGTGGAAATGAACTAAGGTAAGATCCTGAGTAAATAATCCTTTCCATTGAAATATATTCATATTATCCCAATGTTTTATATCCATGTAGAAGTGGTTCCTACCATTAGATGATATTCCTCCTGATCTTCCATCATCAATGATATGTCCTCCACTGAGAGCCTCCTTCAAGTTCCCCTATCTCTGAGATCCTAATCCACCACATCATTAAACATCATTAACTAAAAGTGGATAAAATATTAGTTAATCTCATCTTTAAGGTCGTCCAAAATAACACCTTGTTGTAGTTGTCTTGTCATCTTCCAGCACTAGACAAACACATTGTAGGTAGCTAAAGAGACCATTACAGTCGACCAAGGACATAGTCCCCTATGTCAACGAAATGAACTCATTTAATCTCTCATAACTCATTATCCCAAGATAAATGTATTTCTAGAACATTATATATTTCAATTCAAAGCCACCCCATCATACTACTCTATCTAGGAAAGAAACTCCCTCCAACACATTAGTGATCCTTCAAACATATAATCATACAACATGTCTTATTTCTCAGAAAGAGTCACTATAAGTTAACATATTGTCTCGATGGACTCAATATATATCGTTTCTTCCTTGGTTCCAACAAATACAATAATATATGGAGGGTGTTGTTACTGAAACATATTCTTTAGGTTGGATATGGTTTTAAAAACACTCCCATGGTCACCTTCAACAAAATTCATGTACTGAACATATATATCTCATAACTACTCTCCATCCTCCTCAAGTAGAATTATCGGTGCCTCAACATCCAAATGTTTTTTAGGTTATCTCCAAAACTATCATCATGTCATCCCCGCAACAGGAATTATCAAGGAATAATATCTCTACAGTTCTAAAAACACACCTTAATACACCCAACATAGTAGTGACACATTTATGATAATTTAATATAATCCCTAACAAGTCATTCCCCCTTTTCCCTACCACACAGTCAGAATTGATGTTCTATCACTACCACTAACCCTCCTACATCTAGGGAATCATTATGAAAGGTTATACTCATTATCATTATTCAAGTATCTCATTAGACACATGTTTGTTAACATTTTTCATCATTACAATTTTATTTACGTTAAAATTATCCACCATTTTCATTTAAATTTCACATGAAATGAAAAAATAGTTCATGTTAAACAACATACCCAAAACCCTTTTTCCAAGCATGCCTTTGATTATGCATGTCAAAAAATAATTATATCTTCATATATTTGTCCATGTAAACTCAACTCCCATTCCATAATGAGCCACATATCAATTCCTAGGAAATATTAGTAATAATAATCACATCACAACAAAAGTGCATCACCCAAGGTGACAAAACATCACCTGGGACATCACATACCAGAAAAAGAAATACCAACATGGGTATATAGCTTTTACCCTCTTACATGGTGTAGTTACCCCATTGAATGATATCTTAACCCAGACTAGAATCATTTTATTATCAATTATTTATTAAACATAGTAATAAAAAACAAATGGAAATGAAATCCCCCTCTCATATCACTTTTTCACATCCCATCTGGGATGCCACACATTGGGGGCCCATGTTGGTCCGATACATGACCTTAGTCACTCTTCAATATATGCAAGATGCTACGGAAAAGAAATGAGGGTCTAGTATCGATAGTGGGGAGACTATAACCAATTTTTCAAAGATTCTCAGTATTGGAAACAAATATTTGTTACCAATTGGCATAACATTACTATGATATTTCTAGTATCACAAGATGTCCAAAATCGGAAATACAATATCAACGCTCAATAGTAAACATGCCATGCCAATGTACATACCATGTATCAAAATGAAAACACAATATTAAATACACTATACGATCCCATGAGGGTCTTTAACAACATATAGTTCCCTCATCCATTCTCCATCACAAATATTCCCTTTGACACAGGACCTTTACCATTGTCCTGACCTAAGACATGATTTCTATTTTGGAATTAATGAGGGTGACCAAGTAGTGTGTGAGTACTACTGAATAAGCTACAACCAATTGTGTCTTAAATAATATCTAGTCTATAGAAATCTATGTGGTTTTATAATTAATAAAATACATTGAATAATGAAATTATGTTACATTTATTAAATAAAACCTTATATAATAACATAAAACCCAGGTTCTCTTGGACACATGAACCACAACACCAACATTGGACCTTGACAGAGTCTGAACTATCCTCAAGTAATATCATATATCTGAATTCTAAATTTTCCTTTAATCGCATCATTTGACATCATGACCAATTGGGACAATATTACAATGCCAATTCATGGTCATAAAAGGTTGTCTCTAACTCCTAGTTGGTATTTAGAGCTTCGAAAACTATCTGTCACCTCAATGAAACGTAGGTATTTGGAGCCTCATTCTATCTTCCAATCTCACAATCTAATATGCATATTTGGAAACTCAGTCCCCACCCCAAACACATTAAACACATATGGGTAGTTGGATACTCAACACCTACCCCACACACATTTATGACCTATGAGTATTTGGACCCTCAATCCATAAATCACAAACATTTAATAGAAATAGTTATTTGAAGCCTCATTCCCTATCCCATGAATATTTAACACATATATAACAATATACATATTTTACATGTGTAATAATATCACATTAAATAATTCATCAATTAATTATTAAAATTAAATAGTTAAATAATCACATATGTCCACTAGTTAATGAAATATTTTATTAATCACATAAATTCAATTAATTAACTCAAAAATAAATTAATAATTGAAATACATTAAATTAATACACCCTTTAATTGATTAAATCAATTCCATTATTGAACTAAAAAATTAATTAATCATTATAATCCAATCAATTAATTCATTAATTAATTAATAATATCCATCCCATTAATATATTTAACTACTAATTAAAAGATTTATTATATTCCCAATATCAACAATATAGTTTAATTTATTCAACAATTAAGTAATCAGTACCCCTAATCC
Source organism: Viscum album (assembly GCA_963277665.1). Taxonomy (NCBI): domain Eukaryota; kingdom Viridiplantae; phylum Streptophyta; class Magnoliopsida; order Santalales; family Viscaceae; genus Viscum; species Viscum album. Next base: position 109,555,763 of record OY728121.1, read on the forward strand.
CAATATCTCTAATTTTTCATTCCCTTACTTAATTTATCGTCCAAATATATTTAATTACATTTGGGATTCTAATTTCTAATCTTAATAAATAAATTCAACAATTATAAAAATGTAATCGAAATCATGAAATTGGAATTACAATAATTGGCCACCAACCTCAAAATTTATTAAGGAATCATGCTAAAGGAAACCCCCAATTAATGTAAGACAGTCATGTCAACAATCAATAAAGATATCTTGAAAAAATCATATGATTGTTGTCATAACCAAAACCCACAACTATGAATCGTTCCATTATTTCATCATAATAACGAGGAATTGATGTGAAACAAATAAAAAATGTCTTATTGGGTATCCGAAAAATTCCACAATGATAATAAATGAATAAATCAAAACAAATCCTCTTAGAATCATCCTTAGGATGGAAGAGGATTTCATACAAAGGAAAATAATCTAAAATGAACATCATTTCACCTTTTAGTCAACTACTTACAAAACGTGTTATTCCATTACATGACGTGTAATTATTTTTAATGATTTTCTCCAAAAAAAAGATGTCCCCTATGGTGATTTTATCTACATTAATCTATTACATGATATGTAATTGAATCAAATGACATGAAAACTTTCTTCAGCCAATTTTGCAGCCCAAATTGATTTCCCATAAAATATTTTCTCACCTTCAAATCCTTCCTAACCAAAATCAATCATTTTGAATCATAGAAAAAAGAGAAAACTCAAAATGGACATACCTTGAAAGATAATGGGATGTAAAATGAGAGGTCACAATTCCTTTGATTTACTAAACCATTAGATCTGAGGAGAGATAAAAGGTAGTAGAAGGACACCCATGAAAGTGGGAAAATATTGGCCAATGATCTCATAGGTTTTGTAAGGATAACCCCTATTAATGAGATGTCGATTCAATATTAGCATTAGCTCTAGATAGTGGGAAATTTTAGTGGGGGAAATTCTATGAGAAACACCAACCACCACATATAGAAATCCAATTCAAGGATCAGGGATCTTGTGGTTGGGTCTATGTACAATTTCAAGAAATGGAGGGATATACCATGTATCACTTGGGATAATACTTGGTATAATATATTTTTTTTCTAATTTTACTCCAATATTTATTGAAACTCTTATGATTAAATATTTCATATCCATATATCTAGTGAAATAGTTTTGATTCTAGATAATACATTGAAAACCATCTTTTTCTACAGGTTCTGACTAGGTTTGATAATTCAATATAAAATATCTTCAATATGTGTGAGCACGAGATCAAAGAATTGATTTTCTAATGGGATCTACTTGGTGTCAAAATGAAAACTTCAATATTCATATTTCTTATTTTTTTCTATACATCTTTTAGATATTGAATATTATCATACGTGATTTAAATTTCTATAGATTATCAGTACTTGATTCCCTGTTGTAGGGGGAGATATCCTAATGATATGAAAATAGTTATTATTTACAGGAATATATTATCCATCCCTAATCAGTTGGATATATTATACCTTGTTATAATGGTATAATAATGAATGTAGATTCCTGTAGTAGTAGTGGGAATTTGTTAAATCAACATAAATGATTTAATAATACTTAATTTAAATGGGAGTTGGTATTTTACACTATCTTACAACCTGGTACTATGATGATATCTTCTACAGTACAACAAATAGACCATATTGATGTCTGAGAGCGGAGGGTGTTGTTGGAGGGAATGTACCCCTTTATGAGGATTAATTCCATATAAGACCATTTAATATTAATGATTTTTTAATTGAATATCAATTTTTGTTGTGGATACCACCATTTTTATGTTATAAATGATGATATTTTGAGAAATAAATTAGGATTTCTAAATAAAATATATGAGTTCATAGTGATTCTTTTGGTGTGATTAATGCCTCGTTGTTTTTATAGATCATTTGAAAAAAAAATAAACATTATATTGACCATATTTTGTTTGTATTTATAGGTGACACACTCATTTTCTCTACAATATAGGAGTGTCACATATAGAATCTGAGGATGGTCCATCAATTACTATGGGTGAGTCGGATTAATGTTAATCTTTCAATGTGCATGTTTTTTATTTCTGAGGTTCATTTTTATATAATTTTGTATCTACGAATGTATTATCTATGAATTTTAAATTGGTTGATGGGTTTATATCTTTGGATCCACCACATATTGTGTCAAAGTTGTGGAGTGATCATAACATTGTGGGGTAATATAATTTTATTGGTACTGACCATTCTAGAGTAGTATCCCCTTTGATTATTGTTACATTAAATGGAAAGAAATTGATCTAGGCCATGATATTTTAGGGAGAATTCAAGATATTCCAGATGCTTTTGACTAACTCTCCAATGATAAAACTACTATAATAGATTATGGATTACATAAAGTATTTCAGTGCATATAGATCTAGTAGTGGTTGTTTGTCAATGTAGATGTTGATAGTTATAATATATAGGTCAAGTTAGTTGATACCTCAAGAGTTTAATGACACCACTCACAACCTTTTGTAGGTATTGGTATAAGTTAATATGAAGATGTTTATGCTTTATATTCTGGTAGTGTAATTTTTTATTTACCAATACCCTGAGAGTCACAGTTACACCTTTAATCAGATAGATTATAACCTTTAAAGGAGGATTTTTTTTTGAGTTCTTATAGAACTGTGTCTTCTAGATATATGATACTCTTGATATGGGAAATGTATTGTTAGATAACCTTAATATGAATTCATATTCATTCATGGAAGAGATGGTTTCTGATATGTTCAATTGAAAGTAGATGATGGTAATAGAGGAGAGGCGTGAATGTTTTCTACATTTTATAGAGGGAACTTATCCACTTCATCAACATTAAATTGACGTTTTATTGGGATATATCATATGTGACTTTCAACATAACTTGATATCCTCAATAGGTTCACCATATGGATATTCCAAATTAAGTGATCATTTATCCTTTTACATGGAAGAAATGTGGTTCCAGTTAGGTTGCTTGAAAATGTGATGAGATGGTTTCACAATTCCCACATAGTGGTATATATCATGGTGATAGAGATGTTCAAGGACCTTCAACAAAAAAAATTAGTGGTCTGGAATGAGGTTGAGCATAGCTAATTTCATATTTTTATATCTCATATTATAGTAAATAAAGGCACAAAACTAGGTTCCAATAGGTTATTAATAACATCAAAAGTTCTCAGAGTAGAAACACGATAAAATATACAAGGAATTTTTTATAGGTCTTCCATGGTTTATGAGAGGGAAAGAATCCAAAAAGGTTATTGTTGACTGACAATCTATGTTACCACACAACCACTCTATCTAAGATAAATTTATGGTGGATATCCTGAAGAAGTTATTCCTGCAGGGGATGGATTCATGGAATACACATAATTATTATATAAAAATGTGAATCATGGTTTAGGTCACGATTGTGTATTGGATTATAAATAGACTTCAGAACCTAATAGAGGAAGTGTAAAACATTTCACCCCTAGATTGATATACATGTTATTTGGGATGTAATTTATGTTAGATTTTATATAGAGAGGGGAGGATCTCTATACACTAGTCCAATTTTCTTATAATAATTACTATAACTCTACTGTCAGCATAGTTAATTTTGAGGATTGTATAGAAGACCAAATTGGTCACCCTAATGATCGATTAAAGCTGAAGAGAATTATACATTTTGGATATATATCTTTTATGATACAATAGAGAATAATTAATTGATCCATAAGAATATGATGATAGCCTTGAGGAGATATAAATCTTACATAGAATGACATCATAGTCTCTTAGACTTCGTGTAATTAGAGCATATTTTTTTGATTTTCTCCGAAAAAAGAGGATTGTAGAGGTTTTTTCATAGAGTCAAGCATCCCATATGGTTTATCAGACCATTTGAGATCTTTTGGAGTGTTGACAAGGTAACTTTACATTAACCTCATCCATGAAATTGGAATGGTTTCTTAACCTCTTCAGTTAATTATAAATGAAGTGATATTTGCAAAATCGTATACATGTTGTTTATTATGGTGAGATTATTATCGAGGATGGACCCACCTTCATGAAGTACATGGTCATGATCAAGTATCAACTATATAGGATATAGTGAGGAAAGAACATTCCATTTTTTTAAGTTCTATGAATGTTTATGATTGTAATGGATCTCTCTTTCTATCCAGAGAGGGAGAGAGTCACAGATGTGGGCTTAGTATCTCCAACATTTTTTTAAATTATACTTTCTCAGGAGAAAATCCTTGAATGAGGTGATAATTTTGTGACTCTATTTTTTAAATCAAATGACTTTTTAATATGATATGAATATTTGGGGAGCTAGTCATTGAGTCAAAATGAGAATATGGGCCCCATAGATACACATAATTTATATATTAATAATATTATTTATATTATATAATAAACAAATTTTTTATTTTCCCCATATTTTGGGACCTCAAAAAGAAAATATATGACAATGGTTGAATCTAGAACATGGGGATTAAACTTTGTGTGTACCAAGGATTGTCAGTAATAGATATTTATTTGATTCAATTTTTGGATGTGATTTTAAATGAAATTAATATATTTTAAAATTTTATATTCAATTCGGAAAAAAAATCACTCTATAAATAATAAATTAAATAATTTCGCTAGTGTTAATTTCATATTCTGGGGAGAATTAAGAACATCCCTAAACATTTTTTTGGATTGATATTGTAAAAGGACAGATGTACTAATCATGGTGGATCATGATGAGTCAAATGTAGAGGATCATCCACATTGAAGGGGAATGTATGCTTTACCATTGATTAAAAAAATTAACTTAGGGCTCGTAAAATGTTATTTCATCCATCATTATTAAATTATTTTGAATGGATTTATAATTTTATACATTTGATTTAGAATATTTTTTATTATATGATACTCAAAATTTCATTATGTTATATAGATCATGTGATATTACTCTGAAGGATGTTCTATCACACTATATAACCCACATTTATGAATATTTTCCAAGAATACATTTCCTATAATAAATTCACATTGTTTTTTTATTTTCCCATATGATCATCATGTTTTTAATTGTTATCCCATGAGGTTGTGATTCAACATTTCCATAGAAGGTTTGAGTATATTCAAACCCTATTATGTTATTCCTATTTTTGAATGATGAATACATTTTGTTTTTTAGAAAATTGGGGTATGAAATATGTATAAGGTGGTACCCCATTTAAATTGGGATAAAATTTAGAAACAGATATCCCATGAAATCATTGTGAGTAGATTTATGAGTGTTTGGGTTTCTAAAATCTAGGAACCATTCATGGATCGAGCACATAAGACACTAGATCAATGCTCTCTTGTGTACTCTGAGACATAACGAGGAGTGAAAAATGTGTGATGTTGTTGTATGAATCCATATACAGTTTTCTATGAAAATCGCATCTACATGGTGTGTATTCCAGTAATAAATAACATATATTTTAACATCTACAGGGACACATTTTTGTGTGGAATAAATTTATCACACATAGTGTGGGGGGGGGAAATAATTTATGCCGCCCCATTTGTCGTGGCCAGGGAGTGTTCTAGGTGCACATGCAAAGGGTCCATGTGTCATATGATATTTTGTGTACGGTCACTGTACATTGTATTGGACCAGTTCCCATGAATTATAGATATCATCATAACGACCCAAAATACAATGGCATGACCATGTGAACACACCCAATCTCCAAGTTGCTAAGAAGCATTGTGTTTTACCATTATGCATCATGTATTACAACATGGATGGAATTTATTGTTATAGTATATGAAATGAATATATGTCTAGGTGAGTAAACACACCATCTATCGCAAGTTAGACATCATATAAATTACCTTGGATCTTATTCCTTTAATATATCCATACTCGAGAATATAAATTTTCCTCTCATTATCATATACAATTTTTTTAAAAGAAATGATTTAATAAATTTCTTTATTTAATACAAGCTAAGATATGAGGTGTCAATTACATTCCATTTATTTTCTTGATGCTCAGTACTAGTAGCGATGATGTAAGAATCATTTAAAATATATTCTGGTTGGAAATATCACTATCAAATAGGGTCTTATATCTCCAAATTCTTCATAATATAATGGGTGGTACCCCCTGATGCACTATGGTGCTTGTCCTCTAATCAATATGTTGATCTCCCCGAAAAAACTAAGGTTTAGGTCCTCCACTAATATATTGGAACTCCCTATCGTGCTAGTGAACACATCCTACAATCATGGGTAATACCAACATTTCATATCATGGTGTGGGCCATCTAAATATTTAGTGTAATCCCCTTTAAATACTAATGTTTCAGTCATTTATTTGATATTTTCCACCTTGGTAAGTGGATCAAAGGTCTGGTCTGATTCATCCACATGGATTTTATAGATAGACACAAAAAATGTAATGAATTTATGATCTACCATTTGAGGTGTTGGGAGTCTCATATTATTTTTTAATGATGTGGAGGTGTGGATTACATTTCACTATCATATGGGTTTCATTTTTATCTCATATCCTCTATGTGTTTAGTTTCCATCATATTCTGGGGTTTTCTTAAAAAATTTGAATCATGGTATTGATATTATTGTGGGGTTTTATGAATCTTATTATGAATGTATATACTCGCGGCATTTTAAAACTTTTCCTCATGTTTCGTGTCTTAGTCAGGTAAAGGACTAATTTTTATTCTCTTGGGTGGAGCATTGTAACACATGGGGTTATTAACCATGTATGGTGGTTAGGACATGGTGATCAAGAGTGACACACTCTTATATTTCCTTTATTCAATTTAATTCTTGTTGATAAATAATTTCAATTTAGATAGTTATTTTCCCCCTTTTTATATAACATGAATCTATCCAATATTTCCAAGAGGTTATTCCATGTATTCATACACAAAACATGTTACAATATTTTTTTATTTCATTGATCCTTTATATGGTGTTGGTTGTGTGCATATGCATAGGTATACTAGGCGAAAGAATTCATTTTCCATTTTTTTAGCACTTATCTCTATTCCCTATATTATTTGAGGTACTGTTAGGATTGTAAGGTCTCTTCTTTCCAAAATCAAGAAGGGACTTAGTGGTTTGGGTCAATTAATTATAATTAGAGTTTATGATTCAATAATTTTTCTCATTCGTAATGTGAATAAAAAATATTCTAATTGATGAAATAATATATGATTTTATTAAATATAAAGAGAAATAAATGGAGTTTTTGTTGAAGAGATATTTAAATTAATTTATCCAGTATATTTTTAAATGAATAATGATATAAATAAATGGAATATTTTTTATAAATATTTTTACAGTAATGAATTTATGTTTTTAAATAAAAATTCATAGTTTCATGATGATTTTCCAGTTTTTAATATGTTTTTATGAGTTTTAAACTCATAACATAGATTCTGAAAATATATTGAAGGATAATGTGAAGGAGTTGAAACATTTAAAATGATACATTATAATAATATAATTGGATTTAGGGATGTTTTGATCAAATGATCAGAATACAATTAAAAAAGATTGAAATTTTTAAATAATTATGGAGTATAAGAATAAAAGTATAAATTATATCATAAATTTTATGTTAATATGGATAATATTGTTTAAAACTAAATCAAAAGGATTAAATTCATAAATAAAAATATTGTGGATTAATTAGTAATTTTAATAAAATCATGATTTTCTAAGATAACATACTCGACTAAAAAATTATAGTATCTAGGGTTCATGAATGAGCTAAAAATAGACATATGTGGTTATCATGATGTTTTTAGTTCATCAAAAATATTTTCTTAATTAAACGATATTAAAAATAGTTACTATATAATGGGTTAAGTAACCAAAGAAAATATGGACAACATGTTTATTTCAAGGGTAAATATGATTTCAACGTCTATTTATGGTATTTTGGTGGATATTGTAATAATGTAAAGAAGTTTTCATTCAATAACACAAATCATAAAAAATCTAAGAGGTATTATGGAAAAGGGATTCAGGGGGACGTATTCCTTCTCAATAGAACAACTATCAGAAAATGTTTAAGAACACTAAACATATATCTAAGAATAAATTCGATATGCATGATAATGTATTTGGAAAGTTTGATCTATAAATTTATCATGCTAATTATTTATAAATAATTTTACAATCCCAAAAAAATAATTAACATCAGTACTAAAAATCCTTAATTAGTGAAGAAGAAGGGAAAGAAGAAGTTCTAAATTTTTGAAGTATAAATTAAATATGTAAAATTTATTTTTGAGGGATCATATAATTATAATGAAAATACAAACTTAAAACTATAAATATATATTAAATTCTATAAATACAAATCAATGAACATTGTAAATTATGGACCAACAATGATTATTGGAGTTCTAGGATTAGTTATAGTTGAATAAAGGATAAAATCTTAAACATTATATTTGATTATGTTTAGAATGAAAATAGTTTTATTGGTTCATAGCTATATGATTAAGGATTAAATGTGGTGTAGAAAAATTAATCGTTAATTATTGATAATTTTTTACAAGGAATAATCATGATAAAAGGATATCATTTTGAACGAAACAAATATCAGGTTGGTGATGCTAGAAACTCATGTTTTCATGGAATGTAAGAAGAAAAAAATTATGGCATTGAAGACATGTCCATCCTATCTAGATGAAGTTTAATTTTTAAAAACGAGAGTAAAATTTTCATAGTGTTACTCTTATAAAATTAAAAATAGATTGGTAATGACATATTATCAAAATAGAAAAATATTTAACAAATAATATAAAAATATGAAGAGTCAACCTACTAAATTAATGTATCTTCTTCATTAAGTTGTATTAAAGACCATGAAATAGAAACCATAAATGGTTGATGGGTACTTTATTATATTCACATTTGTTTTCATTTTTATTAATAGTAAAAAAATTATGATATTCAAATAAATTTCCTAATAAATAATTTAATGTTTATGAAGATGTCTGTTGAATGCGTACAATTACATGTCAATAAAATACATAAAATTTGTGGAAATATGTATATAAATATGAATGATGAATATAATCTTGAGAATTATGAAATATAACAAAACAATAGTTAACTATAAAGACAAAAAATGGTTATGTGGAACCATGGAATAGATTTTTGGTGGAGATGGATGAGATAATACATTATTTGAGTGATTCATGAATTTATTTATGATTATGATATATTGGGGAAGTGTTTCATATTCAAACATATTTATTTCATATAATAAATATAAATATTTCCAGTTATGGGAATTATTATAAAATATATAATTCATATAGTATATTTGGGTTCTTGATAAACCATGGGTTATTAATGATAAAAGTGAAAATCTAAGAAATTTTATGATTCAATAATTTTATTGGATATTTTAATAATCTATTCAAATTGGTTGAGATAATATTTTTTTCAAAAAATTTTATTGTAAAATAAATGATGTTTCTAATGTTATTATATAATAATAATTGAAGGAAATTTATTATGATTAATGAATCAATAGAATTGGAATAGATGATACTTAGTATTAACATTAGGAATAACTTCTAGAGAAATAATAAAGTGTTGAAAATGTGATGTTTGGGGAGGATGATTAACCAATTTTATAGAATGAGTAAAAAATTATTTCAACTTGGTCAAGGATGAGAGGTTTTTCTTAGGCTCAAAACAAAATTGTGGACCAAGGATAGCTATATCCAAATTTGTCTATAAAAAAATAAATAATATCTATCTGTATTCCAAACGTAATCGTAAAAAATTTAGGGTTATAATAAGAATCAAGTGTATATTTATGCTTTAATAATGAACAACGTTGGAAATATATGAATTATACAAGGGATTTGGTTCCCAAGACTAAATAAAAGAATATCATCTAGACAAATTATTTGTTTCCAGAAAAAATATACTAAGGAAGGTGGAGCGGATGGAAATAATGAAATACTATTTTACAAAGGATTTACATTACGAGAATTTTAACATCCCAAGTAAGTAATGAATAATAGATATTTTTATCTATGTCTATTAATGATTAAGATAGTGTTTTAGAGGCTTAAAATGAAAATAAATACAATCTTATGCATCAAATACACTAATATTCTTAAAAGATTGTTTTACTGCCTTTTGATGGAAAACCCTTTTTAAATCTATCTTTTGAAAATTTTATAAGCCATTTTTATCAAAATAAACTTATTCTTTATGATTGGGACATCAAAATTTACTTTGTGTGAATTTTTGTATTTTTCAGACAATGTTCATTTTTTAATGAATAGTAAAAAATACTGCATTTTACATCAAAACTGCTTCTTAATCTAATTTATTTATATGATTAGATTATATTTTTAATTAGTCTTAATGTGTAATATGAATATATTTTTACCATTAAATCCAATGGTGGTCAATGGAATCAATTTCACTTTGAAATTAGACTTATACTGGTGTCAATCTTTTGATACTTATTGTTTTATAAAAACACGCTATTTGCTCTGACAGCGGGAATTCATTATTAAATTAATTAATGTGACATATATGTTTTGAATTTTGTAAAATAGACTTCATTTTTGAATTTGGAATATCAAATATAGCTTAGGGTGAATTTTTGGTAATTTTCTGAAAAACTTCAATTTTTTTATGAATAGTGAAACCACTAAGTGGTACTTATAAAAACTGATTTTTCCATTTAAATGAAATTTTTCCATCATTGTGTTTTGAATTTCAAAAATCCGACATACATGGTTGTCATTAAGAAGTAAAATGTGGTTCAATGGGATTAAAATAATTTTTTGGTGAATAGTAACTTATTAAGTTTTTAATCGCGATTAGTGGTAATTAGTGCAGTTTAAGGTAAAAATAATGTTTTAATAGTATGAGATGAGCTTCAAACATGTCCTAACCTCATTTTATGTGTAATGGCCGACCAAGACAAGCCATGGGTCAACTTGGGGACACCATGGAGCCACATTCGTTGGGAAATGACATAAATAACTTTTTATTTAATGTTAAAGTAAAAATGACACAAACATGAGTTATGTTACTAAAACAATTTTTATATGGGGTAATAAAAGTCAGATATTTGACTATAAATATTCATTAGAAAGATAAAAAGATTTACTACATCATAGTATTTGTTTTATAATTTTTAGACGTTAAATATATTAATGTATTTATGACATCATGATGATACAACGATTACCTCATTATTTTACGATTTAAATAAAATGGAAGGTTAATGTAAAATCGAAGACCTAAACATGTACAAAACCTATTGGATGAGTGTATTTATAACCCTTATCACCTAATCCTTGAATTATATCAATGTGGGACCTTTTGAATCCGAAACGCTTTTTAAAATAAAGTAACTTATCTTTACTTTCCAAGAGTGCCCCTCCTCTCCTCTTATAAAAGGCCCCCACCTCTACCTCCATACCCAAACTTCCAAAGCCTTTGGCTCGGCCAAATCCTGACCATTTTTTCTCTCCACTTCCCTGTCTTACATCTTTAAGCCTCACTTTGGGCATAGGTATTCTAAAGGATGCCTTTGAGCTCAAACCAAAGGGAGTTACCCGATTTTAAGGTAATGTCTTCTTTTGCGTCCTTTTGTTTTATTTTGCATCTCCAACCCCCTAAACTCTTTTTATTCTTTTCTTTTGTAACAACTCCAGTATCCTCAATATACTAGTATGTTGTTATAATAAGTATTAGAGCTACACTTACACACACCTACATCTTATGTTTAACGAACAAACTATTTCCGTGGATGGTGAATTTATGCCTCCCGAAACGATGATTGTTCAACATTATTTTAACGCCTTCAATGGTAGCCATTAAGATGTCACTATATTTATATATGATATATAATATGTTTATGTTTTCCTTAAGCTTCTGTTTTTTTCTTTTTGGTCATACCTTTATGGTTTCCATTATGGGTAAACGCGATATCTTCATTTAAGGAAGTGCGGACTACCGCCCCCTCAAAGTGATTTGATTCGTTAAATACCATATGTGGGACGTATAAAGGATGTAACTATGATATTATATATGATATTATACTAGAATTATAATATACCTTTATATCATTATGATTCCATTCTATAAAATACGAAATAGAAATGAAAGTAGCGTTCATGCGTACGTACGGCTTACCGTCTCCATGAACGGTGCATTTCATTTCTTACCTCTAAATGATTATGTAATATTATAAATGAATGAATTTACTGGATATATATGACATATATGATATCTACGTCATGAATACCATTCTCGATATAATGAATACATGAACAACATGTAATTATAAAAGGATTATTTTTGACTCAAGTACTAATGATCGTTAAAACGACCGTTATTAACTTAAATAATTACATAGTGTTCATGAGATGGTAATAAGTGATATAAAAGGAATAATGAACTTGAAAAAGGTTCTTAAGAAAGTAGAAATTAACTCAAGTTTATTATTCAGGACATTAAAGAACGATCGAGTCAAGTCGGACCCAAGGTATGGGACTTCGTCTCAATCTCCTTTCATTGAGGCATATTTTATTTTATACACAACTTTCTTTTATACGGTGTATAAACCCCTTTGACTTTTACGTTTATTCAAAAGGAATTTTTTTATACGAAGCGTTTACTAAACGAAAAAAGGGAATTTTTTTTCGTATGTATGCAACGACAACGACTTCTCTGCTGTCATGACCGTTATTTGAGTTTCGGCTTCCTCTACAAGCCATACCTTCTTTTTAAAAGAAAAAAAATACCATGTTTTACTTTTCATTTATTTTGGTATCAAAAATGGTTTTCATAATGTTTGTATATCAATGTGTTGTATTGATAACTTGTGATTGAAAGGTGGGAATGTTATGTTTCCTGTATGCATGTTTTATGTGATATGATTATGTTGAGGTTCTTGGGCATTATTATGAAAACGGGTGGTTCCATGATAAACTAAGGGCGGGTGAGCCCGATATAGCTCTCCAACGCATTGGGTAACGCGAAGGAGTGAAACGTTAAGGTTTCTCCGAAGAGATTTATGGAATATACTATGATGGGTATTCCAAACATAACCTAGAGGGTTACTCCCTACGTAAGAATGTTATAAATGCCTCAAGTTACCTTTATGTCTTATGATTTCTATGATTTATTCATGATTTGATGAGGTATGTTAAAGTGCATATGTTTTATGGGTAAAGTATGATCTGATTATTATGTATATATGTACCAATGTTTCCTTTCTATATTTTTATATCCCTTACTAATCTTTTTATGCTCATCCCATGTTTTTTGAAATGTTTTTCACAAGTCAAGGGAAAGGTACATGATATGATGATAGTGTCAAGGAAGTGTCAAGAAAGAATCCATGTTTATTTTAAATATGTTTCCATTGATGGGAATGAAGAATACTATATTTATGTAACCACTTTGTTTATATGTGGAATGTAATGCAAGTTTTATGATCTAATTCTCTAAAACTCTAAACCTGAAAAGATCATCAACGTGTAATCTTGTAATAACTCATGATTAAGTAAGGTTTAAGGGTGGGGCCTTATAGTTGGTATCAGAGGTCAGTTTAGATAACTTTAGGAGTTAGAATTGTATTAAATGATTATACAAAAATATTTTTTATGGTCAAATTGAAGTGATATAGTATTTGAATATTACCATATTGCATCATCTAAGACATGTTTGTTCAGAATGGTTTTCCGCAGAGGAAATAGGGAAGCAGTGCTCGGAAGGCATACAGAAGGAAATAACCTTCTGAATCAGCATCCTGAGATGGTCGGAATTGGAACTGAACAGTTTGTTGTAGTAATGGCGCAGTTGACTCAAGCGATAAATGGTGGTGGTATCCATGCACGAGATCAGCCAGATAAACCGCAGATGAACATGTCAGTGGTGGAACATTTCATGAGGAAACATCCCCCATCATTCAGAGGATCATCTGACCCTGTGCTAGATGAAGGGTGGATTAAAGCACTGGAGAATATTTTCGATGTCATGGGGTGCTCAGACAATCAAATGGTTAGTCTTGCTATTTACTGTTTGGAGGGTGAGGCAGATCAGTGGTGGTCTATGGTTAAAAATATTAGGGACGCCGATGAGATTGATGATCTCGATTGGGATGAATTCAAAGGTATGTTTCTTGAGATGTATTTTCCTAAGACTGTTTGACTTAGGATGGAAAATCAATTCATGGAATTGAGGCAAGAGGAAGACTCAGTGGCTACCTATGAAGAATGGTTCACTCGATTGGCAAGGTATGCACCAAATTTTATCCGAGACCTTGATAGTAAAATCAATCGTTTTTACTCAGGATTAAAGCCATAATATCGAAGGGCATTAGCTTCTCGTGAGTTTAAAAGTTATGAAAAACTTGTTCGATGTGCTGAGAAGGTGGAAATGGAGTTTTTCGATGATCAAGTGTTCTATAACAACCAACAGAAGAAGAGACCGAGGTGGCAGGAGAAAGGTAAGAATTCTTCAAAAAAGTCTGATGGTAAGAAAACTAAGTTTCATGTTTGTGATAAATGTGGCAAAAGGCATGCTAGGGAATGTCTTCTGAATTCTGAAAAGTGCTACCGATGTGGTAAGATGGGACATAAGGCTCGTGATTGCACTGAAAAGGGTCAAGGTGAAGGTAAGACCAAATTTGATTTACAGTTAGTGAAATGTTATAAGTGAAATGAGATGGGTCACTATACAAACGAGTGTCCGACAAAGATCTTGAGTGATGGTAAGTAGTTGGACTACAAGCAGAAAGGGGCGGCGAAATCCTTTGCAACTACTTCGGCAGATGTCGGGCCATCAAATGAAGTTGTATCAGGTACTTTGTTTGTTTTTTCAGATTATGCTTGTGTGTTGTTTGATTCGGGGTCTACACATTCTTTCATCTCTGAAAACTTTTCTAGTAAAATGGGAATACCATCTCATGAAATGACTCATGATCTTGTGGTAAAGACACCTGGGGGAAATGTTGAGGAAAAAAGAATTTATATGAATCATCCTATCCTTATCTGTGGAAAGAACCTACTTGAAAACCTTATTTTTCTACCTCTAGTAGAGTTCTATGTTATCCTGGGTATGGATTGGCTCTCTATTTACCATGCTAAGATTGACTGTAGAGATAAAGAAGTTTCTTTTCAGAAAGAATTTCAGTTTGTGTAAAAGAATGAACCCTTACTGTTGATAACTTATCAAGAGGCCAAGAAACTTGTAAATGATGGAAATGAATGTTACCTTGCACACATCGTTGAAAATAAAGGAACTGTTCAGATTAATGATGTGCCAGTGGTAAATGAGTATCCTGATGTTTTTCCTGATGAGTTTCCTGGAATAATACCAGATCGGGAATTTGAGTTTACCGTTGACTTAGTTCCTGATGCTAAGACAATTTCAAAACCCCCTTATCGAATGGCTCAAATTGAACTTTTAGAGTTGAAGGAGAAATTGCAAGATTTATTAGAGAAAGGTTTCATTCGACCTAGCACATCACCATGGGGTGCTCCTATTTTATTTGTTAAAAAGAAAGATGGTTCTATGAGACTTTGCATTGATTATAGAGCCTTGAATAATATCACTGTTAAGAACAAATATCCTTTGCCTCATTTCGATGATTTTTTTGATCAGCTCCAGGGAGCTCAGTTTTTTTCAAAGATTGACTTGAGATCGGGGTACCATCAGCTAAAGGTAAAGGAAGCCGATGTTCCGAAGACCGCGTTCCGTACAAGATATGGCCATTATGAATTTGTAGTAATTCCTTTTGGGCTAACCAATGCACCTGCTTTATTCATGGACTTAATGAATAGAATTTTCCATGAGTTCTTGGATATGTTTGTGGTGGTTTTCATTGATGATATTTTGGTGATTTCTAAAAGTAAATAAGAACATGAAAGACATTTAAGGGTCATTTTTCAAACCATAAATGAAAAGAAATTGTATGGGAGATTCAGCAAATTTGAGTTTTGGTTGCAACAAATTTTTTTCCTCAGTCACATTGTTTCTAAAGATGGGATAACCGTTGATCCTGCAAAAACAAAAGTTGTTGAAGAATGGCAAAGACCCACAAATGTAACTGAGATTCGTAGCTTCCTTAGTTTGGCAGGATATTTCCGAAGGTTTGTTAGAAATTATTCACGGTTATCTAGTCCAATGACTAAGCTAACTCGGAAGGGTGTTAATTTTATCTGGACAAAATAATGTGATGATTGTTTTCATAAATTGAAAAGAATATTGGTGAATGCTCCAGTTTTGGCACTACCTTCCAGGAATGGTGAGTTTGTTATCTACAATGATGCTTCATTGAAAGGACTTGGTTGCGTCCTAATGCAGAATGATCAGGTAATTTCTTATGCTTCATGACAGTTGAAAAATCATGAGGTAAATTACCCTACACATGATTTGGAATTAGCTGTTGTTGACTTTGCTTTAAAAATTTTGAGGCATCATTTGTATGGAGTAAAGTGTGAAATATATATTGATCACAAAAGTTTAAAGTATATATTCACTCAGAAAGAATTGAACATGAGACAAAGGAGATGGATAGAATTAATCAAGGATTATGATTGTACAATTCATTACCATCCGGGAAATGAAAATAAAGTGGCTGATGCTTTGAGTAGAAAAAGTAATGCTTCATTAGAAATGTTGCGTTTGGAACGTGATCCTTTGGTTAAGGATTTGATGAACTTTGGAATAGAAGTTGTTGGTGCAGGAATTTGTTCTGTTTTGTTTCAGGTATCAGTGAGATCATCTCTATCAGATAGAATCAAGTAAGCACAGAAGCAAGACAGTGAGTTGCCGAAAAAGGTAGAGCTGGTTCAGAAAGGTAAGTTGCCTGAATTCAACATTAATAGTGATTGTGTTTTGAGATTTGGGAAGAGATTCTATGTGCCTTGTGATTCACAATTGAAAAGAGAGTTGTTGTGTGAAGCTCATAGTTCTCCGTTTTCAGTTCATCCTGGAAGTACTAAAATGTACATAGATCTGCGGGAGTATTACTGGTGGGATGGAATGAATTGAGATATTGATGATTTTACTGTGAAGTGTTTGACATGTCAACAAGTTAATGCAGAGCGGCAGTTACCGAAAGGGATGCTTCGACCTTTACCAGTGCCAGAGTGTAAATGGGAGAGTATATCCATGGACTTTGTTGTGGGATTACCGAAGACATATCGAGGTAATAATGCAATCTGGGTTATTGTTGATCGCTTGACTAAATCTGCTCATTTCCTTGCTATAAGAGATATTTTTTCCCTAGATCAACTTTCCCGTTTGTATCATAAAGAGATAGTCAGGTTACATTGAGTTCCCCTCTCCATTGTATCTGATCGTGATCCCAGGTTCACTTCTAACTTTTGGAAAGGCCTTCAGAAGTTGTTGGGTACTGAATTAAATTTTAGTACAACTTTTCATCCTCAATAGGAAGGGCAGTCAGAACGATCAATTCAGATATTGGAGGATATGCTACGTTCTTGCTCTATGGATTATCAGGGAAGTTGGGAACAACATCTTTCTTTGGTTGAATTTTCATATAATAATAGTTTTCATTCCAGTATACAGATGGCACCATTTCAGGAATTATATGGGAAGCGGTGTCGAACTACAGCTTTCTAGGATGAAGTGGGTGAAAGGAAGTTGATGGGACCAGAATTGGTAAAAGAGATGGCAGAAAAAGTTCAGCTGATTCAGAAGCACATGAGAACAGCTCAGAGCAGGCAGAAGAGTTATGCGGATAACCGGATGAAGGATCTATCTTTCGAGGTAGGTGATCATGTTTTTCTCAAGGTTTCTCCTTGGAAAGGTGTGATGATATTTGGTAAGAAAGGAAAGATGAGTCCAAGGTTTATTGGACCATATGAAATTCTGGAGAGAGTTGGATCAGTTGCATACCGGGTGGCTTTACCTCCGAGTTTATCTCAGGTACACAATGTTTTTCACATTTCGATGTTGAGAAAGTATATGCCAGATCCATCTCATGTTTTGAGTCCAGATGTAGTTCAGCTGGAAGAGAACCTATCTTATGAGAAAAAACCAGTCCAGATTCTTGAACACAGGGAGCAAGTGTTACGGAATAAGGTGATTAAGCAGGAAAAGGGTTTGTGGAAAAACCACATGATGGAAGAGGCAACATGGAAATCTGAAAATGCAATGAAGGATAAGTACCCCCATTTATTTGATAAGTAAATAAATTGTGGGGACGCAATTTTCTAAAGAGTGGAAGGATGTAACATCCCATGTAATTAATGAATAATATATATTTTTATCTATGTCTATTAATGATCAAGATATTGTTTTAGAGGCATAAAATGAAAATAAATACAATCTTATGCATGGAATACACTAATATTCTTAAAAGATTGTTTTACTACCTTTTGATGGAAAACCCTTTTTAAATCTATATTTTGACAATTTTATAAGCTATTTTTGTCAAAATAAACTTATTGTTTATGATTGGGACATCAAAATTTACTTTGTGTGAATTTTTGGTATTTTTCAGACAATGTTCATTTTTTAATGAATAGTGAAAAATACATAATTTTACATCAAAACTACTTCTTTATCTAATTTATTTATATGATTAGATTATCTTTTGAATTGGTCTTAATGTGTAATATGAATATAGTTTTACCATTTAATCCAATAGTGGTCATTGTAATCAATTTCACTTTGAAATTAGACTTAAACTCGTGTCAATCTTTTGATACTTATTGTTTTATAAAAACACGCTATTTGCTCTGACAGCGGGAATTAATTATTAAATTAATTAATGAGACTTATATGTTTTTAATTTTTTAAAATAGACTTAATTTTTGAATTTGGAATATCAAATATATCTTAGGGTGAATTTTTGATAATTTTCTGAAAAACTTCAATTTTTGATGAATAGTGAAACCACTAAGTGGTACTTATAAAAACTGATTTTTCCGTTTAAATGAAATTTTTCCATCATTGTGTTTTGAATTTCAAAAATCAGACATACATGGTTGTCATTAAGAAGTAAAATGTGGTTCAATGGGATTACAATAATTTTTTGGTGAATAGTAACTTATTATGTTTTTAATCGCGATTAGTGGTAATTAGTGTAGTTTAAGGTAAAAATAATGTTTTAATAGTATGAGATGATATTGACACATGTCATACCCTCATTTTATGTGTCATGCCCGAACAATAAAAGCCATTGGTCAACTTGGGGACCCCATGGAGCCACTTTGGTTGGGAAATGTCATAAATAAAGTTTTATTTAATGTTAAAGTAAAAATGACACAAACATGAGTTATGTTACTAAAACAATTTTTATATGGGGTTATACAAGTCCGATTTTTTACTATAAATATTCATTTGAAAGATAAAAAGATTTCATACATCATAGTATTTGTTTTATAATTTTTAGAAATTAAATATATTAAATTATTTATGACATCATGATGATGCAGTGATGACCTCATTATTTAATGATTTAAATAAAATGGAATGTTAATGTAAAATCTAAAACCTAAACATGTCCAAAACTTATTGGATGAGTGGATTTCGAACCCTTATCACCTTATCCTCGAATTATATCAATGTGGGACCTTTTTAATCCGAGACTCTTTTTAAAATAAAGTAACTTATCTTTACTTTCAAAGAGTGCCCCTCCTCTCCTCTTATTAAAGGCCCCCACCTCTACCTCCATACTCACACTTACAAAGCCTTTGGCTCAGCCAACCCCTGACCATTTTGTCTCTCCACTTCCCTCTCTTACCCCTTGAAGCCTTACTTTGGGAAGAAGTCTTCTCAAAGAATCCTTTGAGCTCAAACCAAAGGGAGTTACCCGATTTTAAGGTAATGTCTTCTTTTTAGTCCTTTTGTTTTATTTTGCTTCTCCAACACCCTAAACTCTTTTTATTATTTTATTTTGTAACAACTCCAGTATCCTAAATATACTATGATTTTTTTATAATAATAATTAGAGCTACACTTACACACACCTACATCTAATGGTTAACGAACATACTGTTTCCGTGGATGGTGAATTTATGCCTCCCGAAACGATGATTGTTCAACATTATTTTAACACCTTCAAAGGTGGCCATTAAGATGTCACTATATTTATATATGATATAAAATATGTTTATGTTTTCCTTAAGCTTCTGTTTTTTTTCTTTTTGGTCATACCATTATGGTTTCCATTATGGGTAAACGCGATATCTTCATTTAAGGAAGTGCGGACTACCGCCCCCTCAAAGTGATTTGATTCGTTAAATACCATATGTGGGACGTATAAAGGATAGAACTATGATATCATATATGATATTATACTGGAATTATAATATACCTTTATATCATTATGATTCCATTCTATAAAATACGAAATAGAAATGAAAGTATCGTTCATGCGTACGTACGGCTTACCGTCTCCATGAACGGTGCATTTCATTTCTTACCTCTAAATGATTATGTAATATTATAAATGCATGAATGTACTAGATATATATGAAATATATGATATCTAAATCATGAATACCATTCTGGATATAATGAATACATGAACAACATGTAATTATAAAGGTCTTATTTTTGACTCAATTACTAATGATCGCTAAAACGACCGTTATTAACTTAAATAATTACATAGTGTTCATGACATAGTAATAAGTGATATAAAAGGAATAATAAACTTGAAAAAGGTTCTTAAGCAAGTAGAAATTAACTCAATTTTATTATTCAGGACATTAAAGAACGATCGAGTCATGTCGGACCCGAGGTATGGGACTTCGTCTCAATCTCCTTTCATTGAGGCATATTTTATTTTATACACAACTTTCTTTTATACGGTGTATAAACCCCTTTGACTTTTACGTTTATTCAAAAGGAATCTTTTTTATACGAAGTGTTTACTAAATGAAAAAATGGAATGTTTTTGTCGTACGTATGTGGCGACAATGACTTCTCCGCCGTTGTGACCGTTATTTGAGTTTTGGCATCCTCTACAAGCCATACCTTCTTTTTAAAAGAAAAAAATACCATGTTTTACTTTTCTTTTATTTTGGTATCGAAAATGGTTTTCATAATGTTTTTATATCAATGTGTTGTATTGATATCTTGTGATTGAAAGGTGGGAATGTTAGTTTTCCTTTATGCATGTTTTATTTGATATGATTATGTTGAGGTTCTTGGGAATTATTATGAAAACGAGTGGTTCCGTGATAAACTAAGGGCGGGTGAGCCCGATATAGATCTCCAATGCATTGGGTAACGCGAAGGAGTGAAACGTTAAGGTTTCTCCGAAGAGATTTAGGGAATATACTGTGATGGGTATTCCAAACGTAACCAAGAGGGTTACTCCCTACGTATGAATGTTATGAATGCCTCAAGTTACCTTTATGTCTTATGATTTCTATGATTTATTCATGATTTGATGAGGTATGTTAATGTGCTTATGTTTAATGGGTAAAGTATGATCTCATTATTATGTATATATGTACCCAAGTTTCCTTTCCATATTTTTATATCCCTTACTGAACTTTTTATGCTCATCCCAAGTTTTTTGAAATGTTTTTCACAGGTCAAGGGAAAGGTAATGATATGATGATAGTTTCAAGGAAGCATCAAGAAAGAATCCATGTTTATTTTAAATATGTTTCCATTGATGGGAATGAAGAATACTATCTTTATGTAACCACTTTTTTTATATGTGGAATGTAATGCAAGTTTTATGATCTAATTCTCTAAAACTCTAAACCCGAAAAGATCCTCAACGTGTAATCGTTTAATAACTCAAGATTAAGTAAGGTTTAAGGCTGGGGCCTTATAAGAATTATAGGATTTTGTGGAGACCTTTTCAAATGTTTTCATAATATTCATTTATTAATTTTATTGAAAAATTAAATATGGAACTTCTCAAATCAATGTTAAGTCATCCATCATCGCTATTAAATTGGAAGAGGTGGTAACAAGATCCTTGCAGTTTCATAAATGGATAATATAATAATTATTTTGATATATTGAAATTCGTTTATTTGAGATGAAAAAAGAATTGTTATCATGGTATTCTATGATGGAACACTTTTTGAGGATTTTTAGTTTATTAAAAGGATTATTCGAAGGTAGTCACTACATCCAAGTTTAAAAAATGTATATATCCATATTGGTTTTTATGTAGATGACATCTCATTTTCTAGAAATGATGATGAAATGTTTGATCATACATCTTTTTATATGAAGTATTTATTCAATTTTTTATTTCTTGAAAAAATAATGGACTTTTTTTATTAATAGATTTCTCAATTTTTATATTACAGTTCAATTATTCAAGAAAATTATAACAATTATGTTTGTAAAATATTTGTTAGTAAGGATTCATAGACTATTTCTCCAAAAAAATATAAACATGAACTAAATTATTCAATTATGATCAAGACAAGGATTTAGATCTCTGGGAATGATATAAGTTAATTTGTAGCATAGTATAAATATCATGTTCAAATAAATATTTATTTTATATTGTTATACGTCATTCTAGGTATGAAATTTCACCATATGTGTCTCATTTAATCTCACAAATGAGGATTATCAAATATTTCAAATTAATGTTATATTGGATAGAAATATATTATAAAATCAAAAGAATAATTTTTTAGTTATATAGATGAAGATATAGTAGTTTTTATTTATATAATAGGTTGATATCTGGTAGATATTTTTATCAAGGAGAGTGTAATTTTTTAATCATTATAAAAAGAAATTTTCTATGACAATATGCATATATGAAGAAGAATATGCTGTTCTGATTACTTTTATAAATTTTATAATGCGAATGAAAATGTATTGGGATTATTTTAATGTTTATGTGATGTTTACACATCCCTTGGTAGGTGGTAATGAATAATATGTTTTATTATCAATAATTTTTTATCAACATTCCTGAAGAATAATCATTGTTATCAAATAAAATATCCTTATGAAATAGTGATATGGTGTCAGAATTTCAGAGTTTTGATGTTTTTGTTGTTCCATTTTTAATATAAAATATATAGGGTAATATTTTTTAGAATTTTTATGTTGATTTGATTTTTTGTGAAATTGGTTAAGGATACTGAAGTAGGGATTATAATTAGTTTTGGAATATATTTTAGATACATAAATCATGTTCACAATCACATTTTTTTGTGAGGTGAAAATTCATGAAGATAGATTATGATGAATCCTATTATATTTTAATGTGAATATATATCATTGGATCATATCATGATGAATATATATTGAAGGAGAAGAATATTTTGTTTAGTAATGCAACATATCTATCATCAGAAATGATGTTTTTTAAGGAAGAAGTATTATGACATAACTTATTTCCACGAAACATAAATATCAAAAAATGTTTTAATACACCACTATATAGGATTCTATTTTATAGGGATACTATAATTATAAGTATAATGAATAATTATATATAAAATATCAAGATATTAGGTGGGTGATTATGCTTCCAATTAGAGTCAATAAAAAAATTCCACACCATATTAGATGTCTTTACAATGTAAGAAGAACATGGACCGAGAAAATTTGGTATCTACACACCATGGTTATGGTATATTACAAAATTCATGACATGTTTGAAATCAATAGATAGGGAAAATTTTGGACATCAATGATATATCTAATATTTCACAACACAATAGGGAGAAAATGTAGAAAACAATGCAACATTTCAAAGATCACGACCAAGAAGAGGCTAAATTGTATGTTTCTTATTGTACAATTTTTCAGTCCTCTATTCCATAGAGTGTCATACAATAGAAATTATGTCTATGAATTTCATATATAGTTAATTTTAACTCCCTCTCACTGTAGAATTTATAATTTCTTCCAATAGAAGAAATATTTTTGAAAAAAAATGTATTTTGACCCTGAGTGATGGATTATCTTCATATTATAAATTTCTATCTTATTATTACCAATTAAAACAAACATTTATAATTTCATGGTCAATTGTATAGTGGTATATGATCCCAGTGTTATGATTTTGGATGGGTATATCAATTTGAAATTTAAATTCTTCTTACTTTTTTTTTGAATATGGTCTACAGTGAAATTTTAAATAAATATTTTAATATTTAGTGGAATTTAAGAGAAATAGAGTGGAAGATGAAGAATTTATAGATTGGTTTTATAAATTTTTTATTTTTTATAAAAAATGTATAGTAACAAAATAATATTAATAAAATCTAATTTTTGGTTTGAATATTTTTCACCTAAAAATTAAAGAGTCACCATGTTACTTTTTATGTATTAAGAATTATTTCAACTTGTGAATTTAATTAATGTAATAGAGAGGTGGAATATTTAATCAAACTCAAAAACATAGAGGATATATATTTGGTTGATCAAAACATATATATTTCTATAAAAATGTATATTTTTAAATTGTTTGATGCAACAAATCATAGTCAAGAGATGTGAAAATGATTGTTTCTTGGATTTTCCAAAAACATTGATCTAACATGGTGATCAATGTGGGTATTTTGGTCCATAGAGCTTCCATATCACACTATGTTCAATCCATATAACATTGATATGTGAACCCTATCAGTTTTTCTCCCTTGATTGTGAGTTTTTATGGGTGTGTTGTATCATTCATCAATACATCCAAATAGGAAGAGATGGTTATTTTAAAAAAAATTCGAAATATTATTGGTCCCAATTTCATGACATATCTCAATGATCCATGTTAGTTCCTGAAGTCATTCTTCATATTGAATGACCTAATTAAATTTATTATATGTTATTTAGTAGTTATATGTCTTTATAGATAATGGATACAACATTACCTTATAATAATTTAAATTTTCTATAACATATATAAATACATAGAACTTTTTTGCTTATTCAATAATATTATTTTATATATTATATATTATGAAAAAATATTAGAGGAAATTATACATATTTTTCTCCCTAAGTGCATTGAAAAATAATTCTATGAGAATCATCTATAACTCCTTCTTTAGGAAAATATATTATGGTATTCATGATCAAGTCATGAAATTAAAAATATATATATATTTATCAAGGTTTCTGTTTGGGATTTATAACCTTTTTACTAAGTCTATTAACATTTATATCTCCACATCATCCCTTTATTCCATGTTAAACATTTAAAAGATATATAACTAATCTATAATTTGTGAAAGCCTTTATTTCCTCCCATTCATTAGGATTCCCATCTCCATCTTTTTTATGTTGATAGATATTAGATCCATTTTAATACAATTCATTTATATTGTTATAAGATCATTTCTACTTTAATCACATGACACATTGTTTACCACTATCAGATGGTAATTTATTAATCTACTATATTCAATTATAAACACTTAAAATAGTATTTTCTTGGTTTTTATTTTCCTATGTGAATATATTCACAAAACATTTATGGTTGGTATATATGTCACACTTTTCCCTAAAAAATACCTTCCAAACATCATGGTAGATATTTCCACTAACAATTAAGGATCATGAGTTGTTTAATTTTTCATATTTTACTCCCACTATATTATGGAATATGTTATATATTTTTCATGTTACATGAAAATTATTCCAAAGAACTTCATTAAAGAAACATTTTAAAGTTTAAACCCATCACCAAATGAATATATTTTTATTATAGTTGCTAAAAATATACATATATTAAACCCTTTGAATCACTCATCGCATTTATAAACCTATATAAATGTTACAAAATTCTAATGATCCACGGTTCTAGGATTTGAAAAATGTGAGAAATTACTCCAATATAATTAATAGTTCACAAATAATTTGAAGAATCAAGATATCGTTTTTAAAAATAATTTTTTATGCCATTGATAAATTTCATTACAAATTAAAGAATTAATAAATAATAATTTTCATTTGATAACATACCCATGTATATACCTATCAAATCATTTAATTTTTTCATTATAAATTATACAACATTTTGGTTAGTGGGAACTAAAAAATATATATTATAATAAAAAACCCCACTAGGATAAAAAATGGTAACTAAAAAACTGGAAGAAAAATAATAAGGGGACAATATAGACACACTAGGTCTCATCGGTGGAATTTATTTGTCGTACATAAGAAAAAATATTAGAAAAAAAATTCCACAACCATAACTCTTTAGTTAACCTGCACTAGTTATTTGAGGGACCAATAAAAGCCTCTCTGACGACATAAGAACTTATTTCCACATGACGTGCCACTGAAATGTTTTCCAAGCACTAATAAATAACAAACCACACATGAACAAAATGAATATTGAAACAATATCATCTTCACTAATTAGAGAAAATAAACCTTTAAATAATGATTCTCTATCTTATTCAAATTATTTGTTCTAAATAAGAAAAACAACCCTTATTAACAATACACTTCATGCCTCCCTCGAGTTTATAAAACCCCACCCAAATCTATATTATTATCTTATAACATCACTCTAAGATCAAAAAAAAATACATAAATAGAATTACCTTGGAAGGAAACCACCATGAATTAATGTTACACCAAACTAGAGACAACCATAATGGTGTTCCCATCAAATCAACGTCTATAAAAAAGCTCCAGGTGAAAGGCAAAACATACTAAAACCCTACAGACGTAAATTAAACCTCAAATATAAAGAGGATACCAGGGTTCCATTAGATGGTTTGTAGTAAAGAGTTATTATTACACCAATCCATAACTATAAAAATGATAGGAAAACTACAACTAGCTTAACAACAATGAAACATAGTACCCAATATGTACTCCACCAACATAATCCCAAGCTACCACATACAAAAATACATCAAAAGAAAACTAGGTCAACCATGATGGTCCATGAAGTAGTTAAAATATGGGAATTATATGGTCCCTTTATATATGGACAAATTGATATGGCAATTCCAAAATAAGAAACATGAAATTAAATAGTAATTCACGAACAACCGAACCAACAAAATCCTCACAACCTCTACAAAACCCATCAAAAAAAATACACCATAACATCATATAAAATATGATGTTATGTGATATTCCATGGAGGAAATGAGGAGGGAGGAAGTAAAATGTATTCATTGATAATTTAATTCAACAACATGAAAATTCACAAAATGAAAACCAGGAAAAATTTGAAAACATAAATAGAGAAATAATTAGCGAAATAAAAATGGATAAACCCCTCAAATAAATAGGATATGTTTAATGAAATATATAAGATAAATAAAAATGCATGTAAGTAGAAAAACCACCTGAATAATGAATAAAACAAAAAATAAGTGTCAGTGAGAAAGTGATAATGAGTTGTAGAGTGAGATAGATTTAATTAAATATGATCCTAATGAGAATAGAGTAATCCCTGTGAAGGAAAATTATTCAAAATAGAATTAAAATTTGTTGTAAAATTTAAATAAAATCCACTACTGAAATGTATTTTACACAAAAAAATAGTACACTTCATGTGAATCCTTTATTTTAAAAAAAATGAATTTCACATATAAATACACATCAAAGTTTTTTAATGGTTTCTCTAAACTTTCCTGTCAACTTGTATATAATTTTTTCTAGATAATTTTTGAGTATTAATTTAATTTCAATGAAATAACTTTTTCTATATCTTTTAAAAGGCATAGTTATAGGAATGTCCAAATTCAGTAAAGATCATTAATAAAATCTTCATAAAATATCAAACTAATTAATATGTTGATCCCATGATAGTTGATCAAACTAATCATCAATATGTTGTAGTTAATACATGTTAGTTATAATTACATTTTAATGGGTAGGATAAAAATTATTGAAGTGAATTTAACCAATAATATATTTATCAAAAACGGATGGGGAAATCCAAAATTAAGCACTAGGTTGAAAAACACCATTGGATAATTTGTATTGTAGTAAATTCTTCAACTCTACTAGAATAATTGATATCATTCCCTAGGGACTCTTGTATATGGTTATAGATAACTTCTTTATTTCTATAGAGAGCTCTGAATCTTCTTCTGGAGTAAGATCATGCAATTTTTTAGGGAATAGATCACAAAATACCATTATAGTGGAATGGTATCCATGTTCTATCATTTAATCTGTATTAATAATTTCTACTAAATATACATACTCATATGGAAATAATATCGATAATTTTGAATTATTTTCTAATGTATTTTCATAATTCCCCTTCCAAATTTATTGAATTATAGTAATATTTATGATAGGAAATTTTATCCCCCACTATAGTTAGTTAATTTAAAATATATATATCAATATCCAATAAGATTCTAATAAAAATGAATTTCTATAACAGGGAGAATAACAAGAGATTCTAAACCATTATTCAAAAAAAATTATTTAGAAAACTGATATATATTAATGGTATAATCATTTTTAATATCCATTTTATCATTGATTTATAATTATATATGACATTAGTTAGGGTCCAAATATTACATTATATATTCTATGATATGAATTAATACAAATAAATATAATTAAATATTACATCCATTATTATTTAATGAATTACTACATCACATGTAACCTCGTAGTTTTCTTCACCCATGTTGGTGGTATGATAACAAACACTCAACCTTATTCTCATTTCTAAAAAAGATTATTTCCATATTAATACTCTATAATCATTGTATTGGTTAATTTACATACCTATTAAATATATTTCATGCAGTTAAAAATTTGATGATGTGTAGAGGATTGGGATGAAATTTAATGTCTTCAATATTACTAATTTTGTACATCATTTTACTTTGATATTATTAAGCATGACACCATTCGTTTCCTATATAAAAAATATTCATAATTACATTGAGATTGTTCCCAATATGATTTTTCAAAAAAAAATCATACAAGGAAAATTAAAAATTCATCCCTTTATTACCCTTTTTGTAGGAACCAATATAATTAAACTTTGTTATTTTCTTCTTATCTCTAAACCCATGAGACATTGGAGATCCAATAATCAAGGGAACTTCTAAATATTTCAAAATAGATATCAATATCTTTAATTGTCATGGTTTTTTGAAGATATTAATTCCGTCAACTAATAAAATATTAAACCTTTATTTGTTGTTTAAAAAAACTAGCTTCGTAACATAAATGAAATATTGTTTTTGAATTATATGAACTAATTTATCCCTCCACAGTTTTTATATTTCAATGACATTTACTCATTATCATAATACAATGAGTGTAATGAAAATATTTTTTAGAAAATATTATTCATGAATGCAGGACATTCAACCAAGTCATGTTATTTAATTGGTGTATTATTCCTTATCAATGAAAAAAAATAAATACATTCTTTGTGCATGTGATAAATGGATAATATTTCATTAAAAATATTAGATATTTTGTGTATAAAATTTATTTTTATGGGAATTTATAAATTTGTACATGATTTGTGGATTGAAAGATCCGCAAAAACATTAATTTCATTATAAAAAAATTGTATACATTATAATTTTATTTTTAATTGTTATGTTTTTAAACCCACATAGTTCATGGTATTACTGATAAGAATAGGTATTTCATAAAGAACCATATTGGTTATTTCAACTCCCACATATATCATAATAATAAAATAAATTGGGTAAATGTTGAAATTCCAACCACATTGATTGTGACATGATTCCACCAAATTCATCCCATTTGAAAACCCAAAGGAAAATTAACATTAATAATTCTCAAATTAATAATCCTATAATGATTAAATCTTTATCTTGGATTTATTTACTAAAAAATAGATTATATATTCTATATTAAGGAATATTATTATCTAATAAATAGTATCTTTGGTGGATTTTATATATTTTTGGAATAATTCGATTCACTGTCCTAAAACATTGTCTCTATCAATTTATAAAAATGAAAAAAATGCTATATCTGTGTAAAAGAAGATTATTTACAAAAGTATCTTTCATATAGTTTATTTAAATTTAATGATATTTATTTATCTAAAATTATTCTATTAGAAAAAACATATTTTTTAATGTCCCTTATGTTAGAGTGTTTTTTACTAGAGACATGGTTGATGATGATGTAAATGGAGGATATAAGATACAAAAAACCTAACACATCTTCTAGATATTCCCTATGAGATATGATTATTTCTAATTCTGAAGTAATTCATAATGGTTGTAGAGTCAATCACTAGAAATATTTTGGAACATCGATTTTTCATGGTGTAAATAATGGAATTGATGAAATCCATCATTTTATCCTTAAATAAAGATGTGATTCCACATGGTTTGAAAAAAAATGAAATATTGATTTCTATATAGTATTTAAAAACACCACCACTGTTTGAGGGATCATGATTCCACTTTTAGGCTCTAGTAATGTTTTTACCATATTAATTATTATTTGGGATGTCAAAAATATACAATGTGCCATCAGGAAAATAGAAATAACAATACACACCAATGATACTAATGATTTGGATGAAATAAATGGAAGTATAGAAAAATCATTTTGTATATTTATAGAGGATTTGGAAACCATGATGATTCGTTGAAGCAAATGTTAAAGGATAAAATGAATCTACTGGGGCACTATATCATTTCCTATATGACTTATGAGATATAAGATAAAAAAAGTACCTGTGTGAAATATTTTGTGTTGTTGTAGAGGTAGTTGAATCCAAGATCTAAATTTAATTATGCCCGGTAGAGATTCATCATTTATTTTTGTGATAGAAAAATTGTAAAATAGATAAAAATAGATTTAAAAATCCATTTTATAAATCTGAAATTAGGTATTATAAAATCCCCTATGATTGTTACTAGGCACAGAACAATAAGAGATTTTCATACTGATATATTGGACGCTTCCTTGTATGATAGTCCCATTGAATGAAAAACTCTGAGGGTGAGTCTAGGGGTATTGTTCCAAGAATTATTGAATTCTTGGAACAGTCCATTTCATCATAACCAGAAAATTAAATCATATTAATTTCATATAGTTAATTGAAATTTACTAGAAGGTTACCACATTAGAATGTCGTCAGAAAGGAAAATTATGTAATCCAATATGATATTTTGAATATATAAGGGAAGAACTAAATTATAATTAAGTTTATCATAATTGTTTTTCCTAAATATCAATATCTAGATCGAGAAAATGCACATGGATAGAAAAATGTTTCCTTGTATAGTTATCCATCTACAAGATATGGGATGGGTTTTCTACAGAATGCTATATAGATTGGGAAAATATGTTGTCTAATGATTTTTTAAGGGTATATAGATAGAGGATTCAATGTAGTGAATGTTACCATTTTTTTAAAATAAAGAAATTGAGTATTCTATTATATTCAAAAAAATTATATATTATCACAGGAAGTGTGATTAAATATATTCATTTAAATTAATGAGGATTTTGATACCCATTCCACAAATATTAAAATGTCAGAATAAATTTTTTTACATGGTAAAATTAAAATTTTCTTGAAAATATACACACAATATAGATGAATTTTTTTAGTTGTTTTAATCATTTTAATCAGGTATTGGGGATATCAATTCATAATAATTTAATATAGAATTTTGGTCATGATGATTAGTTCTATATGAATTATATTACCTTCCATAGATAAGTCATTTAATTAACATGAGGAACCTATTTTAGTAAATTAAATATAAATATTATTGAAGTAGAATTCTATAAATTTTCCCCCAAACAAGGGGAATATAGGATATAAAAAACGAAGAACCCATTTTCTGATCCCATTGCCAACAAATATTTCCAGAGATCAAGATGTTTTAATATTTATCCGAATGAATACAATTTATTTTTCCTAATTAATGACATTATGTGAGGGTCATAAATAATATAATAGGTTCTCTTTGAGAAGATGAATAAACCCTTTTCACCCAGTATTAAAAAGAAAATTTTATTATAATATTTTAGATGAGATGGATTCAAAATACCTATAGTAGCATGGATGGGATTTAGTTTGTTTTGAGTAGATAGAGATGAAAACGTATTCTATGGTCATATTCAAAAATATAAACGATAATTTTAGAAGTGGTAATCTAGTCAGATGTATGTTTTGTAGGAGATGTAACCTTAATGGGATATATTTAGAAGTTATAATATTTTATATGAACTAAAATGGTATGTAACAAAGTTTAGAAAGTTATCAGTGAAGATAAATATATATATAAAAAATTAATGATGAATTACCAATCCATGGTTTTAAAATATTTTTTTATATAATTTTATGTGAAATATTTAATCGTATAGGTGTCATCGTGATATGGTTGACACATTTTATTGTTATGGAAGAAAAATATTAAATATTTCTTCCATTACATGGACTAACATGGTACAGGGGTGATTTTATAGGTAATGGGGGGAAATATATTGGAAATAATTTTGTAAATGATCCTATGAATATTGATATTATGTTAAATTATCCCAATTAGGAAAATATCATAATCATTCTCCACATTTACTATTATATAGATAATTGGGTTATTTAGGGACTATATATGGAATCCATTGTAGTAAAATGTCTTTACATTCTTATACACATTAATTGTGATCACATCCCAAAATATTTTGAAAAAATATTTTTTGAATCCAAATAGACAATAGGAACATCCATGGTTAAATTTAAATACTTTATCTTTGACATCCATCTTTTAAAGAGTTGAGTTAAGATAATTGTTTTTTTCAACGATGATGAGAGGAAAAATATTATCTTATATGAGCTCATTTTTTTGTCATGGACCATTAAATATAACTTTGTTGAAATCAAAAATTTAATCAGAAGTGAAGCTATTATTATCGAAGACCAAGTCCTCCATGTAGAGGATAGAAAAATTTTACTTTCCATTCTAACACATTTAAGGCGTAAATAGAATTATGTTTTCCTTTCGAAAATATACAACAATTTAACTCTAATGGATTCCTTATTACTATTTTATATAAAAGGAACAAGGGTATTTAGTTTATTAGTTATCTCAATTTTTTGTAGGAGGCCCTGTGAAAAATCATTATTATTGTACACGTTCGGAATGATGCTTGAGGATATCTTCAAAGGATGAAATTTTTTCATCCATTGAACAAAAACATTTCATGATCTATGGTGTGATTCATACCATTAGGACATGAAAAGTCATTTCATTAGAAAAATAATACTTCCCAATGTTGTTTGAGTTCCAATCATCAAAGAAAATATTACTAAAATATAGATAAATCATCCTTAAATAATGGAATTTGAATGTGAGAGGATATTTCTCATCTTTTTATTTGATTTTAAATACAAATATATTATAACATAAATTAAATCGCTATAAAGTGGGGAAATATTGAATGACCCATTTATTAATGCAATGTTTGTTGAAAATATATATTTCTATTTTATTGGCCATTGTTTTGTTTGAATTACATTTATAAAATTTATATTTGGACTCTACCATGTTAATTTCAAAAATAATATTCCTTTACATGAAGTGTTTTAAATTTATGAATACTGAACGGGTGTAGGTATACCTAATAATTTCATATATACACATGATATTTTTTATATCTTTATTGATAATACTAGTTTCACAAAGATTGTAATTGAGGAGATCAAACTTGATAAAAGGATATTTTCTTTCTTCATATTTGCTAATTTAATAAATGAATGAATATAAATAATGAAAATCCAAGATTACAATCTCTCAATTGATAATCCTATTATATATGGAATAGAGATAGATTTTCCCTAATTGGGATTCATTAATGATCTAGAGGGTATCCAATGTATATGAGTAATTATTGAAACACAGAAGTTGATATCAAAATATATCTATTCAATAAACCTAAGAATATAAATTATACATAAGTTCATCTATTCCCAACATGATAGTTTTATGAATCTAAATTTACATATTTAGGGTGATGGCAGTTTCTGTTTTGGACAACCCTTGAATATTATAAAATACAAAATACATTTTGATAAATTTTTTAAATTTGTTGATTCCCCTCGTCTAGAGCCTTCATGATGCATTCATATTAGAAGTTTTTTTGGTTATTTTAGACTTACTTATATTTTAAGACTGTGTGATGGAGAAATATTGAGTTTTTGAAGGCACTAAATTGTTTCTGTATTAGTGAATTCTGTGTCGTCATTGGAACTAGAGTAATTTGGGATTCTAGAAGAAAATTTTTATGGATCTATTGAAACTTTATATTTATGAGTGAAATATGAGATACACATAGAATTAGTGTACAAGGGTTCATCCAAACGATCATTTGAATTGTTTGATGACATTTAGAATTTAGCTACATATTAAAATATTTTTAGATAAAATAATTAGAAAATTAATTCCATAATTATTTTTTATATCATATCATAAGATTATCATATTTTATTACTATTATTAGATATTGGGGAAAAAATAAAACAAATCCTTATACAAATTACTTAATTCATACTTATAATTAATTATAACGTAAATTTTTTTCCCACATACCATACATTACATAAATTACCTCAAGATATTCATATATAATATAAAAAAATATATACATTTATAATAACAATACAAATCACAATATTATAATATTTCATGCAAATATTTTCAATATACAAAATATGGATTTTTTTTGTTCATTGTATTTTAGATTTAGGAGGGTTTCTATTATAAAATCACAAGGTCTTATATGTATATTGCATTAATTTTTTAATTATTCTTTTTTTTTTGTAAATATCTGAAAATAAAAAAGGTTGTGAATTTTAAGAAAAAATTCATAAATTTTTTTTCTAAGATTTGCACAAATAATTAAATATTAAATCAATGGATCATAATTTACTATGGGTTAAATTTAAATTAATTTATTCTAATAAAATTATTTTTTTAATTTTTTAACTGTAACGGGAAAATATTTTTTTCAAAAATAATATATATTATCGGAAGTATTTTGTTGAATTTTTTTATAACATATCTATCTTTCTATGTTTCATGGTATGTTTTATATGTGGGTTAACATAGAGTCTATAGCACAACATTAACATTTTCTTGAAAACCATAATTTACAAAAAAAAAACAAAGGTGATTGAAATTCAATTTTTTTGATGAATTTTTTTTAATATGTAGGTTAACCAAGTATCCATATTTCATTATTATTAATTTTTAAGATGATATTTTTGAAAATATGATGAATATTGTTTTCAAAGAAAATAAAATTAACTAAATGTTAGGGCACTAGATAGATATTTGATGATGAAATAATAATATGAGGTGCTATGATGACTTCTTCTAAATGAAGTTTAAAAGATTATACATTAATTTTATGTAATTATAAATATATTACAATATATGAAAATTTTCATATATGGGAATCATTAAATTGTGATCAAGACATTTTAGTTTGAAATGGTTTGGGGGAATCATTTTTGGTATATTCATTCTGAAGAGTTTGACCAGTTTGATGTCTTCCAAAACATTTCATATTTTGTTACTATGTTTTTACTTTCATGAGAGGGGTTTTCTTGGAGAATCAATGGGATAGGTGTTTCATTTTAAAATATATATTTTTTCTCATTTCATTCATTAACTTCTATATTGAGAGGTCATGTACATTTATGAAGATTAATGAATATTTTCTGATCATTGTTTTATACTATTTTTTTTTTAAAGAATGTATTTGTTGACAACAATGTCAGTTGATTTTATTATGAAGATATAAATGGTGTATAAAATTTTTATTAATTTATTCAGTATTTAAAACATTTATTAACTACTTTATAGTTAATGTTCAAGGGATTCTGGGAATGAAGTTGTACAATATTTCACAGAAGACAAGAAATCAATGACGTTTTTAGATTATATTGGGGATACAAGGAACATGTTATCATTAAATCATTTACATTTTATTAAAATTGTATCATGAGTAATAAAATATTATAAGGGTTTTAAATTTATAATCCATTATGTGTTCATTTTTAATCATTTTTTTTGTCTTATTATATTTGGAATTTTTTATTTTTTTTGTCAAATGATATTGAAAATTATGAATATTTAATTTAAAATAAATTAATAATTAGGTAATATAATTTTAAGGGTTGATAAAATTTAATAATTACAATAATTTTAAACATATTTTGGCCGAAAAATTATATTTAGTTTAAAAAATAATATTACATCCTTTCCCATATTGTTTTTTACATTTCCTTTTTCATATATGAAAATTACTAAAATGAATTTTATTATTATTAATGAATAAATATGGGCCACCCCCTCCACCCATTATTTCTTATATGGTTATATTAAAGATATAATATAATACCCTTTAACCCTATTAATATCTTATCATCCTTTGAAACTTGGAATACATATCTAATGTCTATAATTATCATGGTTTGAGGTAGGTTCCAAATAACCCAATGCATTCTCTTATTCTTCCTCTACAAAAATTATAGCTTTGTTAATGACTAAATATAATGGTTTAAAATAATAATTTTTATATTTAACATTATATTTTATAATTAGATATCATGATAACATTTGAAAAACTCTTAAATGATTTTTAGGGCATTATGAAAATATATAGTATTTATCCATTACAAAATTATTAAAATTCAGTGTCTCCTGAGTTTAAAAAGTGTGAGAAACTAATTTTCACTGAAAATTATAAAAATGACTTTAGAAATTACTAAAAAAAATTACTAAAATTTGTTACTTCCTTTGAATTATTTTATATTTTCTCTTTTAGAAATAAATTATTAAATATTTTTGGTACTACAATTCAATGTAATTATGAAATTATCTAGTATTTATAGTTAGAAATAAAATTAAATAAATCCACTAATCGTAATTTTTCATGATCAATGAAGTTTAAATAAATGAAAAAAATTATTTTCATGATTATATGATTGATAAAAAGTTTCATGGGTTCCATTATGGATAGGGGTGACATAATATGTGTATAAAAATGATTTCAATAATAATTATAGATAGCTAGTCATGGTTTAGAGGAAATAGCTAGTTGGAATTCATTTATATAATGATCATGTGGGGTCTTTGTAATAGATTATTCATTGGCCTATATATATATATATATGTATAATATAGTAATTTAATATAATATTATTATTGTTCTATTTTAAAAAATTTACAGTTTCATAGATTATTATGCTTCAATTTTTTATTTATAAACATTTCCATGTTTGATATAATTTTATATGAAGTATATATTATTCAGATAATTTTTACTTAATATGGGAATAAATTATATCTC
This sequence comes from Viscum album, assembly GCA_963277665.1. Taxonomy (NCBI): domain Eukaryota; kingdom Viridiplantae; phylum Streptophyta; class Magnoliopsida; order Santalales; family Viscaceae; genus Viscum; species Viscum album. The sequence continues at coordinate 109,593,106 of OY728121.1, forward strand.
CCATTGGTAATGAATGAAATCACAAATTTGACGCTTTAATTACTAATTGGAGAGCATTAACCATAAGAAATAACAGTATTTTAACACTATAAATCCTCCCACTAGTTAAGGATATTTCAAATTTGGACCTCCAATGTATTTAAGATTATAATTAAATTTAAATTTCCCATATGTTTACATTAAGATATCATTGAAACATTTTTTTTATTTCCCTATTTGAGGTACTTATTGAATTTATATATTTTTGGGTCTAATTCTGTGAGGATTAAATTATTTTGTACCATACCAAATTCTATTTTTGATTGTTTTATGAAACTATAACATATCCCATACAATCATAAAAATTTTTAAGATATGTTTTTATTATTTTTATTTAACTTTTTAGTTGACTTTTTGAATTTAATATATTTATGGAGACCACAACATAAAATATCATATATTTATACATGTAATATTGTTGAGTTTTTATACTCGCATCCTACTAGGCAATATAATTAACCCATTAACCGAAACATCAGTTCACATATGTTCAAAGATCCTATTTTTCATGTTCCTAAATATTTTTGTATCATGTTTAGGAAATTTAATTTGTATGAGCATTTAATTAGTGTTTGAAGGTACTTATAGTAATTTGAATTTTTTATTATACATTTATAACTTTTTTATAATTATTTTTAATTCAATATTACTACAATTTAAGAAAAAAATATAATTATTTAATAAATTAGATAAATTTTACAATTTTTATATGTATTTTATAGAACTTTTAATATTTATATTTTTTTAAATAATATTTGATGAATATTTATTATGATTTAATATACAGGTACCCAAAATAATGACTTCTTGACATCTATTATATGGTCACATTCAGATCCTTTGATGATTATTCCATTTTATTTATTTTATCATATACTATAAACCATATATACAACCTTATTTTTTTAGAATACCCATTTCCTTATGGATTTATGTTACTCTCTGGGAAAATAAACCCCCATATCAATATGTATTTTTTCAACATTGTTGGTCGATATAATACAACAAATTAGAGTAATGTGCCAAAGGTGAATGTATTTTTATAATATTGTTTGGGTATTCCATTTTGATATGTTACATATTGTAAAAAATCAATCTGTTGAGATATAAATATATATTCGTATAAATTTTAGAAAGGTAAAATGTGAATATTCTACTATAAAACAACAATACCATTTGTACATGTTCGGATATTGATAAATTTTAATTTAATATATAAAAATATAAATAAAATACATCATTATTTAATGAAGATGCAAATTTTAGTGAAACATGGTAGAGGTATATCTCTATGTAGATACTAATATACTACCTTCTATAAAAAGATTTATAGTACGATGATTCATTAGAACAAATCATTGTTTAATTCCAATCAATATCCATAGAAGAGAAAATTTTGTATAAAATTTGCAAGAAGAAAATGGGAGTACAAAATTAGAGTTTAATGATATATTAAATATTACACCATAATCACCAGAGGTTATGTCAATATATATGTTTTTTAGTGCAATCCGAAATCATTACACCATCATTGTGAATGTTTCATAAGTTTTTCAATAATAGTTTATTTTATTACAAATGTAGCATATATATATATTTACATTTAAGAAATTATCTAGACCCACACTCTTAGATCCAGTTCAAAGAAATCATTACAAATATTTTTTACTACTAACTAATATAAACCAAAAAAACCCATAATTACAATATTAATTTATAATATATCCTTTCTAACATATCAAATACATTTTATGTTTAGATAAACCCCTAATGAATTTAGTATTATTGTCCATTAATGAAGTGATATGTTAAATATCCTATATATTATGCAAAACAGGACTATAATAAACTATGATATAATTTATAATGCAGGAGGAATATTAATACTTTTTGGTAATAAATTGTGAATTATAATTTTTTAAATATAATTAAATATAAAACCACATGTAATTAAAAATTTACTAAAATTTATTTTTTGTAAATAGATTATTTTTTATTTAAAAAATAATTTGATGTGTTATAATAACAAATGAAATGAAGTTATTTTTTAGTTAACAATTAAATCATTATTGGGGTGTGGGAAAATCATTTACTGTGAAAAATAAGTATTTTTTGGAGAATTGTATCATTGAATATATTAAATATGATTATTGTAATATACAACTCTGTTCACATTTGAATATTTAGTTGAATGATTTTTAATTATGATATATATATTTCTAAATTAAAATTTATTTATTTATTTCATGATGGAAATGGTAAAAAAATAGACAAATACAATGCAAAAAATACTGAAAATTTTAAAATATTAATTTCTCAAATATCAATTATTATATAAAAAATTAAGTTTTACTACTTTTATAAATTTAATCAATTAAATTAGATTTAATATTTTTAATAAAAAGTTTAAAATTATTAATAATGATTAATTTCATTTTTTTCACATGAAAAAATATTTATTGAGGTAAAAAATTCGAAATGAAAAAAGAAAAAAAAATAGTGAATAGTGGTAATATAGAGGGTATGTATTCAAATATAACAAAACCCAATCCCAAAAGGGGATTATGTGGGATTTCATAAATATAACATAACTTTAAATCTAAAATTAATAATTTTGGATAAACTTTCCTATAATAATATATCAATTTTAATATTACTACAGTAACATTTACAAAAAATCACCCTCTATCGTATAAATGTTTACCATCACAACCTAACGTATCCTCTCAGGTAATTACTCAAATCATAACAAAATTCCACCAAAAAAATTCCACAACCCCCTTTTTCTCACATTAGTTGATATGGTGCCTTCAAACATCTAATCGATTAGGGATTTAAGACTAGTATAAAAGATGATATCAATGGAAGAGGTATTTATTTAAATTGAGTAATTTTAGGTTTATATATTGATAAAATACGAGTAAATATATTAATATAATATAATTTTTTTTAAATTAATCTATTTTAAATAGAATATACAACATACATCCATGTTCTTAAACATACAACAAAATATTATAATTTAAATATGAAAGTTACAACATAGCTATCAAATTAGTGGGTAAGAATAATAAAAACCACATTATTAAATAAAAATGAAACTCATATTCCATTTAAAATTATTTAATAATTAATAATAAATAGTAAATAATTTTTTAAGCATTTTTTTCATTAAAAATATATGTTAATCTGAAAAGGATTTTTTCTCTTTAGGTGTGAAAATATTTTAATTAAATTTTTTAAACACTATAAAAAAATTACGAAATTAAAATAATTTTTGATAACATTATATAAAAATTACTTATGAATTTTTTTAAAAAAAATCTATATTTTTCAATGAATAATGATTAATGGAAGGTTTTGTTGATAAATGTATTCTTGTATCACGAATGTACAAAGTTAAATTTTGTTTCAAATGGGGATTTAAGAAAAAATATTTCAATAACATTATTAATAGTACAATTATTCTATTGTGAATTAACTTTAAATCAGGAAATTTGGATTCAATTTTTTGAATCATGATATCCAAATTTGGTAAATAGTTCCCTTTTATTTATAAAAATTTTTAATCTAAAAATAGTAAAAAACAATTTGCAATATAACTGTAAAATAGTTAATAAGGGATAAAAATAATGTGATAAGGAATTAAATATAAAAACCAATCATGAATTGATATCATTAGATAACATTATTCTATCCAAAACAATCCAAAATCTAAAAATATAACATTGTTCATTTTTTCAACAACCATGAAATTTGAAATATTTTATGTAGAAAAAAAAGTTTAATTTTTCATATTTTATTATAGAGATAAATAAAATATGATCTCTAATAAATTAAAATCTTAAATATAAATTAGTTTTTATCATATTAATTTACTTCTAATTTTTATTTATTAAATAATTACCCAAAATTCTATTGAAACATCAGAAATAAATTACATTATTAGTATAAATAAAAATAAAAATACTAAAAATAATTGAATTTGGATTAATTATTTTGTTCCCTTAAATTTATAGACAAATATAAAATTATATAGATTTTTTAAACAATAATATTTAAATTCACCCTATGCATATTTCAATTAAAATTAATATTAAATGATTTTTTTCAGAAATTATATTAATCGTAATTTCAAATTAATAATATTATATTCAGTGAAAAACTATTAAAAAAATTATATTAAGATATAGTAAGGGGATAATGGTTTATAAAATAAGATGTATTACATTTAATGGTTTGTTTTCATTTTATGGTAATATTCATGAACATGAATGATAGAAAATTATACAAGTATCATAATTACCAAAATGGTTGAAGAGGGTTATAATAGAATAATAATGGCGAAAACATAAAATATATATATATATATATATATTATTGGATAGGATTATTTATAATAAACCTCATATTATCATTGAATTATATCATTATTGATCCATTTTTGTGTAAAAAAAATTGTAATTTATTTAATACTTTTAGAAATTACAGGACCCCCTATGCTCACTTATAAATGGACTCTCCTTCTCTCAATTTTTCAAAACATTTTGTGGAATCTAAATCAACCAAAAACATCTCATGTCTATTATTAAATCCATATATATATATATTCATAAAATACCAACCCTACATATCATAAGAATATATCTAAAAGAGCTAATACAATGATGATATAATCAACATTACAGACTCCTTCACATTTTCTTAATTCATGCTCAAATAAATATATTTTATACAAAATAAAATTATTACTCAAGGATAAAAAAACATTATTATGTTATTATTGTTATTATTATTATTATATTATGTGCATTTTCAATCACTTTTTTATCCTATGAAAACTGAAAAATATTACTGTTGTGTATGTTTGGCTTATCATATCCACGTCGAGGTGTAATTTTTTCTCACAACCGTTTACATGGATTTTTATAAATATTCAATTAATGAATATATATGTTATTAATGAAATAAATATGAATCTCCTTTTTTAATATCTTATATACCATAATACATTCCTATCCATTGGAAATTGATTAGTTTACTCGTGTGTACAAGAGGAATGCCACCTCTACAAAGAGATGTGATCCGTTTTTCATTTCAACATTACATGGAAGGTAGTTAGGGTAGATTTAAGGGGTCATTATATTTGTGTATATATATTACTTATAAAATTATAATATTTTTTGTAAATATAAAATGATAATCAATGTACAAGGAATAGAACATCCATGACAAAACTTGAAAAAGAATAAAAAGTAGTAAAAACCCAAAATAATGATTATAATGAATGACTGTTGATAAAAAATTTGATTAGATATTATAAGTGGATCATATATAATTAGTTTCATATTTATATTATTCTATTATAAAATAATAAAATATTTAAAACCATTATACATGATAATAAAATATTTTCCACTAAGAGGAAATGTGTGGTAATGGATTTCCCCTCATTTTCCACTATATTGAGGTAAATTTTGAAATATACACCTATTTTCATTTATGTGGTGTAAATTATTTACATTTGAGTTATTTATAATTAATATAAATCTATTCATGATGATTAAAAATTAAAATTAAGTTACTCATTTGAGATTATTTTTAATGGAAAAAACAAATTTTATTTTACTTCATGTACATGTATATTTCTAACCAAAATCAATATTTATAAAAATTTATTTTGCATTTATATATTATATTTTCAAAAATAATTTATAAAGGATATTTTTAGTTAGAATTTATTTTTTATATTATTATAAAAGAATATTTCTATTTATTTCCAAAAAATATGTTCAATGATTTATTTAAACAATGTAAAAAAACATTTTTTTAATTTGTATGGTATTAATGGACCTTCCCTCCACCATAACAATTATATACAATTCTGCTTCTCCAAAATAATTTTAAATTAATTAGAAATATTAAACATTTAAGAATTAAATTCTTTTACTCCCTAACAAAATGAATTTATTTCAAGAGGAATATTTCTGATGAATTTTTCATAAACAATCCCGGGTACCCTGGAAACCTGAAGACCAAACCATTACTGAAAAATCCTGAATGGTGTTCCCAATCCAAATGGTTTGGTGAATACCTCCTGGAATCTTACAAATTTTATGTGGTAACAAATATTCCTCCTAAATTTTGAATGTTAGAACAACAAGTCAGCATAAATATAAGGAAAACAAAAAATGGATAACTATAGTATAAGTGATATTGATAAACACCCATTGTACTACCATAATGAACAAGAAAATATGGTGAAAACTCATGTCCAATAAGAAAAACACTCCAAGAACAAGGATAGACACCTACTAAAACCTCCATGTTTTTCCTTACATTTTTTCAAACATGGATAGTGAATATCTTAATACACCTGACGGAACAAGTATTGTGTGATCTAAAAGGAGAGCAGGGTCTCACCGTGGATTATGTAACAGATTCTAACATATAATTATCCAAATAGAGCAATAAATTTCAAAAAAAAAGGTTTTTAATTTCAAAATCATAAGTAAAAAAAGTCATCCATTACGTATAAAATTATGGAAAATAAAATTTTCAAATTACATATGAAACATTTTATATAATATTTTTTTTCAAATTCAGAAGGATTTATGACCAGTTTACAATAATGGAATATGTTTATTTCAAACACAATTAAGTGAGAAAAAATTTCGTATTCCAAAAGTTATGATTTTTCCTGATATAAGACTCCACAAACTCAATATTTTTCCTATAATTATGTGTACACGCATCCTCACAGATACAAACTAGAGGGAACTTGTCACCATCCTATTGGGGATATGCATTCTACATTTGTATTGTTTGTGTTGTAAATCATAGGGTGTTATCTTAATAAATCAATAACTACCTAGGATTTCATGTTCTCTAACTAAAATAGTAAATGTAAAATTATTTTAATATTAATTAAAATAAAATTCATCCAATTCTCCCATTTTAAATATGTAAATTTTCCATTTCAAACCCCAGACATATTTTTAATATAAAACATGCCTTTTGAGATAAAACCATTGGGTTTCTATCAAAATATTTTAAATAAATTTTCTCTAATAATAATTTCAAATCAGTTTCACAAAAAAAATCACCATTAAATTTCAATAATTATATTCCATAATTTAATTTATACAATTTCTATTGAATTTAAAAATAAATCCCCAATACAATAAAATTGGGGTTCTTCCCAGAAATTTGAAATAAAATCAAGTTTCAATGAAAAATCACCCAATTTAATGGAATTCATTTTCTGTTAATCCAATTGAAATAACAATAAGATTATATTGATTTTAAATAAAATTTATTAAAATTTATCCAACAAATTTTGGTTAAATATAGTTGGAATAAAAATGGAAGCAGCTACCATAGAAATATAGGATGTCATGTCTCCAAACACATATCGGTAAATCCAATAAATAATGCTTAAAATTTATATCTGAGAATGAACCATTAATTTAATATCAAAAATATATTGTTTTAGATTATCTAACAACCCATATATCTAAAACCACTAGAGTAGAAAGAGGAGAGAGTGGGAGAAAGAGAACGGTAAGATGAAACATATCAGGAGAAGATCACTAAACATTCTCTTAACATTGATTCAGTCCTAAAAGGGTATAAAGGGATAAAAATAACCTATTAAAATATCCCAAAGAAGAATAAAATTCTATGTGTCATAATTGGTCTATTGATCACCCAAAATTGGGGCTTTGGAATGATCATAAAAAATATTCATATTAAAAAATTCATATACAAAATGTTATTCGAGTAGGGCCCTACTGTTAGTGAAAACATGTGTCCTAAATATTCCCACACTTATAATGGTTTTCATATTTTCTCATAGGTGCGTAAACAAATTTTGAAACTCCATGCCAACATTGAGAAACCTCTCAACTTCAGTTTGCATGGTTTTCTCTAGGAATGTGAACAGTTTCAGAAATCACTGTTCTTACCATACACTACCTTGAAACATTCCATACATCCAATTGTTTCATCTGAAAAAAAAATGAAACTCATCCAAAGCAAGATAAAAAGATAAATATTGGAATACCTATAAATACTATTATGTTGTTACAAACTCCACACCAAATAACTGTTATATCCCATGAAATCCCACTTCAAATATTCTATATCCAAAAGATGAGACCACTATTCTCTAATCAGTGCCTCCCTGTCCCACGTCTAATTATATTAGGAAAAGTGATTCCAATGAACTAAAAAATGTATCATGCTCTCTATAAATTCATTTCAATCAGTTTCAACTACCTTGATAGGATATTTAGTCATAGATAAATCTTTATTAACCTCCATATCACTCCAGCTCAGAAAAAAAAAGACAGATCTCATAGGTACATTTGTATAGGAGATACATGAAACACATTATGAATTTATATTATCTATGGTAGAAGAGATAAATTGAAATATACTTCTTCCACCATAATATCAACCTCAAAAGAACCAGAAAATAGAAGAGAATGTTTCCCTTGTCTCGTAATTTATCTATGACCCCACAGAGGTGAATCATTCATAACACCCAGTCACCAACTAATTATTCCAATTATCAATGATGATGATCACCATATGACAAATACAATATTATAACTATGAAAATTATACGATGGACCAATTGAATAATTGTCATCATATCTTACACTGTGAATGATATAATCTGGTTTGTTTCACCAATCTCATAATAACAGAACTAGGATATACATGGCCATCTAGGAAATTCCTCAAAAAGTGTCATTTTGATCATAAGATAGTAAATATTTTTATAATAAAAATAATCAAGTCCCATATGGTCTACATAATCCCCACTAAATACGAGGAAAAATCTAGGATCATGTCCTCAAGGGTCAATATAGCTCTTTATGTATGGCCATCCAATAGTGGATGGTACGTCATGCTCAACGGGACCTGAGATCCTAGTTCCTCCTAAATGACTCTCCAAATATGAATAGTGTAACTATGGATTTGTGATAGAGACTATATTAAATGGAAATCCATGAAAATGAAAAATCTCTTTTACATAGATATTTCCCAACTCTTCAACCCTAATTTTATCATCAATGGGTATATATAGAGATAATTTTTTCAGTTGACTGATCATAAACACAACCAAATTCACCTTAATCTTGGAATATGGAAACCCAACCACAATGTCCATAAGGATCTCATCCAACTACCAAGAAGGAACTGGAATTAACAAAAGTAAACCAAATGGTTTTTAGTCCTCATACATGACGTGTTTGATCATATAACAATGAGATTAAAATTCAGAAATTCCTTATCTCATAGACATCTACTAGAATTGATGTTATTTTTTATAGAATATCTTTATAGTTCTTAGTAGAAAATACCACACAGAAATATAGAAAATCCTCATATATTCAATTTCGTACTTCTAATGGCACAAAATTTGGATTTGGATATCCTAGAATTACCTTAGTGAAAAATGACCAATCTGGTATGGTCTACCCAATATTAAGAAAGTATCTGATTCTATGTTACACATATTCAATCTACATATCTTGAAGAATAATCTGATTAAGAGAGGATGTGAATTGATAATTTTCTATATCAGCCTCAGAACATGATTCTTGAACTCCATTATGAATCTTTGAAAAAATATCCATCAGGATCCATGCTTTTGATTATTCTTTCATGACCTAGGTATAGAGATTCATGTTAAAAGAATATATGACGATATTATGTTTCCTATAGGTATATGTGATGTTAAATTTGAAATATTTTAGGTATTATACTCAATGCTAATGTGTGAGATTTAAATTTTTTTGAGAATATATAACTAATGTTTTTTTTGGTTTGAAAACATGGTTAACCTTTCTCTAAAACAGTAAATCTAAAAACACTAATGTGAATTCCAGACAACTGTGAGTTTAATATCAATAGTATGATAATTCTTTTTATTTGGTCTATGTTGATGAGATGCATAAAAAACATGATCAAACATCATAAAAAATCATCTCAGACATGAACCTGATGTAACAAAGAGGACTACCTAGTCATGCCCGACATTTGGAAGGGTCAACACTGGTGTAGTAGTCAAAGGATGTTTCATATTAGAAACATAATTCATAAATATTTCATCCTAAGAAAAAATAACTCCATTTCATGTCAAAGTAGTCATCGTAGAATCTAACATTGATATTTCCTTAAAAAATCGGTGATAATACCCAACCAAACCCAAGAAGATCTCAATCTTGAGAAAATATCATAGTTGTTTCCTTATAATAATAGCCTTCACCATATCATTATTAAGTAATATGAGATATTATAACACCACCTTTTCCAAGAACATCAATTCCTAATTCAAGAAATCACATTTTGAAAACATTTCATAAATTTGGTGAAATATCCAAATTTCTAAAACTACTCACATATGATGTACATGATCCTCTTCAGACCTAGATTGAACGTGTAATTCATCCACAAAGACAACCATGAAGGCATAAAGGTACTATTTTAATGAATTATTTGTTAAATTATTGAATTCTATGGAGTATTGGTTAATACAAAAGGAATAAAAAGTTAATCATGGTTTCCTTACATAATTCAAAATGCAGTTTTATGAAAAAAAATATCTATTATTCTAATCTAATGGTATCCAGAATGAAGATAAATCTTTTTTAACAACTTTACCACTATAAACTGGTCAAACAAAGTATCAATCCAAGGAAATGGATACCTTATCATTACCATGAATCTATTGAAATTTTTATTCTCCTCGAATAGATTGGTGAACCATCATGTTTCATAGCAACGAAAACTGGCACCTCCTAATGAGAAATAGTTGATAATAGAAATAATTTTAATAGAAGATCATCAAACATATTCTTTAGATCATTAATTTTAGCTTTATAAATGTGGTCATAAGTAATAGACACTAGTTTAGTACTAGAAACTAAATCCATATATATTACTACCTCCCTTGTTAGTGGATAAGTATAAAATTTATAAGGAAAATGGTTGGTAAATTGATGATGACAAGACGAAGATCACCACTCAGATATTCTACAACAAGATCAAAATAAAAAAAATGATATTACATTACCTAATTATAGATAATATAATTCATTTCTACTCATTTATATGTCTCATTCCCCATGAAATATAGGAACATCTAATTAGGTATAGCAAATGAATACCAATTAAGATAACAATCAATCTAGGATTTATTATATATTATTCAATCCATCCCAAATATGTTTCCAAGAAGATTCAAATATAGAACTAGAAAATACTAGAATGATCAGCATAGGATAGAGAAAAAACATAGTTTTTGGACCCATGTATGTTTCTTCTAGGGACTCATCAACAGTGTGAAGAAGGATCATTTTGGATGGATGAGGATAAATCCTCTTTCTTCATCAATAATCGTTTTTTCCTATATTTTTAATGGAAGATGATTATTTCATGACACTAAGAGTAGTATAATTTACATGGGATTACATTTTTACATAACCCTAGGGTTGTAAGGATCAACATATCATATAATTCTATGTGAAATACCACATAGAATTCCAAGGGTTTCCATTATATAAGAAAATAATAGGGCCACTTCTAGGCACTATAGGAGGTAATAAAAACCCCTTTTCCAGATCTACCATTGGAATCATCACACATACTCCTTCACTTAGAGGAAAACACATCACCACTAAGATAATAATAATCTTCCATCCATCAAGACTTGTTATACAGGTACATATCGAAAATTAATACACTATCCAGAATATCATCATAAGAAGGAATATTTAGAAATAAAAATTATAGATGAATATCAAATCAAATTCCCCACCCGAGCAATCATGTATTTGTCTTCTCAGTAGATATAATCTCTATTGTAAACTGTAGTAGCTTGGAAAAATAAAATTCAAACTCATTCTAAGTATTTTCATCTGTTTTGGGTAAAAAATACCCTATATCATTTCCCAAGACCATTATTTATGTATATAACTATTCATTAAAAATATAATTGATGTATTTTCCCTCTAATAACTCATATTGTTTCTCTATCACCATAGTGTCCCACCATCTCCTACTTGAACCTTACAACATGAAGTAGTAACACTTCACCTTGATTAAATTTGGAGTCTCTAAGAACTCAAACAGAATCTACAACATAATCATCAATTCCTCGCCCCATCGGAGGATCATTAGAGCCTTTGAATTCTTGTGGATTTTGGTGAAGGAACTCCAGAGAATGATTCCAGAGAATAGCCCTTAATGGATCCAAAGTAGGAGCCTGCATGGGGACAAGTGGTGGTTCATGTATCATTTTATGGACAATATGTACAATCAATTATAACAATCACTAGTCTATAAGTAGATTTACATACTATGGAACATCTTTAGATCCCCTTATATCTGATTCACACGTATTTTAGAAATAATGATACTATACAACATTAGAAAATAGTGTATAAGACATAAAACTAAGACTCAAATAGATTAACAAGGGAAAATTTATCCCATAAGATAGATATATGATTTGAACATTAATCTATACAAATAAAATGTTGGAAAAATAAAAGAGTTAACCGTCATGATGTATTCCCTAAACAATTTTTAATGAATGAATTCATATTGTAGTGATACATTCCCAAGAACAGAATCATATATACATCCTATGTACTGACATGAAAGCACAAACTACATACTAACATCATAAAAAAGTTATTCATCTCCACTAATACCACATTTCCATGAACCACAATATGTACCCAAATAACACAATAACAGAATAGGCACTGAAATTGCATGAAGGGAATTCAAAATCCCCATGGTTTGGAGACTAGAACCTAGAATAATAAATAATATATTGGGAATAAATTTTCCAAAAACATTTCACAATTAAGAAAAACTAGTAAATATGCATATAACGATAACTCTATAGATAGAATTGTTCCAAAAGTAGAATAATAAACAACACAAATTATTAAAAACAATTACCATAAAATAGGATAAAAACTCAAATCTTAGTAGACACAACTCTCCAAGACCAAGGATCAACAACTACTCCCACCTCAGAAGGATACCTTATCATTTCTCATAGTAGAATGAATATAATCTAAAAACTCAAAAAGATGTTGGTAGAGTGTGAGATAAAATCAAAGTATTATAACACCAATGATTGAATTAAAAATTTGAAAATTTAAAAATAATATCGCATTAAATTTAAAATAAAAATGTTTGATGTCTTAAAAGATTAATTAAGACAATTAATATTGTACATTTCAAATGATGGAATATAATTTAAACAAATGAATTAACAAAAAAAATTAAGAATGTTTTTATCAAAATACATGGAATTATAAATAATTTACAACAATGGAATATATTAATTTCAAATAAAAAAATGCAACAAGCATAGTCATTTTTAAAAATGAACTATAGTCCCATGCTAGAGGACATGACACACTAAAAGAGTTTTCAATACATTTTGTGTATACACATGATCCGTAATATTGAATAGTGTGAACACATAACCATCCCATTGGGGATTTGACTACTATTTTTTAGTTTTTATAATGGTAATGTTTAGTCAGAATAAATAAATAACTATTTAGGGTTTCTTGTTCTCTAATACAAACTATTATAGGGAATTTATTTTATGGCTGCAGAAAATACAATTCATCCTATTCTCCTATTTGAAATCATTCATCTTACCATTAAAATCGAAAATGGGTATTTAATAAAAAATCTACTTTTTTATGATAAAAAATTGGTTTATATCAAAATCATTTAATCCAATATGACAAAAACCATTTTCAAATCAATATCATCAAATCAACTTAACAATTAAAATTCCAAAAATTAAATTCCACAATTTAATTTCAAAAACATCCACCCACTTTTATAATAAACCTCGAATTCATTGTAATTGGGGTTTTCACAACATAATGATAAAAAAATTCAGAAAAAAGTCCCATTTTAATGGAATTGGGGTTTTGAAAAGTTAATTTAAAAAAACACATCTGGCCATTAAATTTAAATCAAACAATTGTATTTAAATCATGTAATTAATTTTTAATTAAAATTGGGAAACAAAATAATAGAATATACCTTGGGAAAAAATGATATAAAAATATAAACCACAAGTAGGGTAATCCTAAGAAGAATGTTATAAATGAAGAAACTTGAAAAAACCATTATTCAAGATCTTAAAAAAAATTAATTATATTCTACAAAAACTCAATGATTTAAAAACCATAGGGTGAAAAAGAAAGACTGGGTCTAAGTGAACCTAAAGAGAAAACCTACCCGAAGAAGATCAAATGTCATTATTCTAGCATTGATTCCCACCTGAAAGGTTTTAGAGGGTCCAAAATATGATCATGGGATCTCCAATTAAATTAGAAAATAATAAAGAGGAAATAATTCTTTTGGACACCTAAAATAGGGGATTGAGGATAATTATATGTAATTTTTAGATTAAAATAATGCCTACAAGGTTATCTTGTCAGGATCCCATGTTTAATCAACCCCTAAACCCTACCTACTATTGCCTTTTAATTAGATGAAAAATTTCTCATAAATTGGCGCAAGGCTCGTCAATCCATGATCCAATAGTGAAAATCATACATCCTTCGATTTCATGGTTTTCTCTAGAAGGAAACAATGATTATGAAAACTATTCACCAAAGAAATGCCTAAAAACTTTCAAAATTTCCAAAAATTTCACCAGAAACAAACATAAAAAAATTTCATCCAAAGAATTATAACATAGTTATATTGAATACCTGAGAACATTAACAAGTGGTTAAAATTTCATTTCTATCTAATTAATTTTAATATTATTAACATAATGATGAATCATTTAATTTATTGTGATCATTGTACATTATGTTTATGTTAAATATCATTATTAATTTTACCATGGTTTTTCTTATTTCATAAGTTGTTTAATATTTCAAAAAATGGTGGCTTTCATTGAATTATATATGATTGTGTGGTAAATTATTGGTTTTCTGTATTCTTTCCCCAATACAACAAATATATTCATAATGATATTTTTTTATGAATTTAATTTCATCATTCAACAAATGAATATTAAATTGTCTATGTAGTGATGTGCGGGGGTTGGAATTCTTAAGTTTCATGATACATAGTCATGTCTCAGGAGACAAATCAATTGGACAAACTAAATGGGTATTTACCAATAGTTTTAATATATATTGGTGAAAGGACTTGAAATTATATATATCATGATATTTTAGATTCTTATTTACAGCATTATGTGTTTACTTCATGGAAGATTAATTAATTATTTTCCTTGAAATCATTCCATTTATATTATCAATATATTCAATTTTTTATCAAGTTATTGATTAAATGTAATATTTTCTAGTTATTTACTTTTCTATATTGATAATGAATTATTTAATAATGATAGATTCTATTGATTTTGACCACTACTATGAATTTTATATGACTCGTATTTTGATTCATTTCTTGAGTAGAGGAGGACAAACCCACTTAATGAATTTCAAGGTTTACAATAATTTTCTTTTTTTCCCATTTATAATCTATTCCAATATTAAAATAGGTATCATGTGTTTATCTATTTCTCTATGACTAATAAAAGTATTGATCCTTTGGGAATATATCCCTAGTATCATTTCAATTGTAATAGAGTAAACATCAACTCTACGTTACTATAGTCAGTGTCATTACATAAGGTATTAGTGCAATTTTACAAGAAAATGTTTCAATTATAGATTAAATGAACAAATATAACATGAGAAATATGATAATCCATTGTATTTTTTTATTACATTGAAAGGTATTTTTTATTCATAAAATATTAATTAATTTGAATTAACTCAGTGAGTTCCATTATTTACTAATGGTGACTAAAAATGTATGCAGTTCAATGCATTCGATTAATATATGGATTTTCCACTTAGAAAACCATCAAAGTCGGTGTTGGAGATATGAATATTAATCGCAAATTATCGTATTTGACCTAGGATATGAAAAATAACCTTGCACAGATAGTGAAACATGATGTTCAATTATATGATACTCAAATAAGGTCTCCATTCATTCAATATAATCCCTCATGATTATGTAAAAATACTAATGTAGTGGAAGCTGAGAAATAGATCAACTCTTTTGAAATGGACTTTATCTCCATGGATTGAAATAAAATAAAAAAATTATGATTGATGTGTAATATATTAGAGGTGATGAATTTCAATGGTGGTAATTGTTCTATAATAATAGGTAGATGAATAAATATAACATATATAGTGGATTTAGTTTAAATTATTATTTATTGAATAATATTTCACCCATTAAAAAACCCGAATGATGAGAAAGTTCCACTTCTTAATATAAATATAAGATAATATTTTAAAAAATAATTAGGCTACCATTAAAACACTATTTAGGTGTGAAATGAATTATATACAAAATATTTTTATAATTATTAGCCATTTCATTGACGGAATTAATCAAAACATTGTAATGGAAATGGATTCTCAGGTATTTTTTCATTTGATAAAAATTATTTTATTACATCAAGAATGATATGGAATTTTCTAGAAACAATATATCTATGAGACAACATGATAAGATGAGTTTGATTTTGGAACCCTAAAAACATTAATAATCTGTGAATATATGGTAAGAATGTATTTCCTATAATTTTAATTTTGTTGAAATAAACATCTTGGAGAATTGATGAAGGGAATGGGTGTTCCCAATAAGTGTGTAGATAAGGATCATCCAGATATTCAATAAATGTGGAAGAAGAAAATAACTGATTTAAAATGATTATTCTATAGAAAAAAGTGTAATTATACACACCAATTCTGTAAGAATAAATAGAACAAGTAGTAGAAGAGGGTGATGGGAGAAGACAACATTCCAAATGTGGTAAGGATGTTATCAGTTTATTATTATTCCATTTGGATTGTCCAATGGGTCTTATATTATTGTCAATTTAAATCCAAATTATTCCAAATAATATATTATTATTTTTATATTGTTATTTATTAATGAAATCATATTTTACAACAAAAAATATTAGGTTTACAAGAATATTTTTTAAATCATTCTTGCCAATCTTATAAAAAATAGGTGATACATGGAATTTAGAGTTGGTGGATTCTATCTTCATAAATATTATTTTCATGTTATTATTGTCTCCAATGATGGAATATTAGTTGATCTTATAAATAAAAATTATTTCAAATAATTTGAAACACCAATGGATGGAAATAAGGTACATTTCCTTATTTTTGTAGTTTACTGTCTGAAATTTGTTCAAAAAATTTCCCTATTGGATAAACAGTAAACCAATATTATCAATTAGGGGATTATATGATAATAAAAATGTTATATAAAATCTTTTTGGATGAATTAATGATATATTGTTTAATAATGTTTTTTTGACTCTAAAATCTAAAAATTACAGTTTTTTAGATATTGGGATTCATCGATTAAGGGAAATATTTTAATCCTTATCTATAATTGTAATGTTATTTAATACACATAAATTTAATAAGAGACACATGAACAAATCTATAAAAATTATGATATTGGTTTTACATCTATAATCATTACATTGATGATCTAGAGACACTATCTATATAGTGAAATATATAAGTTATATAGAGATAGAAAATTACATGAAAATATTTATTTAGAGAAAGAGATGAAGATTAGGGTAAAATGGCATAAATATATATAAGATTAAAATTTTTATATACACTACAAACAAGGGAAGGAAATTAAGGTAATTAATGCACTGACGAGAACTGATCATTGAGTTTGGGATAAAATGTATTTTGAGAGAGATGTGAAGATAATATGTTCAAAAAACATGGATATTTGAATAATTTTGTAAGGTTAAACATATGCCATTTTTCAAATGAGCTCAAAACCATATTTATTATATAATATAAAATTTTATTAACATAGTGATGAATATTATTAAAGGAATAGTGCTTTGATGAATGATCAGAAATTGGAAGCCTCTTATATGAAGATGGAATTCTAAAATTTTAAATGATTATAATTGTACCATTTATATAATAAATAATAATCAAAAAATTGGATGATTCGCATAGGGTAAATTTTCACATACACTATATTAGAACCATGATGAATAGATATTTTAAGGAACCTTTTTCATTGGGAAATATGAAGCATGTAATTTTTTATTTTGTATCAAGATCCTTATATTTTCAATAATTGAATATTGAAACACATAATTCAATATAATTTATGAAACCACTACCCATTTGTAAATGGAAATGGGATGAAATTTATTTTCACTTTATAAAAATATTATCAAACACTAATAAAATGAATGATCAATTAGTGGTTATTGTTGATCATCTTACAAAATATTCATACTTACACCATATAACTAACAAATTACCACAGGTGTTACTCATAAGGATTTATATTATTGTTTTTGCAAAGATTCATGGTTCTAATCAATAAATTGTGTTTGATTGTGATTTGTGATATACATAAAAAACTAGGGGAAGTTTTCAGATGGAACTGGATATATAACTTCATTTGAGACCATCCTATAATCCATATATTCATGGACTTCTAAAAAGTATTATTCAAACATTGGAAGGCAGGTTGAGGTCAAGATAACTTCAAATTCAAGGTATGAGGAATCAATATTTATCTTATATGGGGTTTCTATATAAAAATAGTTTCCAATCTAATATTATAATTAAATTATATAAATCATTAAATGGAATGGAACTTACAACTCTAACTTTTTAAGAAGAAGTTGGTAAAAGAAAACATATATTTCTAAATGATTTTTAGTAGTAAATTATAATGGTAAAGGCTATTTAAAATCATATTAATGTGTCTCAATTACGGAAAGAGAGTTATGCTGATAACCAAATGAATGAATTTGAATTTCAATTAGGAGATAATAATTCCTTAGATTTGTCATTATGGAACTATGATATATGATTTTTTAATGAATATAAAATGATCCATAGGCAAATAACAACTTCGTATTTTTAAACTTCATTTTAGGTAAATATTAAATAAATTTCATAAACACATTCCCGAGGATGATAAGGGATTAATCAATTTGGATAAAAGATAAAATTATATAATTTAATTTAATATTTTAAACATCACATTCATAAATATTCACATATAGTACTCCTCTCGGGAATATCCTACCAAAACCATTATTCATAACTGATGGAATGAAACGTAATAATGAATTAGATTAGATTCTCATTACCATTCAATAGAATAGATATTAATCTATGAAAATATTAATAAATAAGATTAGAATAAGGTATTTTAACAATGAAAATAACTTATAAACTTCATTCCAAAACATTCATATATCATAAATAAGAGTGATGGAATAAAAATTTATCATTTTAAAAAAAACTATAATATTGATAAATTGTCATAAATCAATCATGAAAAACACCATTATATCATAAAATTAAGAAATATATATATATATATATATAACCATTTAATTTTAAAAGGTTAACTACCCAGACCATGAAAATAGAGGATAAGAAATTATAAACTACTTCCCATTATTATTACAAATTCACCAATTCCATAGTGTGAATTATAACTCACCTGTTTCCCATAGTTGATCAGGACATATCACCCTTTTCCTAGTGTGGATTAGAACATACATGTTTCCCATAACAGATCAAACCCATTGTCCTCTTTCCCATTTCTACCTCATGATATGCAAATCATTACCCATTTCATTGGATTGATATATAGTTTCCCCCAATAATATAATAAAAATAAAATGTTTGTGTTCAAAATAATCATTAAACTTCCATCATATCATAAACTATTAATTGAAAGGCGTTTGATAAATGATTAATCACATCATAACTTATGAAAATGACATAGTTTTCATAATCATTATAGGATTTCTTCTTATCATAAGCTATGAGAAGAAATGGATTTCATAAGAATTTTATCCTGGTATTACACATGGAATAAAAAGGAGATTCATAAAAAAAAATCATTATAAATAGTAACCATCTAGATAATGAATATAAATGGTATTTTAGGATCATATCCCCTATAAATCCAATGTAGATAAAATTTATTTCATCTTATTGGGAAAAAAATTTCAATATATTAATTGTAATATTTTTTAGGTGACTACTTTATAACATACCCTTAAAATCATAATACATTTTTAAAATCCATTCATTAAAAATATCCATGGAATAATATTAGGGATTATTTTAAAATAATTTATAAATTTTTGAGTAAATAGTACAATTAAATTATAAAATAAAATTTTGAAATTAAAAATTCATCAAAATTAATTTTAATTATATTTATTTTCAATAAAATTTTAAAAATAAAAAAGAATAATTAAAAAACAAATTTTTCTGGATGATTGGTAAAATCATTCATATCATACACATTAAAAGAACATTTATTTCAAATTTTAATTAAATGTTAAATGGGGATGTATTGGAAGATGACATGAATATCAATCACATGAAAATTAGAAAATATTAAAACATTTTCAAAAATTACTTTAATAAATCATTTTTAGAATGTTAAAAATATTTTTTAATTTTTTATAAAACATGGATTTGTGAAAAAAATTGTTTTTACAAAATAGTAAAATAATTTTGATTTTTACTGAAGACATTAAATGGAAAAGATGAGTATATAAAGAGGGTAAAATGAGGGGGATGATATTTATTCACATGATATGACTAGAGGCTAAAAAATAATCATTTTATTGAAAAATAAAAAATAATATGTATTCATTGAAAACGTAATAAGAAACAATCTTGATAAAGGATAAAATTTTATCATAAATCTGTTACCACTTTTGTTACAATTTATCATAATCCATGTGAAATAAGAATATTAAATTAAGTATATAATATAATAAGAATAAATAAATTAAATATATTACGACACAAAGGGTTAATATAATTACCTCATAAAATAATATTGGTGTATAACCTAACATATATCTCAAAGACGTCATATTGAGACAAAAAACCCTTATGGATTTGGAAAAATTTTAACCTTCAACCCCATAAAAGAAAAATTCTAAAATAGAAACAAAAAAATTATATTTTTTGAGAATAAAAAAATAAATTCATGATTACGATATACTACACAAAAATTAAAAGGTTGGTGAATATTGATTGTGTATCAATGATGTTAAAAGTGAGTCAAAAAATCCTGACCATAACTATCAACTTCCTTCTTACAATTTCAATAATTAAGTATAATGTAAATAATTATATTATAAATCAATTATATGACCATGAAATTATATTTTATACTATTTATGATATACTTATGACCATTTATTACCAGTTAAAACACAATTCCATGTTAAATTTATTTTCGGTAATAACCACTATATTTTTCAAGGGTTTTTTGATTGGTTAATTTTGTTCATATATATTTAATTATAATTAAATAATCTCCCCATTTTTTACAATGATATAATTATCGAATTTATTTATCATATAAGAATTTAATTTTTTTCCCTTGAATAATGTGAGATAAAATGAAATACACCAATCAAAATGAAAGTGGGTTGTATGTATGTATGACCATTGTTTTTATTTTCACAATAGATTAAACAAATGGATGTCAAATAATATAATAAAATATATTATTCATTAGAAATGAATAAATATGACACATTTTCATTATAAAAATTATTATTACATTACATGTAATGCTTTAATGAATCCAATATCTTTATGAGGTGGTAGTCGGTCATACACCTGAGTAATGTTATAATATTCGTAATAAATTGATGGTAAGAAAGTATGTGTGATATAATTATTCTAGAAGAACAACAGTATCTTAACTGACACATATAAACAATTAATACCACATTAAATCCATCTCTAAGTGGTGGAAATTGAAAAATAATTGACATCGGTTTGTTAGGTGGTAGTCTGCCATACACACAAATAATTATTTTTTAACCCATTGAATGTAAGATGAAAAATATTTAAGTTATAAAATTAACATAGTAACATCATTTTATAATCTATATTATTTTATTATTATGTAACCACAATTTGAGGATAATTTATGATTTGTGTGAAGTAATTAAATAAAAAACTTAGTTGGGGATATTACCACATTTTTAGACAACTTCTTTTAGTTTTCACCAAAAGGATTTGTGAGATTGATTTATGAAAAATCAATGTATTCTAGGAAGTTATTTGGGTAGTGATAATTTTATTTGGGTATGTATTGGATGACCCAAATGGTTTTAGAAGTTAGAATATCATATAAAATTATGATTCATTTTATAAGTGAGGTGAGTGCTACACTTGTAATTTTTTATAAGAAAAAGGTGTACCCATATTTTCACATTCTCAAAATGATAACAAACTCCCATTGTAGAAACTATGATATATTTATTAACAAACTATGTCCATAGAATTGGATTTTCAAAATAAAAACTTTTACTACCGTTATCGTTTCTATTTAACCCCATGTAAACACATTTTTACATCAAACATAGTAAATAACATTTATTATTTTCACTCTTAATTGTGGAAAAAAATTAATATCACATTATTTTTTTATAAAAAAATACCGATTCTGAATAAAAATACTTTTCATTGTAATTACCATATACCAAATTATATATTATTAATTTAATTGTTATCCAACCAATGTTATAGAAAATCATGTTTTCAAAGAAAATAATTCCAAAATAATAAACATTTATTATATCAACATTCAACATGAAATTTTGTCTCGATGAAGTAATTTTTTTAACATATATATATTTGAACAAAAAAAATAAATTCAAACAATCTTAATTACTTTTTTTATATTTAAAAACCAAATTGAAATTCATAATAAAAAAATATTTTTTTATATTAATTTCAAAGTTTAACAATTTAAAATATTCAAAAAAAAGTTCCTAATCTAATTATTACTTTATGATTTAAAACATTTCATTAATTATTTTGAAAACCATTCTGTAAAAGCGGAAAAAGTTAATATTAATATATGTTCCTAAAAGGAGACAATTAGTTTCCTTGGAAAAATAAAGTTTCTATGCCAAAACATGGATTTATTCTCATCTCATGTTATGAAAATATATAAGATAAATGTAAAAAAATTATATAATATAATATTTTTTTTAAAATAATTTATTAAACCTATTTATTTATTTTATCGAAATAAAAAAATATTTTTCTAAATAAAAATATAATTTTGAATAACATTTTATTTATTTTATAAAGGATTTTATTTACATTTATAATTAATTTATCACCGAGGTATTAATTATATATATATGTATAAACCGTATATTCATCATGATTCCATTAATCATATTCATACTCCCCAATCCAAGGGATATGTGATAACTATTATATTAAATTATAATATTTTAATAGTGTGTCGTATTTTCATTACACTGAGTTTTGTCTATTATGAAATCTATTAAAATGTTTTTATTTATTTAAAAAATATATTTCACAATATCCCAGGGTGTTATATTATTACACCATAATAAACCACCTCCTCTAAATTTGTAATTATACTCAGTAAATAAGGGTTCGGGATTATAAAATACCTTTATGGGAAACCAAAATCAAAAAATGTGTAAATAATAAATCATCTTGAAAAAAGATAAATGGGTATGTGATGGTCATCATTAATAACACATACAAGGTCTAAAAATAGGATAACATAGATGGGATTACATAAAATAGATATATAAGTTAAACGATCACCAAAATAATTATGGAGAGTGATATGGAACACATACCCAAGAATGTAAATAACAAAAAAAATCAATAAAATGAATTGTTGTAAAAATGTCATAGATATTATAAAAATGATGATAATATGACAAAATTGTAGTTTAATGTCCTTTTAGTAATATTGGTGACTTTTCCTAGAAAATTATACTGACATGATATCATTCTATTTCATAAGAACAATCTCAACCATTGGTTGTTCCTTGATCAATGTCCACATCAATTCTTACTCTATGTGATTCTTTTCTAACGTCTAAAGCACTCAAAAATTTAAATTATTTAATGATAATTAATTCTATTTATCAGTAGATGCTAAAAAAATTATGATATTTTTTGAATAAGTATTCATGAGGTCAAATTGTGCATAAATCTGTAAAACATCCTCCCAAATTCAAAATAAACCATTCCATAAATGATTAATCTTATAAACCCTATAGAATTTAAAATAATAATAATAATAATATCCCAAAATATTCAAAAATAATTTTATCAATAACCCCAAAAATATTAATAAGTGTCTCTTAATGGTGATATACAAAAATGTCTATGAGTTGGTCATATATTATCTCAAAGTATTTTAACAAAATAGAATTATAAAAAAACATTTTAAAAGAATACATACATTCAAATGATAACTCATTCCCTACAAAATCACAGATTGTGAAACATATTCCATATGTCCAAAAATTTTATAAAATCCATCAATGATAACACATACCACTTTAATAATAAATAATTAATCATTTTTTGCAGTCATTAATGTTGTCTGGTTTAATTTATTCACTAAAATTATTTATTTATCAAAATAAATATTCATTTCCCCTATATCAGGTGTTTATTGGGGTTAATATTCCATTAATAAAGTGTTTTCAATAAAATAACACATTTCCAATAAATAAAATTTCATGGAAACCAATACAATTCAAAATTATCAGGAAAATATTTCATGAAAAACAACTATTGAACAATAATTATTCACTTAAATGTTCATATGATATTTTTATTAAAATCCAAAACTTCTAAACTTAAATCATTAAAATTTCTTCATACACTATTAACCTTGATTAATTTTCTTATTTGTTGACATATAGGTTCATTAATATGTTGTTTTTAGTATTTTCTTCTTCAATAATATACCAATTACTTATTAAAATGATTATTCTCTTCAAGGGATTTCAATTTAAGACATTGATTTTCCTAATTCCTATTAATTCTAAATTATAATCATTCACCTATCAATGATAAAATTTGGAGAACATTATTCTCATCCATTACATTAATTAATCATTTCATTTTCATCCATATTAATTTTATTTGTGTCCTTCGTTTCAATAATTAAAACATATTTTCTTTTCATTGACGTAAAAATTGATGTGATTATTCCCAAATTCATGATAATAATGAAACTAATTTTCCTTTATTATGTTATTTCCCCCATAAAAGCTCTAATTGAAATATATAATTCTTTTCTTTGGGTTCTATAATAGTAGGTGAAGTTGGATTTTTTAATCATTTATTGTGATTACAATATAATTATAATAAAAGTAACATTTACTCTTTTTATCATCCCATTTGGTTCCTCATTAAAAATAATTCTATCAAATTCGATTTTAACCAAGTTACTTCTAGTTCCGTCCATTGATTAAAATGGTGAAGTAACTCATTATAAACAATAACAACAGTGTTAAAACAAATAATAAAGAAAAATCTAATATATAATTACCAAATCATTAAAATTTATTTTAAATCTATTATATAATAGGACAAACTGAGGTCATGAACAATTATCATGAAAATCATTCATGTTGGTTTGTAAATATATTGTGAATTTCCAAATCATTTATCAAGTGAGTGTCAAAAAAAATGTGCAAAAAATTATTTAATCATTCAACCATTAAAGATCATGTCTACATCAATGCACAATTTACATATTTAATAACCCTTTGTACATATGTTATATAGCAACTTCAGCTTACGGTATACATACATAGATTTAAATTCATTAACACCAATCGCATTATCAATTTCAATAATTCATGACATTCCCTTATACATTGACTCCACCTGAGGTTTATATTTTGAAATGTACCAAGATATGCCTTTTGAAATATGCCTAGGTGTTTCACTAATGTTTTCTCACTAATGTTTCCAAATGATAACTAAACCATTCCTTTGACAACAACTATATAAACCCAATAATTTTATATATAAATATCACACCTTTTTCTTTAAATATTCAATAAATTGCATAACTATGCTCTAGATGAAAATACTTTTTTATTCTATTCATAGAATAGAAACACCATATTCTAATTTAGAAAAAGATCATCAATATCCCCAAAAGAGTTCTTCTCGTTTATTACTCCTCTTAGGAATACCCGACCCAATCTATTCTTCATAACATGGGGACGAAAACCTAATAAATGGTGAGATTAGATACTCATTTGAGGAAAATATAGTAGATATTAATTAAGGATTATATAAAATAATA
Organism: Viscum album; assembly: GCA_963277665.1. Taxonomy (NCBI): domain Eukaryota; kingdom Viridiplantae; phylum Streptophyta; class Magnoliopsida; order Santalales; family Viscaceae; genus Viscum; species Viscum album. Next base: position 109,619,431 of record OY728121.1, read on the forward strand.
AGATTATAATTTTATTTTTTCATCATTAACATAACCTATGACGTTCAAATGCAACCTGTAAGAGATCATAAAAATGAGTCATGGAATAAAATGTTATCCTTTAAAAAATGGGTCATTAATGCAGAAAATCATAAAAAATAAATCATGAATAATAATATAATTTCACAAAAGAGTGGAACCATCAAAAATATAGAAAATCTTTTCATTTTACTATGTCAGCCACCATGACTATCACCATTTTTTATTAATAATAATATCATATTTCCCACTATGGATAAGGATGAACATCATTCCCATAGTGGTCCAAGACACCCCTATTTCACATAATGGATTTTTTTTAATCACTTCCATCCCATTATGGATCATTACGCACCAATTTCTCATAATGTATCATGCTAATCGATTTGTTTTCCATTTTTATTTAATTAGATATAAATCATACAACAATTCATTGGTAGGATATTTACATACCACCGATCACATAATGTAACTCATAAATATGTCCATAATAAGATCATTAAACCTTAATCATATATTATCCCATGAAATGATATTTGATTCAGAAAAATTTCACTATCACATAAATTGTGGAAAATATTTTTTTTCATAATCATATTTCATATTAACATAGTGTATCCCATGACAAGAATTGAGTTTCATAATAACTTTATCATTGTAAAAAAATAATTTGAAGTGGGTTTAAAAATATTATTTTCAACATAAACATAAAACATTCATATATATAATTAAAACATTATCCTTATATCTTATTCCCATTAATGAATATTTTTCATAAAGGATGTCATAATAGATGAAAAATAATTTTGAAAGATCAATTTGAACATTTAATTAGGAAATTAGTATTTCCACTTTTAAAAAAAATTAAGACATTAAAAATTTACAAAATAATATTTGTTAAAAAATTCCATACAAATATATTATGGATTCTTTAAAAAAATTAATATATTTTATTTGAAAAATATACATTATATTTTTGAAATAATGTTTTGAAACTAACAAATAATAAAAAAAAAAATTGGAAGTAATTTTTTCAAAAATAATGTTTGAATGATATAAATGATTATATAATATAATTCATTGGTCATTATGAATGAAAATACACATTCACCTATTGCATGTTACAGTAAATATTCCTTTCACATTTTAGGTAAAATTAGAAAAGGCATTTTTTACTAAATGACAAGAGGATTCCTTTAACTTTTATTACAAAAATTAAAATATTGGGAAAATGTATTTAATAAATCCTTTCCATAATTATATAGTTTTTTGATAGATTTTTCAAAATCATAATTTTATAATAATAAAAATGGCTGAAGTCTGAAATAATATTTATTTTTCCGAAACACCTTATGTTGAACTATTCTGTAAATGGAAAGTGGAAAATTATGTGAAAACATATCTTATAAATAAATAAATATAGGATAACAAAAATAACAATTTTATTGAGAGATATATCATAATATTTCATTATTAGAGGTATAATCATAAACATCCTCTATTAACAATTATACTTTATCATAAAACCAATACAACATTAGTAACATTAAATTGAAATCCCAGTGAAGGATCCAAATTAATTGAAATGTTGAATATATTTAGAATAAATAATTTTGTTAAATCACATGAAAAAGGGGTATTATATAATCCAAAAAAATGTGATAGGTTCAAAACACAGTATATATCCAAAAATATTGAAAATTGATAAAAAAAATATACTACCTATTTGGTATATTTTGAATTGTAAAGACGATTAATGTGAGATCCTAAAATCTATATAAATATATTAATAATATTTAATATAGTAATAATAATAAAATTAATGTGTAATACCTACAGCAAAAAAATAAATTGGTGGTGAGTATGGAATGTGTTTCACATTTATTAAAAGGGGGATAAATATCCCACACAGTAAGTCTCCAAAACCTTATTACTTATCAAAACATAATTTTTATTAAATATATTTTTAATAAAGATACTATATAACCATAACTATATATATCATAACTTATGTTAATTATTTATTACATTTCATTACTAAGTCATCGATAATTCAGTGATAAAATAGTGTTTTTATATTAATCTCTTTGTTTTCCAAGAATTTCTTTATTTATCATTTTTATCATTTTTAAATTGATCAATGATCGATAATCTACGAAATTTTAACAATGATACAAATTAAATATATTTTTCCATATTATAATTATTTAAATTAATCCAGAAAATATAGAGATGGAAAATGAGTTACATAGTCACTTGAGAGAATAGGTCATACGTACACCTGAACGTTGATTCCATTTTCACGAAAATGTACAGAAATTAAGGTAAAATATATATTATAATTAAATAATAATTTTTAGGTAATATGCATAACAAATTTTATTTTAAACTATATTGTTTCCTTCCATGTAAAGCATAAACAAATCACATTTCTTTGTGAGTTGGTAATCCATCATACACATGAACAATGTTATTATATTCCCATAAGATTTAAGTTAAGGTGATATATGTGATATAATAATTAAATAAATTTAATTATATCATAATAATAATTAAAATACATTTAATCTATCATTATATCCCACTATTATAGGTCATTATTCAAAAACGTGATGATTTTTTTGTTCGTCTGGCGATAGTCCACCGTACATACAAATAAAGAATATATAACCCATATGGTTGTATAAGAGATAGATTTTGGATATTCCATTAAAATAACAAAATATCATTATATTTTATATAATAATTTTATCATATAAATTTTTTAAAAATTAAATGAATGAGGTATAGTAATTAATAAATTTAAATGCTCAGTTCAGGATAATACATCTTCTTCTGATGACTTATTTTTGGTGTTCTAGAAATTAATTTTTATGATGGATTAAAACGAAAAATAATGAAAATAATTTCTTTGGTGGGAATACAGTCAGTATTTCGGGAATGTAATCGATGTATAAAATGGTTTTGGAAGTGTATAGAGTAAATAAGAGTGGGTGGCCTTTTATAAGACAAGTTGGTGGAAGACTTGTAATTTTCCAAATGAGAAATGTGTAAAAGTGTTTTTCAAATGAAAAGATTCTATGAAATGGACCTTTATAGATAATATAAGATATAGGTGCATAATAATTATATTTGAAAGGTTTTTGAAATGTTTGGGTATCTTTAAGACATATATTTTTAGTTTAACCCCTAATAAACCCATCTTTACATTAACCATGGTAAATAACTTCACAATTTATTATCGTAAAAAATAATTGTGACCTTATTTGTTTAAAATTTTTATTATTATTAAAAATATTGAATCCATTTTTTCAAATTTCACTCACATAAGTCGAATATTTTAATTTTAATGGAATATCATAGAGGGGTTGAGAAAGAAGTTTTTCAATGATAAATAAATCAAAAGTTTTGAATTTTATTAAGATAAAATTCAATACTAAATTTATTCTACTAAAATAAATAATTTTAATTGATATATAAATGAATTTTTTCATTTTATAACCATATTAAAACCATTTTTATGTTTTCAAATTCATTAAAAAACATAAATTCTTAATAAATCGTGTATTTTTAACTATTCAATAAGAAAGTACCTTCTTAGAAATTTATAAAAACATAACTATAATATAATTTTTACATGTTTATTTAAAAATGAATTATGTTATTAAAAATAAATTTTATAGTAAGAAAATAATTAATTTTAATTTATGTGTTCAAAAAGTTGATGAATTGTTTTTTAGACAAATAAGTTTTTATGAGTAAAAATATATTTATTCTTATCAATTTCCCAAAAAAAATTATTTTTTATTTTTTTATAATATATAAATTTAATTAAAAGAAATCCAAAAAAGTGATTTCTTTTATTTATTATGATAAAAAAACATGTGCACATAAAAATAGTATTTTAGAAAATGATTCCCATTATTTTTAAATGGTTTTTATTTTCATTTATAATTTCTTGGTCACTAATTAATAATAATATATAAATGATTAAACGATATACATTAATAATTTAATTAATATATTTAATAACATTTTTTTAAATTTCTAGGTGAAAAATTTCATATATAATTATAATATTTCAGTAGTATGTCACACTTCTATTAAACTAAGTGTTGCGTGCAACACAAGCTATCATAATAGATTAAATTTTTTAAAATTAATAATTAAAAAAAATCATAGTCAAAAAAAGTTATATCATATATCATTAAACTCTAGGACCTATTGGGGAGTATGCTTACTGATTAAATATATTACTATGCCTCTATAAAATAAATTTTTGTTTAAATCTCAATGTTATGTAATTAAATTTCAAAACCAAAACTTCCTCTCACCTATGAATAAATTGAAATGAAACATAATATATCCTAATAACATTATCCAATATTTTTTCCCAAAATAATATGTGTTGTTTTAAAGAATCATATGCCTCTATTTGTAGAGGTACATTAGAAAATTCATAAAATAGTGGATGAAATGTGGGAACCTAAATAAATTTTGAAGTATAACAACGGTAATTTTTTAGAAGAAAATATAAATGGATATTTGAAGAAATAATTTTTCTAATAATGGGATTATTTAATGTCACAACCCCCTCCCCACAATGTGTACCCCTTCTGGGCCAGGAATGTTGAAAGGGAGATAATGACCCCCGAGTCCTGCCTCCAGTTGGCCCTGGGTTGGCGACTAGCACCGAGAGGATAATAAACACACAGATGGGAGGCATTACCCTTTAAGAGAACACATGCGGAAGAGAAAGATAAGATAGACACCAACCAACTCCAACTGAATTATAAAAAAACCTAAGTACATATATGAAATTCCATGAAAAAGTAATACAACTAAAAGTGGGAAAAAATATAAGTACCCAAAAGAAAGTAAAAACAGCAACGACAACAGGCCCAAACAGCTCATGCAACCCCAAGCTCGTAAAAACCAGCATGATCTCCAACCTTCTCCAAGAAACCTGAAAACAGTTTATTTATATGCAGGGTGAGTATAACAGTATACTCAATAGGATCCTCCCCAATGCCTCTCATGAAAATGTAAAGAAAGAATGCTAAAGCACAGTGAACAACAAGTGAAACTAACTCGTCAACTAAACTGGTACACTATGTTCAAAACCTCACCATGACTACTCTCACCAAGTAACGCATACAAGAATATAGTATATTATAAAGAATATCAAGGGTACCCTCCTACTACTTCCCCAATAGTATGCCACTTTTCCCCCAATGACATACGTCATGTGCATCTCTCTCCAAAGTCTGACCCATATAAACTTGGGTTAAGCTCCACAATCTGCACCTTGTGCACCACAAAGGCTTACCCGCAGACACCTGGGCAAAGCACCACACCATCCTCTCAACCAAAAGTAACCAGATAGTTTCCGAGAGCCACCACAGCTCGTAAAACGTGTATCATATGTCGGGTATTATACCTCAATCCATTACAGCCCATACTCCGAGCAAGGATCCTCAATCCATCACAACCTATACATGTTACACCTATAGTATTCCATAGGATACTATATCCAGAATATGCGTGTGGAAGTAACCAGAAGCCATTACAGCCCACTACAGACATATATGGGGAAAACAAACCGTTGTTCCAATGACACTAGTATCTACCAATAGAAGAGAGCGGGGTCAAAGTAGATAGTCGGACATTCATCCTCCCACCGGAATGTTGGGGAAAACACCCAGAGGCTCAGAATCCCCAGGGTGTCAGTTTCCCTTAATGATAGGGTGGATTAGCGCATAGAAATAGAAAAAGTACAGAATATATATAACTCACAACCACACTATTGGAAAAACCTAGTCTTAGACTCAACTGCAGCTAACGTCTCTCGGACTCCAGGCTGCTATTTCTAAGACTAGGTGTCCTATAAGCACACAACCAATTAAAGAACTTCATTAGGTTACTTCATTCCCTTTTTCCTCAATTACACTATACTTTAATTAAGTCTTCCATCACTAATTAACCACGAACAATTCACATTAACATTCTTGGCATCACATTCCAAATTTATTGTTCCTTTAAAGTTAAAACATCACCATTAAATTCCAGCATCTCCATCCCCATGGATTATCATCATTTAATCAAACTTTCATTGCAGAATTACATTCCCACATTCCCAGGCATTCTAGAAAAGCACCCTAAGATACTAAACACAAGGGGCTCAACATAGTGAGTAGATATACTACCCGTCAAGTCTTTACCGCCTATATCAAGTGTGTAGGCCCATTCTCCCTTGATAGGATAAACACGGAAATCATGTGGCATGCCCCGCGCGTCTTCGCCTCTTTCGGAAGAAGGGTAAGCAAGACCCTCTGCCTTGATCAAAGGGGAAAAGTAAAGTAGATAAACAACCAAGAATCAACAATCATCCAACAATCATAACCATCCCATTCCATCATCCTTAGTGTATACCCTGACACCCACATGCATAAACCGATGCATCTTGCCACTCTAGGCATCATTCGCTGCCACAACCACAAGGCCTCCCTGCCTCCACATATCCCAGCACCCCTCCAGGGTCACATCACCACACAAGATATCACAGAACCCCTTCGAGGGTCACAACACAACACAAGCAGCAGGAAAATAATCATTACAACAAATGGGCTCTTGGCCCTTTAATAAGGCATCCGGCCTTCAAACAACAAACACCAATAATCACATCCAATCGGCTTTTAGCCCTAATTCAAAACAGGAGGGTTACTCTAGACCCTTCATGGAAATAAATTAAGTTATTTAATACATCTTGAATTAATAAATTCAACTCATTGGTTCCAACATCATGAACCAATTCAGTAAGCTATCACTGAAGATTAAACATGCTTAATATGCTAAATTTGATCAACATCAAATTAGAACAACTACAACAACGGAAACAACCAGATTCGTTTACATGCCTCTTTATCTTTAGCCAATTAATTATCAATTAATTCTGGCTTTACGTTCTTTATCAATTTCCATCAAGAACAACATGCTAATAAAGGCATATATATCACACAATCTAGCAAATCAAGAGGAAAACCATTATCACGGTAAAAAGAAACAACATTCGATCAAGCCAATTCTTTTAATTTGGTTCATGTATTTAATTATGTAAATTCCATTGTTATCCAAAGGTATAAATCATGCTAACTCTACGATTGCACATAATAATTATAGAAGCCACAAATCCCCTACCTCAAGGGTTTTCGAGGAAAACCACAACAGTCAGTGAACGCCAAAAAAACATGGTCGATTCACCACGAATCCTCCATAGATCTGCTCTCCTATCACAACCAATACCAAAGCTCATCAAAAACAACATCGAAATACCTAGATATTCCCATAACAGGCATAGATCTATGAAGACAAGACAAGAGGAGGAGTAGATCTATGCTGATCTATGAAACCAAACAAGAACGAGGAAGAATGACCACATACCTCAAGAAACTGGCTTTAATTCGCGACGAGAAGCCTCCGGATCGCCTCCAAAATGCTTGGGAGAGGTTCTTCCACATCCAAGGAAGGGTAATCCCAAGTTATGGATGGTTAGGGGCTTAAATGAGGTGATTAAATGAAAAAAAGTTATATCCACGATTTTAGGATCTAACTTTAAGTGCCCGCAAGGTTAGTCTGCACGGTTTAACAAACTCTGCACTAACCGTGCGGTAGCTTCTGCCTCGACAATCACTCCTCGCATGGTTAGAAAAACCGTGCACTAACCGTGCGTTAGACACTTCCCTCAAGACCATCCTTGCACAGTTTGGCCACATAGATTAGGCAATCCGTGCGCCTCCCGTGCGAAGGCCATAACCCTTTAGATTTCCTTAAAATTCCACCCAAACGCACCCCAAGCCACCTTAACCGTCTAGATCACATCCAACACCACATTTTAACAACCAAATGGACTGGAGAGGTCTGGGACATTACATCAGATACCTCTCAAAACATTCTCGTCCTCAAGAATCCAAATCCCACCTAAGGAGAAAACGAAACAGGGTCTGAACAACCACCCACTGAGATGCCTCTCAAAATAGAGCAAGCCACCAAAGCAATAAAGGGATCCATATCATAAAAATGAAGGTCTCAAAACCACAAAATCTACAACGATACACGAAAAGAGTTAAACATCAAACAACTCTAGGTAATGAGCACGTATCTATGACTCACGTTCCCAAGTACTCTCCTCCATGCAACCATGTCGCCATAGGGCACGAACTAAGGGGATGGAACTTCCGCGCAACACTTTCTCCTTGCGGTCTTGGATCTCCACCGATTTCTCCTCCAAGGTGGCATCATCATCAACATCGATCTCTCCCCAATCGATGATGTGAGAGTCGTCATGGAGATAACGACGGAGCTGTGAAACATGGAAAACATCATGTATCTGACTCATCTTTGGTGGAAGTGCCACTCGGTACGCCACAGCTCCAGCACGAGCTAACACCTTGAAAGGCCCAACAAAACGGGGAGAAAGCTCACTCCCACGACCAAAACTTCGCTTCCCACCACGGGGATTCACCTTTAGAAACACCTGATCCCCAACATTAAACTCTAAGGGTCTCCTTCTTTGATCGGAAAATTATTTCTGACAATCTTTTGCTGCCTTCATCCTTTCACGAATCACCTGAACCATCTCTGTTGCATTCCACACTAGTTCTGGTCCAAGAATTGCTGACTCTCTGATCCCAGTCCAGCACAACGGAGAACGGCAAGGTCGGCCATAAAAAGCTTCAAATGGTGCCATACTGATGATAGAGTGAAAACTATAATTGTTCGAGAATTCCACCAAGTGTAAGTGCCTCACCCATGTGCCTCCAAAATCAAGAACACTCGTGCATAACATGTTATCAAGATTCCAGATGGTTCTCTCCATCTGCCATCCGTTTGAGGATGAAAAGCAGTGGTAAGACATTGCTGAGAACCGAAAGAATGTTGGAGAGCTTTCCACACCCTGGAGGTAAAACGAATATCTTGATCAGAAATGATCGTCCGTGGGACTCCATGAACTCTCACCACCTCCTCCAGATACTCCCTCAACAAAACTTCCACTGATCTTGACTCCTTGATCTCTATGAAGTGGGCCTATTTTGTTAAACGATCCACTGCCACCCAAATAACATCATGTCCTCCCGGAGCTTGAGGTAAACCTGTAATAAAGTCCATTGAGATGTCCTCCCACTTCCACTGAGGAATCTCTAATGGCTGGAGAAGACCACCAGGAACACATTTTTCGGCCTTCACCTTCTAGCAAACTAAACATCGAGACACAAACTCTGCAACCACAATCTTCAGCCCAGGCCACAAAAACTGGCTCCTCAAGGATCGGAACATCTTTTTCACACCAGGATGAACTACTAAAGGAGAACCATGGAACTCTCTGAGGACCGTATCGCGCGTCGCCAGGGGAACAAAAAGCCTTCCATGATACAACACTCTGTGTTGTTCATCCTCCGACCAACCATCAGGGGCCTCACCACAAACAACTCGGTCTCTCCAGACCTCCACCTCAACACCCCCCAACAGGGACTCTTCCACCTTCTGCACAAGGGATGACTACACCATCATCTGAAAAAGATAACCTTTATCCCCAACTTCTCCCATATCAAGATGCAAAGCTGACAGTTCTTCCATTACTTTCTAGGAATCACCGGATTCACGCACAGCTTCACTATGTGACTTTCGGCTCAGCACATCACCTACAACATTACCTTTTCAAGGCATATATGATTTTTCAATGTCGTATTCCTATAGGAACTCCATCCACCAACACTACCGCAAGTTCAAGTCACACTGGGAGAAAACATACCTCAAACTCTGGTGATCAGTTAAAACCACAAAGCATTCACCAATGAGGTAATGTCTCCACAACTTCAGAGAAAACACCACGATTTCCAACTCAATGTCATGAGTGGCATAGTTTCATTCATGGGGACGCAACAATTGAGACCCATAAGAAACAACTGACCTCCGCTGCATGAGGACACAACCTAACCCTAGATGTGAAGCATTGCAGAAGATATCAAACTGAAGTCCCTCTGCCGGAAGACAAAGAAATGGAGCACTTATTAACTTCTATTTTAGATACTCGAAAGCAGCCTAACACTAATTATTCTATATGAAAACCTGATCTTTCGGGTTCAAAGCTCTCAGAGGAGTTGCAACTCGAGAGAAATTGGCTATGAACCTCTGGTAGTAGCCTGCATGACCAATGAAACATCACACCTCTAAAACTATCTTGGGGGCTGCCCAAGACACAACTGCTTCTATCTTCGAAGGATCCACAGCTACTCCCTGTTTGGACACAACATTCCCCATGAAATGGATTTCTCGAGCCCAAAGCTCACACTTCGACAACTTTCCAAACAGCTGATGTCGACGAGGAACTCCCAAAACGGCTCGTAGATGCTCTGCATGCTCTTCTTCATATGTGGAGTATACAAGGATGTCATCAATGAAATCTACCATGAACTTGTCCCGGATCTCATGGAATACCCCATTAATCAAACCCATGAACACCCATGGAGCATTCATCATACCAAACGGCATTACAACGAACTCATAATTCCCATGTCGACAACGGAAAGAAGTCTTCGGGATATCCTTATCCTTCACATGCATCTGATGAAATCATAACCTGAAGTCTATCTTTGAGAACCAACTTTCACCTTTCAATTGATCGAATAAGTCATCGATCCATGAAAGAGGATAGTGGTTCTTTATTTTCACTTTATTTAATAGATGATAATCGACACACAACCGCAAACTATCGTCGGCCTTCTTCACGAACAGAACTGGTGCACCCCATGGTGACACACTTGGTCGAATAAAACCCTACTACAACAGACCATCAAGCTATATACGTAGCTCTGGTAACTCAGAAGGGGCCATCCTATATGGAGACATAGAGATAGGAGTAGCTCCTGGATGTAGCTCGATCCCAAACTCAATCTCTCATCAAGGGGTTAATGCTACAACCTCTTCGAGACAGACATCAGGGTACTCCTCTATGACCCTAGGAAACGCCAACTTCCGAACCTCTGAAGAACTCTACATCCTCCCAACCGCCATGGTTTATAACGATGAAACTTGCCTGTGACCCATCCGAGGATCTCGTTCACTAAATAACACCACTTTCTCTCCATATGCACCATAGAAAATGACCTTCTTCCTGAAGCAATCCACGATAGCCTGTATTGAATACAACCAATCCATACTGAGGATGACATCATATGGTTGTATCCGTAAATATAGGAAATCTCCCCAAGAGTGGTGTTTCCCCAACACTAGCTCAAAGTCGCTACATACTTCAAACAAGATAACTTGACCTCCAACACGTGTAGTCAATGCCAAGTCCACTAGAAGCCTCTCCACCTCAATTCCCAAGGCATGAACAAGAGTAGGTGATATGAAGGAGTGTGTCGCTCCTGAATCAAATAAGGCATGCGCCAAGGTAGAAAACAAGAAAAGTGTACCTCGAACGATGTCTGGCTCATCTGGAGATGGAAACGCTATGGAATGAAGCTGAACACGACCTCCACCACGGTATCTCTAACCCTGATGATGACCACCACCATGGCCATGCTCTTCTCTCTGAGGATGAGGAGCGTCATGGGGATTTCCTATGCCCACCCCATCTCCCCACTGCTGATCGAAAGCTGATGCCACTAGCTGCTACTACCTCGGCTGGAACTGCCTCAATAGAGGAACCTGGAGTGGAGCGCCCGACGCATGATGACTGATCTGAATGGTTGTGCACTCCCGCTACTTATGGCCATGAACACCACAAGAAAAACAAGCACATGATCCCTTGGCGTAGGCTTGAGAGTTTCTGCCTCTGGAGAAACGAGATTATAAGGGCTGGGACATACCCCTGGCTGAACGGAAACTCTTCTGCCCATAAAACTAAGAACCCTAGACCCTAACCTTTCTTCATGAGGAATCATGCTGATCCCCCTCTCGTGATGATACGGTCCTTGCCAAAGTCCTCTAAACAACCTCTTCCCTTTCCAAAACCTCAAGATATATCTTCAGTATACATGGGGTGACCTTGCGCTAGATCTCTGGACGCAAAGCCTCCTCGAAATGCCTCGCCCAGGCCTTTTCATCTGGTAACAGGTCTAAAGCATATCGTAGAAGGTTCCTGAAATGGATTCCAAAATCCCGAACACTAGAGATCCCATGTAGAAGGGTGAGAAGCTCCTGATAACTGGACGCCTTTACAATAAAAGAAAGGAACTCAACTCTGAAATTGTCCCGAAACTCCTCCCATGAGATCGCGGACTCCTCACGATCCCCAAGGAACAATAGCCACCACTGCCTTGCTACTCCATGCAGTATCGTCAACACCAAGGACAGTCAGTGCTCCTTCTGAGTATGAATCGAATAGAAGCATATATCGACCTCCTCCAACTAGTCTTCCATGACTGCATCTGAAACAGATCCCTCGTACTTCTGCAGACTCTGGCGCTGAAACTCTCGGAGTGTCTTCCTCTAAGTTTCGTCATCGTCGACCTCCACCCTGCAGTGATATGTTGGGATAGCTTATTGGACATCTTCTACGTGAACCTGAAAAGGACGTCTACCTGGATCCATACCTATAACATAAAAAACTGTTAGAGCTCCTAAGCCTGGAATATGGAAGGCTCAACATTAATTAATTAATTGTTTTCTTTCATTCTTTTTAGGTTAACCTATCCCACTGTCTACCCATTCAAACACAGGAACAAAGATGAATGATGCATGATCCTTTCATAGGTCTCTTCCCTACAATTAATATCACCTTGTTTAGTAGCCATTGTAAACTTAAAGGTTCGTGCATCAGATCATAGGGGGCCCTAAATGCCTACGTCTCATCTGTTTTCCAGTGTCTACCGCACTTCCTAAACACGATTGACATTATTTCCCTACAAACCCAAGAAACCTCACATGTGACTAACTCCAATCTCCATCATATCCCTCAACCAGACCTCTGATACCACTCTGTCACGACCCCCTCCCCACAAATTTTACCCCTCCTGGGTCGGAAATGTGGAAGGGGAGATAATTTCCCCCAAGTCCTACCTCCAGTAGGCCACAGGTTGGCGACTAGCACCGAGGTTATAATAAACACACAAATGGGGGGCATTACCCTCTAAGTGAACACATGCGGAAGAGAGAGATAAGATAGACAAAAACCATCTCCAATTGAAGTATAAAATAAACACAAGTACATATATGAAATGACATGAAAAATTACTACAACTGAAAGGGGAAAAACTACAAGTACCCAAAAGAAATTAAAAACAGCAGCGACCATAAGCCCGAATAGCTCCTCTAACCCCAAGCTAGTAAAAAACAGCTTGATCTCCAACCTGCTCCAAGCGACCTGAAAAATAGTTTATTTATACGTAGGGTGAGTATAATAGTATACTCAGGAGGATCCTCCCTGAAGCCTCTCATGCAAAAGTAATGAAATCATGCTAAATCACAGTGAACAACAAGTGAAACTAACTCGTCACCTAAACAGGTACAGTAAGTTCCAAACCCCACCATGGCTACTCTCACCAAGTAACACATACAAGAATATAGTATATTGTAAAGAATATCAAGGGTACCCCGCTACTACTTCCCCGCTGGTTTGCCGCTTTTCCCCAATGACATACATCTTGTGCATCTCTCTCCAAAGGCTTACCCATATAAACATGTGCTAAGCTCCACAATCTGCACCTCGTGCACCACAAAGGCTTGCCCGTAGACACCTGGGCTAAGCACCACACCATCATCTCAACCAAAAGTAACTAGGTAGTTTCCGGGAGCCACCACATCTCGCATAACGTGTATCATATGTTGGTTATTATACCTCAATCCATTACAGTCCATACTTCGAGTAAGGATCCTCAAGCCATCACAACCTATACACGTTACACCTATTGTAGTCCTTAGGATACTATATCCAGAATATATGTGTGGAAGTAACCTCAAGACATTACAGCCCTCTACACTCATATATGGTGAAAAATAACCAATGTGCCAATGGCACTAGTATCTACCAAGAGAAGAGAGTGGGGTTAAAGGGTGTAGTCAGCCATTCATCCTCCCACTGGAATGTTGGGGAAAACACCCCCCAGGGCTCAGAATCACTGGGGTGTCAGTTTCCCTTTCCGACAAGGTGGAGTAGCGTATAGAAACACAAAACATATAGAATATATATAACTCACAACCACACTATGGGCATAACCCAGTCCTATCCTCAACTGCAACTAACGTCTCTCGAAATCTAGGCTTCTATTTCTAAGACTAGGTATCATATAATCACACAACCAATTAAAGAACATCATTGGGATAATTCATTCCCTTTTTCATCAATTCCATGGTACGTTAATTAATCCTTCCATAATTAATTAACCATGAACAACCCACATTTACATTCATGGCATCACATTCCAAATTGACTATTCTTTTAATGTTACAACGTCACCATTAAATTCCTGCATCTCCATCCCCTTGGATTATTATCATTTTATAAAACTTTCATTTCAGAATTAATTTCCCACATTCCCAGGCATTCTAGAAAACTATCCTAAGCTACTAAACACAAGGGGCTCAACACGGTGAGTACATATAATACCCGTCGAGTCTTTGTCGCCTATAGCAAGTTCGTAGGCCCATTCTCCCTCGAGAGGCTAAACACGGAAAGCACGTGGAATACCCCACTCGCACTACGTCAAAAAAGGTATTTAGCTGCGTTTTGGTTTTACATTTCATGGCGGTTTAAACCGCCGCTAAATAGATTGGCGACGGTTTTGAATGACCGCCGCGAAATTGTGCGTCGGGAAACTATTCGCGGCAGTTTTTAAAACAGTCGCAGAACGTTTCACGGAGGTTTTTTAGCGGCAGTTTTTTAATTTTTTTCATTTTTTTATTTATTATATTTATTATATTTATTTTTTTATTTTTTTATTTTTTTATTTTTTTATTTTATATTATTTATTTATTTATCTATTTATTTTAATTTAATTTATTTTAATTAATTTTTTTAATTTTTTTTATTTTTTAATTTTTTTATTTATTTATTTATTTTATTTATTTCATATTTATTTTATTTAAGTAGTATTTATTTTATTTATTTCATATTTAATTTGTTTATTTCGTATTACTTTATTTACATTATTTATACATGCATGCACATCACATCCACATGCCCATGCACATGCCCATGCAATATAAAGAAATACTGCGTTTGGTGAGATTTGAACCCCTATCCTCTTGCTTATTTTCCAAAGACATTACCACTCCATCAAACTCGTCATGTGGTTAATAAACAGAATTTAATATACTTATATATATTAATTGAAAAAACAAATAATACATAAATAATAGATATAAACTCAATAATAATAAATAATAAATAATAAATAATAAATAATAAAAAATAAAAAATAAAAAATAAAAAATAAAAAATAAAAAATAAAAAATAAGTAATAAGTAATAAGCAATTAATAATAAATAATTAATAATTAATAATTAATAATTAATAATTAATGATAAAAAAATAAGAAATAATAAACAATAAATAATAAATAATAAACAATAAATAAAAACCAATAAATAATAATAAATAAATAATAATAAATAAATAATAAATATTAAATAATAAATAAATAAATAATAAATAAATATAAATATAAATATAAATAATAATTAATAAATAATAAATAATATTTAATATTTAATAAATAATAATTAATAAATAATAACTAGTAACTAATAAATAATAAATAATAAATAATAAATAATAAATAATAAATAATCAAATATCAATAATCAATAATCAATAATCAATAATCAATAATCAATAATCAATAATCAATAACCAATAATCCATAATCAATAATCAATTAGAATAAATAATAAATAATAAATAATAATAAATAATAAAAATTAATATTAATAAATAATTAATAATTAATAATTAATAATAAATATTTAATAAATATAAATAATAAATAAATATAAATAATAAATAAATATAAATAATAAATAATAAATAAATATAAAAAATAAAAAAATAAATAAGAATAAATAATAAATAATAAATAATAAATAATAATAAACAAATAATAAATAATAAATAATAAATAATAACTGATAATTAATAATAAATAATAACAAAGAATAAATTATAAATTATAAATATTACATAATAAATAATATATAATAATAAACAAATAATAATTAATAATTAATAAATAATAAACAATAAATAATAAATAAAAATAAATAATGACAAAGAATAAATAATAAAAATAAATATTAATAATTAATAAAAAATAAATAATAAATAATAAATAATAAAAAGTAAATAATAATAAATAAATAATAATTAATAATTAATAATTAATAATTAATAATTAATAATTAATAATAAATAATAAATTATAAATTATAAATTATGATTAAATAATAATAAATAATAAATAATAAATAATAAATAATAAATAATAAATAATAAATGAAACATAAAAAATAAAAAATAAAATATAAAAAATAATAATTAAAAAATTATAAATAAATATAAATAAATAATAAATAATAAATAAATATAAATTTAAATAATAAATAAATATAAATAATAAATAATAATATGTAATGAATAATAAATAAATATAAATAATAAATAATAAATAATAAATAAATAATAAATAATAAATAATAACTAATAAATAACCTCTAAATTTTTTTATTATTTTTATTAATATTTTATTTTTAGTAATAATATATAATAAATTATAAATTATAAATAATAAAAAAACAAATAAATATAAATAATAAATAAATATTAAATATTAAATATAAATAATAAATAATAAATTAGAAATAAGAAATAAGAAATAACCAGTAAAAAATATGAGATAATAAATGAATTAAAGTATATGATAAATAATAAATAATAATGGAAACACATGAAAAAGTATGAAAAGATGTGATAAGGGATGAAAAATCGTGAAAACGCATGAAAACAGATGGAGAAAAATATGAAGAATGAGGCATTAAAAAGAATGAGAATGCATGAAAAATCATAACAACTCTGGAAAACCCCTTAATAAGTCAACATAATCATAATAATAACCAACAAAAAACCATTGATAAAGATAAAAATTCATGGAAACCCAAATAAACAGTAATAAATGGACCAACCGTTAAAACACGTCAAAACGGTCATAAAGAGACAAAAACATTGGACCCACATTAACGGAGATGACATATTATCCGAGAGTCCATTTTAGATCCGCGACCTGTCAAATCAAAGATCCTGAAATGATCTTCGACCTGATAGGTGAAAGAGTCTGAATGGATAGGCGGATCGGACGTTACGACCATTTAAAAAAAATCTGATGGGGAACGGGTGCTAGAAACAAGGCATCGAAAAACATAACAAACCTGATTCCCACTAAAAAGGACATAACATATGATCCAAGAATTCATGTGGGAACCGCTACCAGTCAAACCGAAGCTCATGGAACAAGCTATGATCTTCCAAGTGGAGGAGTCCAAACTGACAAACGGATCAAAAGTTAGGTCCGTTTGAAGACAAGTTCGACGGGACACCAGTGACGGAAACGGGGTTTCGGAGGCCTTCGGAGGGGTTTTTGGGGTTTAAAAACACAAAACAAGGGTTTTCTTTTATTATAAAGGGAGTATCTCTTTTCGCTGGCTTCAATTTGATTTGTGGTAGAGCCCAAACGGATACCTGGATTGAATGTTATGGTCGTTTAAAGTTGGAGAACTTTTTTAAGCTTTATTATAACCCTAATAACTTTTGCCCCTTCGAACATCTCATAGTTTTGATTATATGTGCGTTTATATCTCTTTATGATCTTCGATTTTACTGGTCGTGGTGCTCCAATGGACGCTCGGCTCAAGAGTTATGGTCGTTTTAGTGATTTCGTGGTTTCTCGTGATTTTTTTTTATTTTTTCCTTTCATTTCCCCACGATTTTACGGAAACCACCGCTATTTTGATGCGGTTTTTTAAAAAACCGCCACTAATCATCGATGAAAATTAAAAAAAAATTAAAATAAAATAAAAATAAAATAAATATAAAATTATGGCATTTCGCGGTGGTTTTTTCGCGGCGGTTTAAATACTACCGCGAAATGGCGGCCCGAAACACGTTTAGTGGCGGTTTTTATAACCGCCGCAAAATTGAAGTTTTTCTGTAGTGGAATCTTTGCCCCTTTAGGAAGAAGGGTAAGAAATACCTGCTTCCCTAAGCAGTGGGGAAAAGTAAAGCAGATAAACAACCAAGAATCAACAAACATCCAACAATCACATCAAATGGTCTTTTAGCCGTAATTCACAACAAGAGGGTAACTCTGAACCCTTCATGGAACTCAATTAAGTTATTTAATTGGTCTTGAATTAACAAATTCAATTTGTTGGTTCCAACATCATGAACCAATTCAGCAATCTATCACCAAAGATTAAACATGCTCACTATGCCAAATTTGATCAACATCAAATTAGAAAAACTACAACAACAGTAATAACCGGATTCATTTACATGCCTCTTTATCTTTATCCAATTAATTATCAATTAATTCCGTCTTTATGTTCTTTATCAATTTTCATCAATAACAACATGCTAACAATCAAGGCATATAAATCACACTATCTATAAAATCAATAGGAAAACCATTATCACAGTATAAAGCAACAACATGTGATCAAGCCAATTCTTTTAATCCGGTTCATGTATTTAATTAGTTCAAATCTACTATGATCCAAAGGGATAAATCATGATAACTTTATGATTTCAAATAACAATTAGAGAAGCCACAAATCCCCTACCTCAAGTGTTTTCGAGGAAAACCACAACGGTCAGTGAACGCCCAAGAAACCGGGTCCATTCTCCATGAATCCTCATAAGATCTCCTCTCCTATCACATCCAAGACCAAATATCATCACAAATGATATCCACAAACCTAGATGTACCCATAACGGTCATAGATCTAAGAAGACAAGAGAAGAGGAGGATTAGATCTAAGTAGATCTAAGAAACCAAACAAGAAAGAGGAAGAACGTCCACATACCTCAAGAAACCGGCTTCAATTCGCGAAGTGAAGCCTTCGGATTGCCTCCAAAATGCTTGGGAGAGGTTCTTCCACCACCAAGGAAGGGTAATCCCGAGTTATGGCCATTTAAGGTCTTAAAAGAGGTGATTAAAGGAAAAACATGTTACATCCACAATTTTAGGATCTAACTTTAAATGCCCGCACAGTTAGTCCGCACGGATTAAAAAACCGTGCGCTACCCGTGTGGTAGATTCTGCCTCGATAATCACTCCTCGCAAGGTTAGTCAGCATGGTTAAGAAAACTATGCGCTAATCGAGCGTTAGCCACTGCCCTTAAGACCATCCTTGCACGGTTTTGCCGCTCGGTTAGGCAAACTGTGCGCCTCCCGTGCGAAGGCCATAACCCTTTAAATTTCCTTAAAAGACCACCCAAATGCACCCCAAACCACCTTGACCTTCCAGATAACCCGCAACACCACATTTTCACAAAGGAATGGACCGGATAGTTCCAGGCCATTACATTTAATATCCCAATCTTTTTAAAATAATACTTATTTGTATACTGTATAGAAAATGTAACTTCTATTTTAAATGAACAATGAAATATTATAATTTAAATATAATCATTAAAGTATTTTTGTGGAATTTTTGTGTATAAATAAGAATAATAATATAATGAAATATATTTTAATCCCATAAATAATATAATTTTTTTGATTAATTTTTATTCAAATAAAAAATAAATTTTATGTAATGATATTTTTTTCTTAAAATATGTTTTCTTTAAAAAAATTAAGTGTATCCCTTTCTTTTATAAAATAATTTAATATTTATAACATTGATATACATTTTTTTTAAATTAACATGAATTCATAAATAAAAATCTGAAAATTATTTTAACGTGATGGTTTTTTATTTAAATGACAATGTTCATTTTTTAATCAATAGTGAAAAATACTATTTTTTCTTGAAAAATTTATTTTTTGTTCAATAATTTATAAATATATTTTTTAAAAAATTTATTTTAGTGAATAATTTTTTCAATTATAATATTAATACACCATTTATGGTATTTATAATTTATTTTATATATTAATATGTTGTTGAAAACATTTTTATACTTAAAAAGGATTTTTTTCAAAAAAAATAATTATTTCTTGTGTTTTGTTCATTGATTGTAAAATGATTTTATAAAATTAATTTAACTGAATATTAAAATTTATATTACTTATTTTTAATTATTATGTCCAAATTTTTTAAATAATATAGTTCTATTTTTCATAACAGTGAATAGTATAAATAGTTAATAATTGTCATAATAGTAATGGTAAATAAGGTAATTAATTTTAAAAACATATGACAAGACCATAAAAATAATTTCAAAAAATTCTTTCATTTCATTATAATACTCAAATTCGTCCATAATCTTCCAAAATTTCTATATATTGACTATGTTCATTATTTTAATGACATTCACAATTAAAATTTTTATGTGGGACATAAAGACAAAATTAGAACTTTTATTTTATTAGTATCTATAATAATTTATAATGCGGATTAATATGAATTGTGTTGAATTATAAATATTCATATGAAATATATATGTCTTTTTATCAAATTAATTAATTTTATAAATTTAGTGATGAAATAATTTATATAAATTCTAGAAAAACATTGACACGTCATTTATTTAATTATTAACCAACTAAAATAAATATTTTTTTTAAAAAAGTAACAGTAATTTAATTTGAAATAAATATTGTGTTGAAAGAAATTTTTAAATAAATATAACATTATAGTGATTTTTAGTATATTATATTCGAATACTATATTTTTCGTTGAATTAATATTCAAATTAAATGAAAATTGTAACTAATGAAATTAATGATACTTAATAATAATTTAAAAATTATTAAATGTTAAAAATTCATAAAATATTATATACCAATATTTTAATGTGATAAGGTTTAAAATATCAAATGTGGAAAGTTTATGCTTTATTTTTCATTTGATGATTAAATTCAGGACTATTAAAAATATAGAAAACTTTATAAGCATTTTAATTATTTAAAGGGTTAATAGTAGTTTAAATTACGAAATTCGGACGGAGAAATATATAAAACATCTAAAAATTATGTTCGATTAGAATACATCGAATCACCCTCTTATTACCATCGTATAATAATTTTTTTTAACTATTTTGTGTAATGAAATAATTTATATTAATTTAATAATTTATGAAATTCTAAAAATGTCCCTCCTCTCATTTATTAAAGGACCACCGTTATTTCAATTCATCACTAAAAATTGAGCCACACATATTTCCCTACACATTCCCACTTCTCTTAATAAAATTATTTTATATTTCATGGTGGTATTGGTCTTCATAAAATACCAATACACGGTCCATTAAAAAAATATCTAAAGAATATCTTTTAAAGAAGATGTTATTGTCTTTCTTAACTCATTCATATTTATTTCATCATGAAATTACTCAGAATATATTGAACGCATAATAAAAAAATATCAAAAGTATAATAAACATATTATATTGTTATTATGATTAATATAAAACCAATTTACATCACTTTTCTATCTATAAAAAGAGAAAATATTGATCATTCCTTCGTACGACTTACAATTTATATGTAACATTGTAATTCAATTTTAACATGTGTGTATGTTTGTACTACAACCTCCATGATGTGATGTGATCATTTTTTCATTTCCTCCTAACAAGGAAGGAAATAAAGTTATATTTAATAGATAAGTAGGATAAATATATCATTATAGACATTCTAGAGAGTAATAAACTATTATAAATGTCTAGGGATTGAATCTTATGTGACAAAACTTTTAAGATAAAATAATGTAGTAAACACAAAAAACAATGAAAATAATTAAAGATTGTTGATGAAAAGGTGGTAAGATGTTATAATAGGATCATATTTGTTATAAAAATTATTATTTATATATTTTTAACTAATAACATGTTTTTAAAAACTATAATTGAGGTTAAATCACATTCATCTAAGAAGAAATGATAGTCAAGGGATGTCATCATAATTTCCACTATAATGAGATATATTAGTCAATATGCACATATTTTAATTTATATGGTGCATATATTTACCCTTTTAGTTATTTAACATTAATATTTTATTATTATAGATGATTAATTTTTCAATTCAATTTTCCCTTTAAATATTATTGTTGAAAACAAATTTGAATCTTATTTTACATCATGAATTGGTATAAATTTTTAAATTTCCATATTTTTCATAACTGCTTTATGTAAATACTATTTATTCAAAAAATTAATTTAGAATTGACAAATAAAATTATCCATTAATTTTTCCTTGCTATGAAATGATTATTTCTTATTTCTTCATAAAAGATTTCTTATTCATGAATATTTTCAAAAATTCAAAAGAAATGTTTTTTATCCCAGTGCTGTTAATGGGCCCTCCCACTACCACAACCATTTTATGTCACGACCCGTCCTCGGGGCTCCTGCCGTGACTACCCCAAGACCGCCTTCCATAGGCCAGCGGCTGGCGACTAGCACCAAGGCATAAATCCCGGTAAAAAGGGAAGGCATTACCTTTGAAAAGTAAACAAACACCACAAAGTAAACAAGCAGTAGAAGAAAACACTAAGTAAAAGCTGGTACAAGAGTAAGTGCGGAAAAGTATGTGGGCCAGTATACAAACCCAAACTGAAAGTAAAGTACAGCTGGAAAGGGAAAACAACAACAGAAAAGTAAAGCCGCTACGCCGAGCTGTCCACTAGAAATCCCACCTAAAGGGTGGGTACAGATAGCTCCACTGCTCCTTGGGTTCCGCTGTCCGCTACGAGTATGTCCCGCCCAGTGGTCCACCTCTAGGTACCGTCCTGCTTTGCAATCCTCAACCATGATCAACGTTGTCAGTCGTCTGCAACCAACACAACGTAGTGCGGGTATAGCCCGTGCAGGGGTGAGGATAAGCTACTCAGTAGGGACCCCGAGACCCCCGAAGGTCTCCCAAAATCCACAAAGGATAAACCACAAAGGAAAGATAGAATCACGAAGTAACAACCGACACTGCTTAGGTATATGCCCATACATATACCTAAGTCATCAATTCCAATACGCTCCAACCTCAGAGCCCAAGTACAACGCAGTCCACACAGGAATGTATATGTATTCCACATAGGAAAGAAAAACGTAATCCACACAGGATAGCACAACACAATCCACACAGGAAAGAAAACAGGATTCAGCTCACATAGGTACACATCATTTGTAAAGTAAGAGTGATGATCAGATGTAATCATTGATTCATCTTTTGGGACCCACATAGGATACAAGCACTGTAGTCATCGTCGTCGAACCCACAGAGTATTCCGGTACAATTGTCTTCATCATCGAACCCACATAGGATTCCAGTACGATAGTGTTTATCGTCGAACCCACATAGGATTCTAGTACGATAGTCTTCATTGTCGAACCCACATAGGATTCCGGTACTATAGTCTTCATCGTCGAACCCACATAGGATTCCAGTACGATAGACTTCATCGTCGAACCCACATAGGATTCCAGTACGATAGTCTTCATCGTCGAACCCACATAGGACTCCAGGACGATAGTCTTCATCGTCGACCCCACATAGGATTCCAGCACGATAGTCTTCATCGTCGAACCCACATAGGATTCCAGTACGATAGTCTTCATCTTCGAACCCACATAGGATTCCAGTACGATAGTCTTCATCGTCGAACCCTCATAGGATTCTAGTACGATAGTCTTCATCGTCGAACGCACATATGATTCCAGTATGATAGTCTTCATCGTCGAACCCACATAGGATTCCAGTACGATAGTCTTCATCATCGAACCCACATAGGATTCCAGTAGGATAGACTTCATCATCGAACCCACATAGGATTCTAGTACGATAGTCCTCATCGTCGAACCCACATAGGATTCCAGTATGATAGTCTTCATCGTCGAACCCACATAGGATTCCAGTATGATAGTCTTCATCACAGTAGCAGTCGTAGCCAGCTCTAGGGTTCCCGCACATAGAAAGCTCGTTAGGGACGGTCCGCTCCACGAGCCGAGAGGCTGATACATCCACTGACACATAGTCCAGAGTTGATGTATCCAAAAATTTTGTATCGTCTACAAAAACTCAACGTCGCAGACGGCGCGTCAATCGGACGCCCGGTCTGAGAGTTATTAGCTTTTTCGTCCCAGGGGCCCGGTTGATTTTTAAGTCAAAACTAACCTGACCATACTCCACCTGCATCCAAACCTCGGGCGGAGTAAGCCAAAAGATCTGTCTCACTAGAGGAATTAAACAAAGTCGATGGCACGTCAATCGGACGTCCGAAGCTCAAGATATGAGTGTTTCCGCTCCGAGGGCCCGGTTGGTTTCATGTACAAACCAACTCGAACGAACTCAAAGTAGTCCGAAACCTTGAGTGCGATATACCGAAACGACCGTTTCGTTCCAAGGATCGTGCCTCCGCTGACGGCGCGTCGATCGGAGGTCTGTAGACCGAGTTATGGGAAATTGAACCCAAATGGTCCGAAAACGGGGGTTTCGGGACCGGACCGACCCGGCCCTAGACCCCCAGGGTTGGCCCGAACCGGGTCGACCCGACCTGGGTTCGGGTCGACCTAGCCCGGAACAGCCCGGCCCGGCGACCCGCGCGCTGGGCGTGCAGGTCGGTTGCTCGGCCAAAACGGTCGAGCCGTTTTTGGCTCGAGCGGGGGGGGGGGGGGGGGTGGGGGGGGAACCCCCCCCCCCCCCCGGTTTCTTGTAACTGGGGCCCCTTAATTGGGGCCAGGTTGATGGTTAGCCGGGGGATTCAATTCCCTTGGCTTCTCCATGTCCGGCCGGTTCCTGCTCAACAGGGCCGGTGATGGCCGGTCCCCTTCCAGCTTCGACGCTGACGGCCCGATACCGGCCTCCAGTAACCCTGCTCCGCCACGGCTCGGAACCGGCTGCGGCCCTTGTCGTTCGGCATGGCACGATGGCACCGCGCCCCTCCTCCGCGGCCCCGATACCGGCCGCGTTATTTTTGGATGTCTCCGACGCGGTGCGATGGCATCACGTCCTTGTATTAATTCGCGGTGCGGAACGTCGGCGCCGCGTATTTCTTGCCACAATAATTCTGCACGGTGCGATAGCACCGCGCCACTTCCATTTCAATACAAAAGAATCCAACAAAAAAACGAGGTGGGTCAGCCATGTTTGTGCGGTCCGGCCCCCTCCCCCCCCCCCCCCCCCCCCTCCCTCACGTTAATCGATAGCAGTTGGTTAAAATTTCACGAATAAATTCAAGGATGTAATCACGAACAAATTAATTAAATACAATCCCCTACCTCGGTTTCAAGAATGGTGCACGTCAACGAGCCGCGGAAGATGAGCGTCGCGGTGGTCGGGGGTCGCGGAAAACGAATATCGATTCCGTTGTCGTCGAGTTTTGTCTGAAGAGAAAACGTCGTTGGAGAATTTCTCCGCGTTCTTCGGCAGAGATGTTCTTCGTTGAAGAACGGTGTTCTTCATCGGAGTCCGAGGTGTTCTTCACGTTCTTCATCGAAGATGTTCTTCGTTGGAGATGAAGAAGATCTTCACGCTTCCCCAAACCTCTCAACGTGGCATAAACTCTAACATTAATAAAATAAGCCCAAGTCATAATTTATTAACACAACTTACCCTTTTGAATTTCAAGATTTTGAAATTCAATTAACCACACTTAACTCACATCATTAAAATTACACAAGTTGTCAAATTAAATGAAGGGTAGTTAATGGGGAGTTGAGGAGTTTAAGAATATGAAGGGGTGGGGTTCGTGTGGGCCCCACCACCCTCATAACCTCCCAAGGGAGGTTGGGTAGTTACCCAACTTCCACCCATAGCCTTAAAACACAAAAGGAAAATAAAAATTGTATAATAATAATAAATTAACTTCCACAATTTTTATCATCAACACTCGTGATAACGTAACTCCGGAACAGGAGTTCCTAAGCAATTACCGGTACTGCGGTTCCATCGGTGCCCTCGGAATTTGATTCCGGGCACCGATTCAAAAGTTATAAATTCCCGCTCATTCATTCACTGAACGTACCTAAGCTAAACTTCGGATAGAAATTCCGAGCACTCCGGGCCTCAGAATCAAGTGTTGTCTGAAACCACGTTCTTCTAAAATTCCAAATAAAATTAAGAAAAACATTCCCTTGAATTTTACGGGCCTTTATATTACTCCAACCTCAGGGCTTTACGTCCCTGTAAAGATACATCATAACTAGGGAAACAAATGAGGGTACTGAGCACGCATCTGAGCCTCCCGCTCCCAAGTGCTCTCCTGGAGGTCCCCGTGCAGCCATCTGACGCGCACTAGAGGAATCGATCGTCCATGTAGGACCCGCTCCTGTTGATCCTCGATCTCCACCGGGACCTCCGCAAAAGTCTCCCCATCATCAATGTCCATCTCCCCATGGTCAATGATTTGCATTGGGTCGTGCACGTATCTCCTCAGCTGAGATACGTGGAAGACGTCGTGCACCCGGTCCAACTGAGGTGGTAGAGCCAGGTGATAAGCCACCTCGCCAATCCTGCTGAGGACCTGGGATGGTCCGATGAAGCGTAGAGACAACTTTCCGCCTCGGCGAAATCTCTGTATTCCACGTCGAGATGAGACACGCAAGAAGACGTGGTTTCCATCCTCGAACTCTAGTGGCCTCTACCTTCTGTCAGCATAAGACTTCTGTCGGCTCTGAGCTGTTCTCTACCGCTCCTGGATGACTTGGACCTTTCTGGTCCTACAAGAGCTAATGTGATTTCCTCTTTGCCGATAAGAGAAATCTGTTCTCATCCCATGGATGAACCACTTTCATTTCCTAATACAGTCAATCCCGACATGGATGATACTAACCCACACCAAGGATGACGTCGTAAGGCCTCTACGCTACTACCACGAGATCCAATCGTTACTCTTGCCTCCAAGGGTTGAGTCACACTGTCGGCATCAGTGTGTGGTAACTGGGTCTCCTCCAGTAGGTATCTCTCAAGTGAGGGTCAAGTCAACAGTCTAAACCGGAACCTATTAGTAACAACACAAGAGAGGACAAGAAAGTAAATGACACATGAAAATGTGTCTTTTATTACTACATCTCATGTACAAAGACACAAAGCATCTACAAACAAACAACAAAAAAACTAAAAGCAACATGAACACAAGTCTCCAGGTCTAGAGCTAGTCTCGATCATGTCCATCTGCTCTCGAAGCTCCATGATCGTAGGCCTCAGCTTCCTGAAGCTGAGCTCTCCAATGTCCTCATGTCCCCTGCAGTTTGGGTGGGCCTCCTGGTGGTGGTGGTGGAAACACCCCGAAGCGTCGTCCACCTCCAGCTGCACGGCCAGCTCCTCTGCCTCGCCCGCCTGCTCCCTGCGGACCATCATGGTCGAACCTCTGCCTGGGAGGTCCCTCTACTTCATGTTGTTCATCAGCAGGACGAATCGGGCAGTCTCGAGCCATGTGACCCTGTCCGCCGCATGCGTAGCATTTCCTGCTCCTCGAGTAGCTGGCTCGCCTTCGTGTGCCCCGCACAACTGAATCATCACCCTGAGATTTCCCATCTAAAGGTCTGCCCGCTTGTACCTCTGCGTCACCTGTCGACTGCCAGCTGCAGAAGACTCCGTTACGGGTCGTCCTGCGGAGGGTCCTGCCGCTGGTGCCTGCTCGGCGAGGAAACTCTTTACTAAAAGGGCTCTCTCCAACACCTCTTCCTGCGTCGGAATGTTGAGGGAGATCATCGAGGCCCTGATCTCATGCCTTAGTCCCTGCTTGAAGGTCCGGGCCCGGAAGAACGGATCTCTTACCATATTGGTGGAGTAGCGAGAGAGATTAGTGAATCTCGCCTAGTACTGGGCAACTATCATGCTGCCCTACCACAACTGTAGTAGCTCCTGGATGTGCACCGCACTGAGGGTGGCTGGGATGAACTCCGAGCGGAAGATGCCCTCAAAGTCCATCCAGAGGAGAGATGCCTCATCGTGCACCTAGAGCATCAAGCTCCACCATCTGCCTGCCGCCGCGTGCAGGAGGCTCACTACGAGTATCATCATGAGGTCTGCTGGTGTCCTCACTAACCTGAAAACTCGTAGAACTGCCTCCAGCCAGTCCTCGGCTTCCTGGGGGTCTGTCTCCCCACGGATCCTGGGCTGTCGCTAGCACTGGAACTCATGCAGTGCACTAAGGCGACGTGCATCGTCAGCGGCTGGGGCTGGAAGCATCGGTGGCTTGGCGGGTAGAGGTACCGCTGGTGCCTCAGCTTTCAAAAGGCCCTGTATCGAGTCCTCGTCGCTCGGTGGGCTCTCGCCACGCACAACGCTCGGAATGCTAGCTGGCTGCCGTTGTGGGGCCATCCTGAAAAGGAAATAGGTTCTCCATGGTCAGAACATTATAACTGGTGATCTGGCACAAGTAATCACAAAGAAAACATGAAACACACATGCAATCAATGTTTTCGTGCATTAAGTCAGAAATCAGAAGTCAGGGTCCTGGTGTATGGATACGTCGGCAGCCGCACCAACACTGGACTCCCTGGACAGATAACCACACTCAGTACGCTTAACACTATTGCTTCACATAGAAAAGATCAGAGTCCCAAGTTCTATGGTAGAACCGAACTCCTCTGATACCAATTTTTCACGACCCGTCCTCGGGGCTCGTGCCGTGACTACCCCAAGCCCGCCTTCCATAGGCCAGGGGCTGGAGACTAGCACCAAGGCGTAAATCCCGGTAAAAAGGTAAGGCATTGCCTTTGAAAAGTAAACAAACACCACAGAGTAGACAAGAAGTAGAAGAAAACACTAAGTAAAAGATGGTACAATAGTAAGTGCGGAAAAGTAAGTGGGCCAGTATACAAACCCAAACTGAAAGTAAAGTACAGCTGGAAAGGGAAAACAGCAACAGAAAAGTAAAGCTGCTACGCTGAGCTGTCCACTAGAAATCCCACCTGAAGGGTGGGTACAGATAGCTCCACTGCTCCTCGGGTTCCGTCGTCCACTCCATGTATGTCCCGCCCAGTGGTCCACCTCTAGGTACCGTCCTGCTCTGCAAGCCTCAACCACGATCAATGTTGTCCGTCGTCTCTAACCAACACAACGTAGTGCGGGCATAGCCCGTGTAGGGGTGAGTAAAAGCTACTCAGTAGGGAACCCAAGACCCCATAAGGTCTCCCAAAATCCACAAAGGATAATCCACAAAGGAATGATACAATCAAGAAGTAACAACCGACACTGCTAAGGTATATGCCCATACATATACCTAAGTCATCAATTCCAATACGCTCCAACCTCCGAGCCCAAGTACAACCCAGTCCACACAGGAAAGTATACGTATTACACATAGGAAAGCAAAAAATAATCCATACAGGATAGCACAACACGATCCACACAGGAAAGCAAAAAGGATTCAGCTCACACAGGTACACGTCATTTGTAAAGTAAGAGAGATGATCAGATGTAATCACTGATTCATCTCTTGGGACCCACGTAGGATACAAGCACTGTAGTCATCGTCGTCGAACACACAGAGGATTCTAGTACAATTGTCTTCCTTGTTGAACCCACATTGGATTCCTGTACGATAGTGTTTATCATCGAACCCACATAGGATTCCAGTACGATAGTCTTCATTGTCGAACACACATAGGATTCCAGTACGATAGACTTCATCGTCGAACCCACATAGAATTACAGTAGGATAGTCTTCATCGTCGAACCCACATAGGATTTCAGTACGATAGTCGTCATCGTCGAACCCACATAGGATTCCAGTACGATAGTCCTCATCGTCGAACCCATATAGGATTCCAGTACGATAGTCTTCATCGTCGAACCCACATAGGAATCCAGTACGATAGTCTTCATCGTCGAACCCACATAGGATCCTAGTACGATAGTCTTCATCATCAAACCCACATAAGATTCCAGTACGATAGCCTTCATCTTCGAACCCACATAGGATTCCAGTACGATAGTCTTCATCGTCGAACCCACATAGGATTCCAGTACGATAGTCTTCATCACAGTAGCAGTCGCAGCCAGCTCTAGGGTTCCCGCACACAGCAATCTCATTAGGGAGGGTCCGCTCCACGAGCCGAGAGTCTGATACATCCACTGAAACATAGTCCAGAGATGATATATCCAAATGTTCCGTATCATCAACAGGAACTCAACGTCGCAGACGGTGCATCAATCGGACGCCCGGTCTGATTGTTATTGGCATTTTTGTCCCAGGGGCCCGGTTGGTTTTTAAGTCAAAACCAACCCGACCGTACTCCACCTGTGTCCAAACCTCGGGCGGAGTAAGCCAAAAGATCTGTCTCACTTAGAGGAATTCAACAATGTCGATGGCACGTCAATCGGACGTCTGAAGCTCAAGATATGAGCGTTTCTGCTCCGAGGGCCCGATTGGTTTCGTGTACGAACCAACCCGACCGAACTCAAAGTATTCCGAAACCTTGAGTGCGATATACTGAAACGACCGTCTCGTTCTAAGGATCGTGTCTCCATTGACGGCGCGTCGATCGGAAGTCCGTATCCTGAGTTATGAGAAATTGAACCCAAATGGTCCGAAAACGGGGGTTTCGGGCCAGGACCGAGACCCCCTGGGTCGGCCCGAACCGGGTCGACCCGACCTGGGTCTGGGTAGACGCGGCCCGGCCTGGCGACCCGCGCGCTGGGCGCGCCGGTCGGTTGCTCGGCCAAAACGGCAGAGCCGTTTTTGGCTCACGCGGGGGGGGGGGGGGGGTGCTGCCCCCCCCCCCCCCCCCCCCCCAGTTTCTTGTAATCGCGGCACATTAGTTGGGGCCGCATTGATGGCCTACCAGGGGATTCAATTCCGACGGATTCTCCCTGTCCGGCTAGCCCGACCTGGCCGGCCAGTTCCTGCTCAACGGGACCGACGATGGTCGGTCCCCTTCCAACTTCAACGCCGGCAGCCCAGTACCGGCCGCCGGTCACCCTGCTCCGCCGCGGCCCCGGTACCGGCCGCGGTATTTTTGGATGATTCCGACGCGGCGCGATGGCGTCGCGTCCTTGTATTAATTCGTGGCGCGGCGCGTCGGTGCCGCGTATTTCATGCCGCAATAATTCTGCGCAGTGCGACGGCACCGCGCCACTTCCATTTCAATCCAAAAGAATCCAACAAAAAAAATAAGGAGGTGGGTCGGCCGTGTTTGTGCGGTCCCCCCCCCCCCTCATGTTAATCGATTGCAGTTGGTTAAAATTTTACGAAGAAATTCATGGATGTAATCACGAACAAATTAATTAAATACAATCCCCTACCTCGGTTTCAAGAACGGTGCACGTCAACGAGCCGCGGAAGATGAGCGTCACGGAGGTCAGGCGTCGCGGAAAACGAACGTCCATTCCGTTGTCATCGAGGTGCGTCCGTAGAGAAAACGTCGTTGGAGAAGTTCTCTGCATTCTTCAGTGGAGATGTTCTTCATTGAAGAACGGTGTTCTTCGTCGGAGTCCGAGGTGTTCTTCATTTTCTTCGTCGAAGATGTTCTTCGTTGGAGATGAAGAAGATCTTCACACTTCCCAAAACCTCTCAATGTGGAATAAACTCTAACATTAATAAAATAAGCCCAAGTCTTAATTTATTAACACAACGTACCCTTTTGAATTTCAAGAGTTTGAAATTCAATTAACCACACTTAACTCACCTCATTAAAATTACAAAAGTTGTCAAATTAAATGAAGGGCAGTTAATGGGGAGATGAAGAGTTTAAGAATATGAAGGGGTGGGGTTCATGTGGGCCCCACCACCCTTATAACCTCCCAAGGGAGGTTGGTTAGTTACCCAACTTCCACCCATAGCCTTAAAACACAAAAGGAAAATAAAAATTGTAGAATAATAATAAAATTACTTCCACAATTTTAATCATCCACACCCGTGATAACGCAACTCCGGAACAGGAGTTCCTATGCAATTACTGGTGCTTCGGTTCCATCGGTGTCCTCGGAATTCGATTCTGGGCACCAGTTCAAAAGTTAGAAATTTCCACTCGTTCGTTCACTAAATGTACCCGAGCTAAACTTCGGATAGAAATTCCGGGCACTCCGGCCCATAGAATCAAGTGTTGTCTGAAACCGCGTTCTTGTAAAATTTCAAAGAAAATTATGAAAACAATTTCCCTTGAAATTTATGGGTCTTTACATTTTAGAAACGTTAGCTTCCTTTAATGGATATATAAGTATTTATAATGGAATCTTATTATATGTTTTTTTATTCAAAAAAATACATTAATTTAATTTAATAATAATTTTTTCTTATGAATTGATGGCCATTATCATTATTTGTTGGTTATTCACATTCTATTGAAACTTATATATTGATTGGATCATTAAACATTGCATTACCTTAAATATCCTTATTATTTTAATCATTTATTTTATTATTTTCTAAACCAAATTTTATTTATACAAAAAAATGGTTTACAGTTAATTATATTTGATTTAATAGTGAATTATAGATTGTTTCTATTAATTACATTGTACAAAAACATTTTAAATAGGAATATTATTTATGAATTTTTGTTTATTATTTAGTATAATACGAATTCAATTTATATGAAGTGATGGTTGGGGCCATGAATTAAATATCCTCATTACGTATTGACATGTTGATTGAGAAAAAATAGTTTCCCCTACTAAATGGGTCATTAACAAGAGGTCTAAACTATCTATGTGCAAGTTGTTAACATTGTGGATATCATGATGTATTAGATCTGAATGACCAATAGTATGAATTTTATTGACTAGTATTCTAGTGATTATTATCAATTAGATTAAATCATTGAT
Source organism: Viscum album (assembly GCA_963277665.1). Lineage (NCBI taxonomy): Eukaryota > Viridiplantae > Streptophyta > Magnoliopsida > Santalales > Viscaceae > Viscum > Viscum album. Next base: position 109,652,376 of record OY728121.1, read on the forward strand.
ATTATATATAGATTATGTTTTTTCTAAATTTAATGATTATGAGGCATGTGTTTAATATTGTTTACCATTTCATATTGATTATTCCATATTTACCCATGATAACATCTGATGTGTGTAACCCTAGCTAAGAATTGTGTCAAAAACTTATTTTTTTCCTTTCCCTAAGATATGAAGGTTAATATTTTTGAATGATATTCAATGGTGTCATTCATTTAAGTTTTTTATGTTTTTTATTCAACCACCGATATTAAATGTGTATGAGGTGTTTATCATGTTCTCCAAGACTTATAGAATTATCGATTCTCTGGGATTTGATCCCATATATCAATGACCATGTAATAAATTTGATTTTAGAATTAGGTTTCTGGAAGAAATTTTGTGGTAATTATAAAAATGGTAATATATTTAAATTATTATCATTATTATACTAAAATTGCATTACGTAAATTGATTAACAATTATCTACCTTTCTATCATTCATTAGAGAATAAAAATATCATCTATGTTATGGTCGCATTACTATATCAATGAATGATGTATTATAGTTTATGTAAATACCATTCATGAATTGTTATCAAATTGTTTTTAAAAAAAATCATATATTTAGGAATTTATTAATGTTATTAAATATTGAATTAAATTTATAATAAATGTATTGAAAATAAATGGTTATTGTAAATTTATTTACCTAAATTGATCACATCGATACACATTTGGTAAGTTGAAAATATTTTTGATAATCTATTAAACAATATGAATATTTCCCAAAAAAATATTAATAATAGATATAACAATAAAAATATGTTTGATGAATCACTTTTTTATTCATTTGATAGTGTTCAATTTAAAAAAGTTATTTTGATATAATTTACCAAATAACCCCATGACGCTAATGAAAGAGAATATACATTAAATGGATAAAATATGATAATAAAATAATATTTATGAATTATTTAAATGTGATATAGATTATGAGAGATGTATTTATGAAACATAATTTTGTCATTCTAGTTCTTTAATGCAAACAACAAGCATGTTGGGACTTTGGGTAGGGCTTCATTTTCTCAATTTCAATTCTTTGAGTCATGTATCTTATAATACCCAAATTAAATTTTTTATATAAGTAAAACCCTATTGAATTATTATATCATAAACAATTTATCATTTTTCAAATTTTCAAATTCATTAATTCTCATCTTATTTTTTCCATTTTATTCATTATCAATGTTATAATGGATTTTCATAAACATTATTTAGAATTATAATTTTTTTAATATTAATATTGAACTAAATCCTTATATCTTTGGATTCATCCACAATATGATGATATAATATTATATTCCTAATTTATTTTAATAATTTTAAATTTTTTCAATAAATATCACAGCGGATTGGAATATAATTCAACCAAACAATATCATTCAATAGGAGTCGACTTTATCTCTTGTTTACATCCATGATTCATTTTTTTACCATGCATATATTTTATATTTTATTTTTAGATTATATTTCTCTGTAATTTACATATTATTTTAGTTCATTTTCTATTACGTTTGAAAATATTTAAATGTGCAACATTTTTTAATATTTTTTGTTAATGTTTCATTATTAAATTATTTAATATTCTTTAAAAAGACTCTAATATTAAATTAATACTTTGTGATAAAGTAATAAAATAGTTTTAACTTTTATTCATAATAAGTAACACTATTCATGTTTCCATTATCTTATTTTTCAAATAAAATTCCTATTATTTAAAAAAAATTATATTGAAAATATATGTTATTTTAAAAAAAATAAAGATTTTATTCCACTTATTTAATTTTTATCATCCACCTAAAATTTAATATTTATAAATTTAATTATATTAAGGAATTTTATCATTTTATTATATTAAAAAATAATATTTTCTAATATTCTTCTATATACCATTAAAATGGATTTTTTTCATATATCTTAGTAGTTTTTTAACAAAATAAAAAATGAACTATGAAAATAATTTTTAAAATTTCACATGATTTTTTCAAATCAAAATATAAATGATCATTCTCTATGGGAGTTATTTTTTTGGTGTTAACCTCTAAAAAATTGTACGAATTCATATATTATTCATTGAATTATTCATAAGGTTTATTTCATACATTATTCTATATCACCCTCCTGACTTTACTTTTCTCCTTTATTCCAATATTGATTATTATTGTGGGCATATTTTATAGAAATTGGACTAAATTGATATTATTTTTCCATAATTTAAATTAATGGTATAACAAATAATATGTATTCTCTCACTTTCATTATTTCAAAGAAAAAAAATTGTTGTATCTATTTATTGGTAAAATTTAACAATATGTATACCAGCACTTTCAATATAGATGTTTATTGATTATATAAGATTACTGGTTATGTGAGGTATTTTTTGTACCCATTCAAATATTGAGTTAATTTGAATTGATTATTTATATGTGGGGCCTGAAATTATATAGCCCCTTGAATCATCACTAGGTGTCATTGGACAAACAATGTTGGGTATTTGGTGAAAACCATTCCCCTTTATATGTGATTTCATTCCCTGAATCCTTGATTATATTGTATAATTTAACTTGAATTGTGAATTCCATCACTATGAAACCAGTTATACATTTCCATGTGATTATTATCATTATTATGATATCCAATGATATATCACATTCTTATTTTATTAATTATATTCAATTTTTATTAAATTTTATTCATGCCATACTATTTCTACCTAGGTTATTCAATTATATCTTCTTTTTAATGTTTCCCCCTTACTAATCTTTTTATATCACCATTTTTTTCTTCCACTTCAAATGGTATCATGAATACCATTACATATTATATATATAGATTTCAAAATTTTCTAGGGAATCTTAATGAATATTGCGGAGACTACATTATAAATAATTGGTCTTTGGTTAATTGGGGTAAATTCCCATTTTGTTAAAAATATATGGGTTCTACTTATTATATGTGTATAACATTTCTATAAAACTATAAATTTAGATGTTCTTGGGTATCTATATGACTCATTATCTATAATTGATGTTGTAGTTATCAATTTTTATGTATTTTTTTACTCAAGACTAGTATTTATTTAATAGGTTGTAAGCATCAGATCTGAATGTGTGTGTGTGGGGTTTCATTGTTTTTATAGAAGCTAACATTATGTAAAATTAGAGGAAAGAATAAAATCAATTTTCTAAAATTTATGTTTTGATGACACCTCCATGGGATAATATCTTTATATTTTATCATAAGGTTAAATTCAAAGAAACACATTTTGACATCTTATGTGATTGGATTTGAAGGTGATAAATGGTTTTTTGGATATTTAAATTTGGATTATAATGAATACATGATTGAGTTATAGGAATCCTATAGGATTTAAATGTAATTTTATATCATTTTAATTAAGTTTATTTTGGTAAAATGTTAATGTAAATTTTTGGAGTATATACTATTGATGAATATATTTATTGGCATATGATTAATATTATTTACAGACACTTGATATAGATGAATTCTTAAAGAATGTGTTTCAATGGATTATTGGTTATTAATGAAGTATGAATGATATTTATTTAGTTTTTGTTGTAATTAGTAAAATATTAAATTTTTGGACAACCAAAGGATAAATCAAAGTATAGGGTAACATTAAAATACTTTGGTGAGAAAATCTATTTTTTATTTTTTAGAAATTTCATACCTATTAGTATGAGTGTAATGCCACATTATAAATAAAAATAAATATTTTAAAAGAAATTCAACATTATTTGGGGGGCTGTACGGGGGGTGCGGGGGGCTGTACGGGGGTGCGGGGGGCTGTACGGGGGTGCGGGGGGGGGGGGGCTGTACGGGGGTGTGGGGGGCTGTACGGGGGTGGCGGGGGGCTGTACGGGGGTGTCGGGGGGCTGTACGGGGGTGGCGGGGGGCTGTACGGGGGTGGCGGGGGGCAGTACGGGGGTGGCGGGGGGCTGTACGGGGGTGTGGGGGCTGTACGGGGGTGCGGGGGGGGGGGGGGGGGGGGGGGGCTGTACGGGGGTGCGGGGGGCTGTACGGGGGTGCGGGGGGCTGTACGGGGGTGCGGGGGGCTGTACGGGGGTGGCGGGGGCCTGTACGGGGGTGGCGGGGGGCAGTTCGGGGGTGCGGGGGGTTGTACGGGGGTGCGGGGGGCTCTCCGGGGGTGCGGGGGGGGGGGGGGGGCTGTACGGGGGTGCGGGGGGCTGTACGGGGGTGCGGGGGGCTGTACGGGGGTGCGAGGGGGGGGGGGGGGGCTGTACGGGGGGTGCGGGGGGCTGTACGGGGGTGGCGGGGGGCTGTACGGGGGTGGCGGGGGGCAGTACGGGGGTGCGGGGGGTTGTACGGGGGTGCAGGGGGGCTGTACGGGGTTGCGGGGGGTGTACGGGGGTGCGGGGGGGGGGGGGGGGGGGGGGGGCTGTACGGGGGTGCGGGGGGCTGTACGGGGGTTCGGGGGTCTCTCCGGGGGTGCGGGGGGCTCTCTGGGGGTGCAAAGGCCATCCCATTGATTACAAAAGTGAAAAATAAAAGTGATAACATCTAATTAATACATATTTCTTTTATCGATACCATACTAAAATTTATAAAAAATATATTGGATAATACATAATCTATAATATCAGATTTATTGATCTGTTGGAATTAGTTCGACTTTTTCAAATGTAGAATCATTCAAGATTATATGATCAAAAACTCAATATGTGTATAAAATATTTAAAAGACCACCATGGATGGTAATAATGCATTACTTAAATGAATAAATACAGTACATCAATGTCAACCCTACCAGTACAAACAAAATACATATCTCGTGAATATATGGTGCGTCACTCGTTGCCATCACTGCTACCTCCTTCTGGTGGGCCAGGTGCCTACAAAAAATAAACATTATAAATATTTTAATAACAAAAATAATTTAAATTAAATAAATAAATACAGTATATACCTGCGTCGTATGATCCCCTGTACCATCAGCTCGACGCACATATTCCCGCAGTGCTCTAACCTCAGCTGTCAATTGCGCATTTGTCTCCTCGGAAGCGCGCAGCCGTGCCTCAAAATCTGACATATGCTGTGTCATATGAGCAACAGCAGGACCGAAAACCGCAGTGCATGACACTACAGAACGAGGAATCCCTTCTCCATAGGTCAAACTATAGCCATGCCCGTCCCGACCAATAATGCGATGAAAGATCTCATCTCGTCGCATGGGAAGCTGTCGCTGGTCCTCTGGCAGATGTTCTAACTCAGCTTCAAATTGATCCTGTGAAATATTTAAATATATATATATATATATATATGTTAATATATAGATTTATGTAATTATTGGTAAGTACAGACACTTACTATCAATGCTGCAACCTCTGGATCATTGCGATCACGAGTCCTTATCCACACCGACATTTTATCAGTTGCTGCACCTTGCCCTCGCAACTGTATATTAAAAGAATATAAACACAAAACCATATTAATTAATAAATTAAAAAATGAATAATATATACCTCATGTCGGATCTGAGACACGTGACGAGTCCCGAGCCTGTGAGCTGGTCCCCGCAACGCTCGATTCTCCGAATGGCGTGTTGACACCTCCTACATTCAATTCATTCAAATTTCAAACAAATCACATATTCTTGAAAATATATATAGAGCAAAATAATTAATATACAAACCGCAACACCCTCAGTAGACCAATATGCAACCAAGTCATGCCACTGATCCGGGAGGACACCTCTCGGGACTTTTTCCAAAATGTCAAGGGCACCCACATTTGGTACGTAGTGGTCCCTCTTCACTTTGCCTTTATAATCTTTCCATAGCTTACGGCATTTTCTCATACACACGGGCCGAAACTCTTCAGGGCATACTTTCAAATTTTGCTATAATGAAAATAATCAAACATATTAGTATTATATATAAATAGAAAATAAAGTAAAATTATTTTCTTACCTGAACCTCCCTCCATAGACGATCTAATGTGTCCTGAGGGATAGAAGCCCAATCACGCGTGGTCAATGGAAATCGATGTGGGTAACGTATGATATGACCCAGCTGACGAATAAATGCCGGGGCATTCGGTCCCACGGGATGAAATACCTCATCAAATGAAACATTTGTCGTCGTGTCGGAATTCCATGATAATATGCCACGACCAGGGCCTCTCCTGCGAGAGGAAGAAGCAGCCGAGTCTGATCCTGTTGAAAACAATTTTATATATAAATTGAAAAATGTTATATATATATATATATATATATGTCAATTACATAAAAATTATAGACAATGACATTCAAAAAATACCTCGACCCTGAGACGTAGATGCCTCAGATGGATGATGTGGATTTTCTGCCTCTTCCCCTGACATGTCTGTAGTCATACAAAATATCAGTAATGAGTCCAAAGTGTTTAAAAGGTAAATTGGATTGTTCTTAATAAATCAAACTTGTACAACTGTTAATCAAACAAAAAAAGGATTGAATAATTAGTTGTGAATGAATTTTAAAAAATCAGAAAGTTAATCAACCTAAATATTTATGACTGAATTAACTTACAAAAGTGAGGATTAAAACTTATAAGGATTTATAAAATGATTAGATAATTTATGATATCCTAGGACATTCTACTGAATAGCGGGAAAACAATTATACCTTTCATTAAGCATGCAAATCGACCGTTTCTCCATCAACAGCCGCTCTGACCCAATAAATATCTTCTTCACGTTGAACTACGGTATGTTGATCAAGTTGTTGGTAAACAAACGGAACAGTCTCGGGTTCATCTTCTTCAAATAAAAACACTCCTCGCCGAGACATTTTGACAACAACTTGCCAACATGGATCCGAAGGCAAAGTAATGAAGAATACTTGTTCCGCTTGTGATGTCAAAATGAAAGGTTCATTCTCAACTCGTTCATTATTTCTGTATAACATATAGTTAAAATTCACCAATGAAAACTGATATTGATCGACTTTACATCCACGCACTGGATCAACCCAATTACACTTTAACAATATGTACTTCAAACCGTGTGTGTATACAACTTCAATGATGTCTATCAATTGACCATAGTAATAACCAGAATCGACAAAGGGACAACCGATGCCACTGTTTTGTGCTGCTCGTTTGTCGTCAACATCTTTAATGCGAAATCGAAAACCATTAGCATCAATAGCTTTATAACGACGAGCCGTTATAGATGGACCCTTAGCCAGTTGGATAAATACTTCAGGTAGCGTGGGGTCCCCTAACTCCCTCAGCTTATGAACCTACATAATTTATAAAAATCAATACTGATATATGCAGAAAGAATTAGTTTAATACTTCACTCATAATGAAAATCAATTTATACATACATAATCCTTGAACCAATCATGAAATGCCGCATAATGAGATTGTTGAATTTGCAACTCAGTCGCACGATGCATCTCTTCTTTTATCTCATTAATGTGTTTCCAGCAAATGATTACGCGATGTTTAAAAGATCAACTTATGCAAAGAAAACATGTAAAAGTTATACAAGCACATTGATAAGATACTTACTACATTAATGGTGCAACTGATCGAGTATTGAACAAGATATATTGATGTGCTTGTATCCACTCGATGTTGTCCATATCAAATGTGGTTCCTTCTCCAACTGGACCATCATGAATCCGAGAGGGCTTATCTAATTTTGTTTCAACATCCGTAAGATATTCTTCACAAAAGGTAGTACACTCATCCATCAAATAACCATTGGCTATTGATGCCTCTGGACGAGCTCTGTTGCGTACAAATCTTTTCAATGTACTCAAATACCGTTCAATAGGATACATCCACCTGAATTGCACTGGACCAGTAGCCATTACTTCATCAGTTAGGTGCACTGTCAAGTGGACCATAACATCGAAAAATGAGGGGGGAAAAGTTTCTCAAAGTGACAAAGCGTAAGTACAATTCGGTCCTACAAACTTTTTAAATCACTCATTCGTTGATTTCTTAAACAAAGCTGTCTAAAAAAATTACTCATCTCAATCAAGGGCTGAACAACATTGGGGGATAAACAATCACAAATTGCGATTGGAATCAACTGCTGAAGTAATATGTGATTGTCATGACTTTTCAACCCTTGCAATGTCTTTCTCGTCAGATTCACACACTTTGAAATATTAGAAGAGTAACCATCAGGCACCTTGACCATCTTCAAAACGGAAAGAAATGTCTCTTTCTCCTCTGTAGTCATCGAATACTGTGCAGCAGGCATATATGCCTTGTTTCCCTCAACTAACTGTAAATGCAACTGTTTCCTTAAACCCATTTCTTCCAAATCACGGCGTGCATGAACATGGTCCTTTGACTTTCCACTGACACCTAAAATGGTCCACAATATGTTATCACAAACATTTTTTTCAATGTGCATGACATCCAAATTATGCCTCAACATGTTAGTTTTCCAATACGGAAGACTATAAAAAATACTTTTCTTTTTCCAATTGTGACTGCGCTGCCTACCCGCAGCACGAATATTACGTACTGGAGGAGCCACCAAATCCTAAATTTCATATACCGTGCGGATGTTTTCTTCCTCAATCTGCGATAACATTTCGACTCCTGTCATGATCTTTGGTGCTGGGCTGAACTCTCTAGAACCATCAAATGCCACTCTGTCCTTTCTGAACCTGTGCTGGGGAGGGAGAAAACGCATGTGACCCATGTATGCCCATTTTTTGGAATGTTTAATCCATACAGATTTTTTACTTTTATTGCAACAAGGGCAAGCAAATTCCCCTTTCGTACTCCAGCCTGATAAATTTGCATAAGCTGAGAAGTCATTGATTGTCCACAATAAAGCTGCATGCAGTTTGAACATTTCATTCGTTTCGCAGTCATAAGTCATCACACCATCGCCCCAAAATTCATTCAACTCATCAATCAATGGCTGAAGGTAAACATCAATCTTATCCCCCGGACTTTTAGGTCCATCAATAAGAGTGGAAAGTAATATAAATTGTTGCTTCATACAAAGCCACGGAGGAAGATTATATGGAACCAACACCACGGGCCATGTGCTATGAGTTTCACCAACCATAGACTTGAATGGATTGAAACCATCTGCTTCCAATCCCAATCGGACATTACGAACATCTTTAGCAAAGTCGGGATGTCTCTTATCAAAATCCTTCCATGCATGAGAGTCTGCCGGGTGGGTTAACATGTCACTTTCATGAACTCTTTCTGCATGCCATCTCATTAAATTAGAAACTTTAGATGACATAAAAAATCTTTTCAACCTCGGTTTAAGGGGAAAGTAACGCATTTGCTTTACGGAAATCGGTTTCCCCTGTATCGCAATCTGACTTTGATGAGTCTTATTTCCCCTGTTCTCTTTCCACCTGAAAGCGCCACAAACCGTACAAAGATCCAAATGAGCAGTTTCATTTCTAAACAACATACAGTTGTTTGCACATGCATCTATAGTTTCATATGTAAAACCTAAGTTCTCTGTCAACTTACGAGCATAGTAATACGACTCAGGAATCTTAGCGTCGACAGGAAGAACTTTTTTCAATAAAACCAAAAGCATGTCGAATGATGTGTCTGACCAATTATTCAAAGTCTTCAAATGAAACAACTCCATGATAAACGACAGTTTATTGTAAGAAGTACATCCAGGATATAATTCTGTTTTCGCATCATCAAGTACTTCATAAAACCTCCTCGAATCACGATCTGCACCAGAGCGAAGATTTACCTCACCGGTCTCAAGATTCTGGATGTCAATGCCTTCAGGATCAAACCCACGTACCATTTCAGTAAGCATTTCATGCATTGGATCAGTCATCCTTGCATCAACATCCATCTGAGCTGCATCTGTATTTTGACAACGAACATATTCTTCTCCATGACGAGTCCGACTCTTATAATTTTTCAGAAATCCATTAAAGAAAAGGTGCTCCCTCACAGTATCTCGTGTGAATTGATATCTGTTAGCACATTTTCTACATGGAAAACTAATATTGTCACTTTCAAATCCTCTCGTGAAGTCAATAAACTGCATAATGCCATTGAAATATTCTCTAGACGTTCGATTTGGAAGATCAATCCAACTATTATCCATAATAATATCTGTATAACAAACATTTACACAATACTTATTACATTTACATTTTTCAAATCAACTATATTCAAAATAAATATTAACCATTTGTTTATGAACCATTGATAAAATAATAATGTAACTAAAAGCTCATGTTACCTGATTGAGCTACAAACCTGAAAGGGAGGGGAGCCGAAGGCGGTGCTGCGAGGGAGAGGAGGCAGCGAAGGGGAGCCGGAGCCAAAGGCGGTGTGGCAAGGGAGGGGACGGGCGGCGGCGGCGGCAGGGAGCTGGAGGAGAGGAGGCGGTGAGGGGACGGGGGATGAGCAGCGAGGAGGGGGGGGTGTCCGGGGTCGGGGGGGGCTGTCTGAGGTGCGGGGAGGGGTGTCTGGGGTGTCGGGGGCCTGTCAGGGGTGCGGGAAGGGGTGTTCGGGGTGCGGGGGTGTCCGGGGTGCGGGGGAGGGGGGGCTGTCTGGGGTGCAGGGGGGCTGTCGGGGGTGCGGGGTGGGGTGTCCGGGGTGCGGGGGGCCTGTCCGGGGTGCGGGGGGGCTTGTCCGGGTTCGGAGGGGGGGTGTCCGAGTGCGGGGGGGGGGGGGGGGGGGCTGTCCGGGGTGCGGGGGGGCTGTCCGGGTTCGGAGGGGGGTGTCCGAGTGCAGGGGGGCTGTCCGGGGTGCGGGGAGGCGTCCAGGGTGCGGGGGGCGGTCTGGAGTGCGCTGGGGGGGGGGGGGGGCTGTCCGGGGTGCGGGGAGGCGTCCGGGGTGCGGGGGGGCGGTCCGGAGTGCGCGAGGGGGTGCTGTCCGGGGTGCGGGGAGGCGTCTGGGGTGCGGGGGGGCGGTCCGGAGTGCGCGCCGGGGGCTGTCCGGGGTGCGGGTGCCGTCCGGGGTGGGGGGGAGGGCCGAGAGGCCGGAGGGCGGCGGCCGGAGGGCGGAGGGCGGCAGCCGGAGGCCGGATGGCAGGCGGCAGCCGGAGGCCGGATGGCAGGCGGCGGGGGAGGCCGGGCGGCAGGGGGAGGCCGGGCGGCGGGGGAGGGTCGGGGCGGCGGGGGAGGGCGGGCGGCGGGGGAGGCCGGGCGGCGGGGGAGGTCGGGCGGCGGGGGAGGGCGGGCGGCGGGGGGAGGCCGGGCGGCAGGGGAGGGCGGGCGGCGGGGGGGAGGCCGGGCGGCGGGGGAGGCCGGGCGGCGGGGGAGGGGAGGGCGGCGAGGGAGGGAGGGGGTTAGGGCGAGGGAGATCGAGGGCGCGGGGGGGGGGGGGGGGGGGTGGGCGCAGAAACCCCCCGAAATTTTTTAGGCATGTTAGCGACCGCCATTGGCGGTCGCTAATGGTGAGCTATAGCGACCGCCAATGGCGGTCGCCCGAGTCTGGGGGGCTCCAATGCCGCCTTTTCTAGTAGTGATTGTTTCCCCATAACGTGTGCTACGGACCTCCGATCGATGCACCATCAGTTTCATAGGATTCCTTGGATCAAGAATTTTTTTTTGTATATCACACTCATGGTTTTGGAGAAGTTTGTGTAGGGCTGGGTTGGTTGGATCCCGAAACCAACCAAGCCCTCAGAGTGGAAACTCTTATAACTCTCAGACCGGGTGTCCGATTGACGCATCTTCTGTCGCATTGGGTCTCTTTTGATGAGATGGAACTTTTGGATACATCAAATCTGTACTTTTTGGTATTTTATGTATCGACCCCTTTTCTCGAGGAGAGGACCCTCCCGGAATCGAGCGTGTTGTGTGCGTGAGCCCTAGAGCTGGCTGTGATGACTACCGTACTAGAATCCTCAGTGGTTTCGATGACGAAAACTACTGTACCAGAATCTGGTGTGGGTTTGAAAGTTCTAACAGTGTAGCTGGTCCTGTATTCTGTGTGGTTTCGATAGCATAGATGAATCAGTAACTACATATGATCATCTCTGTTACTCTAGAATAGTTGGCACGTATCCTTAGTGGGTCTGACAAATTAGACGAGATAGCTGGCATGAATCCTGTGTCGGTCTGACAGCTTAGACAAGATAGCTGGCATGTATCCTCTGTGGGTCTGATGGCTTAGACGAGATATCTAGAATGTATCCTATGTGGGTTCGACAACTTAGAAAAGATAGATGGTATGTATCCTGTGTGGGTCTGACAACATAGATGAGATTGATGGCATGTATTATGTGTGGGTCTGACAGCTTAGTTGGTCCTCTATCCTATGTGGGTCTGATAGCTTAGATGATCCAGTGACTACATCTAATCATCTAAATATATCTCAAATTGTGGCATATCTATGTGATCTCATTCATGTCTTTCAACCATTATCATCGTGGTGATTTACTTTACCTCCTTTATGGAAATGGTTCGTGCTTGGGCTCTAGAGGCAGACTTAGATTGGAAAATAAGGTATATGTATGGGAATATACCTAAGTAGGGTTGGAAGATACTTTGTGATTGTATAAATTACTTTTTAGTTTATCCTTGATGGATATTTTGAGACCTTTCGGGTCACGGGGGTCCCTACTGAGTATCATCAAACTCACCCCTGCACAGGCTATGTCCACACCTCATTGTGTTGGATGCAGATGACGGATAGTGCTGACGGAGGCTGAGAGCTCCACAACTGGATGGTACCTAAAGGTGGACCTTGCGACAAGTTGACATATGGAGGAGACTGACGTATTTGAGTGCTGACGGTGGCTATCTGTACCTACCCTTCAGGTAGGAACCCTGGAGGACGATCTATGAGCTGCTCTTTACTTCCAACTATTTGTCCCTTTTTACATGTATTTGTTGTTCAGTTGGGATTGTATACTAGCCCATTAACATTCCAGAACACTCTTTGTATTCAGTTTTACTTAGGGTTTACTTCTTGTTGCGTACTCTATTGTGGTTGTTTACTTTTATAAAGGCAATTCCTTCCTATCTTAGGGAATTACGCCTTTCGTGATAGTCACTAACCCATGTCCTATGGAAGGCGGGCTCGTGGTGGTCACTGCATGGTCCACAAGGATAGGTTATGAAATTAGAGGTATCAGAGGGGATTCAAAAGGTTGAGTGCATATTTAGTGTATTTGGAACTCCTGAAGCTATTAGAGTGTGTGCTGTTTGGGGTCTGTTTGATTGTCTATCTCTGAACGAATGGGAGTTGTACTCCCCACCATCAATATAGGATAGAATGATGTGGGATGACTTTAAATCAATATTTGTATGATGGTTCATATCTAAAGATGATATCACAATGAAAATGGTGAAATCATGCGTTTTTAATAAAGAAAATGGACGGTGAAGACTTATGTTGACCATTTCAAGGAACATTAGTCATTTTATTTGGAGGTAGCATCGTAGGATTTGATGAATACTTCTCTCTTCACTCTGGGTATTTGTCTAGAGTTAAAGGAATGTGTCCTTCCTAATATGGACCATCGTTTTGAGAAGATAGTGCATGAGGAATTCTTAGTGGAGATGGTCTCCAGAACACGGATGGTTGAAATTCATGTGTATCCAGTTTCTTGTGAAGGTTCCCCATCTGGCGAGCAGGGTGTGCCAGTGAGACCTGTTTCTATAGAGTTCTGTAAATCTGTTTTAAATAAATGTTTTTCATATCATTCAGTGGTGTTCCATAAGTTTGGTCATTTAGGGAACATGAATCCCTCATGCCATATCCCTCTAAATACGTGCCATCATTGTGGGTGACTAGGTCATCTAGAAATATTTGGGAGGAAGGGTTTCCTAAAGAAGATGTTCTGACCAATATATTCTACTGCATGTCTGTAAGGTAGGATTTTCTTCATCCATCAGAGCCCTAGCCACAGGTCTTGTAGTGAATCATGTGCACAGTCAATAGTTGCTGGGTCTGTGATGCCTCTTTTCGAGTTTTGTTTTCTGTTTTAGCAGTGGAACATTAAAAGTCTTTTCATTCTCATTTTCTACTGTTAAATTTTTTACGTTGTTGTTGGTTTATTCTTTCAACCTGAATTTATAGTGGACATGTTCTGTTTTAATTCAACAATTTTTTTGTCTGATTATGGTTTTATGAATCGTGTGTTTTTCATTAATGGTTCTTTGTCCCTTCTCTGGGAGGATCCTGGTTTTGATGTGTCTGTTTGGAGATGTCGGATCCTATAGAAGAATCATTGTTTTTAGGTATGCTTGGGTTTTCTGTCATGGGATAATTTCTTCTCATAGTTTTTTCTCTAGTGTTGGAGAGTTTTTTTTGGGTCAAGAGTTCCACGTTTCAACAAAGTTGTTGTATCACTCTTGGTATATATGATAGTATAATTCATTTGGGAGTTCCCACATCTCCCCCCATACCCAGGGTTATATTTTTTTCATTAAATTTCATCACTAGTTGAGTTATTGTTTGGGGATAACCCTCTTGTGTTATCATGTTCTCTTGTCATGTGGTTTCATTCGGTTTCAATCGGGCATGGAATCTTGTTTTGTCAAATGTTCAGTTTGGTAACATTCTGGGGGAAGAAAGTGTATATAGTGTGGAGAACCTTCACACATAACTGTTTAATTTATTTTATATTTTTCATTTTCTTGGAATCATGTTCTCTAATCAAGGTTCAAGTTGAGAAAGAGTTTAAATTTTTTGACATTTAATAATTTTAGTGGTTTTCAGACACATGTGTGGTCACTAGTTAGTGGGCGGTAGTTGTGTGGTCAGCCAAGGTTCCCTCACAAATATTTAAAGATTAAAATTTATAGTGTTTTATGTAAATAAAGTGAGTTAAATGTTTAAATTGTAAGAACAATAATGTTATTACATAATTAATATTATTATTATTTATAAAGAGTTATTATTGTCATTATTTTTTAATTTTATTATATTTATTTTTATCATTTTTATTATTATAACTTTTATAGTTTTTATATTTATTTTTAAACAATTATTATTATTATTCTTCTTCTTTATATTTTTATAATTTTTTTGTCCTTTTTATTATAATAATTTTTGGTTTTATTATTTTTGGTTTTTATTATTGTTATTATTATTATTATTATTATTATAATTACACTATAAAATGAAATAATAGATACCCTAACCCTAATCTACCCAAACATTATCACCCCTCCCCCTACGCTTCCCTATTAGGTGCACTAGGACCTCACACCCATGCCTCTCTCCCATTTCACTTCGACTGCCTAACCTCTCATGTGGTTGGACCCCCACATCGTCTCTATCTTTCACTCAACCTCACGCAACATGCCTGGCCTTGCCTTTTCCCAACCACTAACCGCTCCTCCCCAAGTTTGTATTCGTCTCCCACTCTAGCGATATACTTTCCCTCACCTCATTATATCCATCTGCACCACTGGCCAGGCCATGCCCTGGCCCACTGACTCCTGGTCCCTAGCCTTTTTGGGCTACAGTATGGTCACCCCCTACTTGTGTCAGCCTCTCCGCACCAGCAATCCTCCTGCTCACCCTTTTTCACTAGCCAATAGTGCGCTGAACCTCCCTGGATCTAGTTGTGTATTTTATTCAATATTTGGTGTTCGATTTTTTTATAAATCATAATATCATGAGTTGTGTTACATGTGATTTTCTCACTATTTAGCATTCTTGGTTTTCCCGCAAGTGATTGTTCTTCCTTCCATCGGGTTTTTGTTGCATCCGTGCTTTATTTGAGGTAGGTGAATCCTTGTTTTTTCATTTGTGATGCTTTCCATTTACATTTTCATTCTTCCAATTATTTATTTTTTCTAAACAGAAGCTTTATGTTTTTCTAAATGGTCTTATATGATGATTTTTTATTGTTAGATGATGTTAAAGTAACTATTTTAGTGTATTTCATTAAGTATACTTATTTGCGTCAATGTGAAAAGAGTCTATTAATTCATTTTTTCGTTTTAATACTTTTTTATGTGGATTGAAATTTTGATAATGACTATTTCAACAGATATATTTAGTTGTTTATGAACCCAAAATATTGGATAATATTTCATTGTTCTTCTGAGGGGAAAATTTGGGGATATAATGAATTGTATAGAATTTATTATGTTACAATGGAATTTGTTTGTTGACAAATTGGTTTGGAGTTTAATGAATTGTAATGTAATATCTTAGAATGTGTGTTAAAAAGTTTTTGAAAAGGATTAATGACTTTAAAGGGGGTTTTCATGTTTTCATAAATGAGATGAACTGTTGGTTTTGGTTCTTAATCAGTTGGTGTTTGGTGGAAATGGATATGAAATATCTCTATGGTTGTTTTTTATTCCATTGGATGTTGGAACATCCATGGGTGCACTAGGTGAACACATGTATGTTCTCATAAATGAAAAGGTCACCTTTTAAAAAAAATTCATTAAATACATGGTTTTCCAAATAATTATTGTCTTCTTAAATAAGGTTTTGAATTTTTGTGATTACCTTAAATTATATAAAATTTACTTCTCAAGGATTTTCCCCATTTGGCCTTGAAAATATTGTTGATGTATGTCTATAATGGATAAATTCCCATTTTGAAAATATGAAATGTTTGGGTGTGGTTGTTGTCCAAGGGCCCATTTGGAACTTTGACCTTTAAAGGCGATATTGGCTAATATTTTTTTAATGTATGTTTTTTGGATAATTGAGTGTGTCTGGTATGAGTTTAAAATGTTTTTATAAAAATGGTTTCGACCTATATTTGAAGTGACAAAACGTTTTTCACTTTCAAATTTAGTGTAATTTTTTTTGATTCTTTGAAATGATGGAATTTTGATCACAGTATGGCCATTTAACATGTTTTATATTTTTTTAATTCTATCAAATGATATTAAAGATTTCATTCCATTGAAGCCCAGTTGGATCCTTTGATGATATTATGTGTGTATATATATATGGAACCTCTATAGAGGGATATCAATTATGGGTTATCGTATGGAGTGTCCATGTTTTGGGTAGGCATGTGTGTTGATATGAGTCATGCATGTGAGGGCCTCCCACATGGATATTATTATTATAACCACTATGTGTTCCTAGAAATCATTTAAATTATCAAGTGATATTTGTTGATCAACCCTGATTAGATGGGTTGGTACCCCCATTATTGGTTGTCAAGGTAGGTGGGCTTTTCCACTGAATTGGACAGTTATAGGGTGGCCAATTGGTTATAGACTTAGGAGCTTGACCATTCGCCAGTCGGTGGTTCCAAACACAGTGCATCCTGGGGTCTTCTATAGATGTTTATGATCACACATATATATTGGATTATTGTCATTTCCTATTTACTATATATTATACAATTTTATTTCTATCTTGGATTGTTTACCTATTCTACTTTCTTCTAGCATTGGTATATATTTTTTATTTTAGTTTATAAAAAGTGTTTTGATTTTTGGAATGGTATGTTGTATTTGTTTGCTTTTTAAATGAGAAAAACATGTTTCTTATTTTAAAATAGAAAACCATACTTTTAAATATGATTTTAAAACTAGTGTTATTTTTATCACTTCAGTTATGGGTTTCCTTTTCATAGATTTTCTTGGATGAATTTCTCAATATTAGAGAATGTTTAGACTTTGGTTGGGAGGTAACCTAGAAGGTCACATGGAGGTACGCTGAGTTGTTTTGTTTAATTATTTTTCCGCTGCTAGAGTTCAATTTTATTTTTGTTTATTCTTGTTTATATTTTCAACTTTTGTGGGCCAAATTATTACTAGTGATTAAATTTTGATTTCTAGAACTCGTTTCCAGCCTATGGGGATTAAGAACGCCCCTCAAAACATGTCGTGGACTAGATCAGGTGAGTATTGTAGGGTCACCCACTGGTGTATGTGACATTTTCCACCATGGTTTATTTCCATATTATATTTTAAATATATTTATAATGTAGTGTTTTCAGTTTTTTCCACATTTCCCAGGTTATGATGACCATAATATATCATCTATAATTGTCCATGTTTATGATTTATACTATTATTATACACCATTAGTATTTACATTGAATAAAATTTATAATATTATCCCATTTTTAGTACCATACAAGGCTTTATATCTCACCCATTTCTTTGGTTTGTCCCCAAGTTATCCAATGCAGTTTGAAAAGAAATGGAATTTTAGGATCTTGTTACGTAAGTTATCAATAATGTTGTTTTATCCATGGTTTATGATTTTATGAAACATACTCAATTACCAAATACACTAGACTTCTTGACCATTAATATTTTATTATTTTTACTTTAATGTAATAAATAATGTAGTAATGAGTAATAATGATTGTGGTTGTTATAGTTTTTATTAAAGAAACAATTTAGTTTTTCTGGTATTGTGATTAGAAAACTATAGTGAAATACATAGGGATAAGAATTAGTATAATTAAACATCCAAATATTTTGTTATGTATTGGGTAAGTGGTTTTTATAACAATCATTCACTTTATATCGCATTAATAAATTATTTATTACAGTATAATACACTAAATGAAAAAAAATTGTTCTAGAAGTATATTTTCTTTGAGAAGTAGGTAAATTAAATAAAAACATAATAAAATAAATAACATCATTATTATTTACAAATTATTTAACATTCTAATACATAAAACTACATGGGATAATCTGGTGATATAAATAATAAATGGATTAGCTATAAATCCTAGTAAGGGAATAAAAATGCAATAACATGTAATGAATAATACATGTTAAGAAATGGTAATATCAATGATTCATAAAAATATAATGAATCATAATCATGAATAATGATACATGATATATCATGATAATAATAACATATAAACTATTGCAACAACATAAAACAATGTATCATAATCTTATGCAACAAATTGAACAATGAATAAATTCATGTGGAAAAATTCACAAAAAAGAATAAATTTCACTCCCTATACCATCATGAAGTATCATGAGACTAAATATTAACCAATTTATTGGATCACTATCATGGTGACCCATCATATTCATTCCATACTCATGCTAAATTATACCACATAGAACATACAACATGGAATCATTCATTTTCATAATTTATTAAATAATCAAGGAGTGCGGAATACACATATTTAATTACCCAAAAAAACTATATTTGAAAAAAAATTAAAACCCTTGATAGTAAATTGGTATGGTATTCACTATAAAATTATGTTGTCATGGGAAATTATGGTGATATTTCGGTAGAAAAACAATATCACAAAAAAAAAATGGATGATGAAAGAGAAATGGTTTATCATAATTTTTACATTAAATTTAATTTAATAAGAAATGTTATAGACATTTCCCAACATGATTAATTGGAAATATAAGTCATATTATATAAAATAATATTAAATAAATGAACGAAAGTAAATAACCCTTGAAAAATTTGGTATAGTGACAAACGCATATAAGGGTTCGTATGAAGAATAAAATGGGTGTGCAAGGGGATATAATAATTTATTAATAAAATGGGATGTACATGGTATATGGAGTATCATATCCCAACAATTATATAATTAAATTAGATGACATAAAATAAATGGAGAGATAAATAAAATAAGGAAGTAGAGAATCCCTTATGCAATTTCGGCATAGTAACGACATTGGTAAATGGTCAAAATGAGGGTAGATAATTGATATATCAATCATATGAAATCAATTATAATGGAATGTAATGATTAAATATTTATGAAAATATTTCAACTTGAAATTAACAAGGGTAATGTGAATGAAATTTATTTACATAAAAGTAAGAGACGAAGGTGATGATCCTTTTCTTGATTGTGTGACTCCAAAAGATTGGAAGGATACTCAAGAGAGCATGAGGAAAACTTGTGAAGAATATAAATTGTGGTGGGTAGATTATTTACGTGCTGAAATGCATTTGAGTGATGATAATTGGGAGCGTGGGTGTGTTTATATAATAAATGAGAGGGATTTATTTATTATTTATTTTTCAGACGTTACAATATAATGTATCAAAAACCAAAAACCAACCCATGGTTCCTACAAAATAGAAGTAGTTTTTATTTATTTATAGGGAAAAAGGGATAACATAATGAAATAATTCCCATTATTTTAGGTGGGGATTTTATACTCTTAAAAAATGATTCTAAACCCCTAGAATATATTATATGTTTTGAAAGATCCATAATTCCTTAAAAAAATAAAATAAAAAATATGATATAATTTAAATGGTAAAACATTTTTTTCATATTTTCTCTTATTTATAAAAATTATTTCATCACATTTGATTCATTATTAGGTAATAAAAGAGAATGTACATTTTTTTGATAATTAATTTCTACTCGAAAATTTGACAGTCACACAAAATTATGAAAACATCATCATAAGATAATTGCAAAATAATGATTAAAAATTAATATATATATTATCTAAATAATTTTATAAATATATGAATTTTTACTTTTTATAACATATTTTTCATTTATTATGAAATTTCGGTCATTTTAACAGCCTCATTTTTCAAACCCTTATAAGAATTAAATTTTACATCATAAAATTATATGATCGTTAATGTTTAATAAAAATTATATATTATTAATATTTTATTAAAATATTATTCATTTTTAATATCAATAAAGTAATTAAAATAAATTTTTCATTTTAATTTGAATATTAAACAAACTTGTTATTAGTGTTTTACTAAATTAAAATAATTTTTTTATCAAACTGGTTCAATAATCATTCATAAAGTAAGAAAACAAGAATAAATATAATAATAATTTAAATGAAAATTAAATATAACTATTCATACTATTATTTTTACATTGTTTCTAGTCTTTTTATATTTTTTCTCCATAATTAACTTCTTTTCCAGGTATTGTGTTTATTAATATTTTGAACAGTTACTATTCATATTGTTCAAAAATTCATTTCAACATAATACTTTATATAAATTATGATGATTCCAAATATGGGATAAATTTCATCAAAATTTATTTAGAGAGGCTTATGAATTTAATTTAATAGAAAAACCTATAATCATGACGCTAATAGGTATTATGAAAAATATATTTTTTAAGGAAATGTTGATTTTAATTAATCATTATAACTAGTAATCTTCATTATATGATTTTCAATTTATAAATATAGACATATATATATATAACAAATATTTAACATAAATAATTTATCATTATTTTTTATTTTAAATAATTATAATCGAGAAACAATATGAATTTAAAAAATATCACAAAAATGTGTTTTCAATTATAAAAACAAACTTCTATTTAAATCCAAAAATAAAACTAATTTAAATGTAATTATTTGAATTGAATATAATTAAATAATAGTTATTTGACATTGAAATAAAATTAATGGAATAACTGTAACATTTATTGTAACGACCTAAAGTTTCAATAATGGAAAATCCCTATTGATCTTTTTAAATGTCTCTTTATATAAAATGTTTTTATAAGATGTCAAATTATTTGGTTTTATGTTATGATTTTTCACCGTTGTTAATATAGCCGTTGAACAGTGATAACATGATTAGTATAAATATAGGGCTTTAACACATCCAATCTTTTCATAGACAAAGGAAGCGATGGCCTCATCCAGTAGAATTTCCCCATACGAAGCCCATTTGTCAGAGCTCGGAAAAGAGGTGGCATCTTTGGGCTTCGCCCTTGACCAAGCCCAAGCTGAGCTCCACCATGTCAAGCTCGAACAAGACCGTCTACGGGAAAAGTGGAAGCTGGTAGAGATTACCACTCGAGCAATGTTATCCGAGCCACCCCAAGAGTTTGTCACCATCGCACACCTTACCCTTAGGTTTTATGTGGTTGTTTTAAGGGGTTATGCAACAAATAAGTAGTACTATGTTCATGTACATTATTTTTGTATATAATAATGAATATAATTTCTAGTCATTTTTGATACATTGTAAATAGTTTTTAGAGTACAAATGGTGTTTTTAGTTATTATTTAATTAAGAAATATATTTTATTAAATTAAGGGATTTTTGAACTAAATAATATTTTAATAAAATAAATATATTATTATTAAATTATTTTTATTAAATATAAATGATCTTATAATTTTATGAATGAAATTAAAATTTTATATTACGGTTTGAAAGCCATTTCTGTGAAAACCCGTGAATTTTCGATAATTGTTGGTTTTTATTTTAAAAGTGAAAATTAACATATTTAGAAATTTTTTTATATAAAATAAATTTCATTTCTGGAATCACGACGTCAAAATTATCAATCGGTGAATTTTTCATAATTTTCTGAGACAGTCAAATTTTTGGGTAAAAATTAAATACCGTTTAAATATATAATCTGTTTTATGACATCATAATGACCCAATGGTGATGTAATAAAATATAGTAATCATAATTTTCAGCCAATATATTTTTTATCATTAAAATAATGTGATTTTGGGTTTTTTTGACTTACTTTTAAAAGCATTAATGGACCCCTCAAGACATATTCAACCCTTTGCCTTTTTAAATTAACTTCCATGGGAGTGTGACTCACCTCCACATCAGAAACCTTATTATTTTAATAATTTAGGACTTGGGACTTATAAATTATTGTATTCCTCTTCCATTTTCCAAAATCCATGGGAAAAACCATGGGATTGTTTGTGGTTTGGATTAATTTAATGTAAGGGGACCAAACCTAAATAATAAAGAATTCCCTCACCTTTCCTATATAAACCCACCCAAGCTCCCACATCCTCCTCAATAAAATACCTTGGAGTTCGTCCAACTTCTGCCCTACTCTATCTGGAATCCTCCCAAGGTGCCCCAAGCTCCCAAGAAGCCTCTCACAAGCCTCTCTCTAGCCTTTGGAAGCACACTTCCAAGTAAGGGTTTTTTCTTCCTTTCTCATTTTTGTGAATTTTCTTTAAGTTTTATTGCCCTTTTAATTTCAATTATTAATGTTGGGGTATGGTTTCGCTCCTCCCCCATACTTCCCTATTATTTTTTGAATGATGGGATACCCCTTTCTCTCTCATTAAATTCCTCCCATGTACACCCGTTACTATGCCGAAATTCCGAAAGGAACTTCTCTCTCTTCTTTTACATTCAAGCAATAATTTTGTATCATGAATCTAAATTCCATTAAAATTGTTGGGACATGTATCTATATGACCTCCTTACTGTCCATTACATGTAAATATGATGAGGAACCCCTTTCTCTCTCATCAACCATTTTTTTATCAATTCTTATGTCACGCTCTTACGCTCCAGAAATTGCACCGATTTTCTAAGCCAATGCCATTGTGTAGTCGATACCATGCCCATTTCTCCATAAAGGGTATCCAACTTTATGCACCTTTACTTATTTATTACAAAGTTTCATGTGTGAATTCCACAATCCGTTATCGTGGAATAAATGTTTATGTTTTATGAATCCATGTTTTATGATCCATGTGGCACACGTATGCATGGAATGAAATGTTTAAGAAAGGTGCACCCTTATTGTGATCCAATGAATTGTGTAAAGTATAGTATCATGATACGTGATGTGCAATGAGTGTTGACTCATGCTAATTCAAGTGCAATGAGGGTTTACTCGTGATTCATGTGCAATGAGGGTTTACTCATGCTTTATGTGCAATGAGCCTTGGCTCATGCTAATTCCATGTTAAGTGTTGTTGCCACATTTCCATGTTATGATTATCATGATTTATCATTCCTTTATGTTCATGTTTCTTTTATGATCTATTGATATTCCTATCATCGAACATGTATTGTAACCCTCATGTTATTCCATGTGTACTCCCTTACTGGTCTTTATAGCTCACCCTTTTCTTATGCATTTCCTCAGGTTATCCCATGCAATGCTAAGTACGAGGGAATGTAGTGGTCATGTATAGGATGTTTTCAATAAAGATGTTTTATATCATGTTTTATGTTTTTATGTGATGATCATAAGCCCCAAAGACACTAAACCTCTCGATCATCTTTGTTGTATCAAGTGAAGTTTTATGTAATAAATCATGTTTAAGTTGTAATAAAAAGCAGGGGTGTCATAGTTGGTATTAGTGGATAGGTTTAGTTATTTTTGGGATTAGGAAACCCTAGTAAAGCCTTACACACAAGACTAAGTACAATAAAAACGTCTGTATGTTTTGGTGAGAATTGAGTAAGTTGGTTATCAAACAAATACATCCCTGTCTGGATACGAGCAGGAAGAGGCGGCTCTGGCACATATGTATCCTAGGGGTAAAACCCGAAAACACCGCTTTGAGCTAGACTCGAACAGGAATGGGTGCACGACAACGGGCCTTGCTGTACTCTTGGTTACGACACTCCCGGGGGATATGTTTTAATGAATTCACAAGTTTAGTATGAACCCTTATTAAGGGAATTAAAAAAATTCCCCTACGAATATATGTTAGAAAGTGGATCATGAAAATCTAAGATTGAAGCATATAGACTCATGAGTTAAGGAAATGAATGTTTATTTATAAGTCATTAACTTTTTTCTTTGGATTACCCTTTATGTATTACCCCTAAATTTCCTTTTATTCTAGCCAATTGCCAGTAATAGGAGGACTCGGGCTAACAACCATTGTGAAGATTAGTGTGATGACTGTACTAATGAGATGCCCAATCCAATGGGAGAAGGAATCGCGAACATAGTCACACTTCTCTCTCAGCTAACTCATGTTTTGAATAGAAACACGGGTTAAGAGGAATGTCCAAACCCCCCTAAGAAGGAACAAGTCACTATCGAGAGCTTCATGAGACAAAGGCCTCCTACTTTTAGTAGATCATCCGATCCCACGATCGCTGAACAATGGATCAACTCCATTGAAAAGATATTCTCCATCCTCCAATGTTATGAACAAGAGAAGGTTCTCATGGAGGCTTATCGTATGGAGGTTGAAGCTGATCAATGGTGGACATTGAAAAAAAAATACGAAGCCTGAGGAGCAGATCAAGGCGTTGGAATGGAAGGATTTCCGGAAGATGTTTTTCGATAAATATTTTTTGCACACCCTCCGTCTTATGATGGAAAGAGACTCCCTTTCCCTCAAGAAAAAAAGATGAAGAATATGTTGGAGCGTACGAGGGAAACTTCA
This sequence comes from Viscum album, assembly GCA_963277665.1. Classification (NCBI taxonomy): domain Eukaryota; kingdom Viridiplantae; phylum Streptophyta; class Magnoliopsida; order Santalales; family Viscaceae; genus Viscum; species Viscum album. Next base: position 109,677,442 of record OY728121.1, read on the forward strand.
CAAGGCTCGCACGATACGCTTCCAGATTTGTTATTACCCCCGAATACAAGGTTGACCGCGTCTTTGCTAGGCTGAATCCTAGCTTGCGGAAAGCATTAGCGATCCGTGACTTCAACCGCTATGAGGAAATTGTCCGAAGTTCCCTCATGGTCGAAATGGAGATCAGAGAATCACATGGGTATCATAAGGACAAGAAGCGTAAGGTGGACATCAATGTTGGTGGTCCGATGGATAAATCCAATGGTGCTAAGAAGATCCAGCACCCTACTTGCCAAAAGTGCGGAAAGAATCAACCTGTAAATTGCCTTAAAGGGACGAGAAAATTCTTCAGGTGTGGAAGAGAAGGGCACCTAGCTATTAACTGTTGGAAAGAAGGACCCGCGGCTAAGATAGAGGAGAGAAACACTCCATTCGATCCTCAACGCATTGTTAAATGCTACAAATGCAAAGAACCGGGTCATTTTGAAAATTAGTGCCCTAATCCAAGGGTTATAAGAGGAAACCAACAACCTCCAAGACAACAAGGAAGAGATTTTTCCATCACTTCTGCCAAAGTGAACCCCGACAATGAAGTGGTTACATGTACGCTAGTTATTCATTCAAGAATATAGAACGTACTTTTTGATTCAAGTTCTACGCATTCTTTTATATCTCAAAAGTTTAGTAGAACAATCCCAACACCACCACAAATCATGGAAGTAAAGATGTCAGTGAGTACGGAAAATGGGGAAATCATTGCATCCCATGAGTATAAGTCCTCCCCTGTTATAATATGTGGATTTAATTTCCCGGAAAGCCTCTTCATACTCCCTATGGTGGAATATGGTGAAATTCTTGGCATGGATTGGATTTCCTTATATAGAGCCAACATAAATTGTCTGGAGGGGGAAATCACACTCCATATGGAGAATCGACAACCGATTCTTTACAAGTGTTAGGAGGAAGATGAATCTCCTTTAGCTCCATAATCTCAAGCATGGATATTACTGCCTTATGAGCACACATATCTGGCGCAGATGATTGAGTCCAAGGAAGAAACCATCCTTGAAGAACTGCCTATTGTGAGGGAATTCGCTGAAGTGTTTCCCGAGGAACTACCTGGTCTTACTCCAAGAAGAGATGTTGAGTTCTCAATTGAACTTATACCTAGGGCGCTACCTATATCCAAGACTCCATATAAAATGGATTTTGTAGAGCTTGAAGAGTTGAAGAAACAACTACAGGAGAATCTGGATAAAGGGTTTATATGCCCAAGTGCTTCACCATGGGGTGCACCAGTCCTCTTCGTCAAGAAGAAGGATGGGTCAATGCGGCTTTGCATCGATTATCGTGAACTTAACAAAATCACGATAAAGAACAAGTGTCCTCTCCCATGAATCGATGACTTGTTTGATCAGCGGTGTGGAGCACAATACTTCTCCAAGGTGGATTTGCGGTCAGGATATTATCAAGTAAGGGCGAAGAAGGAAGATGTCCCCAAGACTGCTTTTCGTACAAGGTATGGGCACTATGAATTCATAGTAATGCCTTTCGGACTCGCCAATGCTCTAGAAATATTCATGGACATGATGAATAGAGTCTTTAGAGATTACCTAGACAAATTTGTGGTAGTCTTTATAGATGATATTCTTATATACTCTAAAAAAAGGAGGATCATGAGGAGAATTTAAGAACTGTACTATAGACTTTGCGTAAGGAGAAGCTCTATGAAAAGTACATCAAGTGTGAGTTCTAGTTGAAGGTGGTCTCATTCTTGGGCCATATCATCACAAGCAATGGGATATCTGTGGACCCCTCTAAAATAGATGCAATTGAGGGATGGCCGAGGCCAACATCGGTAACTGATATCCGTAGCTTCTTGGGGTTAGCTGGATATTATCGACGATTTGTGAGAAATTTCTCAAGAGTGTCCAACCCTCTTACCAAGATAACTCGAAAGGGAGTAAAGTTTTCTTGGAGTGATGAATGCGAAGAAAGCATCAAGGAGTTGAAAAGGAGGCTTATCACTGCACTCGTTCTCACATTACCCACAAGTGGGGATCTTTTTGTGGTATTTAGTGATGCTCTGAAGAAGGGCTTAGGATGTGTGCTGATTCATAATGATAAAGTGATATCCTATTCCTCAAGGCAGTTGAAAATCCATGAGAGAAACTATCCCACACATGATTTGGAGTTGGCGGCTGTGACCTCTGCCTTGAAAATCTGGCGGAATTATCTCTATAGAGAGAAATGTGAGATATATACTGCCCACAAGTGTCTGAAATATATATTCACACATAAAGAGCTTAATATGTGCCACAGAAGATGGATAGATCTCATCAAGGATTATGACTGTTCAATACATTACAACCCTAGGAAAGTGAACAAGGTGGAAAATGCCCTATGTTGAAAGGATCCAGTGATTCTATCAATGATGAGAATTGAGAAGGATCCAATCTTCTTAGACTTGATGAAAATGGATGTGGGAATCATAAATAAGGGAACATCATCAATCCTTTCACAAATGATTGCTCAACCATCTCTTTTGGAAAGGTTAAAGGATGATCAAAAGGATGATGTGGGAATTCAGGAAAAGGTGGACGCTATGAAAAAAGGTAAATCCTCAGAGTTTAATGTTAATGAAGATGGAATTGTGCGGTTTGGAAAAAGACTATGTGTTCCATCAAGTCCGGAGCTGAAGAAGGAACATTTGGATGATGCATATAGTTCAAATTTCTCTATTCATCAAGGGAGCACAAAGATGTATCGAGATCTCCGAGAAAATTTTTTGTGGGGTAATATGAAGAAGGAGATCACTGAATATACATCAATGTGGCTGGTGTGTCAGCAAGTGAAGGCCGAGAGGCAGAAGTCTAAGGGGATGATGCAACCATTGCCCATACCAGAATGGAAATGGGAAAACATCACCATAGACATTGTCACCAGACTTCCGAGGACATCCAAAGGCAACAATTCAATATGGGTTATTGTGGATTGTCTTACAAAGACAACACACTTCATTTCTATTTTGGAAGATTTCTCTTTTTATCAACTGGGACAGATATATATCAGGTAATTGGTAAGGTTGCATGGTATACCACTATCTATTGTGTCTGACCGAGATCCAAGATTCACCTCTAAGTTTTCGAAGAGTCTTCAACATGATCTAAATACTGAACTGAACTTCATCACGGCCCATCATCCTCAAACTGATGGCCAATCCGAGCGGACTATCCAAACACTTGAAGATATGTTGAGAGCGTGCTCAATGGACTTTAAAGGAGGATGTGATCAACGTCCTCCTATGGTTGAGTTCTCTTATAATAACAGTTTCCACTCGAGCATCCAAATGGCACCATATGAAGCCCTGTATGGGAAAAGGTGCAGAACAACGACATGTTGGGATGAGGTCGGTGAACGTAAGCTGCTTGGACCAGAAATGGTCGAAGAAATGTTTGAGAAGGTGAAAACCATTCAGCAACATATCAAGGCAGACCAGAGTCGACAGAAGAGTTATACGGATAATCATCGATGAGACCTTGAGTTTAAAGTTCAAGACATCGTTTTTCTACGCATATCTTCTTGGAAGAAGGTCATGAGGTTTGGAAAGAAAGTGAAGTTAAGTCCAAGGTACACCATCCCCTTAGATATTCTTGATCGTGTCAGGGCTGTGGCCTATCTACTATCACTTCCACCTACTACGGCCAATGTACATGATGTCATTCATGTATCCCTCTTAAGGAAGTACATACCAGACCCTTCACATGTACTCTCTTCTGAGGTGGTACAATTGGAAGACGATCTTTCTTATGAGGAGCAACCAGTGAAGATATTAGATCATAGAGAAAAAGTTCTATGAAATAAGACAATTCCCCTCGTCAAGGTGTTGTCGAGAAACCACAAGTTTGAATAAGCGACTTGGTAATCGGAGGAAAAGATGAAGCTGAGCTTCCCACATCTGTTTTAGTGGGGGAAAAGGAAAAGTTTCGAGGGTGAAATTTATTAAGGGGGGAATATTGTTACTACCCTAAGTTTCATTAATGGAAAATCCCTCTTGATCTTATGAAATGTCTCTTTATATAAAATGTTTTTATAAGATGTCAACTTCGTTGGATTTATGATAAGATTTTTGACCGTTGTTAATATATCCGTTGAATAGTGATCACATGATTAGTATAAATATAGGGCTTTAACACATACAATCTTTACTTAGACAAAGGAAGCGATGGCCTCATCCAGTAGAATTTCCCCATACAAAGCCCATTTGTCAGAGCTCAGAAAAGAGGTGGCATCCTTGGGCATCTCCCTTGACCAAGCCCAAGCTGAGCTTCGCCATGTCAAGCTCGAACGGGACCGTCTACGGGAAAAGTTGATGTTGATAGATATTACCACTCGAGCGATGTTATCGGAGCCACCCCAAGAGTCTGTCACAATCGCACACCATACCCTTAGGTCTTATGCGGCAGCATTAAGTGGTTATGTAACAAATAAGTAGTACTATGTTCATGTATATTATTTTTGTATATAATAATGAATATAATTTCTAGTCATTTTTTGATACATTGTAAATAGTTTTTAGAGTACAAATGGTGCTTTTAGTTATTATTTAATTAAGAAATCTATTTTATTAAATTAAGGTATTTTTGTACTAAATAATATTTTAATAAAATAATTATATTATTATTAAATTAATTTTTATTAAATATAAATGATCTTATAATTTTATGAATGTAATTAAAATTTTATATTAAGGTTTGAAAGGCATTTCTGTCCAAACCCATGAATTTTCGATAAATGTTGGTTTTTATTTTAAAAGTGAAAATTAACATGTTTAAAAAAAATTAGATAATATACATTTCATTTCTGGAATCAGGACATCGAAATTATCCAATGGTGAATTTTTCATAATTTTCTGAGATAGTCAAATTTTTGGGTAAAAATTAAATATTTTTTAAATATATAATGTGTTTTCTGACATCATAATAACCCAATGGTTATGTATTAAAATACCATAATCCTTATGTTCGGCCAATATATGTTTTATCATTAAAATAATGTGATTTTGGGTTAGTTTGACTTACTTTTCAAAGCATTAATGGACCCCTGAAGACATACTCAACACTTTTCCTTTTTAAATTAATTTCCATGGGGGTGTGACTCACATCCACATAAGAAACCATATTATTTTAAGAATTTAGGACATGGGCCTTATAAAATATTTTTTTCCTCTTACCTTTTGCAAAAACCATTGGCACAAACCATGGGATGATTTGTGGTTTTGATTAATTTAATGTAAGGGGACCCAAACCTAAATAATAAAGAATTCCCTCACCTTTCCTAAATAAACCCACCCAAGATCCCACTTCCTCCTCACTAAAATCCCTTTCAGTTCGTCCAACCTCTGCTATACTCTCTCTAGAATCCTCCCAAGGTGACCCATGCTCCCAAGAAGCCTCTTACGGGCCTCTCTCTAGCCTTTGCAAGCACAATTCCAAGTAAGGGATTTTTCTTCCTTTCTCATTTTTGTCAATTTTCATTAAGTTGTATTGCCCTTTTAATTTCAATTATGAATGTTGGGGTATGGTTTCGCACCTCCCCCATACTTCCCTCTTATTGTTTGAATGATGGGAGACCCCTTTCTCTCTCATTAAATTCCTCCCATGTACACCCGTTACTATGCCGAAATTCCGAAAGGAACTTCTCTCTCTTCTTTTACATTCATGAAATAAATTTGTATCACGAAACTAAATTCCATTAAAATTGTTGGGGCATGTATCTATATGACCTAATTACTGTACATTGCATGTAAATATGATGAGGAACCCCTTTTTCTCTCATAAACCATTTTTATGAATTCTTATGTCACGCCGTTACGCTGCCGAAATCGCACCGATTTTCTAAGAAAATCCCATAGTGTAGTGGATACCATGCCCATTTCTCCATCAAGGGTATCCACCTTTATGAAAATTTACATATTGATTACAAAGTTCCATGTATAAATTCCACATTCCTTTATCGGGGAATAAATTTTCATGTTTTGTGAATCCATATTTTATGATCCATGGGGCACACTTATGCATGAAATGAAATGTTTAAGAAAGGTGCGCCCTTATAGTGCCCCAATGCATTGGGTAAAGTATAGTATCATGATTCGTGATGTGAAATGAGTGTTGACTCATGATAATTCTAGTACAATTAGGGTTTACTCATGCTTCATGTGCAATGAGGGTTTACTCATGCTTTTTGTGCAATGACCCTTGGCTCATGCTAATTCCATGTTAAGTGTTGTTGCCATATTTCCATGTTATGATTATCATGATTTATCATGCCTTTATGTTCATGTTTCTTTTATTCTCTATTGATATTCCTCTCGTCGAACATGTATTGTAATCCTCATGTTATTCCATGTGTACTCCCTTACTGGGCTTTATCACTCACCCTTTTCTTATACATGTCCTCATGTTATCCCATGCAATGCTAAGTACGAGGGAATGTAGTGGTCATGTAAAGGATGTTTTCAATAAAGATGTTGTATTTCATGTTTTAAGTTTTTATGTAATGATCCTAAGCCCCAAAGACACTAAACCTCTCGATCTTCTTTGTTTTATCAAGTGAAGTTTTATGTAATAAATCATGTTTAAGTTGTAATAAAAAGCAGGGTTGTCATATTTATAAAAGAAAATGACAATTTTATATAGAAATTGTATTTTTAACTTTTCATTGAAAATATATATATTTTAATAAAAATACAAAATTTTACCCATTAATTAATTTATATATATATCTATAATAAATTGAGATATATTTATAAAATAAATAATTTAAATATTATGATAATTTATGATAATATTTATAAAATTAAATTAATATCATTTTTAAAGAAAAAATATTTTTAAGGATGAAAAGACATTAACAAACATTGATTGATTATTTAATAAGAAATTTTCATTATATTTATGAAAAATATATATTGTAAATAAATTATATAATCCTAATCACATACACAAATTAAATGGGAAACTAAAAAATTTCGTATTTAAATCATCACTATTTTTCTGGGTTTAGTGTTGTGTATCCTATACACTATCCATTTAAATTAAGGATATGAGTACGATTAAATAATTTATCAAAATATATATTTGTTTCATAAATATATTGTCAATGTATTTAATCCTACTAATATTCTAAATATAAATTGGATGGTTAAAATATTTATAATTAAATAATCACTATTTTTGTGTTTGGTGTTTTGTATCATATATGATATTGCTAATTGTTTTCTCTTTTGAAAACTCTAGGGGTTATAATTGTCAACTATAATAAATTTCATACTCACAATTTAATCATAATATCAGTAAGATATGTTTTCAAAAAAATGAAAATTTGTTTATTGAAATAAAATATCCTGAAAAGGATTAATTCAGCATCCTCTTAAAAAAGAGAGAAAATAATGTTGTAATGTCATCACATAACAAGGCATCCATGTAGGAGAACCTTAATGAGAAGTGATAACATAGACATGGAAGAGAAATATAAAACTAGGGAATAAGAAGAGTTTGATAGATAACATGCTATGTATAAGTTTAATGACTACTAAATCATTAATCTATGATGGGTGGTAGAGCATAATTTCATCAAAAAAATATCACAGTATAAAAACAGTTTTCATTTATTATTATATCCCTATGGTTAAGAAATTATTTTATCTTATATTATAGAAACATAAGGAAATATTTTTTCAGGGAAAGTATAAATTTATCCTTTAATAAATTTCTATTATGATATCATATTTTCCACAAATAATGTGTTCCTTTAAACTATAAAATGAATAAATATAAATCAAATGACATTAAAGGACTAACTTATAAATTACATTTATTTTCATAATATATAAATTTATAGGCATCAATCTGTGTTATATGCGATCTATTTACTAAACAATTTTCATATTTGATTTTTTCATAAATAATTTTTATTAATGAGGTTCTAAACATGAAAAATTGTATCCCCCAGTTGTGTCAAACCAGGTGCGCAGTAAGGGATGTTGTTGTGTACTAGGTTACCCAAAGTTAAGCCTGAAACAACTTGTCGGAGTTTTTAAACCTAGGTACATCTATTCTATAACCGCATCAACATTTTGTATCCATACATGATTTATTTCCCTGATATGTTTGTTACTCTATACTCACCAAAATTTAGGGAAGTTTCCTTACACATAGTCTTCTCCATAGGGGTTTATTCTGGAGTTTTATTTTCATATTCCAAAAAATAAGTACAAGATTAAATGATAGTTAATTTAAAATCCATGCTGTATATATCAAAATTAACACAAGATTTATTAAATGAGAAGAAATATATACAACACAAAATATCTACAATTCTAGTGTCTTTGGGAATTATGTTCATTAAATAACAACTTAAAAACATCATCTTTATTGAAAACATCTTTAACATTTTCATACCTAGATAATCATGAGGTAACATGTGTACAAACATATGAAATCAGTGATCTATAAAGAAATTTAATTGAGTAATAATGGAATAACATGAAGGGTATAACACAACATAAACAATGGGAAAATAAATAAGGCATAAAAAGAGTAGGAATCATATACATGAATCGAGAAACTGGTTTTAAATGTTAATCGTATCATGTGAAATGGGGAAACAAACTAAAACTTTGCATCATAAACAAATGGGAATGCTAAACCTGCTAAGACATCATGTTGGAAAATATGACATAAGGGAATCAGGTTCACACCCAATCCCAACATGAATTATCATGATATGAAACATTACCTATTTCATTAGAGCATTGTCTTTGTGCACTGATCTTATTCATTCCATACTCCTGATTTAGTGTTCCATATAGATTATAAAACACAGATCTATTAATCATAATAATTTATTACAAGATCATGTTGTGTGTAATAAAAATATTTAAGAATCAAAAAATAAATTATTTGTGAATAAATTCGAATACCATTAATCAGAAATTTCTATGGTATTCATTACACAATTGTTTTGGAATGTAAAAATAATGTGATTTATTTAAAGTATAGCACCATCAAAAAACAATTCAAAAAGTGGGAAGATGAGATATAAATGGATCTCTCATAATTTCATAATTTAATTTATATCAATAAATTTATATAAATAAATGTACTAACATGAGGACATTGGAATAGAAGGCTTATTATATTGAAGGAACATTAAAAAATATATGAATGGAAATAACCCAAAAAAATATCGTCATGGAAATGGGTGCACATAAGGGTATATATGAGGTAAAATTGATAGTGAAATAGGACCTAATAATTTATAAATAAAATGGGATGTATTTTAGAAATGGATGAACATATCCCAACATATTAAAATTAACATGAATAGACAAAACATAAGTAGAATTTTTTATCAAAGTGGAAAGTGGAGGATCCCGTATAAAATTTCAAAAAAGAAATGGCTTAGGTAAGGGTCCAAATGTGAGAGGATAAATGATCTAACTTTAATATAAAATAAATAATTTTCTAATGGAATTATTATAAATGAATTAGAATATAAAGACCTGAAATTATGATGTACAATTTCAAATAATGTTCTTGAATTGAAAATATGAGTGGATGGTGGGGATATTTTACTTGTGTGAGTGACTCCGAATGCATGATAGGGGGAAAATGAGGTCTTGGGGAGACTTGGGGAACTATATATACTGTGTTAATGATTATGAATGCTCTCCAAAGGGTTTTAGTGAATATATTTGGGAGATTTGGTGTGTTTTTATACAAAATGACTCGGATTACTTTATTATTTAAGATTTAGACTGTATATTTAATAAAATATCCAATACCAAAAACCATACCATTTTCCTATATTATCTTTTATAATGGAAGTTTTTATTATTATATCATAAGGCCAAGGTCAAAAAACTCTAAATTAATTCCTCTTCATATGTGGATGTGACTCACACTTTTAAAGAAATGATTCTGAACCCTTAAAATATTTTATTGGATTTAGTGGATTCATAATGGAATTACAAAATAAATAAAATAATATTAATATGAAAATAATTTAATGCGAAAAAAATAAGTTGTTCATGGATCATATTTATAGTAATTATCAGAACAATTTGTGGTCATAATGATGTCATAAAACCAAAAGTATAATTATATGACTTTTAATTTTTACCTGAAAATTCGACTATCATAGAAAATTATGAAAATTATCCATTTTATACTTTAGATATATTGATTCAAAAAATAATATACATTTTATCTAAATAATTATATAAATATTTGAAGTTTTTCATTTAAAATAAAATTAACATTTATTATGAAATTATGGGTTTCTTTCAACAAAATTTTTCAAACCCTTCTAAAATATTTTTCAACATTATAAAAATTATATTATATTTAAAATTAATATATTTATAATTTAAATAATATTCAATTAAAATATTATTCATTTAAAAAATTACTTGTTTAATAAAAAGAAATTCCATAATTGAATTTTAATGATCAACAAAAAGTGAAACTTTTTTATTGAATCAAAATATAACCTTTATCAAACCAATTACATAACCATTCATAATGTTTAAAAATAAGAAATAAATATAATAATAAATTAAATTGTATGTAAATATAAATATTTACACTATTATTGTTACTTTTTTTGTAGTATTTGATAAATTATTTTTACCCTTAGTTAACCAATTTTCCATTTATCGTGGTTGTTAATATTTACTACATTTACTAACCATATTATTATAAAGTTAGGTTGACATTATTAACCTGTATTAATTATGATGAATCCAAATATGGGATCAATTTTATCAAAATTAATTTATTAATTATGATGAATTTTATGTAACATAAAAACCTACACACATGGTGGTATTCCAAAAAATACATTTTTTACTGAAAAGTTGATTTTAATATAAATATATTACAAGTAATCTTCATTATATGAACTAATTCCCAAATATTTATATATGTATAATTTAATTGTTTAATTTAAAAAAAATTTATTAAGGGTTAGTTTAATTAATTATTATAGTTAAACATTATGTATAACAAAATAGTTATAACCAAAGAAGTGTTTTACTTCCCAAATATAAAAATTTATTCAAATACGATATAGAGAATATTTAAATGTAACTTATATAATTTAATATAATTAAAAAATATTTTTTTGACCTTTAAATAAAATTAATATAAAAATGGAAAATTTATAAATGGAAATTTCAATTTCACATAAAAAGGGAATATTTTACTACTCGTTGAAAAAAATATTTTCTAAAATATTCCAAAATTTCCCCCAATGTTAATTTTTATATAATGATATCAAAAATGGTTTTTTATCAAATTCGTTTTCTATGTATTATATAAAATAATTATAATATTTTTATGAAATAAAAACATATTTGAAGAAAACATATTTTTAAGAATGAAAATACACTACCCAACATTGATAGGTCATTTAATAAGAATTTATCTATATATTTAGGATATATATATATATTTAATAAAGTAGTTAATCAAAATCATACCAATAAAAAAAATAAGAAAATTTATGATTTTCAAATTTAAATAATTACTATTTGTTTTGGTTTGGCGTTTCGAATCTGATACGCAATCGAACATTGTGTTATATATTAAAAACATACATAATTACAGTTAATCATAGAATAAATCCCAATTTGGATACTATTAGTGTATGTGGTTTTGGAACAATAGTACTTTGGTGTAAAAACTCTGCCAGTGTGTGCTGATCCTAACATGGTGTAACTTGGTACATGATAACGGGCTTTAATATACACCTGGTTTAGAACTCTTAAAGGATAATATATGGTAAATTCGTATTCTCATTACACACAAGGCCATAGAGGCTTACAAATAATTAGAAACCTGCAATCAATACATATAACATTTTCAATGAATATTATGTTCCTCTACCACATGAATGAGTTGCACACGGAAGATTACAGGAAACAAAAATTTGTGAAATTTGTTCCGTTAGTATTTAATGTAAAACTGAAACATGTGTTGTAGATACTTGAAAGCTAAGGGTTGTGATAAAAATAAGGGTTGCGTGAAAGTCATCAAATAGGAAAATCCCAAATCTTTTTTGTAGGAGAAGGTGTTGCGTGCAAGTGCCAGTGTGTACTTGTAAAACATTTTGACCATCTGGTTTGATTGAGAAGTGCCTTGAAGTGAATAAATCTAGGATATCAATTCAATAAAATTCTCATTATAGATAGATACAAACTATACAATTTAAATATTTTAAACCAGCCATCATGTTGATAAAATATGTTAGACTTCTCCAAAATTTGGGAGGTACAGGGAGTCAATAGAAGTGTTCTGAGGCTCGTCCTGTGCAACCCCAGAAATCATGAAATGGAATGATTATTTTCACAAATAGACTGTGTTGGAAAATTTTTATTCTTCATATAGTAAAAAATAGTGGATTTAGGTATGACTGAAACATTTTTTCAGTGTGTGCTCCTTGGACTAGATCATGGTATTTAACCAGGTAAAATTGAATCTTTTTATTACATCCTGTGAATTTTTTAATTACTAAACATTACAATTAGATATTTTTAAAACATGACTACTAGTATTGGAAGAATATCTTCTGTTTTAAATGAAATATTTTACACCCAGATTCACCACTCCCAACTCTGGTTGTTCTGGAGTCCATATAGTAAATGGATCATTGATAACATAGATTGATGTCTAGAAAGTCATATGATTATAATTAAATTTTTTTTATATATAATAAATTTTATTTTATTAGAATAAATTTTATGTTTTTATTATTTTAAATTAACTATCCATAATTTTCCTTATATTATAACCAATGGTGGATATTAGAGGAAATATATAGACACTCAATGCGATGAGTAATGTGATCACTGCCCTAAAGAGATTCCAAACCCGATGGAAGAAAGAATAGAAAAAAAAATATGAAAATACTCTCTTAGTTGAAGCATGTTATGAATAGAAACCTAGATTAACAGAAGTAACCAGGTCCCCAAAGATAGAACTAGCTGTGATTAATGCCTCTAATTTTCAATGGATCATCCCACCACATAAGCATGAAAAATGGATCAACTCCATTGAATGATCTTCTCTACCCTTCAATGTTCTGAAAAAGTGATGTTTTTGCTGGATATTTAACATATGGATGGAAAATATAATAATTGGGGTACATTGATCATTAATAATTGGCCTGAATAAGAGATCGAAGTTAAAGAGTGTGAATAATTTCAAAAAATATCGATAAATATTTTCCTCACACTCCCCATCTTAAAATGGAAATGTATTTCCATTCCATCATGTTGAATGATGGTGAATCCATTGAGATGTATGATGAAAACATCAATAGACGTTCACAATACACATATGGAATTTTGATTACCCACATATTCACGGTTTACCACTTATATAGTGGGATAAAACCTAGTATTCAAAAAATCCAAAACAATCCAATACTTTGATAACTGTGATAAAATCGGGTTAGGTGCTTTCAAAGTTGAAATGGAGATCCGAAAATCTCAAGGGTATTGCAGGGATAAGTATAGGAATGTGGAGTATAATTTTTGTGTTCTAATGGAGAAATAAAAATATTCCATGAAATTTAAACATACCACTTATCAAAGTGTAAAAAGAAGAACCCCGGAAATTTCCTAATTGTAATAAAGAAATTATTTAGATGTGGGAAAGAAGGAAACCTCGATAATGTTTACCGATAGGAGAAAAATTCCAGGGAAATAAAGGAATGGAATTTTCTGATCATCCCTCAACTCATTGTTCATCACATCAAATCCATGGAACCAAGTCACTTTTCAAATCAATGCAATAAACAGATGGTTTTTACAGTAAACAAAAAACTATAAGGAAATACGAGTGATCTTTTTTCATCACAACCACTATGGTCGATCCTTATAATGATGTGATGACATGTATGATCATTATTCATTCAAGGATATAGAGAATTATTTTTTTATTCAAATCTATTAATTCCTACAAATCACTAATTTTTTGAATAACAATTCAAACTCCACCACAATGTTTGTAAGTTGAGTTATTAGTGATAATTGAAAAGGTTGAATTTTTTTTCTCATGACTATATAAATCATCCACTATCACTATTTAATGGATGAAATTACAATATATCCTTATAATTTTTTCATTTTTGGAATTTGATAAAATTAATAGAAATTATTGGATTTCCCTATATATATCCAACATAAAATTCCATTATAATGAAATCAATAATTGTATTTAGAATTGGCCCCTGATTCTGTATAAGTACAAGGGGGAGGGTGACTCTTATTTATCACCAAAATGAAAATAATTTATATTATTTCTCTATATGGAATCATATATATCTCAAATGATAGATTATAATGAAATAATTATCCTTAAATAAATTTCTATTGTGTGGGAATACACTGATGTGTTTTCTATGGAATTTTATGGTCATCCTCTAAACTGAGAAGTGGAATTTTCAATCAAGATTATAACTAGGTATTTCCCATTATAAACACACTATATGGAATCAGTGTTGTCGAACATGATAATTTGATTAAAAAACAATAAGAGAATCTGAATAAAAGGGTTCATAAGCCTTGGTACATCACCATGCGGTGCACCAGTCCGCTATATCAAGATGAAAAATGTGTCACTATTCCTATTCATCAATTAAAATTATCTCAATAAGATCATGATAATGAACATATATCCTCTTCCATATATTATTTAATTGTTCAATATGATATGTGGAGAAAAATATTTCTTGAAGGTGGATCTTTAGTTTGGAAATTATCAGGTAAGGGTGAAAAAGGAGGATATCCCCATGACTACATTTTGTTCATGGTTTGAGCACTATGAGATCATAGTAATATAATTTGGACTCAATAGGGATTTTTAAATCATCCCAATCATAATGAATATATTATTTATATATTAAATAGGAATATTTTTGTCACCCTTTATAGATGATATTATATTACAATCCCAAATAAAGTAGGAGAATGGGAATCATCTTAGTAAGTTTGGAAGACCTTGAGGAATGAGAATATTAATGCCATGTAAATAAAATGTCAGTTCATGTTAAAGGAAGTCTCAATATTGGGTCATATAATCATAAGAAATGGTATGTCAATGAACCCTTAAATGAAAAAAGAAATATATGGATTATTGAGGCCAACATATGTGAGAGATATACATAGATTCCATAGATTAGATGGGTATTGTCATAAATTTGTGAGAAATTTCTCATAAATTTTACACCCTATAACCAAGTTAACAAGAATGATATTCATGTTGTCTTGAAATGATGAATGTGAATAGATCTTTAGAGTGTTTAAAATGAGTCTTATAATGGTTCATGTTCTCACACATTCTACAAGTGTCACACTTTTCATGTGTTTAACGATGATTTGAAGAAGGGATTGGGTTTCATGATAATGCAAAATAAATATTTCATAGCATATTCATCAATTCTATTCAATGTTCATGAATCATTTTTTCCCACACATGATCTGAAGTTTTCACGAATGATGTTCTAATTGAAAATATTGTGTAATTGTCTCCTTGGGAGACGTGTAAAATATATACGTATCAAAAAAATTCTAAAATATATATTCACATAGAAATATCTCAATATGATCCTATTAATATGGTTAGTTCAAATAAATAACTACGATTTCTCAATCCCTTACCATCCTTGTAATGTAAATAATGTGGTGGAATCTCAATGAAAAAAGGATCCAGTAACTCTATCATTGTTGACAATTGATAAGGATGTGATCTTATTTGTCTTGAAAATAAATGAAATGTGGATAATAATGAATGTATCATCATAAACCCTATCCAAAATAATTAGTAACTATTTATTTTTGAAAATATAAGGAATATCATTTGTATTATATAGTAATTTAGAATAAATTGAAAACTATAATAAAAGAGATATCATTAGAATTCAGCGCTAATGAGAAATGATTTGTCAGATTTTGGTAATGACTATGTGTACCATGAAATCCAGATTTAACTAAGGAATATTTAGATAATGCACATGTGTCAACATTATGTATCAATCCATTAATCACAACGATGTATCGAGATCTCTGACAGCTCTATTGGTATCACAATATGAATAAGGAGATCATTAAATATATATAAAAGTTTCTAGCATGTCTGCATGTGAAGGGTGATAGGAATGTTTCGAGTGGGATGATGAAACCATTACCCATACCAACATGTAAATCAGGAAACATCATTATGGAAGTTTTCACCAGACATCAGAATATATCCTTGGGAAATAATTCTATCTGGTTTTTGGTGAATCAAATTTCCAGGACATCACATATTTTTGTGATTCGAGAGGACTTCATATTTGAACTACTTCTATGTATATATATCATAGGAATGGTAAGGCTACAATGAGTACAACTATCAATTGAATCCAATTTAGATGTAGAATACACCACTATTTTTTTGAAAAGTATCCCAAATTCTCTAAACAGTGAGATGATCTTTAGTATAGCCCCTCCTCATCAAACTGATGTCCAATCAGAGATGACTATTTAGGCACTGGAATACATGTTTCAATCATGTTCTATAGAATTCAATGAAGTATGGGACCAACATATACCTTTGTATGAGTTCTTATACAATAATAATTTCTACTCATTAATCTAAATGGCTCCCTATGAATCCCATTATGGGAAGAGGTGAAGAGAAATTTCATGTTGGGATGATTTTTTGGGATGAAATAATATTTCATTAAATGGTCGGGGAAATAGTGGAATCTTTTAGGACCATTCAATATCATATCAAGGGTAATAATTTTCAACAAAAGTTCTATTCTAGAAATCATAAATGAGACATTGAGTTTTATGTTAGAATGATGTTAATCATTCACATGTCCTTATGGACTAATTTTATTGTATATGGGAAGAAGATAAATCTTACTCCAAGGGAAATCAAGGCATTGCAGATCCTTGATCACTTCATAGTAGTGGCCTATCAGTTTTCACTCCCATGAAACATATTTCAGGTACATGAAGTTTTTAATATATCCATATTTAGAATGTCCATACCAAACCCTTTAAATTTACTCAATCCATTGGTGGTACCATTGAATAACGATTATTATTATGAGAAGTAGTCTATGAAGATATTATATCATTCAATGCAATTAGATAGTGCACATGGTAAATGTGATGTAGAGAAACCAAACGTCTAATGAAAAAACATGGGATATTGGGGAGGTGATAGAACAAAGTTACTATCATCAATATTAGTATGGTAATTGAACGTTTTGAGGGTGAAATTTTTATATTGTGGATGATTGTAACGACATGTATTGTAATAAATAAAATTTCTCTTTTCTTTTAATTTAATTTCATAATATATAATATGGTTAATGAAAACATAAGAACTTATTATGATTTATTATATCCTATCATATTTAATTTACTATTAATAATCATTAACCTTGATAATATAATATGTGAACATTGTTCACATGATTATTATAAATATTGGGTTTTAATAAATCATATTGTGACATAAAAATTAATTAATGGCATCAATGAGTATTATCATACATTATGAATTCCAATTACTACGGAATCCCAGTTAGATAACATCTTTGGGTTTTCCCTTGACCATTACTGATATAAGAGTCAAAAAATTAGTCCGGACTAAAACTTTTTATGGGAGAATTTCTTGATCACTGAGATCACAGTCCAAACCATGTCCGCCAAAACACCCAATGAAATTCCCACCATCTCTGAGGTAATACTTAGTTTTTTTCTTATTTTCTAAAGAATAATGAATGTATTTTGATCCTATTGTTGTTCTTATATAATTTCATTTATTTTAAATAACATGAAAATACGTTTTTTAGACAATTATCAAATTAAATTAAGGAATTTATTTTTAATAGTTAATTTATTTTTGAAATAAATAATATTTTATTATTATATTATTACTAAATACTATTAATTATGATTAAATTGTCATATAAATTTTATGAATTCAAATTTAATTTTTATAAGGGCTTAAAAACTGTAATAATAAAAAAATTCATTTCATAATAAATTTGATTTTCAAAATAAAGGATATATTTAAATTATTTAGAAATTTTTTTAGATAAATTCAATGATATTTTTTAATTCAAATAACAAAAATTAACTAATGGTGAATTTTTCATAACTTTTTGATATAGCCTAATAATTCGATAAACAATAATTACTGTAAAAATATACATTGCCTGTTATGACCCAATATTGACCAAAAAATTATGTAATAAATACTATAAAAGTAATTGATGACCAAATATATGTTTTAATATTAAAAAATGTGAATTTATGTTCATTTGGTTATAAATCCATTATGAATCATCCAAAACCAATAGTATTATTTAAGGTTTATAATATTTTTTTAATTGTATGACACCCCTCCACATATTCAGTGGAGTTATGTTATCCTATTTGGACATTGGACTTATAATTCAATGACAAACACTACCAATTGTAAGAAACCATGGAAACCCCATGGGATGGTTTTTTGTTTTGGTTTCTTTATTATGTAGACTCAAAAAAATAAATAATTAAGGAATCCTCCACATTTCCTATATAAACCCACCTAAGAAACCATTTCTCTTCAATAAAAATATATATAGAACATCCATATTATTCCATACATTCCCTATAGTCCTCTTATATTTCCCCTAATCTCTAAAAACTCCACTCACATGCATTCGGATTCAAACAGTCAAGTAAGAGGGTTTCTCTCTTCTTCATTTACATTCAAGAACTTCTTCAATGTTATGTATCTTAAATTCCATTTTATTTTTTTGGGATATGTTATAACATATTCCCATTACATTCCATTTAATATAAAAATGATTATATCTCCCTTTAACTATTATTAATCCTCCCATTATCCTTTTTCTACACCTCTTACAAAGATGAAATAAAGTTGGGAATATTTTTTTTATTCATGTTTCATCATTAACTTCTGCATTATATTTTTCCAGTATAAAATTTTGGGATATGTTTTTTCATGTCCCTATAAATTAAACTTTTTTATATGAGATGATATTCCCCATTCACTCTCATCAAAAAAATTTAAAAATCATTTCGTCACATCATTATACTAATGAAATTTCACGGTGATTTTCCATGTAAAAACAACTTTGTATTGAATACCATAACCATTACCTATAAAGGGTATTCACATTTATTCGTGTATACCTTTTTATTAGGTAATTAAATATATTTATTACACTCTACATGATCATATAATAAATAATGATGATTATTTAATCTATGTTTTGTGATCTACGTGGTACATTTACGCAAGTGAAAAAAATGAATTTGACGGGCTCACCAAAAATGATATAGCATTATAATTTATTTGGAAGGTCTTAGTCTCATGATACCTCATGTTGGGATTGGGAGTGAACCTGATTACATTATGAGTCTTTCTCCACCATGATTCCATTGATGTTTAGCCAATACCAATGCTTCTGATGTAGTGTTTTATGTTTATTTCTACATTTCTCATGTTAATATTTTCATTATATATCGTGTGTCATTTTCCATGTTTATGCTTCCTTATATTTTTTATCCAAAATACATATGCATATTTTCTAAAATGTATCCATTTATCCTATTTATATTGTCATATAAGTCATTATACCTCCATCATTTCTTCCCCTTTCCCATAGGTAATCATAACCAGTTATTGAAGTTATGTAATATTTGAAGAATTCTAAGAAGTTTCCAATAATGTTTTTCATAACATGTTATGTAAAATCCCATTATTCCATGGTACGTTTCTCTTTGAAAAATTAAATAGATTGGGTTCTATGCAGCGTCATGTTCTAGCACACCATGATTAATCGAAGCAACTGTTATAATTAGTGATACCCACTTTTAGAAGTTTTATAAATTTTATTTTTCAAAATGGACTTCTTTTTTTTATTTTTAATATAAACATTAGATTTTGTAGAATTTTTTGTTTTTTTCTAAAAACATTAAATTTTTATGAATAGTGAAAAACAATAAGTTATTGTTTAAAAACTACTATTTCTTTAAATATTTACTTATATTATTCAAATTTATTTTAGTTCAATATAGATACATAATACCTATATTTGATCAATTTAATTCAGTGGAGTCATTTTATAATAAAATTAGATATATAAAATTTTCTTAAACTATTTAATGCTTTTTACCCACCTTCTAGACACATTTCCAAATTTTCATAAAATGTAAATTTTTAGCTTTTGATAATTTATTTTATAAAATATAAGAGACTCGGTTGACATCCTTATGTAAAATTTGGTTCAAGGGGTTGAATATAATTTTTTTGAATAGTAACTTGTGGATTTAATTTACCACGGTTAAAAGTAAATAGGGTATTTAAAGGTAAAATTGATATTATAATTACACTAAACCATGTAATAATTATATTGGATATTTTTTTTACCAAAATCAACCATTGGAATAAAATATCATCCTCTTTGATCCCCATGGATTATATTAGTACATTTAATATTATTTTATTTTAAAGAGTAAAAAGTGTTGAATTCGAATTTTCATAACTAAATCATTTATGATATTGGGTAATACATAAGATAAATTCAACTATAAATATTAATTATAAATATAAAATTATTTCTTACATAATGGTATTTTATTTATAATTTATAGACACTGAAAAATTAGATTTTATCATGACACACTGATGATGCAGTAATTACCTTATTAATGAATGACTAAAATAACTGATATTAAAAATATACAAATAAATGTAATTTTAGACATTGGATTAATTAAATTGACTTTATTGGTTAATATGACATGTTATGATTGATTTAATTTATTTTTTGGGGGGTAAACAAGTTTTTTTAACTTTCACCAAAACAAAATACTAAATAGTGTCAAAAATGACATAAATGATTTTTTAAAAAAATTATATATTATTAATTGGTATAAAATTCCGAAAAATCTATGGTTCTGCCAAAGGTCCTATATAAGGTGATATATTTAAATAATGATCCAATTTTGTTTATCTTGGCTTTTTTATGTAGAGTTAATTAATCATTTATTTTTATAATATAAGAATACATAGTAAAAGCTAAACTATTTAACTATGAGTTATATATAAAAGATAAGTATAATATCATGACCTAAAACAATCTAAAACATATTGGTGGATATTTTTTTACCCATAATCACCTTAGACTTGATATAAATCCTTTTTTATCTATTATAAACCGAATATGATTCGGTCATAAATTAATATTTAAAAATATTCCTAAAGTGACCCTCACCTCTCTTATAAAAGAACACTTCTCCTTCTCTAAAAATCTCACATATAAAGCCATTTTCCTCGGCCAACCCATGCTCACATATACTCCCAACTACCCTCACTTAAACATAGAGTCCTTACTTTTATCATAATCTAACATAAGGATCCATTTTGATCAAATCAAATGAAGCACCCGAAGAAGAGGTAATAATTTAATCACCTATTTCAATGTTCTTTTCTTCTTCCACTTCCTCTTTCTTTATTATTTAAATACCAAAATAATAACTCCCATAACTTATTCATAATGTGATGTTATTATAAATATGGTACAACAATATTCATTATTCTATCCATCCTATGAATTACAATTTCACCATACGTGCGTATGTATTACTTACCATCTCTACGTCGTGGTGTAGTCTTTTATTCCACACTTCATTATTTGGATGGATATTATAATGATTATAATTGATGTAAATAATAATTATAACACTATAATTATTCTTTATATATGATAAAACATCCAATTACAATCAATTTCACCATCCTTAGAATGGTATTATCATTCGTGCATACGTACGGATTACCGTCTCCACATACTCGATGATATTCATTCCCCGTCATAACCATACAAAAATAATTTTCATTTTATGATTAATTTTTTTTAAGAACATAATATCATTCTAGATATGAATCAAATACATCCTATCCATAAAAAATGATTTATGTAACAAAAAATATAATGGAAAATGAATGAGTTAACAACCAAAACAATGATACTACAACAATATTATTCACAACACAATATTAGAAGATCATATATGATATCTTATTTATATTTATTGTTCTTTTATAATTTAATAACAACTATTTAACTATTATACAGGATTTTAACATATTCTCTACCCAAGGAAAATTACAAAGTAATGGTTAATTTTATAATCTCTTTATTATCTGAGGTTGTTTATACGTGAGTATCTACTAGGTCCTCATTATCATCCACATTTTTGTCTCTTAAAAATGTATTTCAAACCATTTTTACTATTTCTTGGAATATGGTTTAAATTCATTTATACCACTGTTTTAATTTTTATAAAAAAATGCAAAGGAATGTTTTCGTCATTTTCCAAGCAAAATAATTTATAACCTTTTCGAAAAATTAATGAAATAATGTTTTTTAACGTATATGGTCGGTGTGGAAATTTTTTGTTGTTATAAAACCCTCAAATATTCCCATAAATTCATATAAGAATATTTTCAAAATAAATTTTTTCTTTTATAATATGGCAACTTTTAACTGATTTCAAAATTGAAAGATGTATTTGTCTCAAATAGTTTTGACTTCATCTAAGTCACCATCCTTTTATGGATATTATAATTGATTGAATTTGATTTATTATGATATAATCAACATTATTGTATTGATGGTTTTGTGATATGTTTGACTATATATGTGTTATTTCTATTCCATTCATTGTATATGGTTAAAATATAAACATTTCGTATGTTAATTTTAATATTACTGTTTATGTTATGTTTCAACCTTTTCATATGAGAAATTTATTGGACTTATTAATTTACAAGTGATGCCCACTACAGCTCTTTGATGCATCGGTAGGTCTCATTTGACGAACTAGTGTCTTGGCACAAGGCCTTGACAAAATCTTATTATAGTCTTGGCATGAGGCCTTGACTATGTGGTTATGATGTCCGACATTGTGTATTCCATCATTAAGAAATTAGATATTGATATTACATGTGATTACTATACAAGTATAATATCCATGTGAATAAGTAAATAGAATTATTTGATTTATCCTTCCTTATTATGATAGTTTTTATGTTCAAAATGCTAAAGTTTTAGACATATACATTGCCTTAAATATTTATGCTTATTTATGATAGTTCCCACTATATTGTTCACCATACTGAGCATTTAATCCCACCCCTTTCTATTATTTATTTTTCTGAGGATGTGAAGAATTATATTACGATTAACCTATAGTAATAGGCTAAGGGATATAAGTTTTTTCAAAGGGGACACAATTTTTTTTTCAATTTCATGATATATTGTAAATCTTATGTATGTATCTATTTCTTCTAAAGCTACTAAACTAATTGATCTTCTGAGACTTGATATTTTGTGATCATTCCAATGATATGTAATAATGGACCGAATTTGGGTAATTAGGGTAAGGGAATTACATGTTCAATATGTTATGAAATGATCTTAATTACTAGAGACACTATACTTCTCGATCATTTGGTTTGTATTATGTGTTATTTTATATAACAAATCATTTATTGATGATAAATAATGACCAAGGTTGTTATAATATATATATATATATTTAAAATGATCTAATGAAATATAATTTTAAAAATATTTTTTGGTATATAATTAGTCAAATTTAATTAAATATGTTTTATGCTTCATTAATAGACATTCCTAGAAAAGAATTTGAATTAATTTCTATCTCGAAATGATATAATTTTGTCTAAATTAAAAAAAGTATAATTTGTTAAAAATAAAATCAATTTTTTAATCTGTATTTCAAAATTATCTTCATGGTATTTTTATAGTTTTATTGGATGAATTTCATTTTATGTGAATAAAGGATAATACACATTTTGTAAAAATGTAATTTCAGTTCATTTAATATATTAAATTAAAATAGTATTATAATTTTTAGTTTATTTAATATTATGATATGTATTATTTATTTTCATATAGTATAATGAATTACTACTTAATCATATTGACATATGATTTTTGTATAAGTACATTTTTGGGTTTATAAACGTATTACTCTGAAAAATTGTTTTTATCATGTGATATGAGATTAATTTTAAATTATTTTATACCAAATATGTGAATTTATTTTGATTAAATTAATTACATATTAATAATTATAATAATTAATAGTCTTTAATATTTTCAACATAATTTTTATTCATAATGATGAAAAATAATAGGAAAATTATATTACTATTGTAAAGGTTACAAATTCTTTACAATGGTATTAATCCATTGTGATTATGGTAAAATGACCTAATAAATTATCTAATTTATATTTTATGTATATATTATCAACCTATATCCTCTAATATTTAGGAATAGTCTAATTTGAATCCATGTTCTTAGAATGATTTATTATTATATTTCTTTCTTTTGAAACATTCCATGTTGGTCATCTGACCCACTTATAAAAGAAAACCTTATATCCTCTCCTCCCCTCACATCAAGAGATTTTAGATTTAGAAAATACCTACCAAAATAACTCATTTACAACAATCCCCATGTCATACAGTTTGTTGTTTCATCTAAAAACCATCATAGGTAGGCATTACGTGTTAATATAAATATGTTTCCCAAAGAAGCGGTAAAACTATAAATGATGTGTTTCTTATTTCATTCCACTTTCACCTACTTGAAATATTATCCAACCATGATGATGTAAGGAAATAATTTTATACCATATAATAAGGTGTTTTTATAATAATTACGTAGATTACATCTATGTCGTCTTCCTTTAAATGGGAAACAAAGCCATCGTTCATATTTACGGGGGACTACCAGATCATGAACCAATGACATTTGTTTCCCATCATCAATGTTCAAATATATTTATGATAATATTTAATTTATATACATGATATTGATGAAATATATATCATTATAAAATGTTAATTTATCTAATTATTTCATACCCATCAATTCGTATAAAAATTATGACATGATTAGTTTGATTTTGTAGATTACCAAATCCCTGAAGCGATGTGATTCTTTTTTCATTACCAAATCACATGGATGGTATAAATAATTGTATATAATGAAAAAATATGATATTTTTGATATAATTATAATTATTTAAATATAAATTAATACTTACCTTCATTCTATCATGAACATTGAAAAATGGGAATGTTACTCTTGCATACATACGACGTATCTTCTCAATGATCATAACATAGTTAATTTTTAATAAAATTCTTTATTATTGGAATTACAAGTGTAATTGAAATATAAATGATAACTATTTAATAATTATTTTTCATTATATGATTAAATAATTTCCTTTTTATTCATAATCAACCTAAAAATGTAATTTTGGACATATGAGCTGAATATCATCAAAACAATAAATGTGGAAAAAATTAAATTACTATTTTGAATATGAATTGGTAATAAAAAATTATAATGAATAATAGAAATTAAAAAGGAATATAATTATTATTATTTATTAATCATGAATATATGGAATAAGTTTGAGGATTCACGCTCTATGATTGGGTTCTCTCTAAACAACCATTTTTTTGTTTAGGACATTTTTCTCTCTGCCACATTCTCTCCCTATAATGTTTTTTAATTATTATCAATTCCATATATATATATCTTTGTTTATTTATATATATGGCATCTATTACTATATTTTTATCCTTTAATTTGATGGGTAATTAATTTCTTATGATCACTTATCAAAGTAACATATTAAGAAATATTTTTTTATGAAATTATAAATGATTATTCCAACCATTTAATTCCATGGGAAATTCAAATTTTTATTCCATATTATTTATTTCCATTTTTTACACATAATCATGAGAAAAAAATTATAGGTGGACCCAAATAGTTCTCCTCTTTATTGGGAACCTAATTTTTATTATACGATGTTATGTATGTTAGAAGTCAGTTAAGTGATACCCCTATGGGGCCCGACCTACCCTGTAATATTTACTTCTATGTATAAATTTACATATTATAATGTCATGAATTTTAATTATTCCATATTTCCTATATCACCATGATATTTTACTACTTTTTCATTATGTTATTCTCCTATTTAATTAACTAGTACCCCGCCCGTGCATTCACATGACACTATAAATCAATTGTTATTTTCTAAAGGGATTCATATTTTAAAAATTTACAAATAAACATTAAAAAATATTTATTTTAACAGAAGTTAACAATAGGTCGAGAACAAATACATAATTATAATAGTAAAAAACATTAATGAATAATGTGAAGGAATGATAATTCATTTTGACCGTGGAGAAATGGAAATAATGAGTTATCTTAAAATTTAAATAATATAAAATAACATTGAATATTGAAATTTTATCACAAATATATTGAATGTGAATAGGGAAGAGGAGAATAAGGGAAGAAGGGAATATCCGAAATTTGAGTACAAACACAAGGTTCATTGAATTTACACCCGAAGGGATTGATAGAATTAAAAACCAAAAAAACACCACAAAAGCCAGAAAAATCTCAAGAAGCAAAAATTGATCAAAACAACCTACTATCAACTAATCCATGATCTCTAAAAAGGAATGTACTGTCAATAGGGATTCCTCCAATCTAGGTTTTAAGGGAAGCCAATGTCTGCATGACTTTGCTTCTCAATCAACTTGAGCCTTTTCCTTCACACTGCTATAAATTTTTCATTGTAAAATGAAGGCTAAAATGAAACCTGATAAAGTCCTTAATACACTAAAACCACTATTTAGAAATGAAAACCAGTAAAAGGTCATATCTATAAGTTGTTGATAAATTCGACCTGAATTTCCACATCTACTTTTTATGATTCTGTGTAAGGTTCCAACAGAAAACCACCATATAAAAATGAAAACCAGTAAAAGGTGAGATCAATAAGTTATTGATAAATTTGACCTGCATTTCAACATCAGCTATATATGATTCTCTGAAAGGTTCCAAAAGAAAACCACATGTTAAGTACTAAAAAACTATTTTCCAATAAACATCGTCAAATCCAATATTCATACAACACACACAAACATAGTGGTACATCAGGATCATCCCAGCCTCGTAGGTCATGCACTGCCCAATGATACGCATGCACTTCCAGAAGGAATAAGTGAAACTGAAACAAAAGGTCATACTAGTGGAAAATGTAATCTAGGAAGCCTTTACAGGAGTTGGTCGACCATTCCATGCCTTCCCATTCTTCAAAAATGAAACCTCAAGAATACATCCATACAATTCCATAAAGATGTGAGATTGATAATAATAAAATAGAGGGCATTCCAGTGGAGAAATCAGCCTAGGATAGCCAGAAAAATATCCTGTCGTAAAAAAAACAGAGCAGCAACTCCAACTCCAGGATAGCATAAAGACCTCAAAGTAGATCACTATATGGGGTGCAAAAGGCACTCCAGCACAAGCAAGCTTAAACATCTGGAAAAGCATCAAAACAATGAAATAAGGCATCACAACATCATGGAGATAAACCCAAAAAGTATTCACAAACAAGAAGAAATACAGTTCACATAAAACCTGTAAATCCCTCAGGGAATTTCCATCACAAGTATACATCCCATATCCATTATCGATCCGTGCAGTAGTGAAAAATGGTGACAAATGAAACCGTGTACTTTGTTTTGTGTACATGGGATAGAAATCAGAAACTGAAAACCTGTGGAAAAAACATGTTCAGACAATATTTTAAAAACTAAAATAAATACTTTTTATTATAAATAAAAATTGAATTGATAACTTGAAATGAACAGAAGCATTAACCTGTGAGTATTACCTATCTATTGCACCGCAAAATTTCAATCATATTCTTCATTCTTTTTGTATATTTTTTCCTTCATGCGGGGATGCAATTCATTGGAATTTATTGTTGTTTCCGTGGATTCTCGAGATGTTGCAACCTTTATTTGGATTGAATGATCAACATCAAAATCAATGAACATATATTTCTATAAAATGAATTGACATTAAAGAATTGGTACCAAATATTATTGAAAATTATAATCATATAACCAAAAATATGATGATTAATAGTATCCAATTGAGAAAAATAATTGCATCGTATGTATTAATCATAAAAAAATGAAAATGACATGAAAAAAATGATGTTTTGTTAGTTCCAATGATGTCATGAATGTAACACTCAATGAAGAGAGCATATACCCGAGTACATTAAATAGTTTTACCTCTTGTAAAAAATCCATTTTCACTATTGCAACACTCTCCAAATGATCCAATTCTTTGATATTCACGTCTTGTAGGGAAAAATGAATTTTACAATAATGTGGTGTTTATTTTCTAAAAAATTAAAAGGGGGAAATTAAAAATAGTAGTACCTGGTTATGTTTAATTCTAATAAAACAATTCAATACAGGTTGAGAAATTGTAGGCACATCACAATGTAAGAAACATTTAGTGGAATAATTAAGGGAAATGCAGTTAAAAAAATGATGTCAAATAGACCATTAATAACCCTATCAACAATAGTAATATATTATGATCAAGGCATAAAAACTTCATTAAAATTCCAATATTCAATATTTGACCCGCAATAAAATAAATCACACCTCAAATAGTAATTAGTGATGTTGTAATATCCTTAGTTAAATATAGTAAGCAAGGAATCACTACCATGCTCACAAGTTCACCCGTTACAGAAACATAAATTCTTCCATGATTAGACTACGTACTCTTAGAAACATGATGCACAATGAAAAAATCAATTTAGAAACATAATCGAACATCGTCTCCTACCATACTGGGACTCGAGGTGTTGAAGATTATATTTTCAATATTAAGTAATCAAACGTCATATACTATATAGATTCATTAAATACATAATAAACCCAGATATGAAAATATCTATAGATAAGATTTCCTACATTATGTTGTTCTAATATATATTGAAAATAAATTGGGAGACTTAGTATTTCGTTACTATAACAATATTTGAATAAAATACATACATTGAAGATATTTGTGTGACTAAAAAGACTATTCATTGATGGTTTGGATATTCACCGCATCTTGAGACTTAAATATTTATTACAAAATGAATTCTCTATTGGTTAATTAACACAGAAACAACTCTAAAAGTCATGATTTGTTTCTCTTAAAATGATTCATCGATCTAATTAAGAACATTATCCACTTATCGAAAAAATAACAGGATCCATTGTCGAAAAAATGCACGATTCACATGATCAAACTTGTTCCACTTCTTGATGTACAATAAGAAAACATTTACAGAAAAAAAATCGGTTGTTGTACCTGGCATGATTAGTCATGAGGAGCAGTTATATGGTCAAATAACATGTAATAATACAGGATTTGAGGATTTACACATTCATCCAATATATTTACCTGCACATACATTAATTTTTAAGAAATCATACTATGTGTGACTAAAATGGAACACTTTAATAAGCAATCAAGAAATATGTATTAAATATCTGTAAAAACACCTTTTTCACAATAGGGATAATGTTCAATAAGAAATCTATAAATATAAATGTATAACTAATAAGAAATCACATACATATAAATAATCTCAAATCACTTATGCTTCAACCTGTTAGAAATTCTTTAAAGTTCTGTCAAAGGTAATAAGGATGCATTTCTCATGTAATAGACATCATATTGAATAAATACATTTGAAAAAATGTAGGATAATATGTAAGTCATAAATTATTATTTTTAGCATGGATATTTGAATTTCATGAATGAATTTAACATTGCAATTAACATTTTAAATTTTGTTAATTATAATAAATAATTTTGCAGTTGAGGGCATAAAAAAGTAAACGACAAACCATGGAATAAATGGATAGATTACAGAACATATTATGTTAAAGTAAGAACATAATACATACATAACTGAGAAAAAATATTGACAACAGTAATCCAAATAATGACCAAATTATATTTAATATAATCCCAGTCGCCTTAAATTGAAGTAAAAGGAACTAATAACTGAAGGGATTTCTGTGCGTTGTCATACTGCATAGTTGTTCCCATAACTTGTGAACGCCCATTCACAACCATCTGGACACCACGACCCTTATCCCATATTTATACGGACCTTATCCAGAAGAAAACCAATTTAATAAAAGATCAAAACACCCAACTTCAATTACAGATCCAGAGACATTGGAATGGAAGAAGTTTTGGGTTTTTTGATTTGTTTTCTCAATTGAAACCCTAATTAACCAGCCAATAATGAAACCATATTTCAGTGAGGTAATAATATCAAGGAATCTAATCATGTGAAAAAAAGGTTTCAAAAGTTTAATACACAAGGAACAGTCATTAAACAATAGAACACAATCTGTTTGCACATATATTCTTCAAACAAACATGTCAAAAAAATGGGAAATTCATTTTTTTTAAAAATGTTAATGATACTACATATAATAGAACACAATAGATGAATTGGATAAAGGAACTGCAGATCTATAGAAAATACCATAATATACTATGTAAGAAGAAACGTTCTCTTCCTTATAAACCCATTTCCTAATAAACAAACAAATCAAAAAAGCAGTTATGCAGTTATACATAAAACCAGAATTAAGAGAGGTGGAAGATACCATGAATATTCTAGGAGAAGCTCAACAAAATTTCATGGAGGTCTCTTTTGAAAAAGAAATTGATCTTCGAAGAAAATAATCAGGAAGGATGACGAAAAAATAAGCCATAGTTATGTGAATTATTTTATTTCATACGTAACTGGAGTTTCATATCACCGATGTTTCCCTTTATGATGACGAAGGAGGTGCTGACGAATCCGGAATCTAAAATTTTTCTTGGGGGAATGTCTCTATGGAGAACATGAACCATGATTCATTTGAAGAGGAAGACCCTGAATCACGTAACTACCAAGAAAAAAATAAAATTTTATTCAATGGAATTGAAAATAAAATAATAAACCCTGATAATATGTGAGAACAATATTAAAAATAATAATAGTGATAACAACAAACAAAAATTCAAACAAATATACATAAAAAAGTACATGATACCTAGGGTTGAAGCACTGTATTACATAGTGCAAATTGGTTGAGCAAATATCATCATGAAAATTTCAATTTAATCAATAGACTGGTTGAGAAATAGAAGTATATGTAGTAATTGGTGAATCAGAATACGAGATGTAGTGTCATAATGTTCTAAA
The DNA here is from genome assembly GCA_963277665.1 of Viscum album. Taxonomy (NCBI): domain Eukaryota; kingdom Viridiplantae; phylum Streptophyta; class Magnoliopsida; order Santalales; family Viscaceae; genus Viscum; species Viscum album. Next base: position 109,708,712 of record OY728121.1, read on the forward strand.
AAATCATATGAAACAGGATATACAATATATTGGAGAGAACTAAAAAAATATAGAAATTTATGAGTACGCACCTGTTGTGATGCACGGTATTGCTTATGTCTTGCGAATTTCATATGAATTGAGTGAAATTAAAGAACTAAAATGAGAGAAAAATGCTAAATAGAGGATAGAAAGATGATAATACCATGATGAATCTGAGGTTAGAGAAAATACCGATCGGTTGATGAGATCTGTGTAAGCTAGAAGAAGATAGATCATGAAATAATCAGATCTGTTTTGGGCGTTAGAGCTTAGAGGAATCTAATATTACCGGGAACCCTAGGAGGCAGAGCTCGAGGATTCGGAGGCAGACTACGCAGAGCCGGAGCAGCCAGAGGCGGATGAGGCAGAGGAGGATCCGGAGTAGAAGGATCTGCATTTGGAGTAGTTACATAGGGAGAGTAGTTACTTGGGGAGGAGGTCGAAGGTGAAGGTATAGGTGAGGCGTAGGCAGAGATGTTTCTAGAGAGGGGAGTTGAGGAGTGGAGGGGAGCGGAGGAGTTGACAGCAGAGGAGGAGTTTATGGTGGAGGAGTCGGAGGAGAAGCACGCGGACAAGGAGCACGCGAAGGCGGTGGTGGGATTGGAGAGGAGAGTCGGGAACGGGAGTGGGAATGGGAGCGGGATAGGGGAGTCGGGGATTGGAGTGGAGCAGAACCATGGCAGAAGCGGAAGGAGATCCTGATCCCGAGGGGTCACAACACGAGTGGTTTTTGGGTAGGAGGTATAATTGCACGGTTTTGGGAGACATGGAAGCATAGGAAGGTGACACGTTAGCAGGAAATTAGCCAACTTTAGTATAGATAATAGATAATAGATAATATATAATATATTTTGATAATTCTTTTTTATGATATGACATTATTCCTTTTAGTCACATGTTATGTTTTTTATTTTTATTCTTTTACTTGACATTTTATCTCACCCATTTTATCAATATATTCCAGAAGTAATGACAATTAGTTTTTAGATCTGAATGGGATTTAGGATTCCATTATGGATATTAAGATATTGAATTATTATGTTCATGTTCATGTTATAATTAAATAGAATTCTAATGTCACTAGGCCTTCTCAATAATTATTTTCTATTAATGGGTATTTATGATAAAAATCATTTAAGGATATTTATTTTAAGGCTTTGTTCAAATTAGTAAGTCACATTGGATGGAATATTTATTTTTTGAGATTATGAATATAAATATTTACTAATAACCCAATGGATATTTCTTTTTATATGAAAATAAAATTCAATTTCCGTGATGTATAGAGAGACTTATTTTCCAATAAATTGCATCTCTATCTCAATAGTATATGTCGATGTTGCTCAGGATTAGTTATACAATGGTGTAATAAACATAAAATGGGATCATTGGGAATTGAATTAATAATCATGTAGTGTATGTAATATATATTTTTTCAACCTAATTTTACACTCTTGAAGGAAGTGCTCTGGAAATTCAAAAGACCATTGTGATCCATTATGAGTGACATAAATGAAAATTAAAGTTATAAATCCTAATAGGGAAATTACCATTTGCAAAGTAGATTTAATCCTAGAGAATCATACTTTCGAATTAATATATAACTTATATACTATTAATCCTTGTTTTGTAAGATTATCATTTATATGTTTATTAGAAAATGCTTTATCATAAAGTTTTTCATTTTTTAGTGAAATTTGATAAATAGGGGAAACTATACCAACAACCATGGAATGAGAATACATCATGAAAATATTTATCAATAAGAATTTCAATAAAAACCCCATCTTACAAAATATGGGGTTCCTCAGACAGATGAAAAGAGATTATGATTATATTAGGGTGAATGTTGAAAATGTACCAAGGATTTCACAGTATGACCCTAATATTTTCATTAACAAAAAATGCATGGCGGAAAATTTAATTAGTGGGTTTGTCACGACCTATCCCCCGGGGCCAGTGTCGTGACTACCCCAAGTCTGCCTTCCATAGGCCAGGGGCTAGGGACTAGAACTGTAAGGCTTATTCCCTAGAGCTGGGAGGGCATTTATTTTATATCTTATATACACACGCAACCAAGCACACAGGGAGATACATACACAAGTAAATTGTATCGTAAAAATAGAGTGTAAAATAAGTAAAAGGGGCCAGAGTACAAGCCCAAATGGAATGTACAAGAAAACTAAAAAGTACCAATAAACTGAAATAGAACCTATGAACTCCTTCAAAGGATACTACCAGAAGGGTAGGAACAAATCTCGAATGATTTTCTATGCGGTACGCCTCATCTAAAGTCCACCTCTGAGCTACCGCCAGTCCTGGTGCCTTCATACTCAGTTAATGTTGTCCATCGTCTGCACCAATCACAATAATGTGCGAGCATAGCCCGTGTAGGTTTGAGTATAATGATACTCCGTAGGGACCCTAAGACCCTAAAATGTCTCAAAAAATCCACAAAGGATAAACCACAAAGCATAGAAACAACAATCAACCTTACATAGGTATATTACCACACATATACCTAAGTTATCAGGCATACCAAAACTCATTCATGAGGAAACCCAAGGCCCAAATCAAGAGACCGAAGCTCAGTTTTTCCATGGATTAATGATTACCACGAGGGTAATTATCACAAAGGTAATGCTGCACAGAAAAATACCACAATGGAATCACCATGAAGGTATATACAACAAAGGTACGCCACACAGAAGATTACAAAAAAGTTAATGAATTAGCTCACACAAGGTATAACTTAGGTATTGTAACAAAGATGATTAAATGTAACTAATGAATCATATTACTCTGTATAGAGGCAGAATGACATAGGATCCTAAATAATCAGACCGACATAGGATCCTAGTATATCAGACCCACATAGGATCCTACAGTAGTTCCACATGGATTCCTAGAGAGTATCCAAATTGTACTCTCAAACATAGACCCACGTAGGATCCCAAAGCACCGACCCAGATAGGATCCCAATGCACAGATCTTCATTGGACCCCTTTCTCATGATACTGACATCTACATTGTTCCCGCACTAAGATCACATGATTCCAAGAGGGTTTTCTCCTCAAGACATGGGTCTATACTCCAACTTCCATGATGTTATACAAAGAAGTATCCCAAAGGACCGCCATGTAATATGTGTCTCATTGAAATAGACGGTGTGTTAGTTGGACACCCAGTCTATATTTTATTGGACTTTTGGTCCAAAGGGCCCGGTTGGATTCATGTTTGCTCTAACCCAGCTGTACCACAACATTATCCAAAAATCATGTGGTGTATACCAAAAGGACCATCTCAATACATGGTTTCTGACGCTGCAGACGGTTTGTCAAACGAACACCCGCAGATCATGATATGTCTGAAAGAGTGGAAAGGGTCGAAACGGGTCTAGGTCCGGTCCAACCCTACCTGACCCAGCCTGACTCGTGTTCGACCCTGGAACAGACCGGGCCCGTTGGGCCGGGCCAAGCCCGACAGCAAAACTCAGCCAGCTGGAAATCCCATGTTGCAGCCCGAAATGGCGGTCCGCATTGTGTGGCCCACGCTGGGTGGCCCGCACTGGGCGTCCTGCACTGTGCGGCCCGCGCTGGGCAGCCTGCGCTGAGTGGTCCGCATGGCTCCCCGGCTGGCCAGACAGCTAGCCTCCTCCATGCGGCACGGTTGCGTGTTGTTCCATCCCATGTGGATGGTAGTGAGCCGACTTCTCTTCGCTGTCACGGCCTCATGTTGTGGCTCCCACACTCACGGCGGCACAGACGCGCACCGTTGCCTCCCCTTCGCATGATATGTCGACCACAAACTACCATCTCTACTCTATTGTGGCCTATGGGGCATGACCCTTCTCTGGCGATGTAGTCATGCCGCTGCAATTGTCTTGGCCGTCTGGAGTTTCGGCCGTCATTCCCTGTTCGGTCGGAGGTGATGGCAAGAGGGGGGGTTAATTGCCTTTTTAAAATTAATTAACAATTTAAAACAAATTTAAATGCAGCGGAAAGTAAAAAGGCAAGACACAATTGATAACGGAGTTCGGCTTTAAACTCAAGCCTACGTCTCCGCTCCCAACTCAACCGTTGGGAGATTTATACGACCGCTTGCTTTTTAATGGTTATATCAAGAAACCCACTAGCCGTTTTAAGGTAGGCTAGATCACCTTCTTACAGCTTGCTTTTTTATTATGGTTGTAGCAAGAAACCCAAATTGAAAGAAGGAAGAAAAAGGGTGGTTTGTTTTAATACAAACCCAATTAAGAACTAAACAATTGAAGTAAATAATTTAGAACAAACTAGAGGAAGCCTTGAGTTCCAAGAGGTGAGTGTAGTTGATGTAGAGGCAGCCCAAGCTTCAAGGATGGCAATTGGATCTCAAGTAGCCTTTGAGAAGTGTCGTAGGAGCCTGAAATGATCAAAATAGCTTTGGTATGCTTCGGTATATAATCGGTGGTGTTCCCGGCATCCATGGACGTCTATTTATAGGAGAAATACTCCCAAATACTTCAATATAGCCGTTGGAGGGCTTTCGGAGCCGTTGGGGATCAAGTGGGCCAGCCTGGTCAAAGCCTAACGGCTAGTTTGACTGAGCACACCAGATGGCCGGTGCTGATCCACCGGCTGGCCGGTGCACCAGACAGAAGCAAGGGATTTCTGTCTGGCTCCACCGGCTGACCGGTGCAGAGCCACCGGCTGGCCGGTGGTCTGGACAGAAGCATGCTATTCTGTCTGGGTTCCACCGGCTGGCCGGTGGTCAGGCACCGGCTGGCCGGTGGTCTGGACAGAAGGTATGCCATTCTGTCTGGACCCACCGGTTGGCCGGTGGCCAGACACCAGCTGACCGGTGGCACCTGGCAGAGGGAATGTCCTTCTGCCTGGTCCACCGGCTGGGCGATGGGCTGGATCCGGCTGGCCGGTGCCCTTACCGGCAGGCCGGTGGTCTCACACCGGCTGGTCGGTGGACTTAAACAGTATATTTTGAATTCTTCTTGGGCCAGCTTCTAGGCACCCTATTTCCTATCATCAAAAACACTTGAAAACAAGTTAGAATACAATTAGAGTGATTGTGATCATTAAAATCCAAGAGAGAGGGGTGCAACAATCTCCCCCTATTTTGATGATCACAATCACAAAAGAGAAAGATTTAAAAAAAGGTATGAAAGCTTTAAAAAAGGGTATGTCAATTGAAAACTTAAATAAACAATTTGAACTTGGAAAACATAGAGACGTGCCAAATATAATGATCTTGAAAGCATTGAAATACTGAGAAAGGGTCATTTTTTGAAATTGCAACCAAATGCCATTTTTTAAAGAAATCAATTGAAAACAATAACTTAACCATTTAAAACAGATTTTGATGACATCAATAACTTAAAATGGAACTTGTAAAAAGATCATTTTAATAAATAACTATGTAATAGAGAGGTTTTCTCCCTCTTTGGGATTATCAAAATAGGAGGAAAATTATGAGAGAGAATAAGAAAAACAATCAAAGAGGTAAACAATGATAAAAAGGAATGGATAGACAAGACAACTTGAAATTTAAATAAGATGAAATGGTACAAGGAGAATCCAAAATACAAATACAAAAACAAATCAAAAACAACTAAGGCTCTATTCACTCCTAGAGGGTCGAGGGAGACGACGACGCTTGAAGGTCGGAGGAGCTGGAGGATCCTGGACCGCCTCGAAGCGACGATCGAGAGAATCAATCCGAGAGTGGAGCTGATCAAACTGAGAGCTGAAGTAAGAAAACTGCAAGTCCAGACGGGTCTCAATCTGATCCTGGAAGTGTAGGAACTGATCAGCCGTCACCGGCAAGCCACCAGCATCAGCAGGAGGGGGCACAGCCTCAGCAGGCTCAGGTGCATCATCACCCTCTCCAGCCTCCTCATCAGCAGCAGCATCAGCCTCACCTTCGCTGTCACCACTTCCTTCCTCTTCATCATCATCACTATCCTCACTGTCTGAAAGAGGATAGGCAGCGGCAATAGCAGGAGGCATGGCATGGGCAGGAGGATGGGAATGAGTCTGAGGAGAGTAGGCCTTGAGAAGACCGTCCTTGTCGACAATCCATTCCTGACGCCAAGGGTGCCAACGGATGTTCATTCGTTGCACCATCATAAAATTCACTATGCTATCCTTCGTTGGCTGCTCGAAGGAAGTAGCATGAAGAGGCACATCAAGAAAGGAAAGGATTTTAGTCAAGAGGCGTCCGTAGGGTAGAGTTTTGGACCGGCGCGGGTGCTCAGCCACATAACTCATGGCCCGGAACAGAAACCGGACCAAATTGAAGTGAATGCCTCTGGTGATAAAAGATAGAAGATAAATATCAATGAATTTGACATTATCACGATCCCCAATACGGGGCGCAAGGGAAGTTTGAATGAGGCGCTCAATAATACGATGGTTAGGAGAGAGCTGGGAGAGCTTGACAATGGGATTTGAGGGCTGCCCTGTGAGATGCTCAAGAGTGACAGCAAGATCAAATTCAGAGTCCCGAGGAAACTCCCCCTGAGCAAAAGCATGAGGTCCAACATGAGGAACTCCCAGCATCCGGGCAATTTCCACCGAAGTGAAAGTGATGGGTTGCCCAAGAGCAGTGGAGGAGATGGTATCAATGTCATCAGAAACGGACCACGTCAAATGAGCATAGAACTCTTTGACAAGAAGAGGATAAATGACATCCTTTTCGGGTGGCTCAAAAAATGAATGCCAATGTTGATACTCAATAATTGAAAAAAGCTCGAGACGAGCAGAAGAAAGCCAAGGATAGTCAATAACACTACCGGGAAAAATGACTTTGTCATGCCATATGTCTGGAAGTTGAGGGATTGAATGAGGAGGAGGTGCTTCTTGAGCGATACCCTTGCCTTTGCGAGTAGATCGAGGTCCCATGATGGAAAAAGGAGCTAAAAAGAGAGAGATTGAGAGAATAAAGGAGTTTTGAGAGGGCAAAAACCAAGAAGGGAGGCTAGGTTTTGGAGGAGCTGCGGTTTTAGGAGGAGCCGCCCGAGAGAGAAGAGAGAAATGAGGGAGGAAGGGTTTTAAAATTAATTTTAACCCTTCCTCGGGTCGGCCCAAAAAACAGAAACCCGACACCACCGGTTAACCGGTGATGTACCACCGGTTGACCAGTGGTACTAAAATTCATAAAATATAAAAAATAGAAAAAAAAGGTGTTTAAAAAATTCTAATAAAAATAAAATATAAGCAAGACAAGAAAGTAAAATATTTAATAGTGCTCATTGACGAATCATTCCTAACTCCCCTTTAATAAAATCAAAACGGTCAATTGGGAGCGGTTTGGTAAAAATATCAGCTAATTGGAAATCAGTAGGAATGAAGTCCAAAGTGATATCTCCTTTTTGAAAATGGTCACGAAGGAAATGATGCCTTAAGTCTATGTGCTTTGTCCTAGAATGTTGTATTGGATTATTAGAGATACTAATGGCACTAGTGTTGTCACACCGAATAGGGACATGATCATAGGAAAGACCATAATCCAAGAGAGTGTGTTGCATCCAAATAATTTGGGCACAACAATTGCCAGCGGCTACATACTTGGCCTCGGCAGTAGAAAGAGCAACACAATTTTGCTTCTTGCTACTCCACGAAACAAGGGACTTGCCTAGCAGATGACAGGTTCCACTAGTACTCTTACGATCTAATTGACATCCGCAAAAATCAGCATCCGAATAAGAAGATAGTTCAAAAGAAGTATTTGAGGGATAAAATAAACCAAGATTTTTGGATCCTTTTAAATACTTAAAAATTCTTTTGACCGATTTAAGATGGGATTCTTTAGGATTGGCTTGAAAACGAGCACAAAGGCAAACACTAAACATGATGTCAGGACGGGTCGCAGTTAGATAAAGTAGACTCCCGATCATACTCCTATAAAGCTTGTTATCCACCGGTTTCCCGGCTTCGTCTAATGTAAGCTTACATGAAGTACTCATGGGTGTACTAATTTCCTTTACTTGATCCATACCAAAACGACTTAGAAGCTCGTTTGTGTATTTTCTTTGGCTTAGAGAAATACCTTTTGAATTTTGAAAGATTTGAAAACCAAGAAAAAATTTCAATTCTCCCATAAAACTCATTTCAAATTCTTTTCTCATTAAATCTGAAAAATCAGTACAAAGAGATTCTTTGGTAGAACCAAAGATAACATCATCAACATAAATTTGGACTATTAAAAGATCTTTTGAAGTGTGTTTTAAAAAGAGGGTACAATCGGCTTGACCCATTTTAAAATCATTTTCTAAAAGAAATTTTGTTAACCGCTCATACCAAGCCCGAGGGGCTTGATTTAAGCCATAAAGAGCCTTGGTTAACTTAAAAACATGATTTGGAAATTTTGGATCTTCAAAACCGGGAGGTTGTTCAACAAAGATTTTTTTAGAAATAAAACCATTTAAAAAAGCACTTTTAACATCCATTTGAAAAAGCTTAAAATTTAAGTGGGCGGCGAATGCCAACAAGATCCTAATGGATTCTAACCTAGCAACGGGGGAAAAGGTTTCACCATAATCGATTCCTTCTTCTTGATTATAGCCCTTAGCTACTAGGCGAGCCTTGTTCCGGGTTATGTTTCCTTGATCATCAAGTTTGTTCCTAAAAACCCATTTAGGGCCAATAATTGGATGATCATTGGGTCTTTCACAAAGAGTCCAAACATTATTTCGAGAGAATTGATTTAGTTCCTCTTGCATTGCAAGAACCCAATTCTCATCATTAATGGCATCATTAACGGTTTGAGGTTCTAGGTGAGAAATGAAGGCTTGATGTTCAACTTCATTGAGGATAGATCTTCTAGTTCGAGTACCGGCTTGAAGGTCACCTATGACATTTTCTAAAGGATGGTCTCTAGAAGGATTCCAAACCTTAGGCAAGGTTGAAGGCGAAGAAGGTGAAGAGGGTTCTTGATGGTCATCCTCCTTGGGAAGAGAAGAGGAATAATTAAAATGAAGCTTATCAAGCTTATCTTCAACATCCTCAATGACCGGGTGAGGTTTTGGAAGAGTTTCATCAAATTTGACATGAGATGATTCTTCGATGGTTTTTGAACGTTTATTGAAGACACGATAGGCTTTGCTTGAGTTGGAGTACCCAAGAAAAATACCTTCATCGGATTTGGCATCAAATTTCCCTAGGTTATCTTTTGTGTTAAGGATAAAGAATTTACACCCAAACACTTTAAAATAACCAACTTTGGGCAATTTTCCTTTCCAAAGTTCATAGGGGGTTTTCTTAAGAAGGGGTCTTACAAGGAATCTATTAATAGTATAACAAGTAGTGTTTACCGCCTCGGCCCAAAAATATTGAGGGAGGTCGAATTCACTAAGGAGGGTTCGAGCGATTTCTTGGAGAGTTCGGTTTCTCCTTTCAACCACTCCATTTTGTTGAGGAGTCCTAGGGGCAGAGAAGGTGTGATTGTATCCTTGAGAGGAACACAATTCATCGAATTCTTTGTTCTCGAATTCACCACCATGATCACTACGAATAGATATGATTTTATATCCTTTTTCGTTTTCTACTTTCCTAGAGAATTTCAAAAAGGTTTTACAAGCATAATTCTTATGGGCTAAAAAGAAAACCCAAGTAAAACGAGAAAAGTCATCAACAATAACTAAGGTATAGGATTTTCCACCTATGCTTGCTACGGTATTAGGACCAAAAAGATCAAGATGAAGGAGTTCAAGAGATTTTGAGGTGGACACTTCCTTCTTAGATTTGAAAGAAGACTTGTGTTGCATACCAAGTTGGCATGGCTCACAAATCAAATCTTTCTTAAATTTAATTTAGGAAGGTCACGAATGAGCTTGTTCTTATTAAGCTTTAGAAGTGAATGAGAGCTACAATGCCCCAATCTTCTATGCCAAAGCCAAGACTCATTTTCAAGAGAACTTAAACATTTAACATTTTGGCTAGCTAAAGATTTTAAATCAATAATGTAAACATTTTGAAAACGGGAAGTAGAAAATATCAACTTGTTTTGAAAATCAAACACATTGCATAAATCATTTTGAAAATTGACTGAAAAACCACTATCACAAAGTTGACTAATGCTAATTAAATTATTCTTTAAACATTTAACTAATAAAACATCTTTAATAAAAGAGGAGCTACCAAAACCAATGGTACCTATTCCGACGATCTTGCTTTTTGAGTTATCACCAAAGGTGACATATCCTCCATCGAATTCTTCAAGTGAGTTGAACTCGGAGGGATCGCCACACATGTGCCTTGAGAAACCGCTGTCGAGATACCACGAGCCTTTAGAGGTCCTACTCTTTTGGCGTTTATCCTACAAAATCAAGAAAGAAGAGATTTTGGTACCCATATAAGTTTGGGTCCGGAAAGATTAGCTAAAAGAGACTTTTGAACCCATAATGTTCTAGAGGGATTCCTTCTATGATACTCATCCGAGTAGGTAATGGATTTGGGTCTTCCATACCTAGCATTTTTATAATCACATTCATAAATCATGTGACCGGTCTTTTTACAATAATTACAAAATTTGTATTGAGAGCTCCCCCTTACAAAAGTAGTGGGTGCCCTAGAAAAAGTGGATTGCTTGTTATAGCCAAGTCCATGTGTGGTTCTAGCCGAAGGCTGAGAACCTAGCAATTTAGTTAAGTTTTGTTCACCTTGGGTGAACTTGGCAAGAGATTCCTTAAAATCCTTAATGGTAGAATTTAAAGAATCTACATTTGGAATATTTTTGACTTTAAGGGCAAGCTCCTCATTCTCTTTGAGAAGTTTGTTTTTTTCGGAATAAGAGTTTTGTTTTTCTTTTTCAGGGTCAAAAATTTAGAGGTAAGTTCGTGAAAATCTTCCTCTAATTGATCTCTTGCATTTTGGAGTTCTTCATAAGACATATCATTATCAAAAGAAGAAGATGAAGAAGAAGAGTGAGAAGAAGAGTGAGAAGAGGATACCTCATCAAATGCCATTAGGCATTTTCCACCTTCATCGCTTGAGTCGCTTGAAGACATGGAGTCATCACTTGCACTCCATGTTGATGCTTTGAATGCCTTCTTGTTTTTCTTTTCTTTTAACCTTTTCTTGAAAATGGGGCACTCCGGTTTGATGTGGCCTTTCTTTCCACATTCAAAGCAAGTGATTTCTTTCTCTGCCTTTGGCTCTTCCTTTCGTGCCTTTTGAAATTTCTTCTTTTTCTTCATGAACTTGCTCATTTTCCTTGCTAGTTGAGCCATCTCGGATTCACTATCATCGGAGGAGCTTTCTTCCTTTGCCTTGAAAGCTATGTTCTTTTTCTCCTTGAAGATCTTTCCTTCTTTATCGGCTTGCCTCTTCATGGTAATCTCATAAGTCATGAGTAACCCTATGAGTTCTTCAACCGGCATCTTCTTGACATCTTTCGCTTCTTGGATTGCCGTCACCTTTGGTGCCCAAGAGCTTGGTAGGACCCAAAGAATTTTCATGACCATTGTTTCTGCTGAAACATCATCACCAAGGGACTTTCTCCCATTGCAAACATCAGTAAAACGAGTAAACATTTCGGTGATTGACTCGTGTGGGTGCATTGTGAAACTCTCAAAGTCTTGACGATACATATCTAACCTAGTGTCTTTGACTTTGTTAGTGCCCTCATGGGTCACTTCCAAAAGTTTCCAAATTTCGTGTGTGGTGGTGGAAGTAGAAATACGATTAAACTCATCACGGTCTAACCCACAATGAAGATAATTCATGGCTTTTCCATCAAGATCAAAATTGGCAATGTCTTCGGGGGTCCATTTAGATTCATCTTTACTAGAAAGAGTGTAGCCTTGCATAACAATTCTATATACAGGATAGCCAATGCTTCTAAGAAAAGTAATCATTCGTGTTTTCCAATATGTGTAATCGGTTCCATCGAAGTATGGAGCCCGAGTCATGGAATACCCTTCGGGTGATTGTGAGAAAGAAGCCATCACTATGGATTTTTCGTTTGTAACCGGTCAAGTAGCCTTTGAGAATTGTCGTAGGAGCCTCAAATGATCAAAATAGCTTTGGTATGCTTCGGTATATAATCGGTGGTGTTCCCGGCATCCATGGACGTCTATTTATAGGAGAAATACTCCCAAATACTTCAAAATAGCCGTTGGAGGGCTTTCGGAGCCGTTGGGGATCAAGTGGGCCAGCCTGGTCAAAGCCTAACGGCTAGTTTGACTGAGCACACCGGCTGGCCGGTGCTGATCCACCGGCTGGCCGGTGAACCAGACAGAAGCAAGGGATTTCTGTCTGGCTCCACCGGCTGACCGGTGCAGAGCCACCGGCTGGCCGGTGGTCTGGACAAAAGCATGCTATTCTGTCTGGGTTCCACCGGCTGGCCGGTGGTCAGGCACCAGCTGGCCGGTGGTCTGGACAGAAGGTATGCCATTCTGTCTGGACCCACCGGTTGGCCGGTGGCCAGACACCGGCTGACCGGTGGCACCTGGCAGAGGGCAAGGCCTTCTGCATGGTCCACCGGCTGGCCGATGGGCTGGATCCGGCTGGCCGGTGCCCTTACCGGCTGGCCGGTGGTCTCACACCGGCTGGCTGGTGGACTTAAACAGTCCATTTTGAATTCTTCTTGGGCCAGCTTCTAGGCACCCTATTTCCTATCATCAAAAACACTTGAAAACAAGTTAGAATACAATTATAGTGATTGTGATCATTAAAATCCAAGAGAGAGGGGTGCAACATTCCCAAGCCCCACCGGTGTCTGTCGCCAGCATGGTCGCCGGTGACGTTCTTCGGGTCACTGGGCGCTCCTCGTTGGCTCATTCTTCATTCTGTGGAAATCCACAATCGTCTTGTGACATCATCATTCATTTAAAACCACCAAAATCCATAAAGGATGCGGAGAGGTCGGACCGTGTTCATTTTTCCTAAACCTTCCATGTTATAATGTTAGTAAGAGGCTTATTTGTTTTGGAATCATGAATATCATCAAGTACGGGTAACATGTAATCAAAAAAACAATAAACCCTACCTCAATTGATCATTGGAAGAAATCTCAAGGAAATAGATGATGTCATTGGGGATGGTGACGTCTTCGTTCGTCACTTCTATATGATTCTTATGATAGGGGCTCAAGCATCATCATCATTCTTTGATTCTGGAGTATGTTCTTTTTTGGAGAGGGCATTATTCTTTTAGTGGAAATGTTTCTCCAAAGTTCTCCATGTCTCTCTCCCAATTCTATTTTTCCAACCAATATTCTCAAAGGTAAAGAGGATCCCATATAAATTAAAATAGGTTTATCAATTTAATTAATGTTGAAACTTTTAAATAATTTCAATTTGATCAATTAATTATTTGGATATTTGAGAGGTTTTACCCCATTAAGAGGGGTCTGGGTGGTCCCCACCACCATGAATTTAAATTGGGATGTTTTTCTAGCTCAGGTGCCCCACACCTCGAGATGAAGATCTTTTTAAGTGAATATCGACACTTCAAGTTCAATGGTATTCTCGGATTTCAATTCCAAGCACCAGTTTATAATTTAAAAATACCCAGTTTCATATTTACTGAACGTACTTTAAAAAAAATCAGAAATTCATTCTGGGCACAACAGGCCTTGGAATTACACACTGTCAATTTTCACGGACTCATAATATTCCATATAATTAAAAAAAATTAAATGGAAAAATATGGGGCTTTACATTCTCCCCACCTTAGGGTTTTGCATCCACGAAATCCACAACACAAAAACTATAAAAACAAATGGGGGTACTGGGCATGAATGTAAGCCTCCTTCTCTGATGTTCTCTCCTAGAGGTTCCTGTGATGCCAATATACACGCTATAACGGTATCGACTGCCCACGATGGACCTGCTCTTATCGATCCCCAATCTCCACTAGAACCTCCGTAATCGTCGCCCCAACATTGATGTCCTCCTTGTCATGGTCGATGAAGTTAGATGGGTCGTGTATATATCTCCTCAGTTGGGATACTTGGAAGAAGTCGTGAACCAGGTGAAACTGAGGTGGAAGAGCTAAGTGGTAATCCACCTCGCCAACCCTGGTGCGGACCTGAAAAGGTTCCGATGATCCTCTGATATAACATTCCGCCCCAGCCAAATCTCCACAAACCTCATCGGGGTGAGACTTGTAGAAAAATGTGGTCACCATCCTCGAACTCTATAGGACTTTGTCTTCTGTAGTCATAAGACTTATGGAAGCTCTATGTAGTCTTAATCCACTCCTGGATGATGTGCACCTTCTCTGTTGTAGTTTGTACAATCTCTGGTCCCATGAGTGCTGACTCCCCTGGGTCAGTCCAGCACAAAGGAGATATGTACGTTCATCCATACAGAGCCTATAATGGTGACATCCTAATGGTGGAGTGATAGTTGTTGTTGTAAGAAAACTCCACCAGTAGTAAATGATCCTCCTAGTTGTGACCAAAGTCAAGGACGTAATCATGAATCATGTCCTTGAGGGTCTGAATGGTCTGCTCATTCTGGCCATTTGTCTGAGGATGGAAGGCGATGTTCAAACGAATCTGCATCCCGAAAGCCTCCTAAAACCCATTCCATAACAAGGAAGTGAAACGTGTATCACGATCATAGATAATCATTTAGGGTACTCCATTTAACCTCATAATCTCATACAGATAATGGAATCCTAAGATCCTTACTAAACCCTGCTCTCTGATCAGTATGAAGTGGGCCGACATGGTGAGTCGGTCGACGATCACCCAGATAGAATCCTGAACCCTTTATGAATGTGGGTGTATTTTCCTGATGTCCAGGGATATTCCATCCCATATCCACTCTGGGACCTCTAAGGGATGAACTAAGCTAGCTGGTACCTGATACTTTTCCTTCACTTGATGACTAGTGAGGCTCCGAGATACAAACTATGTCTCTTCTCTCTTCATTACCGGCCACTAGTACTGTCGTCGGAGGTCCTGGTACATTTTCGCCACTCCTGGATGTACTCCAAGAGGGGATGTGTGGAACTCCCTCAACACATCCTCCTGAAGCAACACTAGTATCATGGTATGTCCTCTGAAGAGGATGATGTGCTCCCCACCTTCAGAAATTCCATCAGGTGTTTGTCCTGTGGATATTTGAACACGTTGAGCCTCGCAATCAACGTTCCCATGCTGTGACTCCCTGACTCGCTAAAGATGTGGGGGACTGACTATAAGATACTGAAGAAAAGTTACTCCATCTCATTCCATAATGGATATCTGTAAAGTGGCCAGCTACACTACCACCTCACCTAGCAGTTGTATACCATATCATATACTGAGTGCATCTGCTACAACATTCCCCTTCAATGTAGTATAGACTATCTCGAAGTCATATTCCTAGAGAAACCCAATACTACATCGTGACTTGAGGTTCAAGTCCTTATGAGAAAAGGTATACCTGAGACTCTTGTGATCCGAGTGGAATGTAAAATGATCGCCCATCAAGTAATGTCTCCACATCAACAAGTCGAAGGCCACCGCTGCTAACTCCAGGTCATGGGTATCATTATTCTACTCATAATATGTCAGTTTTCCAGAAACATATGCGATAACTCCTCTTTCCTGCATTATTACACATCCAAGACTAGTCCCTGATGTGTCGCAGTAGACTTCATATCTAACACCCTCCTCTGGAAGCCTCCAGATGGGGGCACTTGTTAGATTCTGCCTCAGTTTTTGAAACCACTACTGGATACTATCCGACCACATGAAGGGTTTCATATTCTTCATCAATGTTGATAAAGGTGTTGTACCTCGAGAAAAACCTATCAAAAATCATAGATAGTACCCGGCCAAACCCAGGAATCTCTGTACCTATGTCACACTCCTAGGTGGCTCCCAAGAAAGTACCACCGTAATCTTCACTTGATCCTCCACGAATCGAGTCTCTGAGATGACATGTCTCCAAAAGTGAACCTCTTGGATCTGAAACTAGCACTTCGAGATCTTACCATAAAGGTGGTGATCTCAAATTGTGTCCATAACTATCTAAAAAATTTAAGCATGATCCTCCTTGATAGTTGAGTAGATTAGAATTTCATCGATGAATATTATTACAAATTGATCAAGGTATGGCTGAAAAATCATGTTCATGTGTTCCATGAACACTATTGGATCGTTGGTCACCCCGAATGTAATATCCAAGAACTTTTAATAGCTGTACCAACATCTGAAAGCCATGTTTTACACATCCTCATCTCATACTCTGAGCTGGAGATAGCCTGATCTGAAGTCTACCTTCGGGAACCACTGTGCTCCCTTCATCTGATTAGAGAGGTCATTAATCCTTGGAAGTGGGTACTTGTTCTTCATGGTAACCTGGTTCCGGTGCCGATAGTAAATACAAAGTCTCAAGATCCCATCCACCTTCTTGGTGAACAAAATTGGGGTTACCCAAGGAGAAACACAAGGTCAGATGAACCCCTTCCCCTTTAAGTCCTATAGTTGTACCTACATCTCATGAAGCTATGCGAAAGCCATCTGTTACAGTGGTGTAGTTATCGCTGTCATCTCAGGGTACAAGTCAGTGTAAAATTCAACCTCTCTATGAGGAGGTAGACCCGGAACATCATCCGGGAAGATATCCATATACTGGTTCACCACTACAGGATAGCTCGGACTCTACACATCAACCTCTCTGAGGGTAATCCTAGCCAACTGACGTGTGATCGGCTTCACCCTCCTCCGAGTAAGTCCCTCTTGTGCTGCAATGGATCCCTTCTCACCGGTGAAGGTAAACCTAGTCCCATCCACGCGGACACACCAGACATTGAAACTAATACATTCAATATGATGATAGACTATAGATAACCAGTCCATACCCATGATGATGTCTTAAGGCCTCAATGTCACTACTAGGAGATCACAGCTGAAGCTCTTGCCTCCTTGATTAAGCTCACACTACCTGAAATAGTGTGTAATCATCGAATCATCTCTAGTAGGATTCTCTAGCCATAATGATCAATCCAACAGCTCTACTAGAATCTTAGAGCTCCGAACAAGGGCCGTTCCATAAAATAATGACGGGCACCTATGTCTATAATTACTATAGCTAATGTATAGTAGACACAGATCGTACCTCATATCATCTCCGGAGTACCATGGTCAGAGGCCTCAACAGCCTGGGATTGAGCTCTCCACTATCCACCTGCTCCCTATGGTCTGGGTGGACCACCTGGTGGGGGTGGTAGTAACATCTTGAATCATCGCCCACCGCCAGCTGCATAGTCAACTCCACTTTCACGTCCACCTACTACCTCTGGACTTCCTTGATCGAACCTCTATCTATTACAGCGAAATATTCCGGCCGTCTATTGATCATCCATACAGAAGGTCGGGCATTCTGGAGACATGTGATCCTTCCCTGCTAAAGCATACCACTACCTTCTCCCTGCATGACTACCTTTATCTCTGGTGACCCACACAACTGACCCCGAATACTGCGGTCATCCAACTATAGGTCTTGTCCTCTGGGCCTCTATGAAATATATCTTCTTCAAAATGCATCAGACTCTTCTATGTGATGCCCAATGGTGGGTCTCGTTGCTGGTGACTGCTCAGCAAGAAAACTCTCCACTAAGAGGGCTCACTCTAACACCCCCACCTAGGTCGGGATGTTGAGAGAAATCATCGAAGCCCTTATCTCTCACCTGACCTCATGCTCAAAGGTCCAGGCACTAAATAATGGGTAACACTCCATATAAGTGGATTAGTGTGAGAGGACATTGAACCTTGCTATGTACTGAGCCACAGTCATGCTACCTTACTGCTGATGAAGAAGCTATTGTATGCGCATTGTGTGAAGGGTCACTAGAACAAACTCTACCCAAAACATTCCCACAAAGTCTACCCAGAGAAGATTCATATCATCACGAACCTAGATCACCAAGATCCACCATCTATCTACTGCTACCTATAAAAGACTAGTGGCAATGATCACCATGAGATCAGTTGGTGTCCCTACCAGTCGGAAGACTCTCACCATGGCCTCCAACCAATCCTCAACTGCCTATAGGTTCATCTCACCCCAGAAATTGGGTGGCCTATAGCATTGGACCTTGTGCAATACGCTCAAGAATCGTGCACCCTCTCTTACTAGGGCAGCTGGAATTAGTTCCCAACGATTAGTGTCACCTCCAGTGCCTCCAATGTTACTTCTACTGATATAGGGCCCTACACCGAGGCCTCGTCGCTCGGTGTCCTATCATCGCGTACAATACCCAGAACCCTAGCTGGATGTCTATGTGGATCCATCATTAAAAGAAACAAGTGTTCCATAGTCAATAAGTTATATCAGGTGAGATGACTCAAAAATATCACAATGAAAACCTTTTGTAACACACGCACAATCATTGTTTTCATGCACTGAGTCAGAATTCAGAATTTAGGGTCATGGTGTATGGATACGTCGACTGCAGCACCAAAACTGCATTCCCTAAACTGATAACCACACTCACTAAACATAACACTATTTCCATTTAAAAGAACATAGTTCAATGTTCTACAGTAAAATGAACTCATCTGATACCAATTTGTCATGACCCATCCCCCGGGGCCCATGTCATGACTACCCCAAGCCCATCTTCCATAGGCCAGTGGCTAGCGACTAGTAATGAAAGGCATATTCCCTAAAACTGGGAAGGCATTGCCTTTATAACCTATTAACACAAGAAACAAAGCACAGAGCAGGATATAGTCACAAGTAAACTGTATAGTGAAAAGATTGTGTACAGTAAGTAAAAGGGGATAGAATAAAAGCCCAACTAGAATGTAAAAGAAAAATGAAAAGTACAAGTAGAATGCAATAGCACCTATGAACTCTTACCAAGGATCCTACCTGAAGGGTAGGTACAACTCTCAAAAGATCATCTCCATGGTACGACTCATCTAAAGCCCACCTCCGAGCTACCTCTAGTCCTGGAGCCCTCGTCCTCAGTCAACGTTGTCTGTCGTCTGTACCAAACACAATAAGATGTGGGCATATATCATGCAGGGGAGAGTATAATGATACTCATTAGGGACCCTGAGACCCTCAAAGGTCTCACACAATCCACAAAGTATTAACCAAAAGCATAGAAACAAGAGTCAACCCTAATTAGGTATATTCCCATACATATACATATGTTATCATGTATACCCAAACTCATTCATGAGGAAACACAAGGCCCAACTCAATAGCCCAAAGCTCAACTATTCAACGAAGGAAAGATTACCATGAGGGTAAGTACCCCAAAGGTAACTCCACAAGGAAGAATACCACAAGGGAATCACAAAAAAGGTAAGTACCACATAGGTACGCCAAACAAATGATTACCACATAGGTAATGACTCAACTCATACCAGATATAACATAGGTATGGTAGCAAATGTGATTAGATTTAACTAATGAATCATCTTACTCTATTTATAGGAAAACCCACATAGGATCCATAATCATTAGACCCTCATAGGATCAATGAATTGTCGTCCCATGTAGGATCCTAGAGTAGTTCCATGTGGATTCCTAGAGTGGATACATGTGGGCCTCTCGAACACAGACCCACGCAGGATCCGAAAACACTAACCCACATAGGATCCCTTTCTCATGAAACGACCATATACATAGTTTCCGCACTAAGCTCGCTTGATTTAGGAAGGGTCCACATCTCATGCCATAGGTAGGTAATCCAACTACAATGAAGTCCCATGAAGAAGTATCCCAAAGGACTTCCATGTAATAGGGGTCTCACACAACAGATGGTGTGTCAGTCGGGTGAACAGTTTGTAGGTTATTGGTCTTTAAGTCCCGAGGTCCCGATTGGATTTTTGTTCCATCCAAACCAGCCAAACCAAAACATTATCTGAAAGTCAAGTGGGGTATACAAAAAGAACCATATCGATCCACGGTTTATGGAACTGCATATGGTTCGTCAAAAGGACGCACATAGCACAAGATATGGCCAAAATAGTGGGAAGGCTTGAAACTGTTCTTGGTCCCGTCCAACCCGGTCGGACCGACCCGACCCGACTCGGCCTGCTGGCATGACCTATGATGGCAGCCCGCACTGGGAGGCCCATGATGGGTGGCATACTTGGCAACTCTACTGGCCATATGGCTAGCCTCCTCTGGGCGGCGCGGTCGCGCACCGCACCTTCACCTGCGGCTGGCAGCGAGCCAGCCTCCCTTCACCGCAGCGACATGGTGTAGTGGTTCCCGCATGATTGGTGACACAAACACGGGCCACCGACTCCAATTCACATGGACGGTCATGCTCTGGACACCGCCTCGGCTCCGCCGCGGTCGATTGGCAACAACCCTTCTATCGCGGCACAGTCACGCCGCTTCCATCGTCGCGGCCATCTAGAGTGCCGACTACTATTCCAGAGCCCCACTTTTGTCGGTCGATGGCATAGTTGCTGGAGATGTTCTTCGGGTCACTAGGCTTGCCCTGGTGGCTTGTTCTTCATTCCATGGATATCCTTAGTCATCTTGGGATGTCTCCATTATTGTAAAACCACCACAATCCAAAAAGGTTGCGGAGAGGTCGGGTTGTGTTCGTTTGGGCCGAACCCTCCTCTTTCGAACGGTAGCAAGAGGCTTATTTGTTCTTGTATCTTGAATAACATCAAGGAAGGGTTATGGGTAATCAAAAAAATAATAAAACCTACCTCAATTTCTTATTGGAAGATGTTGTGAGAAGAAGACGAAATCATTGGGTTTGGGGATGTCGGTGTTCATCTCTTCCGCAAGATGCTTCCTATCCGGGCTCAAGTGTCGTCCTTGTTCTTCGATTATAGATTATGTTATTTTTTGGATGGGGAATTATTCATTTAGAGGAAATGTTTCTCCAAATTTATTCAAGGATCTCTCCAAATTATCCTTTTGCCAACCAATCCTCTCAAAGGTTAAGATGAGCTAATATAAATTAAAATAGGTTTATCATTTTAATTAAAAGTTGACACATTAAATAAATTTTAGTTGGCTCAACTAATTAATTGGAGTGTTGAGTGGGTTTCCCCCATTAAGAGGGGTTTAGGTGGTCCCCACCATGGTGAATTCATGTTGGTTGGTTTTTCTAGCTCGGGTGGTCCCCACTTCCATAATTTCAAAAGAGAGGTTTCAAAAGAAAAATAAAATGTTAAATATTTTATTTTTCTTCTTCCACAAAAATGTGATAAACTATCTTACACCCACACCCTACTATGGTTGAGGTGATGGTATATTTAAGATAATATCGGCACTACGGGTTCATCGGTGTCCTCAGATTTCATTTCCGAGCACCTGTTCAAAAGTTATAAAAATATGCTTGCACATTTATTGAACGTACATAAATAAATTCAGAAATTCATTTTGGGCACACCGTGCCTCAGAATTATCTGCTGTCAATTTTCGTGGACTCGTAATATTCCATATAATTTAAATAAAAATTATGTTGATGAATAAAATAATTTATAGGGTTAATGTCGGATATATATAAATTATTATCGATTTGGGAAATTGAAATCTATAAAGATATTGTCAGTATTTTTCTAAAATATTAGATAATGATCTAAGACTCTTATTGCTTACATTGTAATTGAGATAAAGATCCTAAAACAATTTTTCCTTCAGGGGGATTACTAACTAAATATCATTGATGAAAGAAAGCCCAACCTCCCACATGTTGATATTTTGTGAGGAAGAATCCAAAAAATATCTGAAGGGAAGTAGCAGATGCCTAAACTATTGAAAATAGAATCATTATTCTAATCAATATAGATATGTAATGACGAAATCCATAACTGTTATGGAAAAAAATATGTTTCAGATCAACACTTAGCCTATGGTATAATATTTCCTCTGAATGTAATATAAAAATTGATCATGTAGTACCCCAACCAAAGCGTTGTAAGAGAAAATAAAAAACAACATCAAAAATATAATCCAATGCCTAGAGAGTTAAGAAGTACCTATGAAATAAATTCAACTAAGGTCTGCACTGACAATGTTGTGTTGAAAGTTTTGAACATTAATCATTCATGAATAGTGAATTAAATTTTCTCATTTTATATAAATTCATTCTTATCTTGCACATTTAGTATACAAATCACAAAACCATCTCAAAATATGGGTGTTGAGCTATCTCTTGGAAACAAAACATACAGAAGTAACTTTATCCAAATAATATAATTCACCCCTATCTATTTTTTGTGCTGAATCTTATAGAAAAAACATATTACATCCTTGATGGTGTTTTATTATATTTTTGGAATTTATTGGTTTTACTTATATTAATCCAACATCAACTATCAGAAGAGGGAGATAACTCATCACATCCAAATACAACATTCAATTTTTTTAATGTGTAAGGTGGAGGATGAATATACCATGAAATCTTCTTTTCATGCATGGAAAATATTACAATATGATCAGGAATATCAAGATCCAGTTATCATGTAGAATGACTGAAACATTCTTGAATACTTTCCCACTATGATGGAATATACTAATTCATTCCTCAAATAGTTTTATTATATTACTCTTGATTGATAGGTTGAATCCATAATCGAATGTTTACAAGGATCTCTACCCAAATCCATTACTCATTACACAATGGACACTATTGAGTTGTATGGACCGAAAAATCGTTAAAGATAAACTGTTAAAGGGGTTTATAAGCCTGATTGCTTCACCGTGGGGTAAATTGTTCATACATCCCCCCAATTAGGGTAGGAAAATGTGATTCAATATAAATTACCATGAAATAAATAAAATAATGATAATGAAAAAGTATCCCCTTTAATTGATTGGGGACATGTTTAAATGACTATCAAGGACTTGTTATTTATCAATGGTGGACCTACTATCAGGATATCACCTATTAAGGGTGATTCTGGAAGATATTACCTAAAATAACATTTATATAAGGTGTGTAAAATATGATATCTTATTGATTCTTTTTGGATGCACTAATGGTCATGTAATTAGTATGGTCATAATGAAGAGATTCATTAGATGTTAGCATAAAAAATACATTTAATATTTATAGATAATATTTTGAAATAAATCAAAAGGAAATAGGAGATATATGATCATTTTAATATTGTTGTTATGACATTGAGAATGGATAATTGATATGAGAAGTATAGCATGTAGTAAATACTGATATAAAAAATTTCATTTTTGGGAAATATTATCAATAGAAAAGAGATATATGTGATCAATTCTAATAAAATTTAAATTTAGGAGATGCCTTGAGAAATTATTGCTCTATATATCTATATATCCCTATATATTTTTTGGGAATTATCATCTATTTTTTAAAAAAAATCATTAGATTTTCAATTCCTATAACTATGCTAACATGGAGGGGAGTAACTTTTTTCAGGACGATTTAATGTGAAGAGAGATTTAAAGATTTTAAAAAGTGGTATATCACTAGACTATTTCTCATATTACCCTCTAGTGGGGAAAATATCATGGAATATATAGATTCTTCAATGAAGGTTATAGGTTGTGTACTAAATAAAAATAAATATGTCATAGACTACACATCTTGAGATTTGATATTACCTGGTAAAAAATTTCCAACACATGATCTAGAAATGTATACAATGTTATTTTCGTTGAAAATATGGTTCCATTATTCCTATTGGTAGATGTGTGGAATATATATGGATCATTATATCCCCAATGATATATTCACCTTGAAGTAGATTAATATTTTCCAAAATATATGGTTATATTTGATTAAAACTATAATTAACCAATCCATTACAATATTGGGAATGGATACAATTATAGATTCATGACATATAAAGCATTAGAAAAAAATGATGATGATAATTTTGAAGCATCAAATCATTCAATGAATGAAAAAGATGGATTTGGGAATCATAATATAAAGAACATCATCATTTCAGTCTCAATTTATTTCTTAACCATCCCTTCTAGAGAAAACAAAATGTTATCAATGATATTATGTGAAAATTCTTATGAAGGTCGAAGATATCAAAAAATAGAAATACACATAATATAAATTTGATGAAATGATTAATAATATTTGAGTAATTACCTTGTTTTCCCAAAAATACAATGAAAAATAAAAAAAAATATTTAACATCTTGAATTGCTCAATTTTATCCATCCACCCATGGAGTGTGAAGGTTTATCAATATCATATAAAGGAAAATTATTAATAAAATATAAAGATGGATGATACATAATATAAATCAATATGTCTAGAATGTCTCTTTATGTAAAATTAAATGAAAATATCGTAAGGGTATTTTGAAACCACTACCCATGCCTATATCGGCATTGGAAAACATCATCATGGAAGTTTTCACTAATATTGGAAATTCAGTAAGTTCAAATAATTCAATAACAGTTGTGGTGGGTGACCATAAAAATAGATCACTTCATTGAAATTAAATTTGAATTCCCACTAAATAAGATTGTAATGGTATACATCATAGTAGTGGTGAGGCTACATTGAACACCACAATCATATGTATCTAATTGAGATATAAGATTTACCTCCAGGTTCAAGATGAGTATTCGACATTCATTAAGTAATAGTTTAATTTTTTTTATAATTTGTCACCCCAATGATGAGGGATAATCTATTGGGACTATTCAAGCAATATAAGATGTGTAGAGAACAAGACATATGGACTTAAATGGATGATGAAATCAACATTGTAATTTGGATGAGTTAGCATACAATAATATCCTTAACTAAAGTATCAAATGTGATCATTCTGAATAACATTATGGAAATAGATCTAAAAAATTACATGTTAGGATAGTATTTATTATTATATTTTTTTGGGAAATAAAATGGATGGGGAAATGGTATGAAATTCTATGACTATTTAGTAACACATCAATTCTTCACATAGTTGATAGAGGAGTTATGAATATAATGATTTATGAGACATGATGTTTGAAGTTAGGGATAAATTGTTTCTCCTCATATAACTATGTAATAGAGTAGTGATATTTTTTATAAAGGTAATGATATATAGAATTTAAATCATCCCTTATTAGATTCAAAACTGCATTAGAGTTGTGTATTAATGACTATAACTCCCAAAACTCATTTTTTTTATAAAAGATGTATTCCATGTATCCTTTTTGAATAAGTGTGTAAGACATACATCCAATGTGACGAATTCTTTGGTGGAGATAGTGTAAATATACATCAACTATAAGGATTTTCCATTTAATTTCTTCGACAACATATATATTTTTCTTTTCAACAACGCAACCAACATTTTCAATGTACAATGATATAACCATATATAAGACGAGGAAACGTGGGACCAATAGAAGTAATAAAGACGATGTTACCCCTCATAATAACACATTAGTAGGTAATATTAAATTTTTATGGTTGAATTTCATAATAGGTGAATAATCTATCAGAATAATATTGGAAATATAAAACTATATTATATTGAGAATATGACAAACAACACCAATCCAAAATGAATTCTAAAATAATATTTTTAAAATATTTTAATTATTATCTAGACATTAAATTGGATGGTGTGAATTGGATTAACTACAGTATGATATATATATATATATATATATATTCACTATGAAATATAAATTTATTGATAAAAACATATTAAATAATTTTTAACAATTTATGAATGATATTTTATCCTTTAAAAGAAATTTTTTCTTAAATAATATCTAATTAGTTTTGTGAAAAAAATAATATTGTTATATCAAGTAACGTTATGAAATATTATTATATTCAAATATATATATATATATTTTAAAATAAATATATGTAATTTATCATAGGGTGTTTTTTTTGAATTTTCCTAAAAAGATTTATTTTTCATTAAATTGTGGAACATTTAGATTTTGTAAAACATTTATTTATTTTCATTATATAAAATAATATAAAATTTCAATTATAGATTTAATTTTAAATAAAATTATAATAATTATTAATTTTTATATATTATAATTATTATCATGTGTATAAACCATATAATTTATTTAGAAATTAGTATTTTTCTTTTAAATACACATTCTTTTATAAAAATGATTCCATCATATTTTACGGATTAATTTTTAATTAACTTATGTCAACATTATTATTATAATTTGATAAATTTTATTCTCTATTTTTAATAAAAATAGTTAATATTAAGTAAGAAGCTGAATGGACATTGTTCTTAATGAATAGTGAAATAGTAGAAATGTATTACCACAACTCTTGATAAAAACATTTTTCGGGGGGGTTAAATAAAGATATGATGGTTTAAATGAAATAAAAACCATTATAGAATCTATTATTTATACCTATTTAGAACCTAGTACAACTATGATTTTGTAATTGATCATTATGGCTCCATTTTGTGTGAAACAAATTTTAATATATTTTACTCTCATTAAAATTTCAATGTCGGTCTTCTTCTCCAATTTTAAAGGATACTCCCTATCCCTTAATTTCAAAAATTAAATATACATTCTACAATTAAATACACATAAATTTTCATTATATACCTCCCCGTGGCCTCGAGTACCAGTATTTATCTAAAACCATCCTAGGATGGATTTAGTTATAAATCTGAAGAAGTTTCCTAGGGAAGTAGTATATTTATTAACAATGAGTTATATTTTTTATTATTCATCCAACTCAATTAAATATTATTTAATGATGTACATACATTAAAATTTATAAATCCTATATTTTTAAAATAAATAATATTAATTTAATGACTTATTTTTCCCTCTTCCTATAAATGGGAAATGAAACCACTATTTATGACTACGCTGGAGTACTACCTCATGGTCTGATTAATTTTTTTCCGTCATCTCCACTTAAAATGATTTAGGGTGTTCGTTATAATTTATACATTATAATAATATCATATTTATAAAAATTATTAACTAATATTATCATATTACTCTTTAATTCAAAGAAAAATAATAACAAAGTTCGTGGATATGTGTGGATTACCACCTCCATCAAGCGGTGTGTTTTGTTTTTAACAAACACAACACATATATGGTATATATAAATTTATATAAATATAAAATATGATATTTCAGATATATTATTCATTATTTATGTTGAAAAAATTACTTACCTTTTTTCTATCAAGCTAATTGAAAAGTGGAAAATGTTAATCTTTTATATGTACGGCATACCATCTCCTAGATCATAACATGGTTATTATTCCTTAACCTTCATTTATGAACCATTTAAAATTATAAATTATTAATAAAAATTATCATTATTTAATTATCATTATTCTATATATTATGGACTAATGACCAATTTAATTATTTTCAACATACATATGTCATTTTTGACCTATGAGCTAGATATCATAAAAATGTTTAATATGGGATTATATGATAAGTTTGTGGAATATTAAATTTTAGTAAATAATATTAATTTAATAATCAAAAATTAAATGGGAAATTATTAACATGTTACAATTTTTAAGGAAGATAAGGAATACATTTGATGAGCTTGGATTATGTTGAGGGATCTCTCAATCTAACCCCTTTTCTTTTGGTTATGACTATTATCTAAATAAATATAATTTCCCTCCAATAAATTTTATTTAATTATTGAAAATTATATATATGTATATCACATATATACATACATTATTCTCTCTCATATTTATAGGTAATAAATTCCCTATGATCATTTATCAAATAATTTTTTAAGAGAACTCTTTTGATTATGACATGTGGAATGATTATAGAACAATTTCATTCCATGGGAAATTATAAAATTTAGTCATTATTGTTGATT
Source organism: Viscum album (assembly GCA_963277665.1). NCBI lineage: Eukaryota > Viridiplantae > Streptophyta > Magnoliopsida > Santalales > Viscaceae > Viscum > Viscum album. Next base: position 109,736,461 of record OY728121.1, read on the forward strand.
AAATTTTTTTCACACATAATCATTACCATGTTATTATGTATTTTCTTAGATAACACTACAATCTATTGGGAAACTTTTTGTCTTGTGAGTTGTTATGTATAGGGTTAGAGAGAAATCATAATATATTATGGGACTTTATCCACCATGTGATGTTTTATATAATGATAGAAATTAATTATTTTTATATAATATTTTGTGTTTTGACAACAACTAATATGTCTCTATGACCTGATGATGCCATTTAATTTATTTTATGCTGGCATGTGGTTACTCACGACTCTAATCATTCATGATATCAGGTCATACTATTGACCCAAAAAAATATGGTTCCTCATTATGTTTACTCCATTAATGAGATTTTAATATTTCCCACTTTTTTTATATTTTCCCAAGTTTATCACATGAAGTTTAATAATATCAGTTGTATTGAAGATAATTTTTGTGAAATTAAATAAAGACACAATATTTTCATTTTATTGTTTTATATATCATTTATTCAATATACAATAATAATTTCTATGAAGCCCAATTTTCTTGTAAATTTATTTTGAATTAAAATAAATTTCATTGATATCTTTCATTTCACGCAATACTAGTTTAGGATTTGTTTTTTGATGAGAAGTGAAAGTTACAAAATTTAAATAGAAAAAAGACAAACAATTTTATTTATTTATAAATGAAAACTACACATTAAATTAGTATTAAAGCATAATGTATCCCATTATACATAAATTTTTCAAATTTAGTTCATTGAAATCAATTTATATGAAATTTTTATATATATAAATTGTAAATATTTGAAAATTTTCTCTTTAAAACCCCACTTTCTCATCGCATTTGTAGAATTAATTTTAAATTATATTATTTCCAAATATGTATATATAATTTCAGAAAATTCATTTAATATATATTATTTCAATGTTTTATATTTTAAAATGATGATAAATTTAATTCTGACCAAAAAAATAGCCAAAAAGTGTGAAGATTATTTATCCTAGTTTAAGAATAATGGGTATACCATAGAAAAAAACTAGAAAGATATGGGTTGAAAATAACATAAAAATCTTCCTACAATAGATTTATGTATATATAATGAAATAAAGTATTCAATTATTGTGAATGGTACATTATTTGAAACTTTTGAAATCCAAAAATGTGTTCTAAATTATTTATTTAAAAATATACAAGTGACGTACTCATCATACTTATAATAAGGCTCTAACTCTCTAATATTCATTACTCTGTCAAACTCTTTTGATTCAGTAAATATGTGACACGGTCACTTAACATAATCCACACTCTAACCCTATAATCCTTATAATGGAATGAAATCAAACCTATTAATGCTTATTTTAAAAACCTGAGGAGGATGATAGAATAAGATGTAATGTTCATCAACGACACTTTGATTTATTTCATCCAAAAAATACTTAGAATATTATTATATCTTGATTATATAATTAAATCAAAATATTTTATATAAATATATTTGTAATGATAATTTTATTACTTATAACCATCTCCACATCAATAAAATGGGTTATAAAATCATTGTTTGTCTGTATGGCAGACCAAACCCATGAAACTCATGTCATTTTTTTTCAATTACCACCTATCATGTTTGGAAAAATGGCGGATTTATTTTTTTTAATTTATATCTGTGATATTATTAGTCTTATAATTTTATTATTCCATGCATACAGTAATGATTTTGAATTTTTCTGTGTTCAATTGTTCCCCACATGTGTACGGTGGACTACCGCCTCATGAAGCAATGAGATTTGTTCATTCATTACATGAAAGGTAACAAGGACATTTTTAATACATATATATTATACAAATGAAAAAAAACTCTAAACTTATAATATATCAATTACCATTCTTTCATTCCATTCAATTAGAATATATTAACAACATTCAGGTGTACATATAACCTTCTATCTCAATGGGCAGTATATTTCAGATTCAATCAATAAATATTATTGATCGAACTAAATACATATTTTCTAAACATAAATTATATTTAATTCATTTTAAATTCCATTAGATAATAAAAAAGTATCAAATTAATTGAAAAAAATAACAAATCAACACATATAAAAAAGAAATTTGTTATTAACATAATCATAATATTAATTTATATTTTTATTTAACTAGTAATTAAAGGTAATTTGAATATAACACTTGGTATTTAATACATTAATATTTTAATATAACATGTTAATAATAATCATATATTTATTAAACATATTTTTTGATTTTGTATGGAATAATTCATGACATATGATAATAGATTTATCTCCCAATTTTATTTTATTATGAGAGATGTGTCATATTCACCACACATTTCCATTATGTCATTTATATACATCCCATGAATGTAAATTTTGAAGATTTTCGAAAAACAATTTGGATTAAAAAATCCATATTTTGATTTATCATTCATGTGGTTTAGGATTCAAAAGTTACCAAATCAATAAGGGATTATTGTCCAAATTTACCATCCATGAGAGATATTTTATGTAATATACCTATATTCATTAATGAGGTGTATATAAAACCCCTTTAACATTTAATATCATTTATTTATTAACTGTAATGATATTTTATGATTAATATTATGTTATTCCTTCAGGGGTATTATTTTCTAATGTTTCCAATGTGGTAATTATTAATTATTAAAATTTCATTACTTATTGGTATTGTTTATGATTATATTTATGATGATAAATTATTATAATTAGTATTTATAAAACATATGAATTTTATTATCATTGGTTTAAAAATGTTAGTTTTATGTGGTGCTAAGTTTTATAAACACATTATTTACTTAATAATTTAGAGAATGATTTTAAAAAAATATGATTATTTCTCTCTTTGGATCGAAATATCTTTTCATTAATGAATTTTTTTCTAAATGTTCTTTAAATTATGTTTTATTATCATACTATAATTAATTAACGTCCTTTTTAACCATGAAAAACTTTTTCAAAAAAATTGAAATGGGTCTACATATCATTATCAAAATAATTCATTTTTTATTTACCAAAAATTTAAAAAGAATATTTGTTTTAATTTATATGGAAGGAATGGAACATCCAAACATCATGGAATATATTTCCTTTTAATAGTCCATTAAATGTTTTCATGTTAATTTTTAATGAAAATTATTTTTCTAATTTTTAATTCTTTTTGAAGTGTTCTTCAACACGCATCAGATATTTTCCTTGTAAAATGTTTCAAATGATCGTCCTAAATAGTATTCTTTATAGATGAAATGCCTTGATGTTACATATGCCTTATAGGGGATATAATTCAAGGATATAATAATTATTATTTCTTGGAATGGTTTGTTTTTATGATTGTAGAATGTTTTATAAAATCCATTTCCCTTTCATGGGAAATACCATGATAAAATTAAAATGGAACACCTAGTTTTTTCATTATTATGATATGAGAATTTATTGAATGATTATGAAACATGTCTCTTTTGTATTGGTTATGATATGAATAAATGTTCGTAAAAAAAATTCATTTCATGTATTTGGATATGATCAATGTTATATTATGTTTTAACAGATATAAATATAGTTTTCATTATGAGTTTTTTGTACCAATGTATACCTCAAATGCATTGAGTAATGATTAATATCTCATGAGATATAGTGGACTGAAACATGGAATAAATACAATTGATTAAGGGAATATATCTGATATGATTGTATTTGTAGAGAATCATGACTACTATAAAGGGTTGGGGAGTAATCCCATTCCACAATGATATCCTTAGAAACAAGGATTGACTAATATTGAAATGATTATTAATTTGTTTGTGTAATCAACAAAATCTATGCCTAAAGATAATGTTATTATCCCATGAATCATGTTCTTTGATACCAATACGATTTAGGTCTTATGAAAAGCCAATATTTAGACCATGACAAAAGGTTGTGATATTTTATACTTAGTACATGGTTTTAATATATTATTCTATTATTTTTTACCCTTATGTTCATGTTATTCTTAAATATTTTCCCCTTTTACCCTTCCTGGAATCATAACCCATCTTCCCTTTGGTTTTTTCCCCTAGATTATGAATAATTTTTATAAGTAGGGTGTGTCTATGAAGAGTACTGAATTGGAATATATTTTAGGGAGACATTTAAGATCCATCATGGAAGAATAATATAGTGTACATAGTCTCCAAAGGCACTAAAATATTATGATCTGGAGGCTTGTGTTTGTGTAATGTAAAGAATATTAATCTTAAAACATAAAAGATCAATGATTGAAAATATTGGGTCATTATAGTTGGTATAAAAGTATAGGTTTTATTATCCTTTGGAATATATGAGGAGACCGTTTTTGTGATCTTTGAGGAAATGTATAATGATAATTCTAAGGTTGAGTCGATATATAGGTAAATGTCCATTAATTTTGTTAAATGATAGATCAATTGGTCTCTAGAAAATTTTACCCCTATTTGGATACTAAAAGTGGATGTAGATCTACAAAATATGTTCATAATAACTTTAAAAACAGTGCATTTATCTATACATATTGATCAACTAATACATAAAATGGGCATTGATGCATACATAGTTTGACACTCCCATGGGATACACTTAAAATTTAACAAACACATTAATATTCATCATGACTGATTTAAATAAATTATTACTATGAATAAACCATGATAAACCAATATTTTAATAGACTTGAAAACAATTTCTCATGATTTTTAAATCCTATAGGTTCTCTTTCATGATTATGTGATTTCACATCATGATTATTGTTTTTTTCACTATTTATTCTATTTTTAATAAATGGTTAGAGCCCAAAAGTACCATGTTAGTACTAAGTGAGGTAGGAAATGAAATGATATTTCTCATGATAATCCAATAATTATTGGGGAATGAATAAAAATCTCATTTTAATCTAACACATCTATTTCAGGATATAAATAATAATGTAATTCGAATCCAAATATGGATGGAAGAACATTTTATTAAGTATTTCATAAGAAAACATTCACCATATTTTTATTGATTTTCTTATTAAATATTTTTTTAAATGTATAAGATCCCTTGAAAATATATCTTCACTCATCTAGTGTTTGGATGAAAACTATTTCTTTTTGGATATCTACAATTTAGATGGTGAAGAGGACCAATTTTGGACTCTAATCAAGAATACAAGGAAACTGGATGTAATTGACTCCATGGAATGGGCTGAGTTCAAGATAAACATTTTTAGAAATTATATTCCTTATATTAAATATAAAAATATGGATAAATAGGTAATTATACTGTATAAAAATTATTATTAATATGTTTTTACCTATTGAAAAATATTCCGGACCAATGATGTATACATCATCTAATATCATCCAACCTAAAATTAAGGTTCATTGATTATCATGTGGATTAAAATCATGTATCCGGATATAGTAATCTATACGAGACTTCAGTATCTATGAAGAGATTGTAAAATATAATATAAATGATGAAATTTCATTTAAGATTACAAAAAAATATGATGATTTTGATAACAGGAGACAAATATTATTCTAATGGAAATTTTAAAACCAATGAAAGAAGAAGATAAGATTCCCTTTAATATAGAAGTGTGTTAAGAAGATTAGAAGAAATTTTCTATAGAGGACTATTAAATGTTTTATGTGTATATTAGAAGGTCATTGAGAAACTAATTTCCTGATTGACAGAATGAAGATAACTAACTATGTTAATAGAGATAAAGTAACACAAAATTCACCACCCACACTCCAGTGTTTCAAATAAATGAGAATGGGAAATATATAACCATGATCCCAAAGTATATGATTAATAAAGATGATCAAATTTTGAAACCTCATAAACCAATATTAAAACGGAAATTTTATATGAATAATGGTTTCATTTAGGGTTGCAATAATGACGGTGTGATAGGTAGATGTACCATCACTGAAAAAACATCTAATATATTATTTGATACAAAATCAAACCATTATATCATATTTGAATAAAATTATAAGGGTGTTAAGATTCATAACTAATCATTATATATATAATTATAAATGAATAAAACTAATGTTATGTTGATCACATATTAAGTATATGAATACTCTATAATTATAATCTGTGGGAGTATTCATCCAGTAAATCTTATCATTCTTCCTCTGGTGGAATTTTATTTCATCATAGGAATTTATTATCTTTATATCCACAAATCTCATACAAATTGTTGATGAATAGAAGTAAAATGTTATATAACAAATATAAATAATATCGTCTATCAATTTGATGATAAGTAAATACTTTAAATTGACATTAAATCCATTTTGTTGGTCATAATAATTTTTTATAAGGGGTTTTAATCCAAAAAGGTCTGGGGTAAACATGAAATTGATGATATGCCTATTATTCAAGAAATATTTATTTATTTCTAAAGGATTTTATTATAATTCCTCCAAAACATGATGTTTATTTATCAATATAACTTATACCTCATACTGTAAAATTTTCAAATACACCCTATCGAATCTCCCTAATTGAATTGAGAGATATAACAAATAAATATCCGGATAACATTGATAATTGATTAATTTGGAAAATTTTGTCACCTCTTGTGTTAACCAATTAATTTTGTTAAAAACAATAATGGATCAATGTAACTCATAATTGATTACCTGGATCTGAAAAAATATCAAAATCATGACAAATTATTTTTTTATCTATATTGGGGACATGTTTGATCAACTATGTGGAGGCAAATAATTTTCATAGATTGAACATTATTTTTTATACCATCTATTTAGTGTAAATAACGAGTATTTAAAAAATATAGAATTCAATAAATTTTATAAATAGTAAATATATAATAATTCAATTTGGTCTTACTACATCCCCCACTATCATCTACAATTTAATGAATATGGTCATTATAGATTACAATGATTAGATTTTGGTAGTCTTTATAAATTAAATTATTATCTATTGAATGTGAATATAATAGGAGGAATATCACATGGGAATTTTACAAAAGACCCTAATGAAGGATAAAATATATGTTAAATTTATAATTTTAGAATTTTAGATACAAAAAAGATTCAATTTTGCATCATTCAATTTTGAGATAAGGTATACCGATATATACTTAAACGACAAAGGATATTTAATATTGAACCAGACTAACCATAGTGACTAGGATACATAGTTTTCATGTTTTATCAAAATATTATCAATTTTTAGGGATATTTTCTCATGACTACATTTTCATAAGACAATTTTACCTTCAAAGAGATCCATGTTCCTCTCAATAGATTAATTTTATAAAAATTTCATGGAATGGAATAGAAGAATGGTCAGTGCAGATGTGCTATCAGTTCCCTATTTTGGATAAGGTGTTGTAATATATAATGATGCATATATGATGGAATGGGGTTGTATACTTATACATAATTACACGGTTATGACACAAACCGTCTCACAATTGATTATTACTGATCAAAATAACTAACTCGTGATTTGGAGTTATATATGGTAAATTTTATCATTAATTATATGATGGAATTTTCTTTATCAAAAAAATTGTGATATATATTCCAATCATTAAATTGTTTTTATATTCACAAAAATCAATTTTTAAGTATTCTAATAAAGGTGGTTATATTTTATAAAATATTTTCCTTTCTCAATACATTACCACCATACCAAAGAGAATAAAATGGATAATTATTTCATTTTAAAGGATCATGCTATCTAATACATGATGATGATAAAAAATTATTTAATATTTACAGATTTGAAGATTATGAATATATATATATAAAATACCAGGTAATGAATTATATTTTCAATTGAACATCCAACCATCTATCTATGTTATGATTAAAGTCTTTATGAATAAAGATTAAGAGAATAAAATGATGGATAGAAATTTTCTTGAGATTAACCTCAAAATTTGTGGAATAATTAGGTTCTAAAACACAATTAAAATTCTATACACACCATATTTTAAGAATTTGTTTTTAGAGGAAACTTATATTCCTCCATTTTTAATTCATCCATGAAGTAACATGATTTATTGATATTTGATGTTGTATTTTTAGTGGGCAGGAATGAAGAGATATATTATAGAGTATGTATCTCAGTTCTTCATATGTCGTCATGATACGGAAGAATGATAAAAACAGTAATGGTTTGTTACATCCATTACCAATACTAGAATTGATATTGAAAAATATAACTTTGGATTTTTTCATTGGACACCCAAAAACATATAAAGGGAATAATGAATAATGGGTTGTAGTTAGTCACTTCAATAAGATAGTATAATTTTTCTCACACATAGAAGATATATAATTGAATTATCATTGGTGGATATAAATTATTTAATTGGAGATGTTTAATAGAGTGACACAATCCATTGTGTCAAATTAATATTTGTGGGTTAAATCAATGTTCTAGATAAGTCCTGAGTAATATCATCACACAGAGTTGAGTTTTTTAACTACATATCATCCCAAGGTAGATAGTCATTTTGAGAGAAAAATTCAAAACCAAAGGAATATATTGAACAAAATTTCATTCTATTTAAAAGGTATCAGGGATCAACACCTTCCTCTAGTTTAGTGTACATAAAACAATATATTTCACTTAACCTTTTAGTTGGCTCTATATGAAGACCAATATGGAATAAAAGTTACTTATACAATGTGTTTGAATGAAGTTGAAGAAGAAAAGATATTGTGACCCGACCTAGCTAATCAAATGGAAGAGAATGTTGGATCCACTCAGCCTCACATCACGGAAGATAAAAGTTGGGAAAAAATATATGATTATAATCATCACCATGCTATATAATTTTAAGATGGTGTTAAGGTGTTTCTATGAGTTTCACTAGGGAATGAGTTTATGAGATTTGGGAAGGAATGAAAAAAAATCCATTTGTATATCTATCCTATTGAAATTATTGATCATCATAGGATAGTTTGGTATCTGTTGTTTCATTCATGGAACCTCTATCATATCCATCATTAGTTCAATGTGTCTCTCCTTGGGAACTCCATTTCTGACACATCCCATGTACTAAACATTGAATTCATACCACTAAAGTAATATCTTTCTTATGAGACACAACTAATGGAGATTCTATTTCATACATATAAATTTATATTAACATGAAAAATCACTTAGCCAAAGTATTTTGATGAAACCACTAAGTTTAGGAAGCTACGTGACATCTTTATAATAGGATTTGGCTGATGTATTCTCATTTATTTACATTATATTGATGAATTTCAATGGTTAAATTCTTTTTAATGTTGGTATAATGTAACTCCATGAGTTTTTTAAAATTTCATACGAGTAAATAATATCTCTTTGATTGTTTGTATTACACACAACCCCATGATATTCTTTCACTATAGACCTCAATGGGTTAGCTTGTGTTACATAAAATATTGATTTTTAATAGACCATGACATGTTTATTTAAACATGACTGTTATAACCTAACTATTAAAAAAATTATAAGATTAACAAAAAGTAATTTCTAAATATTAATTATGTTGGTTTTATATTAGTTAAATTAATTGATAAAAAGGTACATAATATTCTGAAAAAAAAATTATGTTTTGATATAAAATTTTCTAAAAAAATTTATTTTATTTTTTCTTGGTTAACATTAATAAAAAAAGTTTAATAAAATTAATTTTTGTTTTAGAAAGAAATCAATTTTTTATATTCCTTAACTTTTAAAATTAATAAAATTTATTTTTTATAAGTTAATAAAATTTATATTTTTTAATATTATTTATTTTCTAAATAAAATTCTCAAAATTGTATAATGGTTTATTTTTTGGATATTGTTTTGAAATTTTAAATTTATTGATGAATAGTGAAAAATACCTTATTTTAATTGAAAACAGTTGTTAATTTAATTTATTAATAATGTTAAACTATATTTGAAACTTTAAAAATTTTAATTAGTTCAATTATACTCCCATTAGTCTAATGTAGATCCTAGGAATTGGTTTTATGTTGATTTTTGACGAAGAAATATTTTAAACCTTTGATCATTCTCTCTTAAAAATTGGCATTCTCATCAAATCTGTGGGATTAATTTAAGATTAAAAATGTCAAAATACATTAATGGATTTTTTATAATGGATTCCACATTTTGATACAAAATAATTTTTATTATCTGATAATTTCAACAAATTCTTTTTTACCAAATGTGCTTTAAAAGGGTCAAATATTATATACAACTCTTATGGTAAAAATGTTTTTAATTGGGGTTAAACTAAAATGATAAGGGTAAAGAATAATAAAAAAACATTTATAGAACCCATTTTCTTGAAATATTTTGACCTTATATCTTCTTGGAAATAGAATGGTCCATTATTGGATTATTTCAATATTTTAAATGTGTGGGGAATTCTTTCCTTTAAAAACTTCAATTGTTCCACTCCCCTCCCTTATAAAAAGACACCCATTATAATATATTTTTCACACCTTAAACCCAGTTTTCATCCAATTACTAATCAAAAAACATCCTAAATTCCATCCTCTAATTATATAAACCTTAGTTTCTATAGAATGAAAACCTTGGATGGATTTTGAATCATACCTACAGAGGATTCCTAAAGAGGAGTTAACATTCATTAATTGTCAATTTTTTTATTTCATCATCCAGTAACGTCAATGAACATTGTACAATGATGATATAATAACCTAAATATCCCCCATATAGAGATATATTTTTATTTAATGTTCATTAACAACAACTGTATCTATTTAAAACAAGTGACTTATGAAATCAAAATCTCTATGTGTAATGAACTACTGCCTCAGGAACATATTCCATTAGTATATCCATTAAAACCAATCATGGTTGGAAATAAAGATATTTTTTTGATTTATGATATTAATGATATTATAATACTTATTGATTTATTATATTACACATACCTTCATGACTTCTATTTTTTTGAATACAATAATGTCACTCATGTTTACACCCATTATGGACTCGCGATGCGATGTGATTCATTCACTCTTTACATGGAAGATACAAAAGGATGGTTTTAATTAATATATTTGATAAATATGAAATAAATATTATTAATTAATAAAAATTTATCATTTTTATTTTATTCATTTTTCCAAAAACATGAATAGTGTTCATGTGTACATATATCTCATCTTCTCCATAAACAATGTTTTTAATTTTATATTTCTATTTTTTATTGATTAATATAAAAGAAATATGTAATTAATGCATTTTTTTTTATATTATGGTAAAAATTATTGATATGATAAAATCATAATCAAATTAGAAATTCCGAATATTACATATCAAATCATAGAATAAAAGAATGCAGTTATTAGCTAAAACATAATCTTAACATAGACTTGTTAAAAAAAGTGAAATAAAAGTTCATAATAATTTTATATATGATATAAGATATATAAATATTTTTTTTAATAAATTTATAATAAAAATATATTTTTTATAGAATTGTTTTGAACATGAACTACAGAAGCGATGATTTATGGTACAGTATTTATATCATTCATTTAATTTTTTTTCTGAGACACATTTCATATTCACCACTCAATTCATTTTTGTATATTATATATTAACCATGAATGAATTTTACGAGTATTGTTATTATTTTTGGGTGTTTACATATACATTTATGATCTATCATTTATAAGGTCTATATTTCAGATGTTTCCAAATAAGTAATAGATTTTTTCTCCAATTTCCTTCTCAAAGATCTATGTTATTTTTGGTACCTATATTATTTAACGGAATTTCTATAAATCTCTTTTTTCATGAATTATAATTATTTAATTTACCCTTGTGATATTTTATGTCAGATATTATGTAAATCATTCATGTGTTGTATAATTCAATGGTACCAAAGCTGTATGGATTTTATGTTACAATCTTAACATTTTTCTATATTGTTTATGATTATTTTTATGATGATATAATATAATTATATATCTCAAAATTAAATAATGACCATTATTTTCATCTTTTAATTCATGATATTGTAAATTGATATTATAATTTTTCAGCTCCTTGTTACTTATAATGATTAAAAATATGTTTTTATAAAAATATTACTTCATTTTTCTCTTCGATTCAAAATATTTTTTTATATAAAGCCATGGTTTATCAAAATGTTTTAAAAATGATTTAATGTTCTCCAATTAATCGTTAATGAAAATTTTACTGATTTTTTAATTTTTTTTAAAAATATTAAACTAATCTTTATTTAGTTTCCAGGAAAATGTGGTTTTGGATTTTATCAAAAATGTGAATTGAATATATGTTTTGAAATGTATAAAATTATTGAAAAATACCATTTTCATGAAAATAATTTTCATTTAATAATCCATGTTATTTTTTCAAGGATAATTGTTAATAAAAATATTTTCCATTTTTTCTTTTCCAATGTTTTTTTCAAAGACTATATGAAATTTTCCACAATAAATGTTTCAAATGACTGATCAAAAACATTTTCCATATAATATGAAATCGATTAATGTAAAATATTACTTACTAGGGGTATGATCTAAGTATATCATTATTAATCATTCTATTAATTTTTAATTTTTATGGTGGAATGATTTTTATGATCCCCTTTTTTCACCCAAGAGTTACACCATAGTAAAATTATTATAATACCTATATCATTTTTCAAATTTTATTATATGATGAATTGAAGAAATTATTTTAAAGTTGGTATCTTTATTACCTATTTTTATTAGATTAAATTATTATTAAATTCATTTCATTTCATGTGTTATGTTATGATGAATGCATTATGCTGTTTTGGTACAGATAAATATTGTTTCCATTATAATATATGTGGAGAATACATCTCCCTAAAATTCATTAGATAAAATTTTATATATCATTAGATTTATAAGAATAGATCATTAAGTGATCCCAAATCCGTAAGATAACTATTCCCACTTAGAAGGTCTTGGGAGTGAATTGTGAGTACTATGTTTGTATGGGGAGTGATCACATTCCACTAAGAGATCCCTGAAGATGATCATTGAATAATATAGAAATGATTAACTATGATTCTCTGTATACTACATTTCTATGTCTTACTCTAATGGTATGCCCTCATGGAACTAGTTCTTTGATTACCATTTGATTTATGTCTTATGAGATGCCAATATTCATTCTATGACCAAATATCATCATCATTGGTTTTCATAGTTTTCTTTTAAAATGTTATTGTCATTCTTTAATACCATTATGACAATGTCATCCATATGTATTTCCATTTGTTACCATTACTAATAATATAATCTCACTATTTCTATCATTTCCCATCCCCATTATATGAACAAAAAATATAGGTAGGTTATGTCTATGAATATTACTTACTTGGATAATATTTATGAGATATATTTAATACCATTCGTGAAATAAGAAAATGGTGTTCCATTTATCTAATATAATAATGCTATTATTATCTTCATGCATGTGTTTATGTTATTTCTTGAATATTCTTTTAAAATATAGAATATCCATATGAAATTCCATTATCATTATAATTTTTAGTCCATTTTTGTTTTAATAAATATCTTTGTTATAAGTTTTCTAATAATATGATTAAAAAATAATGGATCGCTATACTAGAGTTGTCTAAACATATAGTGGGATACATTTATACTCTGTTGAGGTCAACAACATCAGGATTTCATTGATCTTTCTGTACCCATATAAGAAACATGAGTGAAAAAAATTATTTTAATCATTTCCACAATATTGGAACTACATAAAATATTCTTGCATGAAATTATATAACACCGCCTTTGTATTAAATTGAATAACCTGTAAACAACTTCTATCATAAGGGATATTGATGAATTCCTACTATGACCTAATTGTCTGATGCCCTGGTGTTGGTGGCCCACCATCCTACCCCTACTTCTAGAATAAACACTCATAATAGTGATGGTATGGTAATTCTATGTATTCTTGTTGAAAAACTGTAAATATGTTTCTATATAGTCATCATGATTCTTCCCAAATTTTAGGTCCTTATGAATCCCCTATTTTTATGTCTTCCAATAAATTTTAATAACCTATTGTGTTATATTTTTACAAATGACTACCTTTAATTTAATAACCTTATTCAACTCATTCCTATATAGAAAGTAGAAATGTGATAAATCTCCATAAAAAAATAAGAATATATAGACACATTGATGAAACCCATCCATAACTTCCTTATCTCCTTTCCATAATCTACATTTATCATGTCACGAAACGATAGCTCATGATATAGTTCCATTATGTTCATCCAGATAAGTCCCTATAATCTTTGGGATTAACTGTAATTCTACCACCGCATAATGGTTTATATTGTCTGAATAACGTTTTCCACAATCTCTTTTTCACCACAAGATATTAGAATTGAACAAAAAAATGTTACTAATACAAACTATCTAGTCCTCTACATCCTGAAGACCATTATTACCCTATAATGATCGATGATGGTGTAGATGAAAATAGAAAACCATGATTTTTATTCTCTTATGAATGGGTTTTACATGGAATGGAATAATTTTATAGAGTCCATTTTTAATGGTATGTATAGTTTGAATCCATAAATAATGGACAGATGTATGTTGGGTTACACCTTCATACAATATGAATGGGAAACTAGATCATACTTGGCTACCATGACTAGTAATCTGGTAAAATGTATCTGAAGTGGAATATTTTATGTAAAAAACAAATTTAACATTTTATAATCATCAGGGATAATGTGTGAGACCGGAATATTTTTCAACTATGGGTGTAACCATAATATATGATATATAACTCATAGCGCAGACCAAGGTATCCATCCATGTCATTTAGAAATAATCATATATATAAAACATAACATAATAGCATGATCAATTCAATTATTGGATTCTAGGAATGATATATCATAACAATATGAAAAATATAAAATCACACAATAATAATATTCTACAAAAAATAAATATTTAAATATAGGGAATTAAATTATAACACTAATATTTGTCCTAAAAACTGATATATATATATATATATATATATAAGAAAATTGAACCTACACGTCTAATCATGATTCAACAATAGACCCAAAATATCCCAAAAATATTAACAATAGTCCTAGAAGTAGTATCATATAGTTATATGATGCATGTTTCTGCTAGGAATATAGAAGCTCGCTTACCAAATTCTAACACAAAAATATTCATTCTATTATTCTGCCGGTTAGTCCAACTACAAAATATGAAGAACTAACTCCTAATACCAATTTCTAACACCCCAATCCAAACCATCGTGTCTATACCATTGTACCACATGACCGAATTCACAACCCCCCCAATACATAACAGGCCTTTGAATAACATTGAGTTTCTATTACCATTATTGGGGTTACTATACCATCAATAACATTTCATTGGGAGAATAATTATATAAAACAACATAAATAAAAATAATTATATTAAATATTTATATAAATAATACCTATACCATAAGATGGTATATATTTCATTAAATAATAAATAAATTAGATCTAAAAGTGTCATGAAAAACCATTTTATATTAAATATTGGAACGTAAATGAAACGAAAATGTCTGGATTATTCGGTGAAAAAACCTTTGTCTCCAAGCAACAACATCCTCAACTAAATATCATAGGGGCATTTCCCTTCATTGGATCCATTTTCATGAAGTATGCACACACACCATGAACTATTGTATTTTCAAAACAATAATCTCAATATGACACAACCAATGCATCATGGTCATTAATTATCATCATATATATAATAATGTATGACATGGCATAAGTAAATGCTCAGATAAACATACATTCATACAAGTGTGGACTCATCATGCGTTAATAAAAACATTATCCATTGGATGCACATATTTTAGTCCAACGCTGGTAAGGACATGAGGGAAAGTAAAACCTTGCCCCTCCTTTAAAAAAAACAAACATTCTTCCCTAAAGATTAATACTATTAATAATACCACATGACATACTCATAATATGTTCATTATCTACAAATGATGATTAGTTTGACCTGACATCATTGACATAATTGGATAATTCCGAAAAAACCCAAGACTGAAATTTTCCCACCATGGAAAAAATTTTAATATTATCATTTCATTCATGGTATACTCCCAGTTCAACATGTTTTCCCTTTAATCCATCCCATAACACCCGATTATCCATAGTACATATCCCTTGAAATTTCAACATGCTCCAAACCTAGTAGTTTTCTAACCATGTCTAAACTCACTTTTCATCTGAATACCTGAAGTATAGTTCCATAGTCTATGAAACAAAATAATAATAACAATTCCTATAATGAGGTAGTAGTGAATATAAAGAAAAATTACAATACGTTACACATATATGATCACAGTCAAACATCGTCGCATAGATACTCATACACACCAACATGAAATCATATAACAAGAATGGGGTTTTAAGAACAAAAAATAAACACACAAAAATGACATTTATTTTATTCATAAATAAACAAATCTTACTAGCTCTTGGTGAATGATTTCAAAATCAATGTTTCTCAATGAATCATTTCCAAAATCATTTCCATGTTTTATTCATCTCAAATCACTCAAAGAATATTTTCAGAAAAAAATCAATATATTTTATTTCATAAATGATAAAATTCCACAACATATTTTCATTTATATATCCATGATTATTTTAAAAATTTTGATACATACACAAAATGTGTTAATATATTACTTATTAGAGAACAATTTCAATTCCACATCTTATAAAATACCCCCTATATAGAATAATCAATGAAAAATAATAGTTATTATTATTATTATTATTTCCCAGAAATCATGGTTATTATTATCATATGAGAAATTTATCAATATTAAAAAAAATATTTATAAATATAACTCATAGACTACTAATGAAATATGTATAATAGGAAAACTTATATTTCTACCTTGAATAATATCACCATGAGAATTGATGCTCTCATGAATAGAGGAGTAATAAATTTTTTGTTGTGTGAGGTATATTTTATGAAAAACATTGTTTGATCATGATGTTATAAATTATCATCGGTAATGTTATATTGGTCTGAATGGTGTAAAAAGGAACTCCAAAATAATGGATGTGATGTTTTGATTATTTTATATGTAAGCATTCTTTGATAGAGAAAAAATATATTTTTCTTTTATGTCTTTTTTATTTTTATATACTTATATTTTAATATAATTTTACCAGTGACTTTTAAATGATTCAATGAATTCATTAAAAAAATTTATGCCCTTTAAAATAATCAAAATTTTTGTATATGCTAAATTGGGGGTAATATAAATGAATATTGGGATTTAAACTATACTTTATCCAAAAATCATGTTCTGTATGGATGACATGGAATCTCTCTTACACAGTATTAGGGAATCTCATGTGGGTACTAGGTTACCGTTACATAACCCTTAGAATTAATGATTTACTGATAAAATACTCATCCTTTCAATTATAAACCCTATAGAAATTTAGAGTTACCAATACATAGTGATAGAACTACCTTTTCATTATGGTAGGATACCATTACTCAACCCTTAGAAACTTTATTTTACAAATACACTACCATTAAAAGTAATTGATTACCCTTATTCCACCAAAAGAAAATTCATCTACCCTTACGCAGTGTATAGGGTACCCATATATGAAGCTAGGAGGACCCTTACATAGAGAATGGTGTGTAATATTAAATGTGTCTCATGGTATTAAAATATAAACAATGAACCTGTACCTTATGCTCAATTATATATATTCATATTTTTTCTAAAATATAATAAACATATAATTTTTAAACATGCATCATTAGGTTAAATATGATCATTGTTTTAATTATTCATTAGTTTTAAACAATTTTGATTTCTTATAATTTAATTTGAATTGAGGATTTTATAAAGGAACATTTTTTTAATAAAAGCCATTTTTTATTTTAAGATTTATATTATTTATAATATATCATTCAATTAAATAATTGGTATAAAATATATAATAAATTAAAATAAAATTATATTACACCATTAACATTATCCAAATATGTAGTAGGTGATAATTAATCTTTTGATAATCTCTTCAGTAGACGATGTATCCTACTATTATTTAGACATGTGAAAATAGAGGAGATAGATAATATATGTTCTAAATAGACTAGAATATTTATATCATCATCATAAATAAATTAATATTTTCCTAATTTTAAATGAAATTTATTAAATTCATAGAAGAAGGAAATTTTATTTGGAGATTAGAACATAAAAGAGACAAAAAAGTAATAAAAACCAAGGGTTACTTCATTAATAAATATTTAATAATTTTTCAAATCCTTAAGGTATTGGGTTTTTGTAAATACAGATCATCCAGGAGTGTAATAAGTGACTTTGGATTGTCGAAATAGGAAGATAATGGACATTTAATATTGAATGGGAAGTAATGTTCCAAGGGAATGGAGTGGGGTATTTATTCATGGGGAGTGGTATATTTTTGGGTTAAAATATTCACAATATTATAATTTAGGCAATTGAATTTTGAAAACATATTATTATTATTATGAAATTTAGTAGTTTATAATTAAATGATTTATTTCAACTTCACATTCAAACCAACCCAAACTGAAATGAATATTGAAATTATATAATTAAAATGAGATGTATAAGAATTTTTTTAATATATTTAAATATAACTTTGGTTCAAAAAAATCAATAATATGTTCCCAAATTAAACAAATTTATTTCAGAAAACTAATTTTATCTTTTTGTACATATTTATTTGAGAAAATAGACTTCATAAATTGTTTAGTTATGTATAAATTAGTATGGTTCCTTAGAAGTTGAGTATATTTAAAAAATAGTATTTTTTATTTATAAGAAAATTACTTTTATATAAAAATACTAAAAAACTATCAAAAAGAAAAATTTAACAGTTTTAATCAATAAATTATGTCATAATTATCAAATTAAAATTATAAAATTATGTAGTTTGACTATTAACTAATTACGTCAAATATAATGAAAAATCATTTTTCACATGTAATTAATGTTAATATATTAAATATTTGTATCCATATTTTATATAAATTATTTATTAAATAACATTCATTATCATATTTTATATATTGAAACCATTATTTTCAATAATCATATAAAAGTGTTAAATTTAATTTATTATCATAGGAGATACCTAATATATATGTCTATGTGTGTGTAATACAATTCATCAAAAAAGTTTCCTTTTGATGCTAAATGTTTCCAATAACATACAATTGAATTTAATTATTTACCTTTTAATCATTAAATATTACTAATTATTTTGTATTAGACCACATTAATTTATTAATAAATATAATGATACTAAAATAATATAAAATGAGTAAAAATAAATAAATTATGCAGTATTTTTATTTTCAAAAATATTTCAGACTTAATATAATTTCCATAATGATATTTCAATTTTTTGGGATGAAATATTTTTTATATTACATTGTAAAATATATATTGCATTAGTTTTTTTTGTTTTCTATATTATATTTTGTATTCAAAATTTTAATTATATAATATAAAAAAACATAATAAAATCATTTGGTGTCAAATTCCGCACCTCACATTCTCTTAGTTTTAATTTTTCTCACTAATGAAAACATATAAGGTTAATATTTATATTTATAATATTTTTTTATGGAAATATAATCTAAACATTGACAATAGTTCATAAATATCATGTGAATAATTTAAATTGCATCCTGTAGGACCTTCAAAAAAAAGGTGTGTAGTTAGGCCCTCTAGTTATGAACAGATTGATCATATATTTCATACCCAACCATACTTTTTCATGGTGTTACCCATCGGTACATAATACCTATAACTTATGTCGACTATTTGTATCCAAATAGAAAATTAATTACTATAAAACTACATTATATTTACACTACTAAAATATTTTTAAATTTTCCAATATTTAGATCTACTATTTTTGTTTCCACTCATGCATATTACTCTGAATTCCAAACAATAATTAATCCTAATTTTATATAGATATCTTTCACTAAATTCTTAACCGTAAATTCTGGGAAAAATATTCTACCCAAAATCAACAAAATCATAAATCCACAAAGAACGTAATATCATATAACAATAAATATAAACCTTTATAATATATACTCAAAAAAATATATTAACATTTTCTAAAAATAAACTAATTTTCCTTATCTGGGAATTTTTTTCAATCCTCCCAATATTAACTATATAGATCAACATATACTCTTGTAATAGATCAAATCATTTCCCCAATAAACCATAAGTATAAAAATATTAAATAACATATCGACAATAACAATTATCTAAAAATGTATCATTTTTTCTTCCTAGAAAATTATGAATATATGAAATATCGTTATCCATATTAAAATACAATCAAATAAGTTCTAAAAATAAATCCTTTTCGTCCTTTAAAAATAGTCTCAAACATAATTTTATTAACCTATGATTGCGCCCAAAAATCATAAATTATCATAATAAAATTAAATTTTAATCTATAAATTTATCTAATAACTACATTAACACAAAATGGGTTAGCCCAGACCCAAAATCTCTTATATGGTACTGAAAACATATTCTGTATAAATTGATTTTAAAATTTACTAATGTGTCAAAAATATAACCATGTATACTTACATGATAAATAGAAAATATTTCCTAACCTTAACTCCAAATAATAATTTCATTTTGTGTTTAAGATAATTATAAAATATCATCTAACTAACAAATATAATTTCAATCCATAAAATGGACATTCTCCCACTAAACATATAATTTATATTTTATAATAAATATCTAATATCTAACAAAATATTATACATCAAATATATAAATCTTGACATTTTATATTTAATAATATCCATTCAATCCAAGGGGATGTACATATTAAAAGTGTGATAATAAATGCTCTGAATGTGGTAGTGTAAAAAAATTATATCATGGAATTTACAATGCATGAATAATATGGTAGGATTAAAAAAATAATCAAATAATAACATATCACTGATAACGTAAGCATGTAATATAACCATAAATGAAATAAAATTTTAAATAATAACATAGATTACCATTAATACTTTCATATTGATGGGATTAATAATAACATACATCATAAACATATTTTCTAGGACACATTCTTAAACAACATATGTAAAAAGTTATGGATAACACAAAATACAAAATCTAGTTTGTCTTGTGAGACCGACTAAT
Organism: Viscum album; assembly: GCA_963277665.1. NCBI lineage: Eukaryota > Viridiplantae > Streptophyta > Magnoliopsida > Santalales > Viscaceae > Viscum > Viscum album. Next base: position 109,757,802 of record OY728121.1, read on the forward strand.
TCATTTTTGGGGTATATAATTATGGCATTAACCCCTATCTACTTAAGTATTATAAATTCATCATATGAAGGAATTAATAATAATTTGACTAGAGAATAGAAATTTCATAGTAATCAAAAATATATACATTGAAATTTCATGTTTATGGAAACTAAAAAATTCTTCAATCAATAAATGGAATAACATTATTGGTATGCACCCTTCAAACTGACACTGTATATAGTAAAGGATATATGGCTATGAAAATACTAAATAATATATAAAAATATCGGAATTGATACTTAATTGACCCAGGAAATTAATAAATATGGACATGATCTTAAAATCTTGTTTCTAATGATAAATGAATAGTGACATATAACATAACCATTATGAACTAGGTGAGGTACGAATTATAAATTCATTATAGAATTTATATGGTAATAAATGAAAAAAATACAATAAAGATATATCTTTTATATTTTGAGTGGAAAATGGATGCAATCTTATAAATTTAATTTTCAATATGTCTTCGCTAAATGGTTGATTTATATTTCAATTCTATAAGACATTTAAAATATTTGAAAGGTGGACATTCAAAAACATTGTTTTAAATGAAATTTACATATTTATCCATTTAAAATAAATAGTTTTAATGGTAATAAATGGGGATTATAAAATAATAATATACAGAAGATGAATGAAATATGAATATTAATTCTTCCAAAAGAATAATCATTAATTTTTTAAAGAAAATTTCAAAAACTATAGGGATAAAAATTACTTCTTAAGACCATGAGAACATTGAATTGATGATTCATAAATAATTATTTTTAAAAAAATATGTTTCATAAATCAATTAGGTAATGTTAAAAATTATATTATTTTCAAATATATATAATGTATATAAAAAATTCCACATGGATTAATTTTATGAATATTAATTGTAAATTTAGTTAATTTAATTAAAATAAATAGATAATGAATTTTAATAGACATTAAATTATAGTGGTGTACATTTTTGACAAAAATAAAGAACATGAACATGTAGTAAAAATTAAAAATCAAGATGTTATGAACTATTCATAACAACTTCATATTTTAATAGATAATGAAATATATTACAGTTCAATATTTTAGAGCAAATATGTAATTAAAATTGACAAAAATATAAAATACCATATAGAATATATGTATCGTGGAATATAAGAATCAATAATGAGGATTCTCGGGGATGATTTTTTATGAACTAAACAAAAATAATGATTCGAGAAAACAAAAACGGATTTGAAACCATGGAATCTATACTACAATAAATTTTGAAATTAAATTGGAATATTAATGTCAATAAATTATGACTTAATCATTATATAATATTTACATATGACGTTAATAGCCTATAAAAAATATGTCTATAATACAAAAAAATTCCCAAATTAAGTAATATTGAGATGAGAAACTATCTCATCCCAATATTTTATGGAATGTGTCCTCTTATATATATTAAAATTCATTGATAACTTACGTTTCAAAAAAAACACCATGCATAAACAAGTGATTAAATATTATTATTTATTTGTGAATGTTATCACAAAGCCATTGGGATTGTTGGAATTAATGATATTTATTATATTATGAAAATATAGCTAATAAATTTTAATAAAATGATTTCACTAGTTAACAATAGATTATAAATTAAAACAATAATCAATTGAACATAATCGATGTGTATTTATAAATAAAAATTATATCCATAGTGGAATTTTTTCATCATAATCTAAATTAATCACTATTATTGAAATATATAAATGTAATATATTTTCTACAAATTAAATATGTCACGAACCATCCCTGGGAACCATGCCGTGACAACCCCAAGCCCGCCTTCCATAGGCCAGGGGCTGGAGACTTGCACCAAAGGGGTAATTTCCTAGGCTGGGAAGGCATTACCTATATAAAAATTAAACACATACAATCAGAGTACACAATTGGAAGCAAAACACTAAGCAATATTGTATACAGAAGAAGTGATGGAAAGTAAAAGGGGATGGAAATACAAGCCCAACAATAAAGCATAGGTACAACTGGAAGAATGTAAAGCAGCTACTGGGATGTCCTCCGGGGTTCCTACCTGATGGGTGGGTACATATGGCCTCCTCAGCACTCCACATTCGTCTGTCTGCTCCGTGCACCATCCCTCCAAGTGATCCACCTCCAAGAATCGTCCAGTCCTGCAACTCTATCTCAGTCAGCGCTGTCTGTTGTCTGCAACCAACACAACGAGGTGCGGGCATAGCCCGTGTTGGGTGAGTTTAACGATACTCAGTAGGGACCCCAGGACCCTCAAGGTCTCACAATATCCAACCAGAATAACCACAAAGTAAATAAACAATAGAATCCATTACATAGATATATGCCCATACATATACCTAAGATATCTAGTAACCCATCTCAATAATGAGGTAAAAACAAAAGTCACTGACTCAGCTCAAAACCAAGATTTTATTCTAGGGGTGGTAACATGTAACACTCCCAGTCAAACTGACGAAGCCTCGGCTACTGGTGAACTCTTCAAAAATAGAGTATTATGGGCCTACCACGTCACATAAAGGTTCTTCCCACTGTCTTGGACTGCTGTGGTACTCCTCCTGTTGAGTACCGTGGGTCTGCTGCATCACACAGAGGCACTCCCCACTGTGGGTCTACCATGACACACAGAGGTGCTCCCCCTCATAGCTTGTTGAGGTACTCCTCCTATCGAGTACCATGGGTCTGCTACGTCACACAGAGGCACTCTCTACTATGGGTCTGTCATGTCACACTGATGCGCTCCCCACTGGGCCAGTCGTAACACTCCGAGTCGAAAGGTCAGCAGTCGTCAGGTCTCAGCCAGCTATTAGGTCTTCGTACTCTACTCGCTCATCTCTAGGAGGATATGATCATTGAGCTACTGGTCGATACTCCAAATGAAACTAAGTACCACTTAGAAGTATCTCAAAGTTCCGCCTCGTTATAGGGGTCTTAAAACAACAGACGGTGCGTCAATCACATTATCGGTCTGTGAGTTATTGGAATTTTCGTTCCAGGGGTCCGGTTGAATTTTAGGTTCAAACCAACTTGACCATACCCCAGCTGTCTCTGAACCTCATTTGGGGTATGGAAAACGAACCGTATCTCTCTAAGCTTTCCATTTCCATAGGAAGTTCATAAATCGGAAACCCGTATCCCAATATATGGGCGCAAAAGTGTATTCAGTCTAATTGGGTCCGAACAAGGGTCTGACCCGGCCCTGTAAGGAGTGGCCCGACTCGAGGGGTGGCCCGACCTGAGAAGGTGGCACGACCAGATGGGGTGGCCTAACCTGAAGGTTTCCTGAGCTGAGGGAGTGGCCCAGCCAGAGGGAGTGTCCCAGCGCGAGGGGTGGCCCGACCCGATGGCGGCCTAGCGGCCTGGTTGGCCTGGCAGCCCGACCGGCCTGGCAGCCCGGTCGGCCTGGCGACCCTGCGGCCCGGTGGGGGTCCACCTTAGCTATGACCAGGGGGAAACTGTGTGCCACGTTGGCTTCCCGAACCGCTTTGAAGTTCGGTTGTGAGCTGAAACCGGCGCCAGGTGGCGTCGGTCAAGAACACATGGGACCCACTAAGTTTCACTACTCCCGACTGGCTGAGCGGCCAGAAGCTCCACCTGCTCTACCGTGGACCGCCCTGGTCGTGGCTCCCCTACATCACGTGGCACGCCGGGGCTGCACCACCTCCACCGTGGCCTAGCCTATCCACGGCCTCCAACTCCTACACACGGCGTGACGTCTTCGCGCCACCTCCACCCGTCACGGACCTTCCATCCACTTGGCGTGATAGCGCCGCACCCCTTTGGTGACCCAACAGCCCTTGCGGCTCCAGTTTTCTTCGCGGTCGGCCTGACACCGGTTGCGTTGCTCCACCGCGGTCCATCCTTCAGGCAGCGCCTTTGCGCCACCGCCGTCGTTAACAAATGAGAAAAATAAAAGGAGAGGATCGAGCCGTGTTCATGTGGTCTGAGCCCTCCATGTTACATTGATATCATTCAGAAAAGTATTATCCAAGTTTTAACAACATAAAATGGAAGAAATTCAAACTCAAAATTCCCCTACCTCGCTTGTTGATCATTGACGGTGGAAGGAGAGGAATGGAAGATGTCGATTCCTTGACGTCGAGAAGCGTTCGTGGTAGGAAACCAAGGAAGAAGCATCATCGACATTTTTTTCAGTCAGCTCCTTCTCTTTTGTCTTGGTTGAAGATCGAAGAAAGATTTTTTCGTTCTTCTGTGGATGATGAAAAGGCACTATTCATGTACTTCGTTGAGATATAATTCTCCAAGTGTTCTCCAAGTTCCCTCTCAAAGCTTCACCAAATGAATTTCCAACCAAAAATAATACACTATCTTTTATTTTAATGGTTGGAAAGATTTTAAAATAATTCAAATGGGAGAAAATTAATTAAATGAAAGAGTTCAATTAATTAATTTTGAGTTTTCGCACATTAAATTAATGGGGGAAGTTGGAGAGTTTCATCCCAAATAAATGGGGGGTTAAAGGGGGTTTAAAGCCGGTGTGGGGCCAACCAAGGATATCCTCCCAAGTGAGGTTGTGTGTGGGTTGGCCCCACCAACATAAACACTCATGGGAGGTTATGGTGTAGTGGCCCCCACCACTAACCACATCTTGGAGGCTTTAACCAGCTTAAAAATAAAAATAAGGTACACTTATATTTATTTATCTTATTAGAAACCCAAAATCTAACTTCCATTATCAATAGAATGCAACTGCGGTGAAGGTCTCACTAAACAATCACCAACACTACGAGTTCAATGATGCCCTTAGGTTTCAATTCCTTGTACTACTTCGAAAGTTAAGAAAATCCAAATCGTATGTTTACAAAACGTACCCAAACAAAACAACAGAAATTGATTCCGGGCACACCAGGCCTCGAAATCAAGCACCGTAAATTTTCGTGGACTCGTAAAATTCCCATGTAATTTAAAAAAATCACGTAAATTATGTGTCTTTAAATTACCCCCACTTCAGTTCTTTACGTCCCCATAAGGTATAACTCGAACTAAGGGAACAAATGGAGGTATTTCCCATTAATATAAGCCTCCCACACCCATGTGCTCTCTTGGAGGTTCCCGTGCCACAAATGAACATGCCCTAGAGGGATCGACTGTCCAAGTAGGACCGGCTCTTGTGGATCCTGAATCTCCACTAGAACCTCCGTGAAATTTGCCTCGTCATTGATATCCAGCTCCCCGTGGTTGATGATGTGGGAAGGGTCATGCACGTATCTCCTTAGCTGAGATATGTGGAAGACTTCATGAACCCGTTGCAATTGAGATGGAAGAGTCGGGCGGTAATCCACCTTGCCTACACTGTTGAGGACCTGGAATGGTATGATGGACCACATAGATAACTTTCCACCTCGGCCAAATCTCTATTGACCACATGAAGGTGAGACTCGTAGAACGACGTGGTCACCATCCTTGAACTCCAGAGGTCTCCGTATCCTATCAGCATATGACTTCTGTCGGCATTGTGTAGTCTTCATCTGCTCCTGGATGATCTGCACCTTTTGCATGGTAGCACGTACCATCTCAGGTCCCACTAGTGCTGACTCCCCTGGGTCTATCCATCATGGTGTTGATCTGAATGGTTGACCATAAAAGGCATCAAAAGGTGTCATACCGATGGTGGAGTGATAGTAGTTGTTGTAGGAAAACTCCTCAAAAGGTAAGTGTTTCTCCTAGCTGTGACTGAAGTCAAGGACACAAGCACAGAGCATGTCATTGGGAGTCTGAATGGTCCTCTCAGTCTGGTCATCCGTCTGAGGATGGAAGGTAGTGCTCATACATAGCTGTGTCCCAAAAGCCTCCTGAACCCCCCCCCCCACAGCTTGGATGTAAACCTTGTGTCACGTTATAAGACAATAGAAGAAGGTACTCCATGTAAATGCACCATCTCTTGCACATAGAGGGACCCCAAGCTCTCGACTGAGCCCTTCTCTCTGATCGGTAGGAAGTGGGCCAACATGGTGAGTTGGTCTACGATCACCCATATTGAATTGTGACTCCTAGATGTACGTGTAAGACCCGTCATGAAGTCCATGGATATCCCATCTCACTTCCACTCTGGGACCTCTAAGGGCTGAACCAATCCTGCTGGTACCTGGTGCTCCCCCTTCACTTGCTAACAAGTGAGGCATCGAGAGACAAACCCTACAACCTCCTTCTTCATACCTACCCACCAGTGCTGTCATTGAATGTCTTGGTACATCTTCTCCACTCTTGGATGTACCGCTAGTGGGGACGTGTGGAACTCCCTCAACACTTCCTCCTGAAGTGCAACTGGTTCCATGGTACGTCCTCTGAAGAGGATGACATGGTCCCCACCTTCATAAAATCCATCATGTTCCTGCCCTGTTGATTTCTGATCACGTCGCATCTCGCAATCAGTGTCCCCATGTTGCACCTCCTTAACTCACTGAAGGAGTGGAGGAGTGACTGTAAGAGACTGTAGGTAGGCTTCTCCATCCCTATCCACAAGTGATATCTGCAAGGCAATCAGCTACTCTGTCGACTCTCCTAGAAGCATAATACCAGTCCTCCTGCTGAGCACATCTACAAAAACGTTCCCCTTCTAAGGACTATAGACTACCTCGAAGTCACAGTCCTTGAGGAACTCATGACCACTCCACTTTCTCAGGTTCATGTCCTTCTAAGAGAAGATATACCTAAGACTCTTGTGATTAGAGTACACGGTAAAACGTTCACCCATCAGATAGTGCCACCACAACCTCAAAGATAAGACCACTACTACTAACACCATGTCATGGGTAGCATAGTTCATCTCTTGTGGTCTCAGCTTCCACGAAACATTTTCAATTATTGCTCACTTCTGCATAACGAAACACCCAAGTACAGTCCCTGATGCATTGTAGTAAAAAATGTACCCTACACCCTCCTCTGGAAGACTCGAGATGGGGCCACTAGTCAACCTCTACCTTAGCCCCTGTAAGCTCTGTTGGAATCTCTCTGACCACATGAGGGGTTTCCCCTTCTTCGTCAAGGCTTATTGTGGTACTACAACTCTTGATAATTATGGAACGAACATCCAAAAGTATCCAGCCAAACCCATGAAACTTCGTACCTCCGTCACATTCCTGGGTGGGTCTCATGTATGTAGTACCTCAATATTCACTAGATCTAATGCAACTCCAACCTCCAAGATTACATTTCCTAAGAATTGAACCACTCGAATCCGAAACTCGAAGTTCGAGAACTTACCATAAAGTTAGTTCTCTCAAAGTGTGTCCAGTACAACCTGTAAATGGTAGGCATGCTCCTCCTTAGTAGAAGAGTATCTCATAATGTCATCGATGAAGACTATGACAAATCAATCGAGGTATGGCTGGAAGATCCCATTCATGAGACACATGAACACTGCTGGAGCATTGGTTATGAAAATGGAATAACCAAGAACTCATAATGGTTGTACGGACACCTTAAGGTCGTCTTCTGCACATCCTCGTCTCGAACTCTAACCTGGTGATAGCATGATCTGAGGTCTATCTTCAAGAACCACTGTGCTCCCTTGAGCTGATCAAAGAGGTCATCAATCCTTGAGAGTGGGTATTTGTTCTTTACGATCACCTGGTTCAGAGAGAGTAGTCAACACCGAGCCTGAAGCTCCCTTCCTCCTTTTTGGCGAATAGAATTGGGGCTGCCTAGGGAGAAACACTGGGCCGGATGAATCCCATCCCCTGAAAGTCCTACAAATGTACCTGTAGGTCACAAAGCTCAGCGAGAGCCATCCGATATACTGGGGTAAATATCGGTGTTGTCCCAAGGTACAGGTCAATGTATAAATCCACCTCTCTGTGAGGAGTTAGTCCTAGAACATCGTCAGGAAAAACATCTGCATACGGGTCCACCACTACAGGATAAGTCAGACTCTCCTCCTCAACTGCTCCGAGGGTAAGGCAGGCCAACTGATGATTGATCGGCAGTACCCTCCTTCGAGTAATTCAGTTATGTGATGAAAAGGTTCTCTTCTGTCCAGTGAAGGTGAACCTTGTCCCATACATGCAGACACACCAAACTTTGCACCTAATATAGTCAATATGATAATAAACTGTAGATAACAAGTCCATACACAAGATATCATTGTAAGGACTCCATGCCACTATGAGGAGATCCCAGTCGAAGCTCTTGCCTCCTAGAGTAAGCTCACACTGTCAGCAAAAGTGCGTAATCGTCGAGTCTGCTCTCGTAGGAGTCTCTAGCCGTAAGGATCGAGCCAACGGCTCCGTTGGAATCTTAGAGCTCTATACGAGGGGAAGTGGAAATGAAAGAATGGAAAGCACCTGTGTCTGTAATAACTGGTGCTAAGGTGGGGAAGAAACATATCTTACCTTGAATCATCTCTGAATCACCATGGTCATATGCCTCAGCTACCTGAAGATGAGCTCTCCACTGTACACTCGCTCCCTGTGGTCGGGGTGGAACTCCTAGTGGTGGTGGTGGAAACAACTCGAAACGTCATCCACCGCCAGCTGCTCGACTGGCTCCTCTTCCATGTTCTCATGCGCCCTTCGGTCTGCCTCGATCGAACATCTACCTCTGCATGGGAGGTCCCTCAACTATCTACTGATCATCTGAACAGCAGGTCGGATAGTCACAAGCCATGTGACCCTGCCCACTGCTTGAGTAGCACTGTATGCTCCTGGCATATAATTCACTACCTTGGGTCCCCCGAACAACTGATCCTGAGTTATGCGGTCATCCACCCATGGGTCTTGTCCTCTTGGAACTCTGTGTCATCTGTCTACTTCTAGATTCATAAGACTCTGTTGCAAGTCGACTAGTGGTAGGTCTCATTGCCAGTGATTGCTCGACATGGAAACTCTCCATTAGGAGGGCTCTCTCTAACACCCCTACCTATGTCAGGATGATGAGGGAGATCATCGATGCCCTGATCTCTTTCCTGAACCCCTGATTGAAGGTCTGATCCCTAAGGAATGGGTCTGGCACCATATATGTGGAGTAGAACGAGTGGTCGATGATACTCGCTGAGTAATGTTCCATTTTCATGCTACCCTGCTGTAGATATAGAATCCCGCCTTTTTATAACATAAACATTCATTACATTACACAAAAATGAGGATCTTTAAGGTTTAGTGTCATGGAAACCAGGAACATAAAACATGAAAACATAAAACATTCTTCTTAAACACTTGAAAGGCTTCTCCTCATGTTCATCCTAGGTTCATTACTGCATCTCATAACTTGGGGACATACATCAAAAGAAAGGGTGAGAAAAAGGCCTAGTAAGGGAAACAAGAGAAACATTTTACATGTGAACTTGAGATACTTCAATAAGGTCATGAAAAGATCTTTAAGTCATGAGAAAGAAATCATAAGATATATCATAATAAAAATAACATTTTTCATTACTTGAACATGTGGCTACAACATTTAATAGTGAAAATCATTTGTTTCACCAAGGTCTATCCCCATGGTTTCATTAAAAATTACCAAGGTTTTTCACCAAGGTATCAGTCTAAAAAGTCATCTCTAGAGATTAAGTCTTTACCCAATGCATTGGAGCGCTATCTGGGCCCACCATTGACATTTCATTATTATCTTTTGAAACACATATATATGATCATCAATCATTTCATAAAAGACCAATATAGCATAAAAGAAAAGGGTTTCATTTCATAATCATAACGTTTTAAAAACTTCTTTAAAGATGCTCGTTTTTGTAATATAAGGGACGGGAAATTTGGGAAACTCCAAAAAGATTAATTTATTATAAATTGATTTTTAGTTTCCAATATTTTCATATTTATTTATCTATAGTATAAAATGAAAATGGGTCTAAATCCTCCAAAAAATAATTTTTAGGCATGTCTATATCATAATGGTGACCATATCGTTTGGGTTTAACCCTTAGTTTAAACTGTTTAACTCAAACAGTTGCTACATGTCATTTTATACTATAGGGTAAGTATAATTAATATACAATTCTAAAAGAATCCAAATTAGATAATTTATTAAATATTTAACACTATAATATTTATTTGGATAGAGATTAATTATTATTATTTTTATATAATTTACTAAAATATTATTTATTTTAAAGTATCATTTACGTAAATTTTGATAGTATTAAATATTTTCATTTTTAAAAATATCAAAACAATATGATAAATTATAAAAAATAATTAAAATGTGTCCCTAACATAACTATATTAACTATAAAATTATTTTATTTTTTTAATTATGCAAAATTATATTTATTTTAAAATTTTAAATATAATTTATTTGGTGTTTTTTTAATAAAATAATTTCACATTCACTATTGTGTCATCATTAATGGAAACTATTTAATCTTTAAAAATTATAAATAAATTAATATGATTAATATATTTATTTTTTATTTCTATATAATATATATAATTTACCATATCAATTATATAACCTTATATTAAAAATTATATAGTTATTAAAATTTGAATATGACTTTTATAATTATTATTTAAATGAAATATCATAAATTTCCTAATCTAACACAGGTTTCTTAAAAAGGTTCATATCTTTTACCTTAAGATGATTTTTTTAGACATTCATATACAATTATATTAGAAAATGTTGTAGGGAAATTCTATGTTATTATAAAATTATTTTTACCCTTAATTACTCTACTTACCAATAAGCGTGGTAATTATAATTTATTAGTTACTGTTCAAAAAAATTACTTTTATTATATTAGATAACATTTTTCATTCTTATTATGACCATGAATGTCATATTTTTAGAAATTCAATTCATATAAGAAGTAAAATTACTTTTAATGCTAATCTGCAGATGTGGTTTGAAGGCTGGTAAAAGAGGCGTTCAAAAGTTCAACAAAATTTTTATTTCTAATTATATTATAAAATTATATCCAATGAAAAACATTTGAATAATATATATATTATGTATCTATGGATAATTTGAAATAAATATTATGAAAAATTATTATTTAAATAAAAAAAATCTGTTTTTAACAATAATGAAGTATTTTTAACTATTTATTAAGAATTGAAGCACTTCATAAATTTTAAAAAATACCACCCTAAGATAATTTTAATATTTCAAATTCAAAAATGATGTCTAATTTGAAAAATAAAATTTATAAATTTTTTAATGTGGTTAACACTTATCATAAAAACTTTTTAAATGGCTAGTTTGATAGGTTATCATGTGATCAAACTCGTTGTTGTGTAGATTGCAAGCTATTGAATTATATTAAATGAATCACACCTTCGAAACATGGGATGTTAAATTCTTCCCACCTTAAAATAATTACATCTTTTAAATTTCTCAAATATAACATCATAAACATATTCTAGGTGTTATGTATCTTATGTTCTCTATACTCCCACATCACATCTTTGATTTTATAGTTTCTCCAAATAACTTTTTCTGAATGAGTCATATGATTTCTCAAAAGTTATTCTCTCATATCACGAATATTGAGAGGCTTTTAATAATAAAATTTATTGGTTTCTAGTTATATTTGTTCATAGGTGAGTACATGTGTTGGATTTCACTTGTATTTTCCTAACAGTTATTAGAGGAACATGTCATGAATTTTGGAGAGACTTAGGAGCACTGCCATATGGTTTTCTACAGCTCCAATTGGTTCCTGAATTTCAAAAGTTCTAATATAGATGAAACATAATTTACCCATCTAATCTAAACTCATAACACCCTTCCTATGAGATACCTTCTTGAAACATGGTCTCCTACTTGAAATTCCAAATCCTTCCTTGTGTTATCAGAATACATATTTTTCCTACATTAACCATCTTTGAAATGGGTTATATTTATTTTCACCTATTCTATGATTTTTTTAACATGTTCTAGGTGTATGAGTTTTATTTCTATAACATCATCGCAGAAAGTAGGTGTCTGAAATATTTTTCCATATAATGCTTCACATGCTTCCATCAGAATATTTGAGTGGATTATATTGTTATATGAAAAATATACTAGATATAAATACTAATCCCAAATACATTTAAAGTCAGGTGAGAACTATCTCAACATGTATTCTATTGTTCTAATAGACTTTTCTTAATTCCCATAAGTTTGAGGGTGGTTGGTAATTCTAAAATTAATGTTAGTATCATTGGATTTATAAAGACATTTCCAGAATCATAATGTAAAATGGGGATCATGGCAAAAAATAATAGATATAGGTACACCATGAAGTCTAAAAACTACTTTAATGTAAAGCCTTTCTTGATATTACGAAGGTAAATATTCTATTATGGAATGAAAATGTGCTGATTTGGTTAGATGATATCTAATTACCCTTATGTGATCAATTATTTTTGGTTTCGTTGGTAGTCCCAGGACGAATTCCACCTATTTATTATCCCATTTCCACACAGGTATAGTAAGTGGTTGTATGACTCATCTAGGATGTTATCTTCTTGCCTTCACCTACTGAAAACCCAAACATCTCAAGACATAATCAGAAAACTCCCTCTCCATGTTTTCCCACCAAAATTATTTTTTCAAATAACTATATATATAAGATTTACCATAGTGTATAGATTAATTAGAGCTATTTGAATCATCCAATAATTCCAATTTTATCAGAATTATAGTTGGAACACAAATCATCTTTCGAAATTTCAAAATGGAATCTTTGAATAAAGAGTCAGTTAATCTCACTTCAGTCATAGCATTAATTTCTTTCAAAACTCATCATCATCATAATGAAACCTTTTTATCCCTTAAAATAATGATGGTTTGGAAACCATTTTAAAATGTATTTATGTTTCACCTTCCATGATAATTACCATATCCATATTTATTAGATTTCAATACATATGATCCTTTTTTACTCTATTTTTTATTAGAACTGCATGGTCCATTTTTCTCTAATAATCCACCACCTTAATTTTCATCCCAAGGCAGTAGTGCATTTTGAAATAATAATCCTGGAGTAACTAAATACACATCCTTTGTATAATGGTGATTCATTTTTGGGGGATAATATTTTTCAAAATATTTTTATTAGTACATATCTCACAACTTTCACTGTAGAGGTATTGTCTCCATATAATCACTGAAATGATTATTGTAGCTAACTCAATATCATGAGTTGGGTAATTTTTTTCATGATTTTTTAATTTCATTAATGTATAAGCGATAAATAAATAATTATGCATAATGACACAACCAATTACATTTCTTAATGCATTACTAAAACAAAGAAACCCACATTTTCATGATTGTAAGGATAAAATAGTAGCATTGAATAATCTTATCATCAATTATTATAAATATGTTCGAACCATGGTCTTCTATGAATGATTTGGAGTATGGTTTGTGTTTTTTTTCAATCCTCAATAGATGTTCAGAACGTGTACCAGCAAGGTGATCATACAGTTCAAGAAGACAACAGTATTGAAGATGGAGGCTTGGAAACTTGCGCACCTATGGTTTTTCAGAATGAGAACATGAAAATATGGGAATGGAAAGAGGGTCGCGCAAGTATTGGTTTGGTCGCACAAGTGACTTGTGGGCCGTGAAAAGACTTGTGCGCCGGTACCTTATAGGATTGGAAAGTTGCGCACCTTTTAACCATCATGTTTTGATCAACAAAATATAGAAAAGTATGTAGGGGTGCCCAAGATTGGAAGTTGGTCGCGCAAGTGTCTAGGAGGAAAGAAGGGTTGTGCGCTGAGACTTGCATGCTGCCGCGCAGGGTATCTGGATGCCTATAAATAGAGGACCACCCCTCCTCATTCACAACGAAATTTGGACTTAAATAAATTCGGAGCTCCCATCGCGCAGGTGTTGAAGTCGCACAAGTGTTTGTGGGTCGTGCAAGGTGGATCAGCGCGACAGTTGTTTGTTTCCCGTTCCGTAGTCATGAAAGTGATTTGGGGATACTTGCGCGCTAGAATTGAAGTTGCACGACAAGTTTCCATTAGGATTCAAAATCAATTTGGGTTGAAAAGAAGTTTATTCACGCAAGTTTTATTTCGAAGAAGGTTGAGTCGCGCAAGTGTTGGAGGAGGACTTGCGTGCCAGTTATAACTTACGTGCAAGTTATAATTTGCGCGCCATCCTTAAAAGATTCACTCCGTCTTGGTTTTGCGCGCTGGGTGTTTGTTGAGGCTTTATGATTGTCTTAAAGCTACACGAAAGTTGAAGATCAGTTAATGAGTGATTGTGGGACTTCAACAGAGCATCTACATATAACAAGGGATGCTTTCATTAAGAAATGATGAAGAGACCTTCACGTCTATAAACTGAGTGGGACTTCACCTAAGGGCAGTGAGCCAGGGGGAGTCAATGGGAGTGACCCGAGGGAAGTAGTGAGCTATCCTTGAACCTTTGTAAAGGCAGTGAGCCTAGGACAGAGTGACTATGCCCGAACCTTTATAATCCATAGCTAGTGAAGACTAGTGGAATTATATACGACCGATAACTTGTCGGCGTATGTTCCTTGGATGTAGCCCTTAGTGGTGAACCAAGTAAAAAGTGATGTGTCTTCTCTATACATGTGAATGTTTGATTTCTGGTCATATTTGTCTTATAGGTTCAATAAGTTCCTACCAACGTGGGAACAAGATCCCTCACATTAAAAAAAAATTTGTCAACCTGATTCACCCCTCCCCTCTCAGGGTGTCCCGGGGTCCTTCAAATTATTCTTTACCCTCTTTTTCCAAATGAATTTATACCCTTTACATGTGAGCTCGGATAAAATGATATCAAGTCGGGAAAAATTCTGGATGAAATGATGATATTAACCAACTAAACCAATCAAAATATGTTACTCAGTTATGTTCATTAGTGTTGTACATTCATATATATCTATTGTCTTTATAGGATCAATAGAGTACCCATCCATTGATACAATATGGAAAATAGAAGATATTTTTTAATTCCAGAATTCATAATTTATAATCATGCCAAATTGTTTGTTTTTATTAAGAGTCTTTAGAAAAATTTTAAGTGATTCTCAAAGTCATCGTATCATTTGGATTATACCATGATATCATTAATAAATATGGGTTCAAAACAATAAAGAGATTCTTTGAACACACTATTCATTAGATCCATGAAAATTGAGGGTACAGTAGTTAATCCAAATGGCCTTACTATAAAGACTTAATGAGAATTCCTCATCTGAAAAGTCGACTATGGAATGTATTTATTCTTTACACATAGTTGATGATATCCTGAATGAAAGAAAATATTCAAAAAAATTGATCTACATGATGTTGATCAAACAATTCATCATTGCGAGGAAAAGAATACTTGTTATTTATTATAACAACATTGATTTTCATATAGTTAATGCACAGTCTCATTGATCCATATTTATTCTTAACAAAAAGTAGTGGTGTACCCCTTGGAGAAACACTTGGGAGAATTAATCCCTTATTAATCGACTCCACTAGTTGTTTAATTAGCTCTGCCAAATACATTGTGGCCATTCTAAATGGAGTCTTTGATATTTTCATTACATCAGAGATTAAATCAATAAAAAACATAACCCCCCGCTCTGGAGGATGTCCAGGTAAATCCTCTGTAAGTACATAAATATATTCTTATACCATAGGACGATACTAAATTTCAATATTTCATTCCTTACTCATTGATGGTGTTTTCTATTTATACCCATGAATTTAATTCTGAATAGTTACTTGGGGTGGACCTATATAGAATCAGATGATGAAGTTTCTTTTCTAATGATAAGGTATTCTTCATCTCCCTCAAAAATCATAACAAAATTATTCTTGAAATAAATTTTTTCATTATATTATGATAGCCAGTCTACACAGAGGATTATATCAATGTTGACAATTGGTATGATGATTATTTCAAAAGATAATGGATGTTTATATTCCATAATGGGAACCACCTGACACTTAATTATTGTAATGAATCATCCTTTAGGGGTTTTGACTATAAACTCCCTATTAATGTAACTTGAAAATATATAATTCTAAAAGAAAAATGGGATGATATAAACGAATGTGATGATCCGGAAATGAATAAATTTTAGGCAAAATACGAGGAGATGATTATAGTACATGCTACCACATCATTTGAAGTATCAACCTCATCTATTGTAATCACATAATATTTCACTTTCTCCCTTATCCTTATATACAGGAAATTTCCTTGATGCATAAGAATGTCATTTTCATATTGTCCAATATTTTTATTATAGTATCATTGAACATCGATATATTCTTTCATACCGTTTCAAATCAAGAGAATGGTGGCCTTTTTATTCACATTTATAACAAACTCTTATCCCATTAATAATGTACCATGGTGTTTCTTTCAACAATTAATGTAGTGTAGAATAACTTATTTTCACTTCATACCCATATTTCATTTTCTAGGGTATTCAAAAGCTCTTTTATTCTCCTACTTTCATTTAATTTCATAATTTATATAGAATTACTTCTCTATCTTAATATCACATGAGACTATATCTTCATATTATGATAAGTATTATTATGCTGGTTCCTGTTCAATGAATAGTTTGAACCCATCAAAGAATTGATCAATATTACTTCTTGGGTTATGTGTGTAGTCAACAACATTACTTGTTAACAATGTGAGGATACATTTATATAGTGAAACATTATAATCCTCATTCTGCCTTAGTCCTAGAAATTTCCTCTCCATAACTACATGCATATAATGAGGAAATTTTTTTTTAATAAATGGTCTTTAAAATCCTTCAATTACAAATTTATTACTTTATCATCCTCCTTAATGTATTGAATTAACGACCACCACTGATCTACATCTCTTAAGAAATGATAAACATCCAGAACAATTTTTTTAGTTTCGTTGCTTCCCAAAAAAATAATATTTTCTCTATAGAACTTATCTATTTCTCATATACAATTGTATTTTTGGTCTGATTGAATGTCGGAGTTTGTTATATCCCGATGAAGTCTAACATTGATCATGTTTGCTGTGGATCAGGGTGCTATATATGTGTATGGTTATTTTTCACAAACTGAATCAGTTGTTCCATTATATTTATATGTTTTTTAACTCCAGTTGTATCACGAGCACCACTATCATTATCTTTCACATGAGGGAAATAAATATATGGATTATGTGAATTAATATGGTTTCCATTCCTTCCACTTTGAAATATTTCTAAAAAATGTAAAAAACTAAATTTATTTGTGAATCATAATGTTGTTTATACACATTTAGGTCCAAAAAGTAACCTTATATTATGGATTTAACTCTTATATTAAACATTTTAACCCTTATGGTGTCTACATGTCTTTTTATACTAGATGTTTTATATAGATACTATAAAATGACAAAATAACCCCAAATGTATCATTTATTACATATATAAAATATTTCTATTTAGTTGGATAAAATTTTTATTTTTATTAATTTTATAACATTTAATATAAAATAATTTATTTAAAAGTATTATTTATGTCAATTTTGATACTATTCATCATTTTCATTTTTTAAAACATAAAAAAATATTATAATATAGAAAACATAATTCCAATATCTGAGTAACATGCCTATATTATCTAAAAAATCGTGGATTCCAATTATTATATATAATTATATTTATTTTAATAATTTTAATATCATTTATTTGGTATTAGTATTACTAAAATAATTTTTTCACTATTGTGTCATCATTAATGGTAATTATTCAATCTCTAAAAATTATAATTAAGTTACTATTATGTGTTTAAATATTTTCTTCAATATTAAGAATACTTATTGTTGAATATATCACTTAAGTATCCTAATATTAAATATAATATAGTTATTAGAATTTGAATATGATATTTTTTACTATTATTTAAAAAAATTATAAATGTCTAAATATAACAGAAGTTTCTTAAAATGGATCATATTTTTGACCTATAGATATTTTTTTTCGAAACACAATTATAAAATGAAATTTTTACTAGTCTTAGGGTGATTTTATATTATTATAATTATTATTTTTACCTTTGATTACCCTATTTACCATTAACCACTATAAATAAAACTAAAAAGATACTATTCAAAAAAATTATTTTGATCATATTAGTCCACATTATTCATAATCATTACAACCTTATATGTCATTTTTATTGATATACATTTCCCAACATCAGAAAAATTGCGTTTAATTTTAATATATAGATGTGGTTATAAGGCGGGTAAAAGAGTCCATGAAATAATCAATAAATTTTTTAGATATAATTCTATTATAAAAACTATTTAAATGACCTATGTAGGACTAATTTATATTTGATGTGTCTGTTGTGAATTTTAAAAAATTTAAAATTAAAATAATTATTTAAATAAAATAGTTGGTTTTTTAAAAATAATTTAGTATTTTTCATTATTAATAAACAATAGAAACTTTTCAAAAAATTAAATAAAATTCACCCTAAGGTATTTTTGATATTAAAAATTAAAAAATGATGTGTAATTTGAAAAATAAAATTTATAAATTATTTAATGTGGTAAAACTATTCATAATATTTTGTTGAACTACTTGTTTGATAGGTCAAGTTGTGATTGAACATGTTGATGTGTATAACGAAATATATTGAATTATTTAAAAAGGAATCTTACCCTAGAAAAATGTGGTGTTACACCGTTTGAAAAATATTTAGAAAAATGTACATTATATAACATAACCCTATGATATAATATTGAGAATATGTATAGAAGATCATCCCAAATAAACCATGTCTATGATTATGAAATTACATATATATTGATTCTTGAATTTATATTACTCATTATTTATTATTATATAATGTTCATAATTTTATAAGCTATTCTCATATTTTACAATGTTTAGATGTCACACAGGGAAGGAATAGGATATTAAAACCTATGACCAATGTAGATATTTAAATAAATGAGGAAGCCCAATGATCATGTGTTATAACTAAGAGTTCTATGACTATATAAGGAATGATTTCTCACACGATGAATAATATTTTTACTACACATATGTTTGATCCTTAAATGTAGAAAAATCTACCATATTTTAAGAACACTATTAATCTAGTGGTTTCTGAGAAATGGATCTGGTCTCTTGAAACACTATTTCTATAATTCAAATGTAATGAAAAGGAATAGTTTACACTTTTAGGGTACTGTCACAATACCAATTCTGATCAATGGTGGTCATTGATCCAAAATACTAGAGATGAAATAGAGATATAACTCCTATAATGAATAATTCGATGGATACATTCTTTGAAAAAATTTCCCTCACCATAAAAAATTATATGAAGATAATGTTATATAGTTTATATAAAAATGAGGAGGAAACTATGGAAGAGTATGAAGCTTCCATTAAATTGTTAATATGATATTATAAATATTACTTTTGAAAACAAATACATGATTATCCATTTCAACAAAGGCATAAATCCATGCCTCTTACGATAATTGGATTCTCAAATATTTTAATCATAAAATGAAATGGTATTATGTGCAATTAAGACTTAGAAAGAATTATCCATTTACTATGGATTCAATGGGAATTAATAGAATAATAGGGAGGTTGATAAAATCATGGATAAATGGAAGAAATAAATTATAGACGTTCCCACATGTGATAACTATTGAAAGAATCGACCTAATAAATTCTTCAAGGGATTGGAAGTTTGTTACAAGTGTTGACAAAATTGTCACCCCACTAAAGAATGTAAAGGTATGGAATAAAAGACTGATATTCCATGTTTCAAATATAGTGAAATTGGGGAATACACCAATAAATACCCCAATAAATATGAGAATGGACTATAGAATAATCAAATGGATCAAGGTCATTTTTTCACTATTAATACAACAGAATGTGACCAACTAATTTTATTTTGTATTTGAATCCATGAAATATAATAAAAATTATTCAATTTATAAATTTTTTTTTAAAAATTATGAAAAGTTTATTAATTTTAGTTCTATAATTCTTATTAATGATTTGGATGCATGTGAAAAAAAATATGTCATTCTTTTGAATGCGGATCATTTAGGAAACACATGATTGAGGGAATACAAACCCAAATTTATGAATGGTTTTGAGATAATAATGGAAAATAGATTATTAGGGGATAATATTGGCGACGATGAATTTGGTTGGTGATTTGATGATTTAGTTTTTATTTTTTGTTTTATTTCATTTTTGGATTTCAGTAATACATTCAACAACCAAATATCATATTTTTTAAGCATTATTATTTTCATTAAGGCTATTTGGTGATCATGGTATTCATATATTTCGTATGTGACATTAATAGTAATATTATATTGTTTGGGGAATATAATGTTATTTATATATCATAAATTTTCCGTCCTTCCTTCAAATATTTTGGCCTTTATTTTTTTAAAGACATATTTTGGATGAGTATTGAGATTTAGTAATTATGGAATCGATTATGTTGAAAATTTGATATTATTGTTTGTTGTTATCATGTTATAAAAATTTTGTTTTAGTAAATATTTTATTTTCAAATGGATAACATGTTGATATTAAGATTCATTAATGTTCTTTAGGCATAGAAAATTCATCTTCAATATCCATTTACTAGCGTATGAACGGATGTCAAAATATATTAAATCACAATCCAAACAATTATATAATAACAATAGTATGAAAAAAAAACAAATTATTTATTCACAAATGATTTTTAAATAAAATTATATTTAATTATGGTTATTTTTTATGATAATAATGACATTTTCAGACCTATATGGTCTATGGTTTTGTGGTCATTGACCCTAATTTTTTGGTTACCTTCTCAATTCCCTTTCCCACTTATTAAGGGGCTGTTTTATTATCCATATTTACGATAAGAGACTCTCCTAAAGGATGTTTTAATGTATCAACATTATATTTTCAAAATGAAATTTGAGAATTTTAGGACATTATTTTTTGAAAATGTGGATAATGTAATTCCATATTATTTTATAGTATGTCTCTTCTAAATAAATTCAATTCCATTAATAGATTATGTTACACATACATCAAGACTAAACAAATGATTAAATAGTATTATATAGTAATGAAAGATATCACAAATATATTGGAATAGTACGAATGAATGAATTTACTAAACTATTAAAATATAGTTAAATACTAGTTACAAAATAAATTTAATGTTTTATAATAAATTATAAATAAAACTTAGAACCAATTGAATATAAAAGATATGTATTTTAGAAGAAAACCAATTTTAGGCCCACAATAAAAAAATTTAAAAAAATAAATTAAATCATTCATTATTAGAAAAATTTATTAAGGAAATTTTTATATAATATAATCAATCTAATGGTTTTAAATTTTTTCAATGTTTTTGAATTTCTTAATATAATAATAAATACTATTTTATATATAAAATAAAATATTTTTTCTGAAGGTTATTTTTATGCTTTTTAATGGTTTGTATGTTTTAAATATAAATTATGAATATTTTATATGTTTAATTTGAATGAATAATGTTAATTTTTGAATAAATAATATAAAATTAATCATTGGGTAATCTTTTTGTATTTTTTGAAGATGCTTCATTTTTGGATTAATATGGAAAAATATTGAATTATTATTGAAAATTTCTATTTCGCTGTATTTATTTATATAGTAATATTATATTTAAATTTAGTTTTAAGGTATAATTAGTTTAATAGTACATAAATAAAACCAATTTGGTTTATTTTCATGAATTTCAAAGTGAAATGTGATATATAAAATTACCAAATTTAGTACTTCTCACTATAAAAACTCATTTTCTAAATGTGTATGCAAGAGTAATTTGAAATATATAATTTGGAGTTGTGTGAATTTAATTTAGGAAATTTTATTAATTGTTTTTAATAATAAGGAAAAAATTTGGTAATGAGGTCTTTTTTATTTTTTGGTACAAAAAAATTACCGTGGTAAAAAATTATTTACCACAACATTGGTAAAATAAAGAAAAGGGTTAACGGTAAAAGGTAATGTCTCAAAATACCTAAAAATTAAAACATTAAATGGGTTATTGAGGAATTATTCGAAACTAAATAGATCTAAGGATTGAACATCGATAATATTTATTTAAATTAATGCCATAAAAATGTGGTTGGATTTAACATAATTTAGTTATTATTTAATCACTTAATCCAACATTTAATCATGTATAAATACAACATCTCACCAATGAAATTTGTTCCAAAATACATGATTCTCTTAACATCTCTACCCAAACCTACCCACATCTCTTCCCTAACATCCAACTACTACTTACCTCTGAAAAATTCCAAATCAAATGTCATAATGGGGTCCTCTATGGAGGTTATATTCAACCGGTAATTTTATCAAAAAAACAACCCTAATTTCTTTTCATCTTCTATATTCTCATCACATTCATTATAAATCAATGATATATAACTCTATAATAATTAATATTCATGTATTTTATGTTTTTAATTTAATATATTATATATATCTTATTTAATACCTCCTCTTATTCAAGGATATGAAACCATTGACAATGTTATGATGACTATCCAACTCCGGGAAATATTATTTTGCTTTTTTCTATTATTGCCTCTATGGAAAGTCATAAATCTATAATTATTGATAAATAATATTATTATAGCTATATTGTAAAATATTTAATGTTCTAGAAAAAATATATATTTATAATAGAAAGAAAAACTAAACTAGTTTAAGGTGATTTGAAAAACCACCAAAATTAACTAAACAATTATCATTAACATTTTATCAAATGAATCATTATCATACTGAAGGACCTTAGAAATCCTTGAGAGCATAGGGGTGAATTAGGGTGTTTTCATTATCATTTAATGATACAGATCTTGTTCCCATGTTGGAAGGAACTTTTTATATCTATATAATGGATTCGATCAACAATCAAACATTCACATGCAGAAAGGAAATACAACAATTTTACTTAGTTAACCATTAATGGATGGTCTAAGGAGCATACACTAATATTGTGATGGTCATACAAAAATATACAAATCAACCCTTTTTATTTAATAAAAAATTTATTACATAGTCACTATGATCTAGGAACACTGGTATTACAAGTTTTTTTGGATAGCTCCTTGCGTCCATTGGAACACTTTTATCGACTCC
This sequence comes from Viscum album, assembly GCA_963277665.1. Classification (NCBI taxonomy): domain Eukaryota; kingdom Viridiplantae; phylum Streptophyta; class Magnoliopsida; order Santalales; family Viscaceae; genus Viscum; species Viscum album. The sequence goes on from OY728121.1 coordinate 109,780,984, forward strand.
CCCTAGATAACTGTATTGGAAGAAGTCTAACTCTATTTATTAACATGAAGATTACTTCAATTGAATTGGAATTGAAGTGTTTCTCCATATCTAACATGAGACTCTAAATTAATTTTATACCCAAGTGCATGATCATTGAATGTCTTGTTCATTGAAAATATAATATTGAAAAATGCATTTCAAAAAGCCCTTTTGTGAAGCTCCTTCATGAACCTCACCACCTTCGTGAAGCTTACTACCTTCATGGAACAAACATCCATTGCAGAGCTCACTAAGTCAATGAGTAATAACCCACCATCATGAATCACTCATTAATCAATTTCATGGGCATAAATTAATAATCAAAATCCTTTTTACGGTGCTAAAGATTAGACGGAATTTCAGTTTCAAGGAGCCCTCTTATCTTCACAAAATCTAATAATGTTTTGGTTTTCCTTGGAATTTCCATGTAATATTAAGAAGGTAAATTTATATTTATAGGCTCAACGTTTCTTATTGGTCCACAAACTATTATATTACTTTTCAGATCTTTCAAAACAATCGTCGTGTAGTTCCTCCACTCACAGTTCTCTATTGGGATTTATTTTTATCATGAAGCTTTCCATCAAACCATCACATGTCATGATGCTCTAATTCCCCTAATCATGAGGATCATTGTCATTGTTCACAACGATCCAATTCATATTCATTTTAAATGACCATCTCTTTCACCTATATAAATATCAAAATTATTTGATCATCATAGAAACACAATTAAAGAAGCCCATCTTTGCAAAACAAATGCCTTATCCATATTTTCATAAGGCCATCAAGGAAATCCACTTTTCAAAATGCAATCCATCATTCAAATTTTGGACCACAATAATTTGGAGAAAAATGGGAAACTACTCCACCATCCACACTATATTCATCTTGAACTATAATATCAATTTCTTTAAAAAATCCTTGATTTTCCATGAGATGATTGAGAACAAAAACCATTCACTATTTTTACCAAAGAAAAGCCTTCGTTCCAACACATAAAATAAATAAAAAAGATATATTTGATGATTTTAATTCATTTAAATTAATTAGTAATATTTTTTTCTAGTTATGGACTTATATTTCTATTTTATAAGAACATCCATAATTTAACACAAATGAAAGAATCATGATATAATGAAACATATTCACCTAAAACCTTGAAAACCATGAAATATTAATAATGTATATGTCATAAGATCTTATAAAATCCTCATATATGGAATATTAAATATGAATATTATATTTTAATTGGTTAACAACATTATATAAACCACTATATAAGAGGTTAATGCACACATGACTAAAGGGAAACCTGACCTAAGGGTTTCTCATCTCACATTTTACTTGACCTATATACCTTATTTAATGCATACTCATTGTATATGGTGTATGTACATCCCTTTTATATCTCATAAATTTTTAATTTAATTATCGTTAAGGAATTAAATTTATCATTTAACAATTATAGATTTTATGTGGTATACATTTCATTAGATTGTAATGTGGTAAGGGATTTGTTAACTATGTTTCTATTCATTAGGATAAGCATCTACTTCAATGATTTTATGATGATACAATTATGGATGAAATTATTTTTATTCCCTTATGTTTTATTGAAATATTTTTTATATGAATTTATACTAAATACAAATAATACATGTATTTGATTAAGTATATAATCATTATAAAGGACTTTGTCTCAATCATATATCATTAGGTCATATTTTGAGGTTATATAATCTCCTTCTTTTATGATGTGTATATATATACCCTTTGACATATCATATCATAATTTTATTTACTCTCATGTAATATAATTATTTATGAATGATATTACATCATGGTGATTATGATTAAATTTTTTCAATGTGGTATTGTAAAATTTGATTAAAATTTTATTTTCAAATAGATTATTCGATATATGAGGAATGTTTTCGATATGAAAGACACAAGTTGGGGACTAAGTTATAAAATCACATCAATTCCTAGATAGTCCTATGGGACAAATTAAATTTGTGAAAACAACATTTATTTTTTCCAAAAAACATCAATAATGTCTAAACGATATATTTTGGCAATAGTGTCTTATGAATGGTTTTCCCAAAATCAAAATAGTTTACACAAAAAAACAAAAAAAATGAAAAACTATTTTTCATTAAAGCATATATCTAGATGATATATCTTGATATTTTAGTTGTACAAAATTTTTCTTTCCATCATTAATTTATTTAAATTTGGATAATATATTATCAAAAACATATATGGTCATGTTACAAACTCATGTGACTATTTATATGGCCTTATTTTACGGTATTTTACTCCTTCTATATTATTCTCTAGAGGCTGATTAAATGTAATGTGTTTCAGTAATTTTTGTATACATTATAACTATACATTATTGATTTATGGTAATATAATTTTTAATCAACACTTAGTGATAATTTGTTATCAATCCATTGTTATATTTTATTTCACCTTATTTAAAATAATTTTATTAGATTTGATATGCATGGTTACACTAAAGAGGATAATGGTCTAATAAAAAAATTGAATGTTATGTTTAATGTTTAAATTTAAATTCAAATATTGATCCGGTTTTCCAAAACTAGAAAACTATTATTTCTTATGGGATGTGATATTTAATATATCCTAATGTAATAATGTATGGAACCATCATTTTCTTACTAGGGTTGGTGTCTTAATAAAAAACCATATGCCTTTGGTATTATAAGATTCATAAGAACACATATGGAAGATCAGGATTTGGACATTAGAATTCTGTTAAAAATATTTTTGGAGAAATATATATAGGGGTTATGTAATTATTTGAAACCTATATTAAAAATAATTACACCAAAAATGAAACATGTCTAATGGAATTGAGATTGTGACATAGAACATAACAACTTAGGATAATAATGGAATAAAATATTTCAAATAGTGTATATAAAAGCGACACTGAGATTATATGGGAATGTAAATACCATATAATTTATGGTATAATTAGTTCTGAAAAATGTTGTCACTCTAATTTCTTTTGGTACAAGCATCCTAGAGAATTTTATTTCTGATGGTCTACTCAAAAGACAATATATTCCTTAAAAACCAATGATATATATATCCATCTTAACATAGGAATTATATTAGTTGGTAAGAATTAAATAAACTAATTTAAGATATTTATATATGTAATTTCCATCTCAATATAAATTATTGATAAATTTTTTTTAAATAATCAATTAATTTTTTAGTAATCTGATTTTTTTCTTAAAAATATATACTATTTAAAAAAATGATTTGCTGCAATGAAAAAATATTATAATTATTTTAGGAAATTTTATAAAATTAATATATAAAATTAGAATCAGTATTGTAAATGAATAAAAAAATTAACCATGAGAGAAATTCTAAATTTTTTTATTAAAATAATGATTTTTCAATGAATATTGAAAAATAATGATTTTTTGTAAAACCATATTTTACATTAAGTAATTTATGTAATTTAAATTAACCATTTTTCTTTTAATTAACATAACTAGTATTTTTATATATTTAACCCACTTAATTTATTTTTAATTATCATTATATTGTTTTTAGTAGATGTTTATTTTATTGTTTAAAAAATCCTTTTTCTATAAACTATATTAAATCGCATAATGTTTTTCAGTTTTCTGTTATTTATATAATACCTAATTATGGGTGTTTTAAAATAAATTTATTTATTATATATCAATAAATATTAATTTATATTAATATAATAATTATTAACAGACATGGAATTAATATAAATTTATATTGTACTAAAAAATAAACTTCTCAAAACCAATATTTTTCATCGTGTTTCTGATTTTTTCATTATTGATAACATTTTTCATTTTTTAGAAATAAAATTAATAATTAAAAAAATATTTACAAGATAATTTTTGAATTTTTTTAGGTTTAAAATAATAGTATTTTTGTGGAATTATTTTTTTATGAGTAGTAAAAAAATTCTGAATTTTTAGTGAAAGCCTTATTTTTAATATCATCCAAACTAATCGGTTTGGAAACTAACAAAACAAATAAATTTTAATACACCCCCATATCATTCTATTATCCTTATTCTCTTCTGAAATCCAACCGTAGAAGGCCTTTTGTGTATAAAAAAACAAGTGTCTAGAAGAAGAGGAAATGTTCTTCAACAAGCATTTTTATTTTACTTATACCTCAATATCATTAAACTATACATAAAAATGATTATATAATCCCCAATTATCCTATATATACTGATATTTTATAATCTATTATAAAAACCTAAATCCATCTCCTCATTGGAAAAATGGGTTACCAAATCAACATTCGTGTGTATGGCTGACTACCGTTTCGCGGACCAGTGACATTCTTGTTTCCATTACCACCACTCAATGTAAGGTATAATGATTGATATAAGTTATATATATGATAATGGTTACATAATTATTCCTTTTTTATTATATATATCATATAAAAAAAATTTATATACCATTATCTAGGGGATATGACAACGTCACTCGTGTGTATAATAGACTAACTCTTCACGAAGTGATGTGATTCATCTTTTAGTAACCATTTACAAATAATGTTATAAGGTTAAAGTTATAGAATATATTTGATATTTAAAAAATTATTATATTAATTAAATATTTATCAATTCTAAAATATAATTTTCTTTTTTCTTTTTTACATCAAAAATATTATATCACCATTCGTGTATGTTTCGACTACCACATTAACAATGTGATGTCACTATCATCTCATCACCACACAACATGGATGAAATATATATATATATATATTATTCTATTTATGATATTATTATCCTTATTTAATGATAAAATTTTACAAACCACCTTTCAATAATGATCATATAAAAATGGAAGCATTTTCCCATAGTAAAAATATCATATTGTGCTCATGATCATAACATACTTCATTTCTCAAATACACCTTTAATAATTTTTACTAAAAGTATAATTAATGTATAAATTTGGTATTTATTTCATTATTATTAACATAGATATTATGGAACTATATAATTAAACAAAAAAACCATAAATTTCATGAAAAATAATGAATGAGAAAATATAAAAATTACCACCCAAAATAATGAAAATTCTGAATGATTATTATCAAGTTAATGAAATCATTTTATAAAATGATCAAAAAAGGTATTTTAAGTTTTAATATGGTTCATTAATAAGTTTATAATACGTTTAAGACCAATATATAGGAACTTAAATAATTTTCAACCAAAAGGATTCTTAAGGTATGGTATTTATTCTCAATTTCATTTCATTGAGGCATATTGTAATGATATGAGCCTAATTTCTCTAATATGGTCTACATACTTTCCATTTTTTAAGAATTATCCTGATAATTTATAATTCAACATATATTATGTTTAATATGGAATATTTCATCTATGGGTGCTTTGAATTTTATTTTACAAAGTGGTAATACAAAATTAGCACTGAATTGTATTTCACATGGTTATATTATTGCTTCATTGACCTTTATATTCTATGATGATGTATGAAATGAATTTTGACTACATAATATTTTAATTTCAGTATTTTAATTTTTATTTACATTTTATATAAATAATAAATACATTTATAATTGTCTCATCATTATTATTATCACTATAAGGGTTTATTTCAAAATTTCATTCTATTAATGATTGTTTATTGTAGAATTATTTTCGAAATATATTATTTGATCATTGTCTAATAAACCCCTAAAATTTTATTATCCATTATTTAGCAATTATATTTTTAGTTAATAGTACCATTTTCCAATCTATGATACTTAAAATAATTATTAAACCCTTTTTAAGAATATGTGACATCATTTTTCTCTTCGTTCAAAAATGTAATAATTTTTTTCAAAATGATGATTTAAAAAAATTCTTTAAAAAATAATTTCTTCTAATTTTTAAAATATTTATTAAATATATGTTTACCGCATTTTTTATTCTTACCAAAAAAATCAACGAAATCGGTACATTGTTTTCAAAACTATGAATGTTATGATTTTACTGAAAAAGTGAATGGTATCCTTGTTTAAACATGAATGGAATGAAAATAATTTACAACCATAATGAACACTAATTTTTTTTATAGAATTATTTATTGATTTAAAATTATAATTTCCAAAAATAGTATTATTAAAATGTTTTTTTTACTTTTAGTTTTATAAAATTATATTATAAATTTAAAAGATATTTTCCTAAATTAATTTTTTAAAGATATTTTTATGGTATTTCTATTCATTTGTGACAACAGTTCTTTTTTAATCCAAAGGGTATATTTAATTATTTATAAAATTTTTATGTATTCTTTAGGTGGAATGATTTTTTTTAAATATATTATTATGGAACTCATTTGCATTCCATGAGTTAATAATGTTTCAAAGGGATTTTTTGTACAAACTGTTTCATTTATATGGATAAATCATGTTTAATGTTATTTTTATGGAACCCATTTCATTCCCCAGAGTTAAAAATGTTTCATTGATATTGTTATTAGAATAATTTAGTTTTTAAAGATTAATCATTATTTAGATAGATTAATATGAAACCAATTTCTTTTCCCTAGGATAATAATGTAATAAAAGGAATTATAATTATCTAAATTATATTTATGATGAAAAGAAATATATTTTTACTTTTTCAGTTTTTGTTTCGTGGATGTTTTACATGAGAAATGGTTTCACCATGATATGTTTGGTGAGATCGTTACCGCTTATATTATGTCATATCCAGATAGCACTGGGTGAGCTTATTACATATTATTTTATGGGGTCCCCAGATAGAGTTTGGTGAGACTATTAAAACATATACAATGGTGCGTCCTAGTTAATTCTTGGGGAGCTCATTATATCTTATATGATGTGGTAGCCTTGATAGTACTTTATGATCCAATTACAGCTTATACGTTCTGGTCACCCAAATAGCGCTGGTGATCTCATTATAACTTAAACAATAGGTACTCACATATAGTGAAACTATGAATTTAGTAATGATAATTCTTTCCATAGAATTATCTTCTAATTGAAATGTTCAGTTATTCTTTTTGGAATGTTTTTATAATTGTTCTATAATGATGATCTTCTAAGATAAAAACATGTTTCATCTATATATTCAATTGGTATCAAATATTTCAATTTATTAAGATTGATATAACATGGCTCATGATTGTTTATTTTTACGAATCATTCATTTTTATAAAATTTCATTGCATTTTTCATGATGAATAACTCAATTTTTTTAGTATGAGTTATTTTGTGATTCTCTCATGAACTCTGATTATGTCTTCATAAGAATTATTACTTTCAATTCTCATTGAGGAATTTCACTTGTTGTTGCTTATATTCACCCTTACTGAGCATTTGAACTCACACTTCATTTGTTTAATCATCCCTATGAAATAATTTATCAATATGGTCAAATTATTTATTGAATGAGTTATCATAATAATGAAGATGATGAATTAATGAGAAATAATAAGAGTGGGGATTTGGGTGATAAATTCTCATTAAACAACCGGGGTCTTTTTTATGTTGGAGTATGTCTTATTTATCTAAATCTATAAATATAAATTTTCCATGAGAATATATGTGGTATATTTTCCACTGTTTATGTTTTAATTTTTGTATGAAAAAAATTCTCACAGCTATTTGAATTAATTTCATATATGTATATATTATGAATTCATCACAAGATCTGGGAGTACGGGTTTGGGGTTGTTATGTTTAGTATTAAAGGAATGGATTAGATAAATTTTCAAATTATAATTTTTTTAGGTGATTTTATACAAAGTGTTTTATATACAACTATTTTTCTATAAGATTAAATATGATTATAAGTTCAAAGCCTCAAACACCCATTTCACATTTTAACCATCGATATCATAATGTAATTAATTAAATTTTATGAATTTTTAGTAATTTGAAATATTTTAATCTTATATGGTTAAAAATGATATATTTATATGCATTTTTTATAAATATTATTTATGGAATAATTAAAATTTTGAGTTTATATAATCATAGAATTTTGGAAACACATTTTTTTATCTTATAGATACCATAAGAATTAAACTTAATTTACTAAAATAGTTATTTATATTAAATTAAAATATGATCTATGTATTTTTTTTCTTGAAATATGAATGTTCTGAGATAACCATTGAATTTTAAACACTGCTTTTGTTTTGATGTTATTGAGGTTTTTTGGGGATATAGTGTTACGAAATGATTTATTATCAATTTTGTGAATTTTTTTTAATATTGATGATTAATGTACCATATGAAGGTTTGCACTTTTTGGGAATTATCTTACCATGTGAAAACCATTTTGGTTTTACAAAATGTCTACAGATATTAAGAATTTTTTATGCCTTTTTTATGGATATTTGATCTTTAAATGTTGATTTTAGTGCTTCATGTATGAGGAATAAACCATAAAAACTCTATATTTGGAAAAAAACATGACATTGTAGTGAAAATTAACAAATGTTTGTAATTATTCTCATTAATTAATTATATTTCCTTTTTCTCTTATACATTATCAAAAATAATTCCTCTACTCGAAGAAAAGTATCATGAACAAACAATTTTATCATAACAAATTCATATCTGATTAATTATGTGATATTTTATACTATTACAAATTTATGGTTTTTAGGCCCGAAACATTTATTGATCATTAACATACATGTGATCAATTAACTCAATCACTCTGTATAATTATTTTTGTTTTTATTCCATTTCCACATGTGTTCAACTATTTGATAACCTATTGGTCTATATCCCCATGTGAAATTTGTAATTCCATTTATCTCTAATTAATATAATGTTTTATTAACCCATTATTCGATGTGGATTACTGAAAAAAAATTATTATCAAATGTAAATCATTTGATTACAATTACTATGTTCAAATTTAATATATAAAATTTATTAAATAGGGGGAATGACGTAACACCAGTGATTTTAGGAAAATAATATTATGTTAGATAGTTTAAAGAAAAATAAATAGTTATCTAATAGGATAATTTAACTCCATGATAAAATACTATATATTGATTATTATGTACTTTTAATATCATTTATATAATATTTTTTACCAAACCACAGTACATTTATGTTTTATTGTGTATTCAACATGAAACATTGATCTTAAACAAACCATGATATATATAAATGTAATAAACATGACATTAAATTGGTTAGTATGAAAAATATAACTATATTATAATATATACATATGGGTGTGTGTTTGTAAATTTACTACTCAAATTAATTTATCGAAAATAATTTATTATATAATCAATCAATTTTTATTAAATTCAATTTATTCATATAATATATTTTTTCTTAAAAATTTATTTTTAAATTATTTTCATGAATTAATATTATAATTATTATTTACAATTTTTAAAAATTTATTTGATAAAATTTAATATTTTTTTAATCAGAATATAAATATTTACTTCTAGTGATATTTTGGAAATTTTCTAAAAATAATGATTTTTTAGCGACTAATGAAAAATACCGATTTTAGTAAAACTATCACTTCCTTATAATAATCTACGTTATTTAAATTCCCCATTATTTTTTAATGTATCAAAATTATTATTTCATTGCTTTTACATCACCTAATTACTTTTTAATTTTTTTTATTTTATTTTAGTGTAATTTTATTTCATAGTCAGTAAACGGTATTATTAAATGATGATTTATAGGGTACAATTTTTCTCTATATTATTTATTTAAAATAAAACATAAAAAATAATTTTTTTAAAATTACATTTATAAGTTCAAAATTAATAAATTTTATTTTATATTCATAGAGTAATTTTTATCGCTCATAGAGTTAATATAAAATCATCATGTAATGGACAAATAAATTTATTGAAAAACTAATTTTTCATCATTTTTTATGGTTTTGTTTTCAAATTATTTTTTTAATTTTATGAAAATTTATTTGAGAAAATAAATAACCTTTTTAAAAAATAGTTTCAATATTTTATTATGTTTATTTTTGGAAGATATTTATAAAACAATTCATTTTAGGACAAAGAGTGAAAAATACTTAATTTTAATTACAAACTACATTTCATTAATTTATATACAAAGAAAAAATTTATTATAAATTTATGTTAATGAATAAATATTTAAATTATTAATATACTAATATTACTATATTTTTTGGAGCCAATTTCAAATTGTAATCAGATATAAAAGTATTGTAAACTATTGAAAATTTTCTTTTTGAAGACTCTCTATCATACCGTGTTTGGGGGATTAATATTTAAAAAATGGTTCCACTTAATTGAATTGATTTTTTAGAAAGGAATACATTTGTGGATTCAGAATAATATATAATATATAATAATTTAATCTACATATTTTACAAAAATGGTATTGAAAACAATAAATAAATACTACAGTTAAGGGAAAAATAGGATTTTCGTGACATAAACAAAAAATATAAGGGTCAAACTTCCCTAAAAGAATGAATAAAATTGATATTATACTATATTAAAACTGTATTCCTTCTATAATCGAGAGTGTATCAATATTGAATTCTTTTTACATGAATCAAATGCGGTTGGATGTCATTCTCTTCAATAATTTTAGGTGTCTCACTTACCTCACTTATAAAGGGCCACCACCTCTCATTCTATCTTCAAAACATAAAAAACCAATTGTTTTTTATATAACCCAAAAAAATAAAGTCTCTTTTTTCCCCAACTCATCCTATAGGCCAAGTATTTTATATAAATCTAACCCAGGACTTTTTTTCAAACCAAAAGAAGATACGTGAATAAGAGTTAATGTTATTCAATGAAAATTTTATTTTATTTCATATTCCAGTTACATACATTAATCATAAACAAGATTAAATAACAAACTATTTATTTTTTAAATAATGATTGGCCTTTTTGTTTTATAATAACATGAAATTTTCTCCCCTGTAATTAAATGTGTTACAAATCATCACTCTTGTGTACGATAGACTACAACATCGTGAACCGAGGTAATCCATTTTTCTATTACCACCTATAAATATTGGCTTTAATGATGGATATAATGTTTAAATTTTATGTTTAATTTTTTTTATAATTTGATCATTTATATCATATATAAAATTTTTAACTTCTAATTTTTATGGGATTCGATAACGTCACTAATGTGTATGCCATACTACTGCCTCATAAATCAATTGGATTCATCTTTTACTAACGCTTTAAATGGAATGCAATATGGATTATTAAAATTAATATATGTGATATAAATTTTATAATAATATTATTAATGAAATATTTTTCACTTTAATAAGGTTATATTTAAATTATTTCATTAAAATATTACAATATCATTATTCAATGTGTGGACTATCGCCAACACAATATGATGTGACTATTTTTTCTTCAACAAGCTACATGGATGTGATATATTAACATATTTAATGAAATAATAAAACATTTACTATATTTTTATAAAATTTTAATGATAAATTATTACTAACCACCTCCCTATATTGATCAATGAAAAATAAAAATGTTACTCATGTATACGCACTACTTACTTGTTCAATGATCACAACACACTTCATTTCTAAAAAGAACCATTTCTGATTATTTCTAAAGTTATAATTGATGTATAAATTTTATAATTATTTAATTATTATAGTTTTTATGATAAAATAACTATATACTATTCAAGGGAAAAAAATTATTCATAAAAAATAATGAATGATAAGAAAGTAAGTTAATAACCGAATAATGAAAACAATGAATGATTATTAACAAATGGGAAATATTATTTTTTAAATAGATCATATTTGATATTATAAATATTAATATGGTTATTTAATAATTTATTAACATGGATAATGAAATTATACATTATGTTAAATAATTTTTAACCAAAAATAAGTGTGAGGTAAGGGATTTCATCTCAATTACATTTTATTGAATCATTTTACAGTGTTATGCACATAATTTTTATTATTTTGCATATATACTACACCTTTGAAATGTAATATCATAAATAATTAAAAATTAAATGTATTTTATGCTTAAATTTTAAATAATTCATCTTTTTAAGTCTTGACATAAAATTTTCCATGTGCTAAAGAATCTTATAACACAATTGGGTTTCATTGGATTTTATTAATCATTCATTTTAAATTATATTCTATAAATATGTTTGTAATTGATTTTGGAAATATAATATTTTCATTTAAATAGTTTTTTATAAACTATAGATATAATTAATCTATTCATCATCTAATTATTACATTAACATTTCAATAAATTCATGGGATTATTTCACAATATCATTTGAATTAATATTTTTTATTTATGATTTTAATTTAATGTAAATTATTTTATGAAATTTTTAATAAAAGAATAACATTGTATTCTTATATAGACCATAATTATACTTTAATTTAATACAACTATTTTACTAATCTTTTACAATTAACATAAATTAGATTTTTTTAAATTAAAATATGTCTTGATTTTTCAATTTTTTAAAAAAATATTTTCTTCCAAAAATATATTTTCAAAAAATGTTTTCAATTTTTTTACAATTTTTTAATAATTTATAAAATAGATTTTCACCCAATTGTTTATTTTTTCAAAAAAAAATCAAAGTAAATTTAATTTTTTAACACAACGCATGTTCGGATTTTACTAAAAAATGACAGGAAATTTGGTTTCTATGTTTACTGTATTAATATAATTTCAATAAATCCTAGCCACCTAGAAGATTTAAAAAAATGTTAATAATCATCATAGATTATCTTCATATAAAATCATTGTAAATTATTTTACAGTTACTTTTAAGAAAAAATTAAAATGAAATTAATATTTTCTTCAAGAATGTTTTGATATATCTTTATATGGTATTTATATTCAACAGTGATATAGAACTATATTCCTTATCTAATGGGTATATTATATATTGGTACCAAACATTTTACTTCTTGAAATTGATGAAATTTTAATCGATGATATTATTATGGAACCCATTTCATTTCCATAGGATATTTATGTTTTAATGAGATTATTATAGAACCTATTTCATATCCAAGGGTTAATCTTATTTCAAATGGATTGTAATGGAACTATTTGGTATCCATGTGTTAATCATTTTTAAAATTTAATATTATGAAATTAATTTGACTTCAAGATGAAAATATTGTTTCAATGAGATGTATATTAAACCTATTTTATTTATATATGATTTTCATGTTTTAAAATGAATAATTATTGTTTCTATTTGTTTCGTGATGGAATGATATATCTATATCCATTATTGATGTTGCGGTTCATAGAAATTATAAATCATAATTGGTCTCACACATATAACACCAGTTGATCCTGTCATAGCTTATATGATGGTGCACTAAGATAGTCCCAGGTAATCCAAGTACAAATTATATAATGGGGACCCCAGATAGTTTTTAATGGGCCTGTTATAGAATATATTGTTGGATATCCAAGATTTCTACATTTGAGTCCATTATATATTAAATAATGGATTCCCCTAGATATAGATTGAATATAATGGGTAATGATTATATTTGTGGGATAAAATATTGGAATACAGCTTTATGGTAATTCCATTTATAAGGGTTCTATGCACATTATATGATGCTTATGTTTTTAGAAACCAAAGTTATTTATCTTTTAATTCTATGGGTTTCTATGTTTTTGAGGAATACTGATATAGCTGGACCTATGATTATTTAAATTTAAAACTACTTCATTTTGAAAATACTTATTCTTTGTTTCATGTTTTATGATTTTTTATTGATAGGTATAAGCCATTTAAAGATTCACTAAAGCACTCTGATTTAGTGGTTATAAACTTATTAAATTCCTATGTTCATTTTATATTTTTATTATTTAATGTTTATTTATACCATTACTAATCATTTTATCTAAACCTTTTCATGTTTCCACTTCCCTAGGTTATAAATTATGTTGATGAATGAATTATTCCACCAAAGTATTTCACAATTGATATTGATGCTGAATTAATGTGAAATAAGAAATTATATTATACATGGGAAAAATGTTCATTTACCAACATAGGTATTGTTTATATTGGGGGTTTTCCTACTTCTAAAAAACAAAAAACCAAAATGGTTTAAAATTTCTATAAATGGCCGGGTTTTTTCTTTTTTGTGGTTTTTTTGAAAAAATAAATGGGATACAATTATAAGTAAAAAAACTGTAAATGAAAGTCTTTATATTTCATCGAAGAATATGATATTGCAGTTTATAGACTCTTCTAGAAAACCCTTACCTTAGTAAACATTTTATCTCATCATGTTTGTGAAAGATTTATTAGAAAAAAAATTATAATTTATTCAATAATTTGGAAGTTATTTTTATATTTATTAGTCATAGTGATCATAATTTGTTTATTAATATTTTAATTGTTGTTAGAATATATTGAATAAAATTTCCCTTTTTAATTTTCAATTTCCTTTCAATAATCAATATTTTTATTATTTATTGTTATTATTTTATAAAAATTAATAAATAATCATAGAATATAATTTAATAGAGTTAAATTACATTATCTATAATAAAATGCTTGGTATATATTTATAAGAAATATTGTGACTATGTTCTTATATGTGATGAAATATTTCATTATTAGGACATGTCAATAAAGTAGAGAGAGAGATTGTATAATATATATTGATTAAAATGGATATGTTAAATCATGATAAAATTAATATCACATGTAATTATATATGAATCTTTTTATAGAGGTAGAAAAATAGAAATTTATTGGGGAGTGGAAAGAAAGAATGATAAACCAATTCATGAGAATTGAGGATACATCAAGAATAAAATATTACTCTGTTGCTAAATCCATGATGGAATTGGGTTTTTTGTCTAAAAAACAAGGCTAAGGAACCTGATATATGTATGTGATGGGAAATATTATTATCATGATCATTGTTATTTGAATGGGTTGTTATAATCCAAGGGAAAGGTGATAGGGGTATTTATACATGTAGATAGATATATTTTAGAGTTAAAATACATATTATTTTATAATTTGTGCTGTTAAATTTAATGAAAGTATTTATTTAAAAAAAATGAAAAATTGAATATAAGATTATATGAACTCAAAACCATTCCAATACCAATTAGAATCATCGAATAATTTAATTATCATTTTTTAATCAGAAATAGTTTGTTATTATAATGAAATATAACATGGGTTGTAAAACACTAAACATAGATTCTTAAATTGAAAATATTTTCTTATATATTGTTATATTACGCATTAAATATATACTATTTAAAGAAAAATGTTTCATAAATTTCTATCTCATGATTATATCATGATTATGTAAAAAAAGTTTCAGAATTTTCAAAAAATTATATTTTTGAATAATAAAAAATATGTGGTTTATCAAAAAATTTCAAAAAATTCTTTATATCATAATTACTACATTATAATTTTAGAAATTTTGAAATTTTTATAAAATAAAATCAATTAGATTTTTTAATTTAAATTTCAAATTAAATATTATAATATAATGAAAATAAAATTTCATTAGATAAAAAACATTTCAAAATCTAATAGTTCTTAATGTGACATCTCATTAATGTTTTTAAGAACTATTCCTCTATTTTTTATTTTTTATCATTATATTTGGATGATTTTTACATATATCCTTGTTTTTTGTGGTCAGTTTTAATTGAAAATGATGTTGCGGTGTATTATCATGTTTTGGATCATGTGTAGACATGAACTTCAAGGTAGATGTTATACCAGTAGTCGATCAGCTAGCCTATGATAACCATCATCCATCTAGTGGGGGTATGGTGGAAGTGGTTCCCTTATAGAATCTCAATTTATAGCTGATGGGGTGTCTAGAGGTGCATGCTTTCTTCATTCACCATTGGATCACTGGTGGGAGTCATCTTGCGCATGTTCAGGATGACTAGTAGCACATACATTTCAATAGATGTTAATGGATCATCATTAAACTGACTAGTTGGTACTAAATTTATGTGAAATCCATTTTCTCAATGGTGGAAGAATTTAATTTAAATGAATTTAGGGTTAGTTTTGTTTTTCATTCATCTAATATAATATTTTAAATTATAAATATAACCTATTTGACCCTAATTATGTTCACTCATTATAGATTCTCCATTATGGTGTTCCTGGATCTCTCAATTCATATCTTTGTTTGATTGATGAAATGATCAAATACATATACCTCTCTTGTTATGTCTTTAAATATTTTATTCATGTATATTGTTTTTCACAGAATTAATTATGTTTCTCTCATTGTATTTTATTCATAAATTTTTTTATCTTTGTTGTTTATAAATCTAACCAAATTATTTATAGATCCATTACATATTTCTGATATCATGATTTTATATTTAATCACCTTCCATTGTTGATAATGAATTTTTATGTCATATATTTTTTTTATTCCTTATAGAACATTTAAATTTATATTTTTATGATTAATAATTTATTATTGTCGACCCCCCATTGGATCATAATACCCTCACATAGTCATAGATTGATGTTTACTTACCGGTATTTTCTTCCATGTGTTTCAACATAGGAATTCTCATGATATGGATTTGTTCAATGAACCTTATTTTATTTCAGTTTTAATTTCATTTCAAAATATGATTAAAGTAATAAAAATGGATTTTATTACATATTGTATTTTTTATATGATTTGAGAACGGAATATCCTATTAGTATATTTAAATATAGTTGTTTTAATTCCTAATTTATGGGATTTCAAAAATTAACATCCATTGAATAAAATAACTATGATTAACCATGAAGTGATTTATAATGAGGTGGAGGTCCATCCATTGGGATGAAATATTCCTCCCTATGATTATTATTATAGGTTAATGTGTGCACCATGATTCATTTGTTGTGACATAGAGCCTCTCTTAGGAGCATAGTCTTACCACATAAACCTATTCTACTAGGTTAATATTCAAACCAAGTGGGAAACTAACCATGATAAAAGAAAAATGATATTCATTGACATTGAATTTTTTAAACATTGGGTTATTTTATATATTGGTTTTATTTGAAATGATTTATTGGTTATTTTAATCAAATTATTTGGAAACCTATTTGTTGCCATTATTTGTTAAATATGATAAATGGGTGTTTTATCCATGATTTATTTTAAATTCTATCTCATGCCCTGATTATATTAACTTAATAATAAATGGTTTATTTCATAAAGGATACTTCTGAAAAACATAGTACATTCTTTTTTATATATTTTTATTATACCATGAAAATACTATTGAGTGTATATAGATATTCATATATATGATGCAAGAAATAGAATGTTTCCATATAGAGGTAGTGAGTTTTTTCATTAGAAACAGATAAGAGTCTTAAGGTGATATCATTTCCCATTTAGTGTCATTTTTTCGTATTTTATTACTATAGTTGTGTTGATGTATCATGGAACATGTTTTTTGTGTTTATTGTTCAAATTTTTTTGTTATGTATTTGGAATACCGATATTTTCTATTTATTTATGTCATAATTTCATGATCCTTGAACTGAAATATTTCACCAATGTTATTTGTTGAATTCTATGTAATTGTTTCCAACCCATTTGGATTGGGAATTCCATTTGGACCGTTTCAGGACATATTTGTGTTATGTATATTTGGGTAAACAGGAATGGTTCCTAAAAATTTGGTTTCAATAGGATATTTGTCAATATATATTGTCAGAATAGATTTTCGTAAACCTTGATTGATATGAGATATCAATATAAGGACATATGGGATATGATGTGAGTTATTGACTACGTAGATCTCATTGTGATGAGAATTACATTAGCCGAGGTTTTTGAGAAATTATTTATTGGGAGATTGAGATTTTTATTCCAATTATTTATTTTATATGTAACATCATAATTCAATCTAAAAAAATTGATTTTTTAAATGGTAATTTATTCTTGGATCATTTCTTTTTTATGTCTCCTTGTTTTTTGTTGTGCATTACCATTCTCCCTAAAATACACATATAGACCCCAATAGAAGGGGATACTAAAGAAACACTATAGGTAAACACTCTGTGAGATGAAAATTTTATTTAGTTACTGGTAGAAATAGTTTATGTTATGGAAAAAGTTGTGGTACCTGCCCAAGTTCATGCTAGAGAGACAGATCAATGAGGGGACGAAGATAGGATTTAGAGTGAATAATTTTATTTCATGAAAAAACCAACATTATAGGTATTTAATTACCTTTATGAGGTATATAATTGGTAAGGAATGAATGGTAATATTTTATATTAATATATACTCTTGAAAGATTAAAATTAATGTTTTTCATCATTAATATTGAATGTTATGGAAGGAGGTCATGCGACTTGGTTGTCTTGGACATAAAGTAAAAGGGAATATAGTGTGTGGAATTCAAGGATGTTTTCACTATATAAGTCTATGAAGAGTCTAGGAACATTGTGAAATCCAAGGATTTTCTCACGTTCTTTTAAACTGATTCATTTATTTTGGATTCTTCTAACTTTTTGGGATCTCTCCAACTTTTCTTGTGACGATTTTTCAAATGGGAAGGTAATGGTTTATTAGTCTTTAATGGGAAATTGAGATTATTTTGGGTAATATATATTTATGTTAAATTATATTTCCATTATTTATATTCTGAATATCTCATTGATAGTAGAGATTCAACTGTCATGTAAGACTTGATTGATTAATGTTTCTCTTCCCTCTCATGGATTCCCCAATGGGTTTTTTAAGGGTAAAAGAAAGAGAAAAATTGTGTTTTGGGATAAAATATGGATACGATTGACATAAGTCTATAGCATTACCATCATTATTAGAATATTTCTTAACCTAATATTAGTATATTAAGGCCATAACCCCAAATTTCATTTTCCCTATTCCATCAATGGTTTTCGACATGTCTAGGAGATAGGGTCACATGGATAATTTTTATAGAGAATTATCTTATTCATACTCAAGTATAAATTTTCCAATATAACATGGATCTTCAGTGAATCTAGTTGGTTCAAGGAAGATGAGGTTAATGAAACATGCATATGGAATTAAGTATTTACACCATGTCATATATTTACCAATAGAGGTTAAATGGATGTTGTGACATTGAGGGGAACTATTTCTTTTTCCTCTGTGTTAATTAATATTTTATTTTACATAGGTTTCTACAACTTCATCATATTGACCCATATGATGGATTTTCTAAAATTAACACTGTAACTCAATCCATATATAATGGAATTGGAAATTCCTCTATGAATGAAAATGGAGTAAGATTTTCATTGTCCCTCATGCTCTTTTTTATATGAGATGTACTGTGGGCATTTGATCCCATGTTTCTTATCAAAGAAATATTTTGTGTTATTATGACATTAAATTTTTCTAACTCTAGCATGGATCATATATATTGTATGCATCATCAGTGGTACTTGACTACTTCTGATATGGGCTTCTTTGAGTTACATAGATAATTAATTACATGGTGTATTCTGGTAGGATTTTTATCCTCAAAATAGTAAGTTGGACTTATTTTCTTTAGCTCTTTTGTATTTGAAATTTTTCATTGTTATACATTATTTGGTGAATAATTATTTTTCTAATACATTCTAAGAGTTATTTTCAGGAATCCCTCTGAAGTAGGTGGAAGAGTTTTTGTTTAAAATAATGATGGGAAATTAATTGAAATTGATTCCTTTAGAAGGTATTTCTCAACCTGTGTTAAATGAGTTAAAAATTTAGTTGGATAATTTTAGGTTCAACGTATTTACATGCCCAATAATTTCATCTAAGGAGTGCACCATTTATTTTCATAAGAAGTACTGTGGAACACACTATTTATGGATCCATTATTAAAAACTCAATAAAGTTAAGTTTAAGTGAAAATAACTCTTTCTTCACTTTGATTATTTTTCTTAATATATTAATGTGTATAAGTTTATTTCTATAATTGACCTTCTATATTGATATCACAATCAATGTATCAAGGAATAATATATTCAAAATACTACTTTAAGAGTAGTTTTGTCTATTTTGAGTACATCATAATGTGGTATGGCCTTACTAAAACTCATACTATTTTTACGGAATTGATAATATTTATCTTCCCATGTTATCTTGACACTTTTTGTGTTATGTATGTGAAGGATATATTTATATTCTATAAGAACAAGAAACATAATATGCATTAAAATTAGTTTTTTTTATATTCTTTGGGACCACCATCATTACAGTGAAATTTCAAAGTTATAATTCAATAACCATGAAGTCAAGTTCGTTGAACATTAATCTCAATACAATAATAATAACTAATCATGAGAAGGTTTTGAAATTCAAGTCATGGTGTTATCCATGGATCATTGTTAAGATATGTAGCTTCTTGGGTGGGGTATGATACTATCAGGGATTCATTTAATGTATCCTAAAACTTCTGTTTCCTATTTACTCTATCACTCATAAGGTTGTAATGTTTTTTTGGGATTCAATATTGAAATAATAATTTAAAGGGAAGAAGTGGTGTTTGACATCATCACAAATTCAAACTATACTAGTGGATGGATGGGGCTATGTAGTTTATGATGATGATTCTTATTCGTTTTTGTTTTGTGTTATTATGTGATGGGATAATGTAGTTGATTAAAGAACATGAAAGCTTCCACTTCATGAGATGAATTACCACCCCTCATTGTTTGTAAATTTCAATCATTGTACATGATCTCAAAAACCAGAGTCACTATATTTTTCTGACATATATAATGCTTACTAGAAAATATTATATTGGGTTATATATTTTATTAAAATTATATGAAACTCCATATGATAATATGGTTGATATAACTGCAGTCATTAAACATTGATGTTTCCTACACTCCCAGAAATTTTAATATTTTTTTGGTGATCACAGTTGGAAGTTAACTTCTTAGGTTAGGTAGGAGGTGAATGATTAATGTAACATGATATAAGGTTCTTCCCAAATTCAACTGTGAGTAATGTAATGGATTATAATATTTTTTTTAACGACGTAGTGTAAAATCCTATCACAGTCAAATTATTATTTGGGATAACATCATAATGATTAATTGTACTATGTAATGAACCCTTTTTATGGGGCGAGATCATCTATTAGTGTCTATATACTGATAGGGTATCATTTTCTTTTGAAGACCATATATTTTCCCCAATCCTATAGGAATACCCATTTGGGGAAATTTTCACTATTCATTGGGGGATATTTAACTAATAACCACAAATATTTTCTATGATAAGAAACATAATTTAGAATGACCTATAATGAATCGAGATATAATTAAACTTTTTCTATTGGTTATTTTATCAAACAGATAAAGCATGAGCATAAAAATCCATCATGGTTTCTTCAACCACTTCTCATTCCAAATTCAATGTAGAGTGAAATTATAATGGATTTCATTGTTTTGTAAACTTTACCTCTCCTATTTACAAATTATATTGGATTTTTTATTAATTGGTTGACCAGGTAATCACATTTCATGTCAATCTATGGAAACACAGGTGTTGAGGAGAATGAAAATTTATATGTGTGGAATATGTTAATGTTTGATAGTACTCATATAAATATTATATTATATAGGGACTATTGTTTTTTCCAATATTATTGGGAGGTACTACATGAAACAATGGGAACATGGGTCAAGTTAATCTTGCTATGTCATCCTTAAGTATATGGGATTGGAGAATATGATAATTATATTCAATAATATATTCATCATACCAATGTTTTGTGATTCAAATGATCATGGTATATCCATTTAAGGATTGTTAATTTTTTTATAAAGGTAGATTGTAGTCATCCATTATAATATATCCCTTAAAATCCTTTTATACTCATCTTTCTAGATATCATCTTTATGGCTATGAGATTGGATAAGCTTCCATGGTTGGATTGAGTTTTGTTTCAATGGAAATGATGAAGATCCATGTAGATCATATTTTTTTCCATGGATCAAATCCCATAAAAATATTTTCTGGATAAATTTACTTATATTTTTGAGTAGTCATTTTGTGATCAATTTTTCTTTAATATCTATACCTGATTTATTCATAAGCATCTGAGACATTTGGAAATGGTTTCTCCCAAGAATGTGGGATCATTTGAGATCATAGAACAACATTAAAATGATGATTATAATTTGGAATTACCACCTTAGTGGTAATAGATACACAATGTATTCCATTAATCTCATCGCAAAAAAGTTTCAACCAAACCTAACCGATGTTCAGAATTTGGAAGACCTCGATGCAGAACAAAATATTTCTATGATTGAACATGCATCATAGGATATTTATTCTCATGTAAAGTTTTTATTTGGAAAATATACACTAATTTATGGATTGTTGTGGAATCAAAATTCTAATTATCCTATGGCATGTGAATGGGCGTCTTCTATGAGGGATCAGTGGCCTCCCCTATTTGAATGATATCCTTCTTCGATAATGATATCAATGGTATGAATTTAGTGTATTGGTGATAATTATAGAATAGTAATGATATTTTAATAACTAAAATTATTCAAATTGATTTCCCATTACATTTTTAAGATTTTTACTCTTTTCTATGTGTTCGTAGTGTATTTTTTTTTTAAAAATGGGTCAGGGTACATCATAGTGTTTCAAATTAACTATACACATGAAATGGTAGATTTAAATGCTATAGGTAGTCTATAAAATATCTTGTGATTCCCAATATCTATTTAGTTCAATTATAGAAAAAGGGTATCCTTATAAAAACCCATTTTCTAGTATGTGGGGCCTCCATTGGTGTTGGAAAATTTCTTATACCACTATCTGGTCGATGGTGGCATCATTGGAAAACAAATCAGGGGTGGTTTCATATTTCCACTTCCTGATATACCTATTTTAATTCATGATATATCCCATTAAAATAGAACTAATTTATATTTACATGGAAACATTATTGGTGATTTTTTTATATTCTCTCAACTCAATTATTTGGTGTAATGAATAATTTACCATAGACGTAATCCTATATTTATAATATTATCACCATTCAAAATAACTATAATATTCCTTTTGATATTTTTCATTTTTCTTTCATTGGATTGGCTGTGTCAACAATTTTAATTTTACAATTCATGAATTAAATCGTATTATTTATAGATCCATTATGGTATAGGGTTTAATTGGGCAGATCATCAATCCAATAAGTGTATTTATCGAGAATTATAGCAGAATGTGATCCTCATGGATTTTGATCATTCTAGAACATGTAAATTTAGATATTTTTGTTTGGGTTCTAATGATATAGGATCTCTCATTATTTAGAATTTCCCTTGGTAAATCTTGGTTCATTATTTTAACATGTGAATTATTTTCCATGTGTTCCAAAGGTAGGTTGTTTCATGATTCAGTTATGTTCTTTGATATTTTATTCCTTCTCTACCAAATTGATTTATAAATTTTATTACTTTAATGAAAATTATTTTTATTAAATAATGTGGATTTGAATTTGGTTTGGAAAATGTAATCTTCAATAGGTATTTTGAAAGAATATGTATTTGAATCACTATTTGTGTGGTTCTATGTAAGGTATTAACTTGAATGGTATTATTATGATAATCCTAGTGGTTATCAAAGATGGTGTAGGGAGACAACCCACTTTTTAACTATTTCCCACTAGAAAGTTTCTTCTAAGGTGGTTTCTGTACCATGTTTCCCTTGTTATGTGAAGGATCCACCATCAATAATGAAGGATTACACTCTAGACATATTATTTAGGCATAATATGGACAACAACTGGCCAAATAATCATTAAAATGGAAGAAATATCCAAATTGATATAGAATGGGTTGTACACATGGTCATTTTCTTTTATTGATGATCATTAAAATGGTTTATTGGTGTGTGAACTAAAATTATATAGAAACCTATTTATTGGAATGTTTTGATGAGTTTGGAATGGATTCATTTGTAAATTCATTCTGTTAAATATTTTATCTTTTTTTCATTAGTTAACTGAATAACATTGGTTTATTTTGTAATGTATTCATAAGAAACACATGGTTGTACACTAATGGACTCTTTTTCTCATACCATGTATTCACCATTTTGTGTAAATAGATAGTTTTATATCTGATGCAGGTAAGATCAATAAATCATATAGAGGAAATAGGTTTTTTTTCAAGTAGGGTGTGAGTGTATAGAAATTACATCAGGTCACTTGGAGATTTGTTTTGAGGTATTTCAGTACAATTGTGGTTTTCAAATATCATATTAATGGTTTCTGTTGTTAAATATATCTATATAAGGTTGTTTTTGTTTCTTGTAATACCAAAATATTCTATTTATTTATCACATTTTTGTAGGATTCCTATAGAGATACTTCCCCCAATTTATTTTCAATGATAACTATAGATTTTTCACTAGCCCCTAGGGATAATTAATGACAATCGAAGTGTGACAAGACTGGTACATGTTAAATGTATCATAGGTTTTTTCTAGATATATAATCATATTTCATCACAGTTACAAATGAAATTAGATTTAAACATTTTATTTGTAAATATAATCATTTAATTATTTTGTCTCTTAAATGTTTTGAATTTATTATAATAAATAAATAAATAATATAAGTAAAATTATAATTCTTCAAAATATAAAGAATTATTAAAATAAATGATTGTAATCACACAATATTGATTTTAATTATTGATATTCTGAAAAATAAATATCATAAATTCTTTTATATTACAAAACATATAATTATCCATTCAAAATAATTGAAATACATATAATTAACTAAATGAAATTATTTTAACACTTTATTATTTACACAAGGTTTTACAATTAAAGTAATTTTATTAATGGTATTTTACATTTTTTTTATATTATCTGTTAGTGTTTATTATTGATTGTAAAAGATATTTTGGTTCATTTTATATTGGTGATGCACATGACATAATCTATTCAACATAGTATTTTTTCAATTGAAAATTAATTCTAAATCAAAGGGGTGTTACAATGTTTGAATGATTAAATTTTATATTTACTAATGTAAAAAATTAATTCTATTAAAACTTATTCTAATGTTTTTTAATCAATGAATTATATATTTAATGGATTTTTAATCAAAAGATGTTATGTTATACCCCAACCCAAACAATTCCTAGTGAATTATATGTGATTTATAATATGTTTTTTTATAGTGTAAAATAAGAAGTGATAATCCCATATTGTCACTCACAATATAATATTTATTCTCACATATATAATTAAATATTTCAATTGTCTTAGAGTGTCAATGTCATTATAAAAATTCATCTTATAGTTCATGACTTGTGACATCATCAAAAAAATTTCCAACTTTTTTTAATATCATCTAAATATATATTAGAAAACATATCTTTATATTTGTGATTCTTAATGAAAAATCATTTTAAAAAACATTTCAGGATTCCCTCCCCTCAAATTGAACACCTACTTATCTAGAAATGAGATACAGGGAGATGATGAATGCCTGAGTCCCACCTCTAGTTGGCCCCATGTTGGTGACTAGAAAAAAAACATATAATACAAAAACTTATGGGTAGACATACACACTAATAGAATGTGAGGAAGAGAGAGATAAGAAAAATGAAACAATATACACATTCTCATACATATATTGATGATGAACACCCATGATAAATAATTAAATTAAATAATATAATGAAACAATATAAAGGAAATCTACAGGTACCATAAAGGTATTGATGGTAGTGATCATGATTCCCAAATATCTCCAAAAAAATCATGATCTTGTAATATCCTGCCTAATCCCCAACCTCCTCTGATTCACCTAAAAAATATTTTTTACGTAATTATGGTGAGATGAATAGCATACTCAGTAATATACTCTCTAGTTCCTCTATTTCAAAAGATAAAGAAATCATTCTACAGTACATTGATCAATAGTGAAACTGAATCATCTCTTAAACATGTATACAATGTTCCTAGAATCACCACAGATAACTCAGACCAAGTGTCAACTACATGAGAGAATATTTTGTAACAATGAAGCGTCAAGGGTACCATCATCTGCTTCGAACATTGTTACCACTTTTCACTAACAACGCATGACCTGAGTTACCTCTCTCAAAAATATGTGAACCTTAAGACACCTAGAAATGGAATTACAACATTCACCTTAATCATCACAATATCACATAAAACCATAAAAATATCTATATATAGTAAACATATATTTTTTAAGGAGACACCATGTCATGTATGATGTGTATCAAACATCTAGTGTTATACATCATGGAATCAACACCCATACACTAAGTATGTACATCAATCAATCATATCGTATACATGTTATACCTATAATGATCTTTTTTATATATTATATGCTAATAAATGGGAGTAAAATAACCAAAATCCATCAAGATCATCTACGAAAATCTATATGAAAACAAACCACTATGCATACCAGCTTATGTAAATACTAATAGAATAGAGTCTGGACATAGGATGTAG
Organism: Viscum album; assembly: GCA_963277665.1. Lineage (NCBI taxonomy): Eukaryota > Viridiplantae > Streptophyta > Magnoliopsida > Santalales > Viscaceae > Viscum > Viscum album. Next base: position 109,807,625 of record OY728121.1, read on the forward strand.
TCATACATCCGTACTCTCACAAATATGTTAGGGTAAACACCATCCTAGAGTCCACTATGATTTACCCACCCTTCTCAACATGGGTGTAGTATCTTATGAAATTACAAAACATAAAGAATATATTATATATCCCTACCACACAATTGACAATACCTAGACTTACACTAAACTGCATCTATAATCCCTCAGACTACCATCTACCACTATATTGACTAGATATCCTATATGCATACAAGAGATTAAAACTCCTACATTAATTTTATAATTCATTTAAAAATTCCCATTATGTTAATTAATTCACTATATATTAATAAAAATCACCATTATTCCACATTATATTACATTAATTATCTTAGTAATGTACCAACCCTAAAGGGATTAGCCAAATAGAAACCATGATTTAATGAGATTTAATTATTTACATATTTTTCATTGTATCATCAAACAAACCAATTGGATAAAAATTTGTTAAATATTATTAGAATAATTCCATGATCCAGGTTCTTAGAAAATAATCCTAAGCTTCCACTAAGAGGAAACATGCAATCATGCACATCCAATTATATCATGAAGTGGGGAAATAATGTAATTATAATAATAAATATAGCCATTAACCATTAAAAAATGTATAAGAGATCATAAAATACATGGTTGAGACCAAATTCCACCCATTAAGTCAACTTTGATTCCATCTCTAGAACACAAATTCTTTTCCTAAGGCATCTCTTCATCATAGGAATCAACTGATACCACATAATATGGGACTCTCAGTACAAATATTACATCATCCATCCTTGGTGTAGCCATCTAATGCTTATATATAATTCGGGAATCCATTACCCATATCACATCCCACTAAAAATCACACAAATAGAGAACATCAAAAAATTATAAGCAAAAACCAATCATTAACTATAGGGTAATCGAGGCCCATGAAAAATGCATCTAGCCTTCATATATAAATGAACTCTCATGGATCAAAATTCAAGGAACTCAACCTTCTTACGAAGATGTTAAATTCAATCCCTAAAAATTATCATCATCACAAAACATATTCTTATTCCATCTTGAATTAACAAATTCACTATTCATAGGTCACAACCAAAGGAAACCTAATGAATAATGCGATATCAGAAATCAAAATAATAAACATTCTCTTCATTATTTAGAATTGTTTCACCAAAATATGAGTAATAAAATTAAAATTCTTGATTAAATTTTATTTATTACCCTCTATAAAAAATGTGATTCATATTATTTATTAATTTCATACAACATATGGTAGATCATTTTCAATTAAATATGTTCATTGTATAAATTTTATTATCATCAAATTAGATCAACCATCAGAGTACATAGCGGCCTCTTATTTAATTACTATGAATCCAATAAATTATCAATAATTTCTCAGTTTTTTATATTTATCATTTTCATTATGCTACTGAAAGAATAACAACATTCCAAAAAATAATTTCATTGATTTCACACTATCTAGAAAATATAAGAAACCCATCATAAAGATATATTTTATATCAACATTTGATCTATAAAAAAATATGTATTAATCTTTTTCCATAATTATTATCCTAATTCCAATTCTATCCAAAATTTTAAAACCATGCTAAATTTATGATTTAAATACAGATGAATCGTTCCCACTATATCAAAGTCATAAATATTTTTCATGGGAGAATGGAAATGTTTTGGACTTCTATGATTACCCCTCCTATAGAAATTTATAACCCACTATGGATGCCATAGAATAATTGAACCAACAAAAAACTAAGAATACTTCATTAGGAACATGATGATGTCTTTTCATCACATCACACAAAAAATGGGAGGAATTAGTTTTAAGGAATAAGAAAAAGAATATATAACTTTCCTCAGATCACCACAAATTGAATAAGGAAGGTCAAGTATCGATCCCCATAAATGGAATCCCCACATGACCTGAAAGTGGTTCAAATTACTCCTAGTTTTTGTGAGGGATATACGGTTTTAGGTAAAAACACAAGGTGTTTTATCATATATAGGAGTGATTCATATGTTATTTACAAGGTGTGAAACCCCTTTTGACGTCATCCAAATGTATATCTTCAAATATTGTTGAAAAATATGCCTCCTTGAGGAAATTATTCTTAACAATTTACACACAATGTATCATATAGTGAACATGAATAACTAGGAATGAAATATGAATATATTGTACAGAACATAAATATGCTATGTATTATCCCTACTTTTATCATTTAGTAGTAGAACCCCTCCACACACACTTCAGTACTTCTTCATGGACTAGGAGATTTAGATTCATGAAAGGTCTTTGAATACTTGAATATGGAGCCTATACGTTAGATACCTCTAAAACAATTTTTATCCTCTGGAATGAAAACCTATACCCCAAGAGAAAAAATGGTTAATATTAACAACCACTAGTGAGATACCTCTCAAGTACCTTGTCATCACATGATCGCAACCACCTCAATTAGAGAAAAATAGTACCACACTATGATACAAAAAATACCAAATCTTAATCATGTTCTTGGGGGATATACCTCTCAAATGGGGGTAAATATACAATATGAAACCAAATAAAACCATATCATAAAAATAAATGGTAAAAATCTACAACATAACAACATTAAAATAGAAAATCTAAGAAGGAAATCTCATAGAGTAATGAGCACACATCTGTGAATCATATATTTTGGTACTCTCTTCCATGATAATATGCCACCTTTTGGAATAATCCAATGGAAGAGAATAATTGTACACCATTGTATATTGGTAGACTTTGATCTCCATAGACCTTTACTCAAAGGCCTCATCTTTGAAAATGTTGATCTCACCACAATAGATCACACGAGTCATTGTTAATATATCAACATATCTGGACCACATGAAAAACATCATCAATCCCAGACATATGTGGGGTATGTGATAATCAATATGAAAATACACCAATATGATCCAAAATGACAATATGACAAAAAAATTGTGGAGATATCTTACTCCCATGACCAAACCATTCTTTCCCATGATGAGGGGTCACATTCCAGAAAATGTTATATCTGAATTCAAACTCAAGTGGTCTCGTAAAATAATATATATAGTTTTTGTTCATCCAGTTCTTCCTTTATCATCCCTCAAATCACATGTTCTATCTCTTTCCTATTATATACTAGTTATGACCTGAAAATTATAAATCTATAATCCAATTCCATAGTAATAGATAATAGAATTTTTTTCCATAAAAAATTCAAATGATTCCATATAAATGGACGAGTTGAAATTATTATTGCATGAAAAATAAACCAAGGGAATATTCCCCACCCACGAACCTCTAAAATAAATAGCTTAAGATAAAAACATTTTTTTATAAGTTTGAATGGTCTACCTTGTTTAACTATCTATTTATGGATGATAATAATTTCTAAGGCATAGATTCGGTCCTAGGGCATTTTGGAGACCACTCCACTTCATAGAGGTAAAATATGGAATTGGACCAGACATGATCATACATAGGACTCTATGGATCTGTAGCCCATAATTTAGATACTAAATCAAAATATCCACTTCTAATATTGGATTATGATCTCTATAAATTGTAATGATTTAGTTAAAAAATCCATTATCCTCAATATAGCTCATAAAATCATTGACCCTGAGGTAATATTGTAAAATATTTTAAAGTGACATCCTCCCAATTCTAATAGACAAACATAAATGGTTGGAGAAAATCAATAGGGAAATGAGGCTCATCCATGACCATCTATAAGACCAAAATTCATTCAAAAAACTCAAAAATCAGTATTCAATACAGGGCACAAAAACACTCCCCCCATGGATCGATGAATCATTTTCACACTCAGATGTACCAAAAAATTAATGAAATTGATTTTAGGGAGAACAATCTCACACATCATTGTAGAAGAAAAAAATCCTTTCCTAGGATAATATCTAGTGTTCTACATCCTCTAGCCAACCATCAGGGCATCACCAATAACAAATCAGCTTCCCCACAACTCTAGCTTAAAATCCCCCAACTGGTACTATTTAAAAATTGTACTAAATAAAACTACACTGTCATATGAAAAAGAAAAATTGTGCCTCTAAATAATACTGTATCTAAATGATTCACTGAGAGTTCTTCCATCACACATAATGAATCTCTAAAGTCATGTAATGTATCCTCACATAAGATCTGGCATAGCACATCGACTACATCATTTCCCTTACCTGGAAAATATGAAATCTCAATGTCATAATCCTATAAGAATTACATCCATTAATTGTGATACATGTTAATGTCACTGATAGATATGAGATATCATAGGCTCTAATGATTAGTTGAAGCCAAATTTTCTATATAATGATATATTATCCCCACAACATCAAAGAATATACCACTATCCCAAAATGAATATAATGTGTGGCATAGTTATGATCACTGTGAAATAAATTATGAGACCTATAAGAATCATTTTATCTCTACTACAAGAAAAAATAAATGATTTTAATACATGAACTGTCATAGAAACCCACAAATTGAACTCCCACTAGTGAAAACAAGGACATTAGAACTGGCCAACATCTCTTTAAGGATCTAAAAAGCTACAGGGCACATGTTAGTCCACAAAAATGATTTATCCTTCTTGGTAAAGTATTCCATAGGAGTCATACACTGAAATAGAATAGGTACAAACATCATAAATTATCCTTCAAGAACAAGGATAGTCTGAACATCTTCCACTATCTTGGGGATGAATTAGACACAACCACCTCTATCTTCAATGGATCCATAGTCCCTCCCTATTGGGAAACAACGTCCTCCAATAAACAGATTTCACTATCCCATAACTCACACTTCTAAAACATCAAAAATATATTCTCATAGAGAAGAACATCCAAAATGGGACATATATTATCTACATTCTCCTCATATTAAAATTACACAGGCATTTCATTGATTAAAACATCCACAAACATATCCATGATGTCTTTGAAATGTATGTTAATCCATCCCACGAACACGGCTGGGGCATTTTTCATAAAAACCCAAAACACAGTGAACTCTTAATTCCCTTTATGACAATGGATATTATTCTTCTAAAAATCCTTATCATTATCCTGCATCTGAAGATATCCTAATCAATGATCAATCTTAAAGAGCCATCTTTTTTCATTATGAAGATCAAATAAATCATTAATATGTGTAAGTGGATAATAGTTCATAATTTTTACTTTTTTCAAGAGATGATAATAAATAAATCTCAAAAAATGTCAATAATAAAACTTCAGGAACAAAATTGGACCACATCACCATAATAGACTCATAAAAAAACCATCAATGAATCAAATTATGTATCTATTCTCATAGCTTCACAACCTAGAAGGCACTATACTTGATAGAGAGATTGATATAAGATATATGCCTAGCATTAGGTTGATGACAAATATGATCTCTTATCTAGGGTGGTAACACTTCAACCTCCTCTAGAAACACATTAGTGTACTCTTCCACTACCCTATTAAATACTGACTATTGAAAATTCGACGAACTAATCATTTAAATGGAAGACAATGACGACATGGATTGTATAAGGCCCCAGCCTTAAACATTACTTAATATTGAGTTATTTCAAGAATACACGTTGAGGATCTTTTTAGGTTTAGATTTTTAGAGAAATAGATTATAAAACATGCATTACATTCCATATTTAAAGAAAGTGGTTACATAAAATATATTACTCATTTTTCCATCAACTGAAACATATTTAAAATAAAACACAGATTCTTTCTTGAAACTTCCTTGAAACTATCATCACATCATCTACCTTTCCCTTCATCTGTGAAAAACATTTCAAAAACATGGGATGAGCATAAAAATCTCAATAAGGGATATAAAAGTTTGAAATGAAAACATTAGTCCATTTATGAAATCATACTATACTCATAAAACATAAGAATTTTAACATACCTCATCAAATCATTAATAAATCATAGAAATCATAAGACATAAAGTTAACTTGAGGCATTCATTACATTCTTGCGTAGGGAGTAACCCTAATGGTTAGGTCTGGAATACCCATCACAGTATATTCCCTAAATATCTTCGGAGAAACCTTAGCGTTTAACCCCTTCGCATTACCCAATGCATTAGAGAGCTATATCAGGCTCACCCACCAATTGCTTATCACAGAACCACCCCTCTTCATAATAATGCCCAAGAACCATAACATAGTTGTATCACATAAAACATGCATAAAGGAAACATAACATTTCTAAATTTCAATCACAAGATATCAATACAATGAATTGATATAATAAAAACATTATGAAAAAAATTTTCAATACCAATATAAAAGAAAAGTAAAATATGGTATTTATTTTTCATTTAAAAAAAACTTTATGCCTTGTAGAGGATGCCGAAACTCAAATAATGGTCATAGCGACGAAGAAGTCATTGTCGTCGCATACGTATGACAAAAAAAATTCCATTTTTTGTTTAGTAAACCGCTTCATATAAAAAAAAATATTCCTTTTGAATAGATGTAAAAGTAAAAGGGGTTTATAGACCATATAAAATAATGTTGTGTATAAAACAAAATATGCCTCAATGAAAGGAGATTGAGACGAAGTCCCTTACCTCGGGTCCGACTTGACTCGATCGTTATTTAACCTCCTGAACAATAAAATTGAGTTAATTTATACTTTATTAAAAACCTTTTTCATGTTCATTATTTCTTTTATATCACTTATTACCATGTTATAAACACTATGTAATTATTTAAGTTAATAATGGTCATTTTGTCAATCATTGGGACTTGAGTCAAAAAAAACTTCTTGTAATTACAAGTTGTTCATGTGGTAAGATATCCATTACATCCAAAATTATATTCATGATTTATATATCATATATATCATATATATCCAGTATATTAATTCATTTATAATATTACATAACATTTAGAGGTAAGAAATAAAATACACTGTTCATGGAGACGGTAAGCGGTATGTACGCATGAATGCTACTTCCATTTCTATTTCCTATTTGATGGAATGGAATCATAATGATATAAAGGTATACTATAATTCTAGTATAATGTCATATATAATATCATTCAATATATCCTTTATACATCCCACATATGGCATTAACGAGTCAAATCACTTTGAGGGGGTGGTTGTCCGCACTTCCTAAAATGAAGATATCACGTTTACCCATAATGGATACCATAAAGGTACGCCATAAATGAAAAATATAGAAGCTTAAGGAAAACATAAACACATTATATATCATATATAAATATAGTGAGATCTTAATGTCCACATTTGAAGGTGTTAGAAGAATATTGAACAATCATCGTTTCGTGAGGCAGAAATTCGCCATCCAAAGAAACAGTATGATCTTTAACCATTAGATGTAGGTGTGTGTAAGTGTAGCATGAATAATTCTTATAAAAATATCCTATTATATTTAATATATTGGTTTTGTTATGAAAAAAATTAATAAAAAGAGCTTAGGGGGTTGGAGAAGCAAAATAAAACAAAAGAACATTAGAGAAGTCTTTACCTTTAAATCGAGTAACTCCTTTTGGTTTGAATAAAAAGGGTTTCTTGAAAAGATTTATGCCTAAGGTAAGGCTTCTATGATGAAGAGATGGATGTGGAGAGAAGAAATGAGCATATTGTGGCTGAGCCAATGGATTGAGAGGTGTGTGTAAAGAGGTTGAGGTGGGGGCCTTTTATAAGAGGAAAGGAGGGGCACTATTGGAAAGTTATAAAATGTTGCTTTATATTAAAATGTGTTTTGGATTTTAATGGTCCCACATTGATATATTTCGAGGATAAGGTGATAAGGGTTCGAAATATACTCATACAATAGGTCTTTTACAATTTCATTTCTTAGATTTTACATTATCTATTCATTTTATTTAAATCGTTCATTAATGAGTTAATCGTTGCATCATCATGATGTCATAAATAATTTAATTTATTTAATGTCTAAAAATTATAAAAAAAATACTATGATGTAGGAAATCTTTTGAGCTTTACAATTACTGTTTATATTACAAGAGATAATTTATTTAGACAAAATTAAAAAAAATTACTTGGTTGATACATCCTTTAGTGAAATTCTCCTTCCTTTAAAAATAAAATGATAAAGTGTCACTTTCACCCAAAAGTGATTCCATGGGGTCCCGAAGTTTAGAACAAGGCATCCCATGGTTTTCCATGAAAAAACCAGTATCATTAGGACACATTTTGGGGTCATTTGTTATTATTATGATATTATTTTATTTTCCTTAACTACCCGATTACTAATTAATCAAAATAGTTAAAGATAATTATCGTCATTACTATTCATAATGTCCAAAAAACAATAGAGTATTAATTACATAATTTGGACCTTCTGATTAAAAATATGGAATCCATTTTACCAAATTCCAAACATATAAATTTCAATAATTAATTTAGAAATAATTCATGTTGTCAAAACAAATAGCGGGTTTTTTTGAAACAATATCTATGAAAAGTTGGCACTTGTTTATTCCCAATTCCAAAGTGAAATTAATTCTAATGACTACCATTAGATTAAATGGTAAAAAATTATTCTATTTATACCTTAAGAAAATTTAAAAAGATAATCTAACCATATTATTAAATTAGATGAAAAAGCTGTTTTGATGGAAAATGCAGTACTTTTCACTATTCATTAAAAAAATAAACATTGTCAGAAAAATAACAAAAAATTATCAAAAGTAAATATCAATGTCCCAATCCCAAAGAATAAGTTTATTTTCACCAATAGATCTTATAAAATTGTCAAAATATTTATTTAAAAAAGTTTTTCCATCAAAAGGCAGTAAAGCAATCTTTTAAAAATATTAGTGTATTCCATGCTTAAAATTGGGTTTATTCTCATTTTAAGCCTCTAAAACACTATCTAATTCATAAATAGACATAGATAAGAATATCGATTATTCATTACTTACTTGGGATGTAACATCCTTCCCCCATTTATAAATTTGCATCCCCATAATTTATTTACTTATCGAATAAGTGGGGGTATTTATCCCTCATTCCATTTTCAGATTCCCATGTTGCCTCTACAATCATGTGGTTTTTCCACAAAACCTTTATTTGAGGAATCACCTTATTTAGTAACACTTGATCCCTGTGGTCAAGAATCTGGACTGGTTGTTCCTCATAATATATATTCTCTTACAACCAAACTACTGATGGACTCAAAACATGAGATGGATCTGGGATGTACTTCCTTAACATTGAAACATGAAAAACATTATGTACCTGAGATAAACTCGGAGGTAAAGCCACTCGGTATGCAACTGATCCAAATCTCTCCATAATTTCATATGGCCCAATGAACCTTGGACTCATATTTCCTTTATTACCAAATCGAATCACACTTTTCCATGGGGATACTTTGAGAAAAACATGATCACCTACCTCAAAAGAGAGATCCTTCCTTAGGTTGTCCACATAACTTTTCTGCCTACTCTGAGCTGTTCTCATGTGTTTCTGTATCAGCTGAACTTTTTCTGCCAACTCATCTACCAAATCCAGTCCCATCAACTTCCTTTCACCTACTTCATACCAAAAATCTAGAGATCAAAATTGCTTCCCATATAATTCCTCAAAAGGTTCTATCTGTATACTGGAATGAAAACTGTTAATATAAGAAAACTCATCCAAAGAAAGATTTTGGTCCCAACTTCCCTAATAATTTATCGAACAAGCACGTAGAATATCTTCCAAAGCTTGAATTTTTCGTTCTGACTACCCATCTGATTGAGGATGAAAAGCTCTACTAAAATTTAATTTAGTATCCAATGACTTCTGAAGGCCTTTCCAAAAGATAGAAGTGAACCTGAGATCACAATCAGATACAATGGAGAGAGAAACTCCATGTAACCTGACTATCTCTTTAAGATATAGATGGGAAATTTGATCTACGGAAAAAGTATCTCGTATAGCATGGGAATGAGCAGATTTAGTCATGCGATCAACAATGACCCATATTTTATTATTAGGTCGAGGTTTCATCAGAAATCCCACAATGATGTCCATGGATATATTCTCCCATTTCCACTCTGGCACTGGTAATGGATGAAGCATCCCTTTCTGTAACTTCCTCTCAGCGTTAACCTATTGACAAGTCAAACACATCATAGTAAAATCAGCAATATCTCTTTTTATTCTGTCCCACCATAAATACTCTTGAAGATCTCTATACATATTAGTACGTCCTGGATGAACTGAAAACAGAGAACTATGAGATTCACATAACAACTCTCTCTTCAAATTTGAATCACAATGCACACACAATCTCTTCCCAAATCTCAAAACACAAACATTATCAATGTTGAATTCAGGCAACTTACCTTTCTGAACCAGCTCTACCTTTTTCTACAACTCACTTTCTTGCTTGTGTGCTTGCTTAATTCTGTCTGATAGAGAAGATTTCACTGATACCTGAAACAAAACAGATGAACATCCTGTACCAACAAATTCTATGCCAAAGTTCATAAAATCCTTAACTGAAGGATCATGTTCCAAACGTAAAATGGTTAATGAATCATTACTTTTTCGACTCAAAGAATCAGACACTTTATTTTCTTTTCCTGGATGGTAATGAATTGTACAATCATAATCCATTATTAATTCTATCCATCTCCTCTATCTCATGTTCAATTCCTTCTGAGTGAATATATACTTTAAAATTTTGTGATGAGTATATATTTCACACTTTACACCATACAAATGATGCCTCCAAATTTTTAAAGTGAAAACAACAACAACTAATTCCAAATCATGTGTAGGGTAATTTACCTCATGAGTTTTCAATTGACGTGAATCATAAGAAATTACTTGATCATTCTGCATTAGGACACAACCAATTCCTTTCAATGAAGCATCAATGTAGATAAAAATCTCCCCATTCCTGGAAGGTAGTGAAAAAACTGGAGCCTTCATCAATCATCTATTCAATTCATGAAAACAATCATCACATTATTTTGTCTAGATCAACATAACACCCTTCTAAGCAAGCTTAGTCATTGGACTAGATAACCATGACAAAATATAACAAAACTTCGGTAATAGCCTACCAAACCAAGAAAACTACGAATATCAGTTACATTTGTGGGTGTTAGTCATTCTTCAACAACCTTTGTTTTTGTAGGATCAACAATTATTCCATCTTTAGAAAGAATATGTCCAAGGAATGAAATTTTTTGCAACCAAAACTCACATTTTTTAAATTTCCTAAACAATTTCTTTTCTTTTAAGGTTTTCAAAATAACCCTTAAATGACTTTCATGCTCCTCTTTACTTTTAGAAAACACCAAAATATCATCAATTAAAACAACCACAAACTTATCCAAGAACTCATGGAAAATTATATTCATAAGGTCCATGAATACAGCAGGTTCATTGGTTAGCCCAAAAGGCATTACTACAAATTCATAATGTCCATATCTTGTATGAAACGCGGTATTTAGAATACCTTATTCCTTTACCTTCAACTGATTGTACCCCGATCTCCGGTCAATCTTTGAAAATACTGAGCTCCCTAGAGCTAATCAAACAAATCATTGATATGAGGAAAAAGATATTTCTTCTTAACAGTGATGTTATTCAGGGCTCTATAATAAATTCAATGTCTCATTGAACCATCTTTATTTTTAACAAATAAAACAGGAGCACCACATGGTGATGTTCTAGGTCGAATGAAACCTTTCTCTAATAAATCTATCAATTTATCCTTCAACTATAAAAGTTAAATTTGAGCTATTTGATAAGGGGGTTTTGAAATTGGATTAGCATTAGGAACTAAGTCAACAATAAATTCAACATCCCGATCTGGTATTATTCCAGGCAACACATCAGGAAAAACATCAGGATACTCATTTACCATTGGCACATCATTAATCTGAACAGTTCCTTTTTTTTCAACAATATGTGCAAGGTAACATTCATTTCCATATTTTACAAGTTTCATATCCTCTTGATATGTTATCAAATGTAAGGGTTCATTATTGTACACAAACTGAAATTATTTCTGAAAAGAAACTTCATTAGCTCTATATTCAATCTTAGCATGGTAAATAGAGATCCAATCCCTTCCCAGGATAACATCAAACTCTACTAGAGGTAAAAAAAATAATGTTTTCAAGTAGTTTCTTTCCACGTATAAGGATAGGAAGACTCTTACAAGTTCTTTTTGCCTCAAAATTTCCCCTAGGTGTATTTACCACATGTTTAGGAGTCATTTCTGGAGATGGAATTCCCAATTTACATGAAAAGTTTTCAGAGATGAAAGAATGTGTAGACCCCGAATCAAACAACACATTGGCATAATCTGAGAAAACAAAGTACCTGATACAACTTCATTTGATGGCCCAACATCTGCAGAAGTAGTTGAAAAAGATTTCACCACACCATTATATTTGTAGTCTGACTGCATCCCATCATTCGAGCTCTTTGTCGGACACTCGTTTGCATAGTGACCCATCTCATTGCACTTGAAACATTTCACTAACTGTAAATCAAATTTGGTCTTACCATCACCTTGATCTTTTTTGTATCCATCACGAGAATTATGTCCCATCTTACCACATTGGTAGCACTTTCAAAAATTCAGAAGACATTCCCCATCATGCTTTTTGCCACATTTATCACAAACTGGAAACTTAGTTTTCTTACCATCATACCTTTTTGAAGAATTCTTTTCTTTCTCCAGCCACCTCGGTCTCTTCTTCGGTTGGTTGTTATAGAACACTTCATCCTCGGAAAACTCCATTTCCCCCTTCTCAGCACATCGAACAAGCTTTTTATAACACTGGAACTCACGAGAATCTAAAGCCCTTCGATATTTTGGCATTAATCCTGAGTAAAAATGATTGATTTTACTATCACGGTCTTGGATAAAATTTGGAGCATACCTTGCCATTCGAGTGAACCTTTATTCATAAGCAGCCACTGAGTCATCCTGTTGCCTCAATTCCAAGAATTGTTTTTCCATCCTAAGTCAAACAGCCTTAGGAAAATACTTCTCAAGAAACTTACCTTTGAATTCATCCCAGTTGAGAGAATCAATCTCATTAGTGTCCTTGATATTTTTAACCATCGACAACCACTGATCTTCTTCACCCTCCAAGCGGTAAATTGCAAGACTAACCTTTTGATTGTCTGAACACCCCATCACATCAAAAATCTTCTCCAGTGCTTTAATCCACCCTTCAGCTAGCACAGGGTCAGATGATCCTCGGAAAGATGGGGGATGTTGCCTCATGAAATGTTCCGCCACTATCTTCCTCTGTGGTTGATCTGGATGATCTCATTCATGGATACCACCACCATTTATCGCTTGAGTCAACTGCGCCATTACTACAACAAAGTGTTCAGTTCCAATTCTGACCATCTAAGGATACTGATTTGGATGGTCATTTCCTTCTGTATTCCTCCCTAGAACTGCTTCCTTGTTTCCTCTGGAGAAAACCATTCTGAAAAAACATGTCTTAGATGAAGCAACATGGAAAATTTCAAATGCTATATCATTTCAATTTGACCATAAAATAAATATTTTTGGATAATCATTTAATAGAATTATAACTCATAAACTTATCTATACTTCCCTCTGATACCAACTATAAGTCCTTAGACTCAAACATTACTTAATCTTGAGTTATTTCAAGAATACACGTTGAGGATCTTTTCAGGTTTAGAGTTTTAGAGAATTAGATCATAAAACATGAATTACATTCCACATTTAAACAATGTGGTTACATAAAATATAGTACTCATTTTTCCCATCAATGGAGACATATTTAAAATAAAACATGGATTCTTTTGTTGACACTTCCTTAACACTATCATCACCTCATGTACCTTTCCCTTGACCTATGAAAAATATTAAAAAAATGTGGGATGAGCATAAAAAGCTCAGTAAGGGATATAAAAGTACGAAGTTAAAACATTAGTCCTTATATGAAATCATACTTTACTCATAAAACATAAGCATTTTAACATACCTCATCAAATCATGAATAAATAATACAAATCATTAGACATAAAGATAACTTGAGGCATTCATAACATTCTTACATAGGGATTAACCCTCATGGTTACTTTTGGAATACCCATCACAGTATATTCCTTAAATATCATCGGAGAAACCATAGAATTTAACGCCTTCGCGTTACCGAATTCATTGGAGAGCTATATCGTTCTCACCCACCCATATTTTATCACGGAACCCCCCGTCTTCATAACAATGCCCAAGAACCATAACATAGTCGTATCACATAAAACATGCATAAAGGAAACATAACATTTCCACATTTCAATAACAAGATATCAATACAACACATTGATATAATAAAAACATTATGAAAACCATTTTCAATACCAAAATAAAAGAAAAGTAAAACATGGTATTTATTTTTCATTTAAAAAAAATTTATGGCTTGTAGAGGAAGCCGAAACTCAAATAATGGTCACGGTGGCAGAGAAGTCATTGTTGCCACCTATGTACGACAAAAAAACATTCCTTTTTTCATTTAGTAAAACGCTCTGTATAAAAAAAAGATTCCTTTTTGATAGATGTAACAATCAAAGGTGTTTATACACCGTATAAAAGAAAGTTGTGTAGAAAACAAAATATGCCTTAATTAAAGCAGATTGAGACGAAGTCCCTTACCTCGGGTCCGACTTGACTCGATCGTTCATTAACCTCCTGAATAATAAACTTGAGCTAATTTCTGATTGCTTAAGAACCTTTTTCAAGTTCATTATTTCTTTTATATCACTTATTACCATGTTATAAACACTATGTAATTATTTATGTTAATAATGGTCGTTTTGTCGATCATTGGTACTTGAGTAAAAAATAAACTTCTTGTAATTAATAGTTGTTCATGTGGTAAGATATCTATTATATCCAGAATTATATTCATGATGTAGATATCATATATATCATATATATCCACTATATTCATGCATTTATAATATTACATAACATTTAGAGGTAATAAATGAAATGCACCATTCATGTAGATGGTAAGTCATACGTACGCATGAACACTACTTCCATTTCTATTTCATATTTGATGGAATTGAATCATAATGATACAAAAGTATACTATAATTCCAGCATAATATCATATATAATATCATTAACTCCAACCTTTATACGTCCCACATATGGCATTAACGAATCAAATCACTTTGAGGGGCGGTAGTCCATACTTCCTAAAATGAAGATATCGCGTTTACCCATAATGGAAACCATAAAGGTACACCATAAATGAAAAATACAGAAGATTAAGGAAAACAATAAATTATTATATATCATCTATAAATATAGTGACATATTAATGGCCACCTTTGAAGGTGTTAGAAGAATATTGAACAATCATTGTTTCGTGAGGCAGAAATTCACCATCCACAGAAACAGTATGCTCTTTAACCATTAGATGTAGGTGTGTCTAAGTGTTTCTCCAATAATTATTATAAAAACATCCTAGTATATTTATGATAATGGTTTTGTTACAAAAGAAATGAATAAAAAGAGTTTAGAGGGGTGGAGAAGCTAAATAAAACAAAAGAACATTAGAGAAGTCTTTACCTTTAAATCGGGTAACTCCTCTTGGTTTGAAGCAAAAGGGTTTCATGAAGAGATTTGTGCTTAAGGTAAGGCTTATATGATTAATAGAGGTGTGTGGAGAGAATAAATGAGTTGAATTTTTCTGAGCCAATGTCTTGAGGCATGTGTGTAAAGAGGTAGAGGTGGGGGCCTTTTATCAGAGTAAAGGAGGGGCACTCTTGGAAAGTTATAAAATGTTACATTATATTAAAATGAGTTTCGGATTTTAAATGTCCCACATTGATATATTTCTAGGATAAGGTGATAAGGGTTCTAAATATACTCATCCAATAGATATTTGACAAGTGTAAGTCTTAGAAGTTACATTATCTTTTAATTTTATTTAAATCCTTCATTAATGAGGTAATCGCTGCATCATCATGATGTCTTAAATAATTGAATTTATTTAATGTCTAAAAATTATAAAAAAAATACTATGATGTAGAAAATATTTTTATTTTACAATGACTATTTATAGTCAAAGATATCATTTATGTTGACAAAATTAAAAATGTTTTACATGGTTTATACATCCTTTAGTGATATTCTCCATCCTTTAAAAATAAAATGATAATGTGTCACTTTCACACAAAAGTGATTCCATGGGGTCCCTATGTTTGGCACAAGGAATCCCATGGTCTGTCATGACACAACCAGTATCACTAGGACACATGTTGGGGTCATTTTTTATTATAATGATATTATTTTATTATCCTTAACTGCCCGATTACTAATTAATTAAAATAATTAAGAATAATTACCATTGTTACTATTCATAATGTCCAAAAACAAAATAATATTAATTACATAATTTGAACCTTCTGATTCCAAATATGGAATCCATTTTACCAAAATACAAACATAGAAATTGGAATAATTAATTTAAAAATAATTCCCGTTGTCAAAACAAATAGCGGGTTTTTTTAAACAATATCTACGAAATGTTTGGCACTTGTTTATGCCCAATAGCAAAGTGAAATTAATTCTAATGACTACCATTGGATTAAATGGTAAAAATATATTCTAATTTCACCTTAAGACCAATTAAAAAGATAATCTAGCCATATAATTAAATTAGATGAAAAGGCAATTTTGATTTAAAATGCCGTATTTTTCACTATTCATTAAAAAAAGGACATTGTTAGAAAAACACCAAAAAAATATCCAAAGTAAATTTAAATGTCCCAATCATAAATAATAAGTTTATTTTGACAAATAGATCTTATAAAATTTTCAAAAGTTTGATTTAAAAATGGTTTCCATCAAAAGGTAACAAAATAATCTTTTAAAAATATTAGTGTATTCCATGCTTAAGATTGGATTTATTCTCATTTTATGCCTCTAAAAAACTATCTAATTCATAAATAGACATTTATAAGAATATCTATTATTCATTAATTGCTTGGTATGTTACAGATAGAATAGTGTTCTAACCCATTTTAGGGTCTCTCTATCTAATGGACACTAATGGCTCTCCATCGACATCATATCACATAACCATCACCAAAAATGGATCCCCAATATCTTATACCTAATACCATCAATCCATACCAATGATTATTTCATATGATTATATCTATAATCTTTATAAATCTCTATAAGAGTGGTGCCACCCCCCAAAAATAGCCCATAGTCTATACATACATCCTAAATGTTAGATTGACCACCAACATGAGTAATCAAAAACCAGATCACATGAATCTCATCTACCTTAATTCCCAAAGAAATTAAAAGGGTTGGTAATCTAATGTCTTAATCCCATGATTAACCAAAATTATATTGCACCAATATATTAAATAACAAAATATTACCTTCAATGATGTTTGTCTTACCTGGCACTTGAAAATAAAATGAATGAATTTGACCAAAATAGTCTCTATGGCCTCTCAAACCCTGTTAAATACCAACACCATAGCCTACATATATTATCTGAGGAAGAAGAATGCATTTTGACTATGCCCGTGCTACCACCTCTTCTATATACTATTCCCAAAATAGATCACCAAGATTCTATATCTATAAAATAAACTATCATAATGGAGGACCTAAAAGAATAACATCCGACACAAACTAACTGCTCAGAATGTTGAAGCACTCTCTCTAATAATTACCTCAATATACACAATAAGAAAAAATTTCTAATCCGTTATAATAGGCCTGAGATCCACCCCCAGTGAAACGAGATGATGTGGGAAACAACATACCCATTGATAACTGAATGCTATGTTATCCTTTAAACTAGGAACCCCATACCATATCTCCTCTTCCATTAGAATATGGAAAAATACCTAATAATTATGGTATGGTTCTATCCAAAATCCACCCAATAACCACTTCCCTCTTCCACACCTCTTGATTCTTATTTAACATAAACAACATATTTTAGAATGATATCATAGGATAAAATTCCTACTTTAAATTCCATTCACCCGATTACACATCTAGAAATAGGTATGAAGATAATTACATTAGGGTCCTAAAATAGATCTCAAACACTCACATGTTGGAACTCCCCTACAGAAGGCTTAGTAGCTCCTTGGGAATGGACACTTTTACAGGAAAAGGAAGAAGCACTTATTAGAACTACTCTTGGAACTTCTCCCATAAGACTATAAAATTTTCACAACCCATGATGAATAATAAAAATTACTTTACCATTTCTTGATGCATCATCATTATAGCCATGTAAATCTTGTTATCCTTCTGAGCATAGAGTGAACATAGTGATAACTCAAATTTCATCAACTAGTCTTTTGTGACTGAATCTAAAACAAACTCACATTATTTGGTAGACTCTAGTGCTATAACTCTAGGAGTGTCCCCATACAGATGAATTTTACACACACCTATCATGGAGAGTTGGAAAATGAAATTTCAATCTATTTTCAATGTGCATCATGGTGGTTTTCTATGGTCACATCACTTAAGAATCATCACCTTTTTAACAAATATATTCTATTTTTTCTATGACTACATGATTGAATTTTTTATTATTCTAATAAATAAAAAATTTCATCGATTATTTTTTAAATAATAAAATTAAATTAAATTATAAATTACCCTGAAGTGAAAATAAAAATGAAATTAGAAAGAATGAACTTAGTCCTAGGATCTACACTGAGGTCTATCATTTCTATCCTTTATAAATTTAAATTATGTCGGACAATCCAATTATAAAATCTCATATGCAGATTACTATCATTTTTTAGTTTTGTGAAATCTCACAAGCCTTAGGAAATAAAAATTCCACCTGCTCCTATAATCATAGTTGATGGAACACTTCAGTATATAATTTCACATCTTCAACTACCTAACTCCATCATCTGTATTTGTATCCCTTGATTGAATGAAATCCAAAATGTGATGTTATTTTGATAAATGTAAGGGAGAAGCAAAATAAAATAAAATAAATATAATTGAATTGCATGTCATGGTTTAAAATAAACACCAATGTGGAAGGCACATGAATCTAACAAAAATATAAAAATAAACATTATTAATTATTTAGAGACACCTAACCCTCACACCCTAAGGGAATACTTATGTAATCCCCTCTTTATTTAGGGTATGATGTCACAATGATGTATAGAAAGATATATATATATATATATATATGAAGAAAAATTAAAAACAAAATATAAAATATTATAAGAAAAACATAATAATTAAATCTCATGAAATAGAAAAGAGAATAATAGATTGATGAAGAGAAACGAATTTTTAAAAGAGAAATATAAAAAATAAACTGGTAAATAAGAATCTAGGGGGTGGAATCATAATTGTTAGAATAATGCACGAACTACCATAATTATAAACTAAATGAAAATTATAAAAAATAGACAAAAATCATAAAATAATAAAAATAATGTAATAATTAAAATTAAATAATAGTATATGCAAAAGTTTCCACCTCCTACCTTTAGTTGGTGTCCAATTCAATCCGTATCAAATCATGACTTTTCCATTATAGGCTTTAATAGGGTACATAGTATTCACCAATCTAGACCATCAATAACATTGATTCATAATGTCTAATTTGAAATGTCCAAATGAATCGTGTAGATCTATGGGTGAATTATTTTGAAACAAGTTAATATTTCCTGTGTTCAACTATTTATTAATGGATAATGATTTGGTTGTTCAAAACCTAATCTATGCAATGTTTTATGGTTCTATGGAGATGTTACCGTGGTGAGGGTGCTTGAGGTAAAAACAGTCTTAAATAAGCTTCATTCATCCTTTGCATTGGATGAATGTGATATGATCTACTTCACGGTGGTGGGAACACGGTCCAAATATGATTAATTTTGATCAGAGGTGACGTAAGAGGTTTATGATCTCATATCCAAGCTCTCTAGTGATGGGAATGGTGATTTCAAGAAACAACAGCAATGGTGGGGGAGAGAGGGGGTGGAAGGGGATGGTGGAATCACAGATCTTAAAATATTTTAGCATTATGTGTACTCCTAGGTGAGCGGGAAAATACTATTTAATTTAAAATAAATAATGACTAGTTTTATTTCATCACACATAGAAATAGATACATGTATTTGTAATGGTTTATAATCCAAATCATATCTTTTTCTACTCTAAATCCCACAAGAATGGTGTGCACTTGGATACAGACACACAAAATTAAATTGGACGAGTTGTGCTTATTGTATTAGGTCATATTAGGCCCAACCCATGCCTGTAGGTTCTCCTATGGGTCATGTACCCCTTGTATATCATGTTTGAATTCCCATAAGACCATCATAGTCAGATTACCCTCTTATGGGATGGATATGTTAATAACTACATGGTTGGATAAGGGCTTTCCAACATTTTACTATTTAAAAAAACATTTTAAATCAATAATAAGTCAAATAATAATCTCTTAAGGACAAATATAATTAAAAATTTCAAAATCAACGTATCGTTATTTGAAATCAATTTCAATGTTTTAATAGAAATTTCATATAATTTCATAAAATAATTAATTTCATGGTCATATTGAATAAAATCCACATTAAATTCATTTAAATTTTTTTAAATTCCATATGAATATATGGGTCTGTCCAATACATGCATATGTAAACTATGCTTTTCCCGGAGAATAAAATCTCAATATTAAATTCAGAGGGGTAAAATGTTACCATTATTCTAAATATCAATCAATAGACATATTTTACTTTCTCCCACAGAAAAATGATGGATTGTCTCCTTTCATACATTTAGAATGCTAAATTTTTTATCATCTAACATAAAAATAATGATTTCCTCACATTTGAATAAATTCCCTAAACACTCATGATACAAAGAAAATTATAATTATTTTTAAGTCATGGGATCATTCTCCTCATCTATGGGTATTAAAAAGATCTAGTTTCTCTTATTTAAAAGGAAAATCCACATAAAATGTAAGGACCATGACCCAAGTTTCCTAATTTCAAAGCCTGAATTCAATAAATTTTTATGATTATAAACATGTTGTATCCCAAAAAACTGAATAGTTTACTTGATTTTAAAAAACATTCATACAAAAGATCATCATTATAACTTGAAGAGAAATTCAATATGTAAATTCAATTGTAAACATCCTTAACTCCTAGATTATACCTTCCATTCCTTCTTAAAACAATTCTTTACGTATTATGGAAAAATAAACTATAAGAAAGGGGTGACCTGAGATGCTTCATTAAGGGTGTGTAATATAGTATAATTATGTGTAATAATTCATGATGAATAAATAAAAGCTCACATCACATTAAATCATAATATGTAATGGATACAATCATAATAAATAATTCCATAATAAAACAAAATCATGGACATTTTAGTTTTTGAATAATCACATGTTCTATGAATTACTTGTTTCAAAATGAGGTAATGCATAATGAGTGACATCATAACCATGTTGTTAAGGCCTCATGCAAAGACCATACATAAACAAGTAAAAACCGAAACAAGTTTGTCTTATTAGACCTATTGATACACCAAGAGGCTAAAGGGGTCCCCACCCAACATTTACTAAGTCCAATTAGTTCTTTATAAGAATGTGGTGAAATTTAGTCAATATACACAATCATATAGAAACTAATATATTAAATGTAAATATCATTCACTAATCATTGAACCGAAATGCCAACAATTCAGAGTAATATGATGAATTGTAACAAAATAGCACATCCAAAGTCAACATAATCATAAAAAATTTCAACAAAATATGGTATATGGTATCATAAAAGATTTTTCCCAAATAAAAATAATAATAATAAAGTGTTTTAAAATAGAAAAAATTAAACTTATAAAATCGTCATGTAATTCTTGATATAAATAATCTTTTACTTTGAAAGGAAGAGTTCTTTTGGATAAATAATTGTATAAAACCATATGTGATCTATGATCGTTTTTAATAATAAAATTGGTGATTTTTAGGAAAATAATTGTGGCTTAAACTATATTATAGATTTCACTTGAAAATGGGTAAAAATTCAATAATTTCCCTTGAATCATGATTTTTTATCAGGAATAATTTGAGGTAGATCATTTTAAAACATGTAACTCCCCATAAAATAAAAAGGGTTTTTTACTGGTAAATATCTATAGAAAATTCACCCATAATTATTGAGTATTTAATAATAATAGCTAAATATTATATTTTGGTAAAGGTAGAAATAAGAGTAACCCAAAACAAAATGGATGTTCAGGTAGAAAACCCTTACCTTATGTTTGAATGTATTCTGAACATGACCTTAATTCCCTAGATAGTCAAATTTAATATATAAATTAATTAATTAAAAATGATTTATATACGTAATTGATTTATTATAATTTATTATTTTAATTTTTGGACCTTTTAATGAGTTATATGAAACAAATTTATTTCTTGGGAGAGTTCATTTCCTTGGTTTTTAGGATTGGTATACTTGTATATAGGTATCGGTATTCATTTGGAATGAATATAATTCTCCATAATTTAATTACATGAAACTAAGGAAAAACTATGTGATTAAATGGTAGTATAATTCATTTTCTTATATGGTTTGAAGATGTGTTTTTAGACAAAACATTAGTGATAATCGTTTATATTATTATGATGGTATTTTGATCATCTCAAACTTTATTTCTCATAGGATTTAGTATTACGTATATATAATAGTTATAGAAAATTAAATTAGACATGATACATATTTTATAATATGATTCGACCATAAAAATGGTTTCAGGACCATCCTTGAAGGATAAATTAATGAACAAAAGTTTTTTTCCCTGATGTTTGTAAATCATCACCTCCTAGATGATGATTCTGTTTTCTAAAATAAAATATATAGTGAGAGAGAGTTAGGAAGTTGTTAATGGATTCACAATTAGCCTAATTTCATTCCTGCGTATAAATGATAATATAGTTATCATTATCATTTAGATAGATGAGGTGTGGAGATATTAATAAAATAAAATAAATTTAAATGAAATTAAATGAAATAGGATGAGGATTTACCTCTTGAATTATCCTCCATGAGAAACTTTTTAAGGGAAGGGGATTTCATATTCTCAAAATACAAATATCTCCTAAATGTTGGGAGAGATTATATAAGAGGATTTGGGACAAAATATTTCAAGAATAAAGGTATAGTGGAGTGAAGAGAAGAGGGGTGAGGGTTGTTTTTATAATAGAGGAGAGGGGTGATTTTTTAATATCTAGTTCATGAGTTTATTGTTCTGGATCATGATTATGAATAGTTTGATCATTAGCATAAAATATATATAAATAAAAAAAAATTAAATTCCATTATTATGGTTCTAACATCAATTATGAATCACCGAATATAATATTTGGCTTCTAATGTACTTATATCATAAATTAATGTATTTTACTATCCCCAAAAAATTCAAATATTTTAGAAAAACAACAAAAATCACCATAAAAATTTATCAATGTGATGATTTAAAAATTGGGATCCATTTTATAAATAAAAATTTTCAGATATGCGAAATTATTTTTTTAATTAAAATCATTATTTATTTGAAAAATACATATTTGTAATTTTAATCTAATTTTTTAACAATTTCAAATATTTACGAAGTTCCCATTAATGTATCATAAAATCATAACAAGAAAAAATAGTTATTTTTGAATCCATTTTATGAAAATAATATATTTTAAATTAATTTATTAATATTAAAATTGAAATTAAAAATTTAGGACTTATAAAAATGGAAAAACATAAATAATAATATTTGAAATATTCACTTGCATTTTCTGTGATATGAATATATCATGTATAAACATTTTAGATGCCTCAATTTTATTTATACATACAAGGTTCTGGTTACTATTGGTTATTCTGGTTTACTATTTATAAGGTTCATATTAATTTTACTATGGGGAAGTTACATTTTCAATGGTATTGGTTCATTAATGTCTAGAAATCCCTCTTACTTGTTTTAGTAGTCATTTATAATGATTTTATGTTATATATGTTGTTTTATATTGTTAATAACATATAAAATTAACCTAAGAAGTGAAATTTAATTGATATAATTTGTTCTCATTACAGAAAATCATGATATTTTTAAAAGTAATGTTTTAATGAATTTGAGGCTTACAGTTAGTACAAATGGACATTTAACAATTAGAGCATAAATGGGTTTATTAACCTCTAACTTATTAAGAGTGATATCAAAAGACAATGAATAATTAAAATAACCCCAAAATGTTTTGATAACTACCACATCCAAAAAATATAATTAAGGTCCTAAATAATGAAATCAGAATGAGTGATGTTCTCCATTTTCAATCTTTCTCTACTTTTAAACATTTTTTTCATCTAATTTTTTATATTTTTTATATTTTCTTTAGTCATTCTTGGAATAAACCTCACATGAACCAAATAACTATATATTAAATAAATCATTTGTCCATTAAAAGTGAATATTGATTCCTCTGGGTCACAACCCATTTCTATTTTTCATTATTTTTCAAAAATGGTCAAACAATAAACATGAATTTATGAATAAATAAACATTATCAATTATGAAAACCCGATAAAATACCCCAACATGTTTCTCATACATTATATTACATCCCTTTCATTATGACTTACATCACACCCACACATCACCTTTAAAATATCACGAAAATACTAAGAGTTGGGTAGGATTGGATAAAAATGGATTGAAATATGGATCATCCATAATAAAGTCTTTTATTCTATATATGGGATAAACAAGGATAAATGTATAAGGAGGTATAAAAAATAAGGGATTATTAAATGATTCCTAAATAATTTTAAATGTGACTTCCCATAATAATAGATTTGGAAATATTCAAGTAAATGTTTTATAGGTGGTATGTCACATGATCACTCTTGAAGTACTCTCAAAATAAAATATGAAAAATTTATTCTTGAAATATTCACGAGAATGGAAATTTTATAATTAGACAACAGACCCATATATGAATAATAATAAAAAATAAATTCAAATAAATTTCATAAAATCAAACATAATATAATGTAATGGAAATTTCATTTAATGGAATCCAATAATTCCCACAGATCATGTGCCTGCATTTTAATATCCATGCTTCACTCCAATAATTCAATTTTTCCTTTTAATCATTAAATATCTTTGTCATTAAATTATAAAATATAGATTCATATGTTTTCCAATAAAATGTTGTCTCATTGGTAAAGTAAGTATCACAAATATTTCTTTCTGTGATTGAAATGTATATTTTTAAATTTCAAAATACGTATTTATTAAAAAAAATATTTTATGAAATAAACATTAAAAGTGAACTAATTTTTTTCATCATGATTTTTTCCACATCCTCCAATATTTCTCACTACTTTTTAAAATAATGAACCAATAAATAATAACTAATCAATTAACCATGAATATCATTTCATTTTAGCTCAAATAGAATTGGAATAATGGGTTGTATGCTAGACTAATTCTAAAAATGAAATTTAAATATAAATTTAATGAAAAATGTAATGATAAATTTTGGTATGATCCCCTATGTGGGTTAGGATTTTTACAGTTTCCATGGGGTAGTATAAAATATCACACATATTATAATGTGGGTGAATTATCTTGGATTTTAACCAACACATTTTGCTTTTACTAACATGAAATTATGATTTACTATTCAAGAATAATCCATGGATATAGTATACTATATCCACCTCCCCACAATTATGAATAGATTCAATGGATGGGGTATTATAACATTCAAATCATCTTCCTTCTAGTTTTCAAATTGGGAAACATCCTCTTTCATGTATAGTTCCTTCTCAAATTCAATAGAAGGGAGTGAAAAATTAATGGTAATGTAAGTAAGTAATTTCACTTCAATGAAATTTACATTTAAATTTAAATTATCTATTTTAATGTGATTATCATGTGTTTAGTCTCTCTAATGTTTAGACGCATGTACTTTTTCATGGTACTCCTCGTATACATGTTCATCAAAATTATGGATCCCTATGTATACCTCTATAGGGGTATGAAATTATACATCACATTATTGTAAAGAAAATCATGGATTGTCCAAAATTAAATATTCAAAATAGTTTAATTTAATAATCAACTCATATTGAATAAATAAAAATGAATCTATGTTAAAGGAAATACCGACTCTCAATCTTGGTTTTCAATTAATAAATTCATTAATTGTAATTTACCCTTGATATTGGATCTCACTTGATAGAGGTAGTTAGATGTGATCCACCATATTTTCCTAAAAATATGTCGCTTGGGAAGCTTCCTCCTCTTTCATCACTAAAGAGTTATGAAATGTGAATGATCTTCTTATGATTAAAATAGGGACATCATATTATATCTCACACTTGTTCAATAACATTTCTAGACATTGTTGATCTCCCCCAAAAAGAACATCCTCTTTGTCCTTATTACATTATTATTTGTGTTTTGGTTTCTCCATCAATACTTGAACATAATCAAATTCCCATTCAACTTTTCTCTCTAGTTATTACATGACTTTCTGACATTCTTATACCTGGATGTATTCAAAACCAGTCACTTCCCCTTTTTTACATATAATACTATATGTATATTTTCAAATTTTATGATACAATATGTTTTGATGAAAAATATAAAAATTATTTAACAATAATATTGGGGGTATTATGAAATGAAAATAGTCTACAATGTGAAAAAGAAGAAGAGAGAAAACTAGTGATTAGATCCTTAGAAATAGTTCATGTTTTAATGCATGCTTATCGTTGGACATGGAAAAGGAAATTTTCTATTTTTTTATAGTGATTCATAGTCCCTGTTTAGGGTCATATCAGTTGTGGACATCAATGTTTTCTAACTAATAAATATAATTCCCCTAATAATGAAAATTTCAATATTTTTCATTATTCTAGGAATGAAATATGAAATTTGGAGTTTAATTATTTTCTAGAAAATAAAATAAAATAAAATTATTGATTTCCATAGAAAGAAAAACATAATGAAATTAGATTGAAATAATATGGTCCAATTTTCATTTTTTGGATTTATCATTAATCTTATTTATAAGTTATAATTGATTTTGACAATCTAGTAATGAATTCACCTATGTGTTTTACAATCCTTTTAGTTATTTTTTATTCTCTAATAACATAACCAATACAAATTGCACCCCTCCAATAATCATTGTTGATGGTGCACCTCATTTGAGAGTGCAATGTCTTTAAGGATCGGGCTGAATCATATACCACTTCATCCATTAATCGAATCAACTTGAACCTCTGAATAAATTATGATCAATGGAAGGTAGGGAAAAAATAAAATTGGATAAATTTCATTTCACCATTATAATAACTCGTATTTTCTCCCATTTAATTTTTGTAAATAAATTGTGAAAATTCTGAGACTATTCACTAAGATGGTGTGCGATTCTGAGGCCCAGAGTGCCCAGAAATTTTGTTTGAATAATGTTATGTTTTTAATAGCACATGAACAAAACCTTTAGAAAAAAAGTGAATTAACTCTTAAAAAATTGACATGATTATAAATTCAAGGGAAACCTTATGCTCAGTGCATCACTTTACTCTATGTGAGACCAAACATAGGTTGATGCGGGTCATCTGTAGAAAATGCCTCCACGTGTGTAACCATTAAAAAATTATTTATTAAAATTTAATTTTTCTAAAATCCTAATTACTCATAAATGGTAACTCAGATTGGAAATCACAGACCATTGTTGAGATTATAATGGGTTTTATCCTTTGGTAGGACCTAACCTCGATCAGGACAGGTCAAGGGTGGAAGCAAGTTTTTGGATGTAAAAGTCATTAAAATAATTAATAAAACAAATATATAATTGTACATCATGTGTTGACATAGCTATAATTTTCCTTCTTAAAATTCCATTCCATAGGAATTTGTGGTTATCGAAACAACACTAGAATTCCCCTAATGAAAGGATATGGAATCTGTCCCCCAATGATGAATGTTGGCGGATCATCAAGTCATGGTGACCTGGAACCTCGTTCTTCATCAATGACTGATCCAACCTCAATGTAGGGGTTCAATCTCTTTATGATATCTTTCCCACTTCTTATAATTAAACAATAAAGGTGAACCAAACCATATACAATTTAATCTGTAGTCTGAGCATTCTTACAGGAGAGATAGTTATTGTTGGATTAAAGGGAATATATCTTTGGGATTATTCTCTTATTGATTTATTCATGATCTATCTTACATGAACGAATAATAGATGAATGAATAAGGAAAATATTATTTCTATGGGTTTTCATGTTCTTTATCTCTCCCATAAATCGATTGAATGTTTAGTTTGTTCTTCTCCCTTTGAAACCCTGTATGAATGATTAATATTTGTCCCCACAATACATCGTGTAATGAATTGATACCATAGGTAGTGATCCGCGATGGAATTATAGAGGTGTTATGGGAGCGTAGTTGGTAGGAGTTGTCTCATGGTGGAGTGCACAATGAACAGTGGTCCAACTTAAGGGTAGCTGGCGGAAAGTGTAGCACAAGACCCAATGGGGTTACATGTTTTGAGGGTCACCAAATTTTGGTCTAGTATGACCACAACAAAGTATAATCCCATGGAAACATAGGCCATTGGTAGTAGATAGGAACTGTGGCAGTAGGACATAGTAGTGGTTGAAGAGGGACTTGAGTCGGAGGACATGTCTGAGGAGGACCTCGTGGTAGAGGGGTTGTGGGACCAGGTGTGTCACATCGATGAATTATTTTAAAGTAATGTTTCATTTCATTTCCATTCCTTCATTGTTTTTGGGGTTTCCCATTATTTTTTTGAGGAATGGGTGAGTTTTCTTGATTTGGGCCCAATGGTGTGCCCATTCCCTTATTTTAAAACAAATTTTGTGTGTTTAATAAATCCGTTGATTTCCTACATTTTCCCCCATTTAACTTCCCACTTATCCTCCAATAAACTATTCAAATAACCATATCCATTTGGACCCTTTACTAACACCTTATCATTTTAGATTCTTGTGATTTATTTAGGAATTTGGTAAACCTGTAAGACCATTTCCTATTTTAATATTTCTTATTTTTTAATATTTTATTCTTTTTTTTCACTAATTCAGTTATTCAACTTCTAACCCAAGATCACTAAACATAGGCACACACCCATGTTCTATTTCCCCTTTTTGGATTTCATATTCATCATAGATTAGGGGGAAAATGCTTATGCTTTCTCAAATCTTCTTGATTTGAAGATGTAATTAGTTTCCTTAATAACACCTTCATTTTTCACTATTCATACCCAATTATAGTTCATTCATGACCTTCTAAGAATTATTCAAACCTAAGATTCATTTTTGGATATATTTAGATTTTTCTACCAGTGTATTTGGGGATATTTTTTCAAATTTCCTCAATTAGGTAAGCTTTCTCTCATGTTCCTCCCATTTTCATAGGGTTTCTCCCATTTCCATATGTTTTCTTTCTTTTTTATTGAATTTAATAATTTCTATCAGGTTGGGAGTATAAAAAAGGGTTTTATCTTTGATTTTTTGGTCTAATATTGTGGTTTTATTTTGGATTAAACTTCCCTACGGTGCGGCGGTGGTGCGATTGAACATTCACACAAGGATTGGAGGGTATTGACACATTTGCTAGGTGGTTCCATATGTAATCACTACAATATTAGTTATCCTTTCTTGGATTCTATTTTAGCATAATAATCCTTCATTTTTCATGGGTGAAAGTTTCTTTTGGTGGCATTGGTTAAGAAACTTATTTTTATGTGCCAATTTTGTGCGAAATTAGTGTTTTACATGTCCATGAAATGTTATAAAAATTTATGCTATTTTAAAACTCATGTAATGGTTTTATTAAAATATTTTATTTCTTAAAGTTCTATTTTGGGGTAATATTGGTGTACAATTGGTTTTCATAGAGGTATGTTAAATATATTTCACGTGAAATGTTTGGTAGTTTGCCTTGTTGTAGTTTTATGAAAAAAAATCCATTATTACTTGAGTTGTGTAAGTGGTGAAAAGAATGTGTATCTACTGTTTTGAGTGTGTATGAAAAGAAATGGGTTTTTTATTTGAAAATGGATTTTGAAAATTTTTGGAAATATTTTTAGTGAAATATGGGAAACTCATGTATCTAGGGTGGACATTTACTAGTAGGCTAGTGATCCAGAGCGGTTTTATCCCTATTTCACATAGCAATATGGACATTTAAAACACTAAAAAACTATATTAACGATGATTGGGGACCACAAGTATTTGTTTATGTTCCCTAAAAGTGGCTTGTGCACAGGAATAGATATTATTATGGTAACATTACATCGAGATACAGGGTACATGGGGCTCGAAACTAACTACTACCAAAGGGTGTTCCTAAGATTTGTGCTCATTGGCACATTTGTACTTATTGATGACATAGTGTGTGTTTGGATGGAAAATTAACTATTATACATGATTAAATTAAATGTGTTTGCCCATCGAAATTTCCCATTGAAAATGTTTTACCTATAAATGTTTTATTTTTTAGAATTTGTTTCCCACATTTCTAGTTTATCAAAAACATGCATGTTTTTCTTATTATATTGCATTGAATATGGAATTTTTTGGGTTGTATCAAAATTTGCTTAGTCTCAAACACTAATTACACCCCTTTCATGTAAATTACATGATTTTTTATGATGCTGGTAAAGGCAAGACCTTAGGTGATGGTGGTTCGGGTCGCTAGTTTCTTCAATTGGTGTTGTGTTGTAGAGACGACCTATAGGAGATAACCCCTTGCCGTGTGAAGTCCCCTAGGCTATTTTCCAACAATTTTTTACATATTTGGACCTCTGGTGTAGTTTTCAAACATATTTTTTCAGTTATGGATTTTATGTAAGTTATTTTTCCATAAATTTTCAATTTTGGTTTATTGATTGTTTTTTGTTGTTAAGTTATTTTAAACAGGGGTAAATCATTCCCAAACCATAGCACATGATACCCTGGAACTTGTAGTAGCCTATGGGGATACAGAATTCCCTTCAGGCCTTTCCATGGGCCTAGTTGTGTTCCAGTTTTATTGGCTACTAGATTCGGTTCGTGAAATAATAATATCGTAGGGGGTTAATGTTTTTGGTTTATATTATTATTTTGGGATGAGTCGAGCTAGATAGAATCTTGGAAAATCTGGGCTCATAGTTTTGGTCGAGATTCAGGTTCCTGGATCACAACTCTCGTGAAAGTCCTCGAGTAACAATTGGATTTTGTAAATGTTAGTTTGGATTCACTTCTAGGTGAGATGTGTGGGTTATAGACTGCACGTGGACAACAAGTGGGGGTGAAGTAGTTTTTCATTTTATTATTGTAATGTGTTTGGACTATTTATATTTTATGTTATTGATGAATTTTTTTGAATTTTTGTACTAATTATTTTTCTTGTTACTATTGTATTTTGTAGCAACATGCCACCCCAGAATTATCCAATGAACCCATAAGAGGATGCAGACATGATTTCTCCCTTACTTATTAATCAGAGCCTGGTAGAGGCTATGGTTCGGGCTGTCCAACTCTAGGACCGAGACCGGCTGTAATGACCAAGGTATTTATAGAATAATACATTTTCAAACCTATTAATATTTATGAATAATATATTAATTTTATTTTAAATAGGACACTTTTTATTATACCATACTCGATACACAATAACAGTTTTCTTCGAAATCTTACGTTGCACACAACATTTAGATAAATAGGAAAATAATATATTATTATTATTATTTTAAATGGTGTTTAACACATAGTTGTTGTATTTCTTGGAATAAAAAAACTAACTGAATTATTTTTAAACATATTTGTTTTTTTTTTACATTTATCAAATAAATATTTGGGTCTTCAAATAAGAATGAATTAGATTATAAGCATCAAAAACTCTAATATTTTTAAAATTCCATTTTACCACCTCTTGAAGTCCAACCCTTTTAAATATATTTTTTGACACCTATATATGTTATATTTTACAAAATAAAAATCTTCTCTAGGATTTTAACATCAACATTTAATTTTATTAATTTTTAGGTCATTTCGTGATAATGTTCATTTTTATTGAATAGTGAAAAATACCTCATTTTAAGTCCAAACTGCATTTTCATCTAATTTATTTATAGAGTTATATTTTCATTTTAATTGGTTTTAATGTATAATTGGATAATATTTTTATCATTTAACAAAATAATGGTTATTATAAGTAATTTTACATTTTAGTTGGACATAAACACATGTGAATCTTTTGATAGTTATTACTTCTTAAAAACCCACTTTTTGGTTTTGACAATAAGAATAAATATAAAATTAATTAATAAAACTTCTGTGTTTTGAATTTGGAAAATTGTATTCCATATATAGAATCAATAGGTTAAAATTTTGTAAATAGGTACCATTTAGTTTTTGACATTATGAATAGTAACTTTGGTAATTATTTTATTTACCATGGTTAAAGGGTAAATCATGTAAACAAGGGTAAAAAATATTATAATAATATTAAACTACCCTAAAATGTGTCTTAGTTCTATCGTATGAGATATTTCTAACCATGGGCATCCTTTTTTAGATTTTGGTAGCCCATGGAGCCCCTTTTATGTGAAAATGAAATTTTATAAGAATTAATTTAAAGTAAATGAAAATGTTTTATAAACATATATCCTTTATTAAAAAATTTATATGGGGCTATATAAGTGATATTTTCATCTATTAATATTCATTAAAAATAAAAAAATTTCCTACATTATGGTATTTTATTTAAAAATTTTCAACATCATATAAATAATTTTTTAATGGCACAATATCGATGTGGAGTTTACCTTATTAATGAATGGTTAAAATAAATAATATTATAAATATTAAAATAAATTTATTTTGAATCTATTTATACCATATAAAAATTTTAGGGATTAGTATTACTACTTATATTTTGATTATTGAATTTTTTTTAAATAATCGTGTTATTATTGATTTTTTTAAAAGGCAAGATATGAATAGTGTAAAACTTGACATAAATGAGTTTTCAAAAAAAATGCTATTTTATTAATTAATATAATTTTCCTAAAAATATAATATTCGTCCAAATGAACTATATAATTTTGAAAATTTCATTAATGAACCACTTGAGGTTCTATTTTCATTTTATAATAACTATATTAAAAATATTATTTGAATATACAAGAAGACATGGTAAGAGTAAAATTAGTTTACTAAGGCTTAAAACAAAAAGATAAGGTTAAAATTGTGACCTAGACATTTCTAGAACCTATTGGTTGAGAGGTTGTCAACCTAACAGAATCTTTCCATTGAAATAAATTACTCTAGGACCATTTTAAAACGAAAATAATTTTATAATAAAATAATATTTCAATACCTTCCTAAAGCTCCCATCCTCCCTCTTATAAAAGGGATTCACCTCCAACCCTTACTCACACTTCTCAAAACCCTTGTCTCATCCAAAATCTGAAAAAATAAGCTCCCAACAACCCTCTTTTAGGCCTATAATCCTCAAAATGGTTATAAGGAAATTCATTAACACATTTTAGCTTAATTCAAAAGTAGAATTTGAGGTAATGTCTTCTCTCAAGCTTCTTTCATTTATTTTCCTTCTCCAACCCCCTAAAATATCTTTATTCCATTATTTTATAACAACACAGGAATAATAAATATATTAGGATGTTTATATGAGAATTATTCTAAATACACATACAAACACATCCATCTAAGGGATACGAACATATTGTTTCTGTGAATGGAGAACTATTGCCTCACGAAACGACGATTGTTCGATTTTCCCCTACCACCTCTCATGGTGGACCATATGATGGAAATATATTTATGTATGAAAATAATATATTTATATTTTCTCAATGATACTTTAATTTTAATTTATAAATATACCTTTATTCTTTTCATGATGTGTATGTACGATAATTTTACTTGAGGGAGTGCGGACTACCCCTGCAAATGATTGGACTCGTTCATGCCATACATGGAACATATAAAGGATGGAATTAATGAACATATGTAATGTATATAAAATAAGTTATTATACATGAATTATAATAAACCTATGTATCTTTTATTTTAATTTCTCTAAATATTAAAAAGAAATGAAATTAGCATTCATGCGTACGTACAGATTACCGTCTCCATGAACGGTGAAATTTATTTCATAACTCCAAATGTTATGGACTATTATAAATAAAAATATACTGGATAAAAATATATATATACTAGATATATATTATATTTAAATCATGAATATTATTCTGTAGAAAATCATATTTTGAACACATTGACAATTTGATTAATAACATGTTCATTTTCGACTCAAGTACCCAATATCGACAAAAAGACTGATACTAACTTAAATAATTATGTAATTTAATAACATGGTAAGTGAAATAAAATTAATAATAAAATTTAAAAAATATATTAATCAAGTAGAAATTAACTTATGATCATTATTCATGAATAATGAAGAACATACCTGACGAATCAGACTCAAGGTAAGGGAAACTTTCACCGTCCTCTTTTAGTCAAAGAATTATTTCATGTTATGTATTTTAATTTTAATTTTAAAATTTTTGGATTTGTTATTATATATCTTTATTTATGTCCATTTTATCTCCAAGTGATTAGGGACCCTTTTTTCTCTCATGGAATCATTTTCTAAATTTGTTGGTGAATCTGTTAAGCTGCTGAATTTTTATAAGGGAACTTCTTAACACAATTTCCATTGTTTGGGTTAAACGTCTTCTTCAAGATTATGTCATTATATGATTTTGTGAGAAATAAATTTTCATATAATATTTTTTATTTATACATTAATTATGTGTACATATAGTGAATAAACATAAAATATCTACTTTATTTACAATATGATCTTTGAAAGGGACTTCATCTCAATCTCCTTTCATTGAGGTATATCTTGATGTTATGAACCATTGTTATCCTACAGGGTTTATATAAAACCCTTTTGACATGTTATATCATGAATAGGTACATTCCCATTATATTTAAAGTATTTTTAATTTTATTCCTTAGTTATTTTTATTCAAGTGTTTCTCAAGTGTCAAGGGACTCATTAACAAAAATGTTGTTTTAAATGACTTAGAGATTTGTTGTTCTTAATAATCCTAGTTAATGTCCATTTTTTCAAAATGTTTTTAAGGATTTATATATATGGACATAAATGTTTTAAAATATAAATTTATTTCTAATGTTTCAATGTGGTATGGGACATGTTGATTCAAATTCCATATATTAAAAATTTTAAATGGTATTAGAAAGGGGTGGAATATTTCAATATCTTTAAATAATCTCTTCTGATTGAAATGTTGAAATGTTATTTTTCATTTATGATTGATTTAGGTGTTATGATTATAAAATGCTATTTGGACATTTGATGGGTGGTTACGTGATAACCCAATTATGGGTGGTTACTTGATAAACCAAATGACGGGTGGTTCTGTGATAAACGAAGGATGAGTGGTTACATTATAACCTTTAATGCATCGAATATATATGTCGGCCATATGGATAATCCATTTTGTGAAATGTGTGGAAGTAGACCATATGATTATTCCATTTATGTATGTTTATGTGCCAAATCAACTTTATATGTTATATGTGGACTTCTATGTGATTTATGGAAATATTTTGGATATAAAAAGGATAAAATTGAGCTTATATTCAGTGATGTGTTTTTACTACATCATAAAGGTGAAATGTATTACTTTAAGATAATGTTTTTATGGTTTATATTTTATTAATGAATAACATTTTTTATTTACTTATGTATCTCTTACTGAGATTTTTATGCTTATCCCATGTGTTGAAATGTTTTTCACATGACATAATGAAGATTAGAGTCCCGGATGGGATCATGGAAAAATTATGCTTTAAAAACTTGAAACGATGTCATATTTCATATTAAAGAGTTTCTGTTTTATGAAAATAATAATATTGAGTAGAAGAGGCTACATGTAATATTCAATGATGTCATGTATAAGTTAGGACATAATTCTCTAAATATCTAATCCTGAAAAGATTCTCCATGTTAATTAAAGTCAAATTATTGACTTCTCTCTAGATTATGTAATTTTTAAGGTGGGGCATTATAGTTGGAATCAGAGGTCGGTTTAGATATATTTAGATGTTAGGGTGTTATTTATGAATAAGTGACATAACCATAATGTTTAGCATATTATAAAGAGTCATATTTATATTAGAATAATTGAATGAGTTAACACAACATGAATAAGTATATCACAGTGTTTACCATACTCATAAGAGAGTATACGATGCTCTTTCTGATTTACTCAAACTGAAAATTTTGGTTATAGTAAATGGTGGGATCTTGCAGGTACAAAGTAACAATGAATTGAAGGAAACTCCGGTGGTTTTCTAAATAAGCAACGAATTAAATGGGAGATACAATGATAACTCTTATGGTCATTCTCAAGAAACTATTTGGAGTCATGATTGACCACTTAAACCTTAGTTATTTCTCTGAAACATCATACATGCGACAAAAAAAACCCTATGGATGTTCAGTTAATAATCATAAAGGTATTTATATTCAAAAACCTATGGGTCAATGATATGGACTGAAACACCTTGTAAAATGATTCAATTGGATGGGAAGATGTTATATATGTGGTAATGAAGGTCATCAAGTAATAAAATGTCATGGAAAAAGGATGTTCTTAGTTGAATCCATGATAGGTAATGAATTTCTTTCTAAGGGGTTAATTAAATGTCTAAAATGTGGTGTGCATGGTCATTACCCAAGTAGATGTCCTAC
Source organism: Viscum album (assembly GCA_963277665.1). Classification (NCBI taxonomy): domain Eukaryota; kingdom Viridiplantae; phylum Streptophyta; class Magnoliopsida; order Santalales; family Viscaceae; genus Viscum; species Viscum album. The sequence continues at coordinate 109,844,601 of OY728121.1, forward strand.
GAAGAAGTTTCAATAATGGGATCACCAATACCATACAAATATATGTTTATCAATTTCTAATTCCATTTCAATTGTGTATGTGGAAACTGGAAATGACCAATGATAGGTATTGATTATTTCATAGAAGATGTTTTAATATTGTCAAATATTAGGATATGATTCATGATTTTGTTTACAGGAAATAAGTATTATAGAATATGTTGGGAAATAATGGTTAATGAATCATATAAAATGCTGGATGATTATGATGTCTACAATTTAGAAATTTGAGAGGTATGGTAGATATTTTGTGATGAAATATTTAAAAGTATTATTTCTCATTTGTTGATGGGATTAAATTGGAAGACATTTCTCTTTTATATGTAACCCTAAAGTTTTTTATGAGAAAATTCTATTTTAGGAACAACTATCATTTATTTTTTGGATATAACTATAAATAACCATATGGGTTTCTTTGATCCTCGAATTTGATGCAATTGTGGTTTATTAATTTTTAGGATGCAAAATGAAAGTTATTAGATTACCCCTGAGGATAAATAAGGTTTTGTTTATTTTTGATAAAATTATCTTTTTATTTTTGATAATGTTATTAGAATGATTTTTTTTTTGATAAAGGACAACCCATTCGATGGGTGACAACCGTCGCATCCGTCCAGGCCTTAGGAATCGATCCCACAACCAAAGGGTGACAACGGTGCCTCACCTACCACTAGCCTACGTGAAGTCCTTGGTTAGTATGACTTAATATTTTTAGTTAAATTATTTTATGGATCCAGAATAAATTTATTTTAGTAACTTATGTTTTATCAAATTGATATCATTAATATAGAAATATTATTTTTTGATTAATTGAGAAATGTTATTTTGGAAGACATTTCCTATTTTGGGTAACTATATGTCAGAAGAAAATAGAATATTATGGGATTTCATTTGAGGAGTAATGGTGAAATTTTTATTTTGTAAGAATATATATTTTGGTTATGGACTTATAGTGATAAGATTTTGTAATGGAAATGATTAACCTGTCTTTGAGAATATGTGATAAGTTTAATTACATTTCAGTATGAGACTTTAAGAGTAGTCATTAAATGTTATGATTTTCCAGGGAATATTAAGTGATCAATTTATTTTTAATTTTTCGTTTTAAATATTTTTATGTATTACCTTCAAGAATTTCAAGGAAAATTGTTTATTTAATGATCTTAGTTTAACTTTGGGTGTTGTTTTTTGATTTTTGGAGATTATTTGTTGTTTTTCTTTTTATATAGGATTATCATTTTTCGGGATTATCATATGTCGTACTAACCATTTTGTTTATGGTTAATGTATAATGATAGGGGAAACATATTTTTTATCTTTTGTGGAATATTGGATTCCCTAGAATTTGATTCGAATGCCTCAGGTGTTACCAAGTCAACTTGAATACTTATCTTAGGAGAAAATAAGATTTTCGATAGAAAATTATTACGTGATGAAACTCTACTTGAAAAGTATGTATATTTCCTCATGTTTATATTCAATCTCAAAATTAAATTCTGAAACATTATTAAGTGGAACATAAAACAAAAAATTTTTGTCTAGTTAGTTTTCCTACCGGGGAATCAAAGACTGTTTAACCTATCACAATTTTGTGATTTTCTAGTGGTTATCTTTCTTCTGATCATGTTTTCTATCACACTCCATCAGAACATGATGGTTAGTTTCTCTTCTATAACCATGATTTCCTATAATTAATTTTAGTATGGGTTATCTCAAGTGACCTTTTTAATTTTCATACATTCTTTTATAGTGATAGTTTTATTGACTCTTTTTTCGATGAGGGACTTTCAATGAAGTTTCAAAGCCCAATTATAAAAATGTGATGAAGCAATTTCCAAAAGGAGGAAGTATGTAATGACCCAGATATTTAAAGAATAATACATTTTCAAATATATTAATATTTATTAATAATATATTAATTTTATTCTAAATAGGACACTTTTCCTGATAGCATACTCGACACACAACAACATGTTTGTTTTTGTGTTATACAAAAAATGCTATATTATTATTATTTTAAATGGTAATTAGCGCATAGATGTTGTATTGTAGAGAATGAAAATAAAAAACTAAATTATTATTACAAATTTTTGTTAAATTTTTTTAAATTTATCCAATAAATTTTAGAGCCTTAAAATTAGAATGAATCTGATTTTAAGCATGAAGAATTCTAATATATTCTAAAGGATGTTTTACTGCCATTTGAAGGTGAACACTTTCTCAATATAGTTTTTGACAAATTTATATGTTTTATTTTTCAAAATAAACACCTTATTTTGAAGTGGAACATCAAAATTTACTTTGGAAAACAATTTGGTAACATTATAGTAAAGATTATTTTTTAATGAATAGTGATAAAACCACATTTTAAGTCAAAACAGCCTTATCATGTAATTTATTTATATAGTTTGATTGTACTGTTTATTTTTCTTAGTATATTTGGATTATATATTTATAATTTTATACAATTATGTTTAGTGGATGTAATTTCACTTATTAATTGGACATAAACACATGTAAATATTTTGATAGTTATAACTTCTTGAAACCCCCCGCCTTTTGGTTTTAACAATGGAAATTAATATTAAATTAATTACAGAAAATTTTGTGTCATGAATTTTGAAAAATGGATTCCATATTTGGAATTAGGAGGTTATAATTGTTTAAATAGATACCTTTTATTTATAGACATTATGAATAGTAACTTCAGTATTTATTTTATTAACCATGGTAAAACGTAAATATGATAAATAAGGGTAAAAAATAATATTTTAATAATATTAAACTACCCAAAAATGTATCCTAATAATATTGGATTAGATATTTCCGACCATGGCCATCCTTGGGTATTTTTTTGGACCCCGTGGATCAACTTTTATTTGAAATTGACATTTTATAAGAATTAATTTGCAGTAATAAAATGTAACATAAACATGTTCCTTTTAATAAAAAAAATTTATATGGGGTTATATGATTTCTATTTTTGACTATAATACTCACTAGAAATCTAAAAATATTTCCTATATCATGTTATATTATTTATAATATTTTGGCATCATATAAAAAAATTTATTTATGGAACAATGATGATGTATTGATTTACTTATTAATGAATGAATAAATAAATAAGAATATAAATATTAACGTAAATTTATTTTGAAACTTTTTATGTCATCCAAGAATTTTAGGGATGATTTTTACTTGTTATATTTTAATGAATGATATTTTTTTGAAAGAATCAAGTAGTTAAGAATTTTTCTAAAAGTCATGATATGGGGTCAAAGCCTCAATTTAATATTTAAATCAAATACCTCTTTAGACTGGGTAGAGGGTGACCCATTACATTTCCCGAAGGCCCAAGGCCAAGTGGCCTTAATACAAGGCAAGAAAGCCCATTTTTGGACCAACAGACCCCTCAGTGAACAGTACTACTACAGTACCCATGCTGGTAAATGATTTTAAAAAACACTATTTTTCTAAATGATATAATAGTCCGAAAAGATTAATATTCGAGAAAATGAATTAGATAATGCTGAACATATCATTAATTAACAACTTTATGTTCTATGGGAATTTTATAGTAACTATATTAACTATATTTTTTCAATAAACAAACAGACATGGTAAAAGTCAAATTAGTTAACTAAGGGTTAATGATAAAAGATAATGTTAAATTTGTGAACTATAATTCTCTAAAACCTATTGGTTGATAGTTTTTAAAACCCAAAAGAATATTATAATTGAAATAAATTACATTGGGACCATTTTAATCCGAAGACAATTTTACAATAAAATAATATTTCAATACCACCTTAAAGTGCCCCACCTCCCTCATATAAAAGGGAATCCACTCTAACCCTTACTCACACCTCTCAAGCCCCTTGGCTCGACCAACCTCAGATAAAATAAACTCTTAAAATATCTATATTAATCCTAGAATCTTTAACATGGGTATAAAAAATTCAAGATATCCTTTTAGCATAAACCAAAAGGAGTTACCTAATTTGAGGTAATGTCTTCTCTCAGGCTTCTTTAATTTATTTTCCTTCTATAACCACATAATCTCCCTTTATTGAATTAATTTATAATAGAACCAGTATCTAAAATATACTAGGATGTTTTTATGATATTTATTTTAACTTCAATTACTCACTCTTTCATATAATGGACCCGAGCATATTTTTTTGTGTATGGCGAACAACTACCTCGCGAAACTACGATTGTTCAATTTTCCCCTACCACCTCTAATAGAGGCCAATATGATGGAACTTTATTTATATATTCCATATGTTATAATTATATTTTTTCTATTATACTGTAATTTATATTTACAAAAAATATTTTATTGTTTTCATGATGTTTAAATACGAAATTTTCATTTGAGGAAATGTGGACAACCGCCCCCTCAATGTGACAGGACTTGTTCATGCCATACATGGAACACATAAAGTATGTAATTAATGAAATTATGTAAATAATATAAAATATGATGTTAGAATATTATTATAATATTATTATGTATCATTTAGTTTTCTTTCCTTTAAATATTAAAATGAAATGAAAGCATTGTTCATGCGTACTTTTGGCTTACATTCTCTATGAACGGTGCATTTCATTTCATATATCCAATTTTTATGGACTATTCTAATTGAATATATACCTGAGAAGAGTACATATATACTAGATATATAATATATTTAAATCATGAATATTATTATGGTGATAATGGACTTTATACCAAATAGACAATTTTTAATTATAACAAGTTCATTTTTTACTCAAGTACCCAATATTGACAAAACTGCTGATATTATCATAAATAATTATGTAATTTTCATTATGTGGTAATAATCGATGTAATAGGAATAATAAAATTAATAATGGTTATAATAAAATAAGAAATTATCTTTAGGTTGTTATTCGTGAAGAACATGGAACATACATAACAAATCAGACTCAAGGTATGGGAAAATTTCATCATCTTCTTTTAGTCAAAGACTTATTTAATTTATGTCCATTAATATAAATTTTAAAATATTGGGTTATGTTCTTATATATATTTATTTCATTACATTTTATGTCCAAGTGATTAGGGACCCTTTTCCCTATCATTTGCTCATTTTCTGAATTTTTAAAAGACATCGTTAGGCCGCCAAATTTTCATAAGGGAACTTCATAACCCAGTTTCTATTCTTTAGGTTACAAATCTACTTATTGATTATGTCATGATAGGGTTAGGTGAGAAATAAATGTTTATACCCTGTATGGTATTTATAATTTCATTATGTGTACTTATTATGAATACACATAATAAATCTATTTTATTTACAATATGAACTTTGTAGGGGACTTCATCTTAATATCCATTCATTAAGGAATTTCTTGATGTTTTGCACCTTTATTATCCAATAAGGTGTATATAAAACCCTTTTTACTTTTATATCATTAATTGGTATATTCTCATGATATATAATGTTTTGTCTAATTTTATTCCTTAATTATTTTTATTCAAGTGTATCTCAAGTGGAAAGGGACTCTTTAACTAAAACATTGTTTTAAATTTTTTAGTGATTTATTATTATAAATCATTCTCATTAACTTCCATGTTTTCACAATGGTTTCAAGGATTATTTATATAGAAATTAATGTTTTAAAATATTACTTTATTTCAAATGATTCAAATTTGTATGAGACACTTTGATTCAAAGTCACTTTTTTTAATATTTTATATTGTATTTGAAAAGGGTGGAATATTTCAATATCTTGAAATGATATCTTGTAATTGAAATGTGAACATGTTATTTTTCATTTCTGGTTGATTTATGCGTTATGATTCTAAAATGGTACTTGAACATTTGATGGGTGGTTACATGATAATCCAATGATGGGTGGTAATGTGATATACCAAATGATGGGTTGTTCAATGATAAACGATGGATGGGTGTTTATGTTATAACTTCCAATGCATTGGGTATGTTAGTCGGCCATATGGCTATTCCATTTAGTGATATTTGTGGAATTCGACAATAGGGTTATTCTATTTAATTAATTTTTTGTCCCAGGTTACCTTTATATGTTTTATGATTCTTTCTATGAGATTTATAGTAATCTTTTTTTACAAAAAGGGATAGGAATGATCTTAAATTTAGTGAAGTGTTTTCACAACTTTATAATGGTGAAATGTATTAATTTATAATAATATTCTCATGGTTTACATGTTTTTTAAAGACTAACAGTTTTTTTCATTATGTATCCCATAGTGACATTTTTATTCACATCCCATGTTTTGAAATGTTTTTCACGTGACATAATTAAAAATATAGTCATGTATGGGATCAAGGAAAATTTATGTTGTTAAAACATGGAACGATGTCATATTTAGTTTTAAAGAGTTTTTGTTTTATAAAAAATGGATAGTGAATATATGTGTCTACTTGTAATATTCAAAGATGTTTTGTATAAGTTATGTCCTAATTCTATAAAGAATTAATCCTAAAAATATCCTCTGTGTTAATTAAAGTCAATCTATTGACTTATATCTAGATTATGTAATGTTTAAGGCTGAGGCCTTATACCGACTCATGTTCAAGCTCCAATTAGGGAAGATGACACCAGTCCTAAGAAGTAAAAAATCCAAGGAAATTATAAAAAAACACGCCTCTAATTTTTCAAGGTAGTACCGAACCCCATGGAGAAGTGGAGTGGCTTGAAAGGATTGAGTGCATGTTTGAGTTCCTAGAAACACCTGAGGAGTTCAAGGAGAAATGTGCCACTTTATTTTAAGAGGGTCCCAGGAATAAGTGCTTCAATCTAGGAAGCACAAGCAGATGAACTAGAAGGATTACAAGGTTATCTTCAATGACATGTACTACCATGAAGTATTGGCATATGGTCCATCTCAAGAGTTTGTGGAGATTGTTCAAGAGGGTATTTATGTGATGGATTATTCCAATCATTTTTTCCTAGTTGGTACAGTATGCTCCAAAAATGGTCGCCAATGATAAGATGGAGGCCTAGAAGTTCGAGAGGGGTCTATGACCAGAGAACTATTCCTAGGTCTTCCTGTTCATGTTGAAAACCTATACAGAGGTTGTTAACCAGGCATCCATAGTAGAGATTGATGGAAAGGGGGGATAGTTTTTCTAGGATTATATCTGGTCTGGGTAGTGTCATCTCTTCTGAAAAAAAAAGGAAGTGGGAAGTATAGGGAAATAAGGGTGTGTCCACTCATTCATACCATACAGAGAGTTTTATTCTGTCACTTCTGATGTGACGTTTGTTGTGTTCCATTGTGTTTTTCTCCAGGTCACATCCAATCATCATGAACATCTATCTAAATCCTTGTTATCGTAGTGCTAGTATGTGACACTTGCAGCATTTTTTTAGGATTGCACGTCCACTCCAAAGTGGGGCAAGATCAGTGGATTTCAGGGGAGTTCCGTCACAGTCAGAGACATTGAGGATAGGAGATCTTATTTTGGTGGTCATGGTGGTAGGGCTAGATCATCTTTAGGGAAGATCCAATTCAGGGCACAGCCACAGACTAGAATTCGTTCTCAGACAGAGACCAAGAATCTTCATGGGATGGATCAGGAACCAACACGATCCGAGGAAGGACCATCAACAGTTCGACGTACCATTTTCATTTCATATTCTATGAATTCTCCAATTTTTTATACGTGTTCCTCTTTTTCATTCAACTCTTCCCATTTTGTGAACATTATTAATTTTTCAACTGATATTTTTTATTTTGCGCTGGGGTTGGTGACACTACTGGGAAAGAAGAAGCAGGGTCTCAGGTGCCCATCGTGTGTGCTATCTATATCAGGGGTTGAGATGATGTGGGACCTCCTACTCTTAGATATGGATCTATTTGATGTGATAATTTTCATGGATTTTATGGTACACTTTCAAGAGAACATAAATTTCTTTAGGTCATGCGTCAGTTTCATGGCACCATATGGGAGTCGTCAGGTTTTCCTTGGGGATTGGGTTCCTCAGTCGAGTCACGCAGGACCTCCACTCCCCGAGTTAGGGAATCTTTTCTTCTAGTTGTCGACACTCGCTCTAAAGGATGATGGTTGTGCTACCGAAGGTGGACTACCTCATGTAGTTGATGTGTTTTCAGAGGTTTTCTGAGATTATTTTTCAATAATACTTCTAGAGTGGGATGTGGAGTTATCAATTGATGTGGTATTAGGAACACAAACAATATCTCTTCCCTCATATCGTATGTCCCCCACTGAGATGATGGAATTAAAGATAATACTGTCTATTTATAATTCAAAGGATTCATTTTCCCGGGTGTCTCTCCTTGGGCCACCCATGTTCTGTTTGTGGAGAAGGATGGCAGATCCCCTCGGTTGTGAATTGATTACTGGTAGCTGAACAAGGTAACAGTCAATATAAATATCCTTTCCCCCGAATAGATGACTCATTTGATCAGTTGAATGGGGAAATGGGGTTTTCTAAAATATACTTTCATTCCTTTTACCACCAACTCATTGTAAAACAGGCATATATCCTATAGACAACCTTCTGAAGTATGTACAACTACTTCGATTACATGGTCATGCCCTTCGGAGTGACCAATGCTCTAACGGTATTTATAGAACTAATGAAAAGTGTGTTCAACATTTATCCAGACTATTTTTTTGTGGTATTTATGGATAACATTCTGGTTTACTCTGGATTATAGTAAGAGAATGAAAATCAATTGTGGATGGTGTTGGGAAGATTACGATATCACTACATTTATAAAAAACTTTACAAGTTCACTTTCTCGATCAGAGAGATGAAGTTACTGGGGAATGTGATCTCAGAGACGGGGGGTTTCAGTGGACACTTACAAGATCAGTATAGTTATTTCATCTGAACTTGAAAATATAGTGTTTGAGATCAAGAGTTTCCTCTACCTAGCTGTTTAATACAAGTGGGTTGTTTGGAATTTTTATCGGCTTTCTTAACCCATGATTGTGCTCACTCGGAAAGGGGTGAAGTTTGTATGGGTCCCAAAATGTTAGGAATCATTCGTGTGGATGAAGAGTTGGTTGACTATGACCCCATGCTAATTTTTTTAAAGAATGGAAAGGGGTATGTGGTGTACTAAGGAACATTAGGTATGGGTCTCATGTGTGTGCTTATATAGGGTGATCACATGGTGGCGTATGGTTCTCGTGAACTCCAACCACATGAACAGAATTATCTGACCCATCACATTGAGGTAGCAGTTGGGATTCATGATTTGAAGACATGGAATGACAACCTCTTGGGGAGAAGTTTTTGGTCTACTCTGATCACAAAATCATGGCCAACACCTTCTCATAAAAGGGTCTAAATCTATGACAACACAACATTATCGATTACTTTCAGGGGATCGACATTGACATTCTGTATATCCCAGGAAATGGTATTGTGGTGGTGGATGATTTGAGTTGAAATGTATCAGTGGAATCCTTGATGAAGTCCAGTGATGAGTGGAATCTCATGGGTCTCTTTCCTCAGATACATTTGTATACCAAGGAGCACAATGGAGGTGTGATATTGGGTAGCATATAGTTAACTCCTTATCTCATGTATTTGAATCAGTGAGAAAAAACAAGAGGTGAGATTTTTCAGCAGTCAAGGATGTTTTTTCTTTGTGGGATGACTTCTTCTGATTGGTCATCATCTCTCAACTACATCTTGTGCATTAAGGCCTGTTCAGTAGTGCCATTATCTCTGCAGAAGGTGGTGATGCATGATAGCCACCAATCATAGTGGGATTTCCATATAGGTTCCACCAAGATGTATTATGATGTGTGATGACATTTACAGTGTCCAGGTATGAGGCGGTACATAGATAACTTCATGTCTATAAGAAACACATGTTAGCAGGTAAAGGAGGAGCACCAAAGGCCCTCTCATTTGCTCTATCCTTTACCCATTCCTACCTGGATGTGGGAAGAGGTTTTTATAGCCTGAATTGCTGGCCTACCACGTACACCTCAGGGTAAGAATTCCATTTGGGTGGTGAATGATCGTCTAACTGAATCACCCCGCCTGATAGTAAACAATGTTACTACTAAAGTAGATGAGTTGGGTCGTTTATATCTCTAGGAGGTGGTAAGGATTCATGGTGTTTCATCAGCATTTTTCGTAGATAGATACCCCCTTTTCTCTTTTAAATTATGGGAAGGCCTTTATAAGTCCTTGGGGTAGAAATTTAATATGATCACAGCTTACCATCCTCAAATGGATGGTCAAATAGAGCTGGTAAGTCAGATAATAGAGGACATTCTCCATTCATATGTTTTGGACTTTGGTGGTTCATGGGTTATCTGTTTAGGATTGTATGAATTTTCCTATAATAATACATACCAATACTCTATTAAAATGGATTCTTTTGAGGTTCCATATGGTTTTCCTTGTCAATCCCCCTTATTTTAGGAAGAGGTAGGCGAGACCTCATTGTTAGAGATGATCCTTGTGCAGAAGATGTATGATAAGTACATGTTCACCAGCCATCACTTGTTGTCATCTCCAATTCTTCATAAACCTTATACTAACCAGAGGCTTTGGGACCTGTAGTTTTCTTTGGGTGACAGGGTATTCTTAAAAGTGTCCCCTCAGATGGGCCATCTTCGATTGGGAAAACAAGGGAATATTATGCCACGATATGTTAGTACTTTTGATATCACCGACCATACTACAAGGGTTTCATACAAGTTGTCCTTTACTTATTAGTTTACTTTCATTAATTACCTCTTCCATGCATCCTTGTAGAAAAAATACAACTTAAATCCATCCCATGTGCTGAATTGGGAAGAACTGGTGATAGCGCCTGATTTGCCTTTTTTTGAGTAGCCAGTGTGAATAGTTGATTCCCAAGAGAAGGTTCGACAGTGAAATTCAATTCCATTTGTTTAGATTCATTGTAATTATAGGAATGATACACATGAAAAATGGGAGTAGAATTCATGGGTTGAAGAAGAGTACTTTTTAATGTTTTCTGATAAATATTTGGGTTGACTTTTTAGGGGAGAAACTCATTCAGGGTGGAGAGAACTATCACATCCATGACATATATTAATGGTATTTTTCATTTAATTTCCAGTCATTAATTGATTTGGGTGTTTCCCATGCATATTTCGGAGAAAAGTGTGAGTTTTCATGATTTTGGAAAAATCATGAACTCATTTCTGGATTTAAAAGTAAATATTGTTTCCTTAATATCTCCTATTTTTTCAACATTTTTTACCCATTCCACTTCCCACATATACTCCCTTAAACTATTCAAACCATCATATCTATATTGACATTTGAGGAACTCATTATCATTTTGGATTTTGGTGATTTATTTCGGAATTGGGTCAACCCGTAAGCCCATTTCCTGTTTTAATTTTTTTTTCATTCATTAATATCGTATTTTTTTACACTTTCTCAGTTATTCCACCTCTCACTCAATCCCACTAATCCTAGGATCACCCCCATTTAATCTTATCCCTCATTTGATCTCATATTCATCATGGATTAGGTAAAAACATCTTATTCATTCTCAATTCGTGCAGATTTGAAGAGGAAAATTGTTTCCTTCATAACTCGTCCATTCTTCACTCTTTTCCTACCATTTCAGTTCTTAAATTTCCCCAACATCCTTATTAGATCCTAAATTTCATTTTTTTCTTATTTAGGGGATTCATCTGCAAGTTTATTTTGAGATATTTCTTCAAAGATTCTCAATTACGTCAGTTTCCTCACATGATCCTCTGATTTGCTTAGGGTTTCTCTCGTTTCCTTAGTGTTTCTTCCATTTTTATTGAAGTTAATAATGTCCAAAAAGTATGTCTTCGAACATAGGGTTTGATATTGGGTTTCTTTTTCTAATAGTGTGGTTTTAGGTCAGATTTAACTTCCTGAGGTGCGGGGGTGGTGCGACCAAGCTTTCTCAAAAGGATGTGAGGGTTTTGAAACTTGTAGTTGGTGGTTCCAAGTATAAGAACTAAAATATGAGTTATACATTCTTGATTTATATTTTTAAAATAATCCTCTTTCATTTTTATTTCTTCTAAAATTTTTTTTTCTGTCCTTTGTTATGGAATTTATTTTTAAGTGCCAATTTTTTGTGAAAATTGGTGTATTACATGTCCATTCAATGTTATAACAATTGGGGTTGTTTTATAACTCATGTAATGGTTTTATTATAATGTTTATGTGATGAAAATTAAATTTTGGGGTAATATTTGTGTGAAATTTGTTTTCAAATATGTATTTTAAATAGATTTTATGTTCATAGTTTGGTGGTAAACCTTGAAACTGTTCTATGAAAACATTTCATTGTTTATCGTGTTGTGTAAATTTTGTAATGAATGTGTTTCTACATTTTTAATTGTGTTTGACCAGAAATCATTTTTTATAGTAAAATTTATTTTAATAACATGTGGTAATTGTTTGAGCATAAGGGGGAAATTTGGGTATTAGGGGTGTGGACGTGTGGTAAACTAGTGATCTAGATCGGCCATATCCCTATTTCACTTATCTAGTTGGACATTAAAAACAGTAAAAAACTATATTTATGATGATTGGGGATGAATAGGTTGTGGGTATGAACCCTAATAGTGTATCGTGTATGGGAATAGATATTACTATGGTTAATTTACACAGAGATATGAAGTATGTGGGGCCCAAAACTAACTAGTGCCTAGGGGTGTTCCTAAGATTACTGATGGTAGGATATTTGGATAATATCATTGGAATATGGTGTTTTTGTCTTGGTAAATTCAGTATAATACATTTTTTATTTAAATTTCATCACCCATTGAATTTTCCCTTTGAAAATGGTTTACTTTTAGAAGTTTTGTTCTTTAGAATTTGTTTCCACCATTTCAGCAAATCAAAAACATTCATGTTTTTCATCATGTTTTTCATGCTATATGGAATAATTTTGATGGTATCCTATTGTTCATGTTCTCACACCCAACATAAACCCCTTGGGTGTAAGTAAGCATTATCATGTTTGAAATAGGTGATGGAAAGCCCTTGTGTGATGGCCATTTCGGTTGGTAGTTCCTTCCCTTGGTGTGGTGTTGTGGAGACGACTTGTGGGTGATAACCCCATTTCAGGTGAAGTCCCTTGGGATGTTTTTCTGCTATCTTTATGTAACTTTGGAAAAAAAAATTCATGTTTACTCCTAGGAATTATGTTCAGGATTTTATTTATGTCATGTTTGGCATAAATTTTCAGATTTGGTTTATTGATTGTTTTTTGTTGTTAAATGACTCTAAACATTGGAAAATCATTACCAAGCCATAATTAATCATACTTGGGAATTTTTTAAGCCTTTTTTGATAGAGAACTCCCTTTAGTGATTTCCATGGTTCAGGTGGGGTGTCGATTTTATTGGTGACTAGATTCGGTTCGTGACAAGGGGGTCGGGATGCGGTGTCATCCAGGTTGACTGGGTTTACATGGTGGATCCATGTGATAAAGGATCATTCCCACATGTGATAGGCCAGGATTGGTGATCTAGGCTAGTTTGGTCTGTCCTAGACAGACAGGGTTAGGTCGTGTTGCCCGAACAGTGTTTGATCAGGTTAAACCCAGAGTAGAACTGAACCCTTTTTACTAAGTTGGTTATATCATTCGCATTGTGTGACTGTTTCACGAGATGTTTACATTTTTGGGACACTTTTAATGGTATGTCCTTTTTGAGATACTCTATGTCATTTGTTTGGATGTTGGAAATTGACCAGTTGGCATGAGGAGTAGGTTCTCTCAGAATATGTGTAGTACGAGCGGAATCCTGTGAATGGCTATGACTATGTAATCTTGGTGACTATATAAGTTAGAGGACTACATGACCCATCAAGGCTCCATGAACCATCGAACCTCCATGAATTTTTGATACTCAAGGTGCAATCAACGCTCTATGAACCACCAACACTCTGTGTTCCCCTGAAAATCAATGCATCGTCAATGCTTCATGTGTCATCTTTGAACTATGCGCCATTGACACTCCATGTGAAACCATCACTTCTAGTGTCATAGATTCTATGGGATCTGTGGACTGTAACTATAAATCCATTTATTAATGCGTTATTCTCATACTTATGTGAGATGACAGTATTGATTTTACATTATGTGATTTCTTTGGTGATGTAATTGGTGTGTTTCCTTTGTGATGTAATTCTTTTGATTTTGTTATGGTATAATTATTGTATTTCATAGTGGTATTATTATTTTGTGGTTTGAGGGAACCTAATGAGGATTGTTTTACTCCTCCGTACATGGGAATTTCATGCACGTTCCATGTCTTCTACAGAAAACCGACGCTTATATGGAGTCCTAGGTGGACAAGGGCTAGGTGGTTCTTAAAGAGAGACCCAATATTTGAGGTGTGATTTAGAGATATCAAATAGAGGTTTCTATACCTACCCTTCATGTACGGTATCCTATGAATTAGAATCAGGAGGTTTTACTTTCTCTTTTGGTTGGGTATGTATTCTAGCCTCATTTACTTTTCATTTATTGTACTGTCTTATAGAATTTTTGGTATCTTAGTCGTATGCATTCCCATTTACATAGTGTTTTAAATCTATAACATTAGGTATTGGATATGGGTTCATTTTTACAGGTAACTAGGAAAATATCTCTCAATTTTCAAATATTCCTACTCCATGCTAGTCACTATCCCTGACCCATTGGAGGTGGGATTGGAGTAGTCCCGACACAGACCCTGGGGGATGGGTCATGATAGGGGGTATTAAAGGAGTTTGGTTATAACTAAACAAATAAGTGTATAAGAGATTAGTTTGAGGAAATAGACTTAAGTGTTTTGAGTTCACCTTTCATTCCATAGACACTGGTGTTGGTGCGGTGGCCAACGTATTCATACACTAGGACTCTAAATTATTATTTTTTGACTTAGTATAATTGAACACTAGTTGTAGAGAAAAATAAAAGTTACATGAATCATATAGTATTGAGTGCGTTATCAAGACCATCTTGAGTCAGTTTCATACCACCAGGTATACTGTATTTAATATGGTACGGCTGGATCTATTTCATGATGCCCCCATGTAGATATCCAACTAGGATTTTAATGCATGATCACGAGGATGATTTACAAAACAATGAGGCATCGGTACCAGGACCAATACCATAGATAGCACATTCAGGTTATGTTCCGATTATACCACCAACTGGAGAGTTTCAGTTATAGTAATGTTACTAGTAGAGGATTCACATTGGCTGAGTTCATTTACTGAGGTCCAAAGGTAGTGACCTCCTTGGTTCAGGGGTGAGAAAAACCCTCAAGAATATGTGAATGGGATTAAGGCGGTTACGTGTGTCTTCCTCCAAGTGAGGAAATCTCTCAACCAGATGATTTTCCTAGCTGTGAGGATTCTTCATGGATCAGTGGAAAGATGGTGGAGCTTAGTCATCTAGATGCATGAAGAGATGACCCTCAATTAGACATAAAAAGAGCTTCTCTTTAGGGATAATTTCTTTCCAGTGATGTTATGATATGTATGTATAAAAAATCTATTGCATCTTCCGTAGGATAGTTAGATAGAAGTAGAGTACACAAAGAGGTTTAAGGATCATTCTCTCTGATCCACAAATATATTGGAGGGCCCATTCATCAGGGATAGTACCATCAAGTAAGGAATATTCCCAAATATCAAGGAATCCTTGATATCTCTTATCATTCCAACATTTAATGGGGTACATTAGTGAGTTTTTATAGTAGGTAGATTTCTGGAAGAGCAGACACTGACATTGGGTGCTACCACAAGGTGTCAGGTAGCTCAATGATTGGAAGAAGGTAGACAACAACTGATGTAGGGATCCATGATGATCGGCCATATAATGGGGTACTGTAGTGAGTTTTGATAACAGGGAGATTTTTGGCAGATCAGACACTGATATTGGGTGCTACCATAGGGTGTCAGGTAGCTCAATGATTGTAAGAAGGTAGCCAACAGCTGATGTAGGGATCCAAGAAGATCAGACAGTTCATGGGATGTCTTCAGGACATGGGGATGGCAGTGTGAGGATCCTAGTGTTGAGTGTGTTATCCAAGGCATAGGTTGTGCTACTTGTGTAGTGTTCGGGGAGATATTGTTCAATATTACTCGACTCAACATATGGATTACTAGCATATGGTCGAGGGACCACCAAGGAGGAGATGAAGGTTGAAACAGGGCAGTCTTCCAGGTGGAAGATGTGGCGGAGGAGGTGGATGGGCGGTAAGAGTTGGCAGGAGGTTTGAGGAATTAACACCACCACACTAGGTGGTCTTCCATGTGCTCACGGAGATAGGGGACCGGGACAAGGCTTGCATCAGGTGATGAAAGCTTATGACTCTACTTCTATATAGATGATTTGAGGTGTGATCTTTTTCATTTCCACCCTAGTTATAGATTTGATAGACAGAGGTTCCAGTCACTCTTTTCTTTCCACAACCCCTATTTGAGGCACAGAGATTCTAGTGGAACTGTTGACTCGATACCTATGCTTAGAGACTCCTATGAGAGGATATCCAATGATCACACACCGATTTCGATAGAGTTTCATTACACTTGAGGATGAGTGTTTTGGATGGTATCTCTTTGTGGTAGCATTCAAGCTATATTATTTCATTCTTGGTATGGAATGGTTATCCACAGTTAATGCCCATATTGACTATTTGAGGAACAAAGTGTGGTGTTCCAAGATAGATGACAACAGGATTTCATTTTTCTCCAAAAATCACCCTCATTAAGCTCATGACAGACATTCAAAAGGAACTTTGAAACTGATCACACAGTAGTTGGCTAGCATGACCCTCAATGTAGTGGGGGAGATGAGTCCTCATTTTCGTATAGTGGTGGGCAAGTATGAGGTTATCTTTCCGAAAGATTTTCCATTATTACCTCCTCATAGGGTGGTTGATTTTTGCATTGATCTATACCTCAAGATGACACCAATACGAAGACATGTATATTATATGGATTCAACACAGCTTGATGAGTTAAAGGTATAGCTAGAGGACTTGCAGAAAATGGGTTTCGTGACACCCAGTGTTCCACCCTAGGAAACCCCAGTGTTTTTTCCAAGAAGTCAGGAGGGATCATTAGGTTATGTGTGGACTTCTGGAATATTAACTAGGTGAATTTGAAGAATAAGTGTCCAATACTATGGATTTAAAACCTCTTTGATCAGTTTAATGGAGCAAGGTGGTTCAAAAAGATTGACTTCAGATCTGGTTATCGCCAACTTCTTTTATGGGATGAAGAAATCCCAAAGATAGAATTCCAATGTCGATATGGCCACTACAAATACATAGTGATGTCGTTTGGCATGTTGAACACCCATTCAGTATTCATGTTAGTCATTATCAAGATATTCCTAACCTATATGGACTGGTTCATCATGTTCATCACTTATGACATCCAATAATACTTGGCGTCCGATGAGGAGCACACGATACACATGAGTATTTAATAGACACACTCCAATATAACCTTATTTACTGGAAGCTCACAAAGTTTTAGTTCCGGATTCGAGAGTTCCACTTTCAGGGACATGTAATTTTAGAAGCAAAAATGTTAGTAGATTCGACGATGATTGAGGTGGTGTTTTCTTAGGATCCACCCAACAATGTTACTAAGGTGTGAATTTTACTTTGTTTGGATGGATACTATCAGAGATTTGTACAAAACAATTTCAAGTGTACCAGCACCCTTGTTGTCCTTGACATGGAAGAGGAAGCCTTTTGTATGGACAAAGAAGTTCCAAAAGTTCTTTCATGAGATATGGTAGGGGTTGACGAGCAATCCATTATTGATATTACAATATGAGGGTGTTGAGTATGTGCTTTTATTTGATGCATAAAGGACTGATCTTGGTTTTGTTTGGATGAAAGAAATGTTGGTGATAGAAAATGGTTTGTGCCAGTTGAAGTAGCATGAGCTGAACAACACAACCAATGATCAAGAGATGGAAGTGGCAGTCTTCACAATGAAGATGTGGTGACACTACCTAATGTGTGAGCAGATTACCATGGAATCTACCCATAAGTGTATCATGTAAATCATATCTCAAAAGTATTTGAACTTGATAAAATGGAATTTTATAGAGATCCTCCTAGGCTTTGACGTTGAAATGGTTTATACTTTGGGGAAGGGGAACCTAGTGGCAGATGCTCTCACTTGGAGAAAGAGTTCACAACTACTGTATGAGGCATTAAATTTGTTAGCCTCATTGCAGATATCCTTTAGGGACATAGATGAATCATCATATATCCATTCAATAGTGCCTACCCCTAAAATCTTATTGAGATCCAGGTAGGCATAGTTATGAGATACTGACTATAAGACTAAATGTTCTCAGATGACCATGAGGCATGCCCTTTATGGATAATAAAATGGTGGGGAGAAGATTGTTATCATTAGAGGAGGAACAATAGTGTCGGATATGTTGCAGGATTAGGTCATGAGGGAGATCCATACCCCGCCTTTGGAGGTACATATATGAGTGTAAAAGAAGTATTAGGACCTCCTATGTCAGTTTTGGTGGCTGGGGATGAAGAAGGTGGTGACAGAGTTCATTTCTTGATGCCTCATTTTTCATTAAGTGAATGATTAGAACTAGGTTCTAGCTGTTTTGACTCAACCCCTTAAGGTACAAATGTGGAAGTGGGATGGGATATCCATTGACATCAGGAAGTGTTTACCATGCATGTCGAGGGGACAGGATACCATCTGGTTGATCATTGATTATATCACTAAGTCATCCCACTTTCTACCAATATATGGGTAAAGCATAGTATAGAGCATGGTACAACTCTATGTGTAGAATATAGTTTATCTTCATGGAGTTCCATCAATGATCAACTCAAATTGTGATTCTCACATTTTATCCTGGATAAGGAAGGGATTGTATGAGGATTTTTGGACTCTGTTGTACGTGATCACAAAGTTTCATCCCTAAAAAGATGGTCAGATGAAGGGGTCCGTCTAATTTCTAGAAGAAAAGATAAAGGCATTCATCCTCGACTTTGGCCATCGTTGGGAGGACCACCAACCTTTAGTAGTGTTTTCCAGTAACAATTGATACCACTCCACCATTTTTATGGAATTGTACACGACCTTGTATAAATGACCATGAAAGTAACCACTATGCTAGAAAAACTCAGGAGTGTCTACACTCATGGATCCATATTAAGTATGGGCATCCACTGAGAGGTGTAGATCATCCAGGAGTGGATGAGGACAATACAGATCTAGTAGAAATAATATATTGAAAGGGAAATAGGTCATTTGAGTTATAGTTGGGAGACCAACTGTTCTTTCACATCTCACCTTGATGGGGATTGCAGATATTTGGACTAGGATGAATGTTATCTCTAAGAAATGTCATCCCTTTTCAGATTCTGTGTAGAGTTTGAAAGCTGGAATACAATGAAGCTCTTCCCAAAATTTTTGCACTTGGTGCATGATGTCTTCAATGTGTTGAAGTTGAGTAGGAATGCGCATGATCAATCACATGTACTCAACTGGGGAGAGCTAAACATTTATGATGGGATGACTTTTTCGGAAAACACATTAGATATTGAGGATCAACAAGAGTGGATCCTTTTGGAGTGGTCAATTCCTCTAGTGCACATTCTGTGGTAGCATGGGAATCTCTATGAGAGAGCTTGTGAGATGGTGGCTCAGATTCGTGCTTAGTAGCCTCTTTTTTTGTTAAGTATCCCTTATTTTGGAATAAGGGGACATAATGAGCTATGGGGTGGAGAATTTAAGGACTCATATTTTCATTAGTTTTATTTGTATAAATTAATTGGGAAAATTATGAGACCAGGTGTTGATATGGACTTTGATTCCATGGTTTGGGGTACCCAGCACGATTGTTTGAAATATTTTATATTATTAATATCATGTGTGCATGAATTTTCTAAAAAAGGTTCAGTAACACTTAAACAAGTGTCTGGATCCCAACACTAAGGGAACTATAGAGTATGGAAAGTAGTTTAATTATGGAATATTATTTATGCAATATTTATAGATTTTAAGGCTATAGTATGTATCACAATAGTAATGGATGAAATTGAAGTTATTATTTTAATCACAACTCTCAACATGCATAAAACATAGTTATTAATTTTGTACATGCATTTTAACAAGACATGTCTTTTACTTTTAATTCTGAATAAGAATTCCCATAATTGTATCAAGATAATGTTAGTATGTTTTACATTGTCCATTTATATCCCTTAGACAATTTTCATGTTATTTTTATGTGTTAAAACACTTCAAAGAAAATGTTTTACAGAAATTTTAATGAATATTTTCAATTGTAATTTTGGGTATAGTATGTTATTTTTGAACCCCTTATTGATCATTTGTATGTTCACCCTATGTTTATGAAATAAAATTTTCAGGTATCAATTTTTATCATAAAAACATTTCTATAGTAGTTGGTTTCCCATATCCTGGACTGAATTCGATCCTCGGTATGGCATCGGCTCTGGGTATTTGATAGTTTGGGTGTGACATGGGTAGGGAGGCTGAGAGACATAACGGATGCCCAGATCATCCACCCGAGTCCCTTATCAAAGGCTCTATACCTGATGAAAGGGTCTCACACCATGTCTCTGGAGTATGGGAATGCTCTGTGAACCTTGCTGACTACTTGGCCACCACCATGTTGTCTTACAATAGGGTAATCCACTCCTGATGCGCACAGCGCATAGGGTCATGGGGAAAACTCTTCGTAGAAAAGCCTATCGATGTCAACACTAGTGAAGGATGCTTCATTGTGAGTCTGTATGGTCAAAAAACACTATCTACCTGATGATCCTAGTAGAAATATCGCTTCCATGATCGCCATCTAGTCAGGTGGTGTTCTCCCTAAGCGGAAGACCCAAGTCATATCATCCATCTGGTCCTCAGCAACCTGAGGATCTATCTCTCCCCTAAACCTATGAGGTCTCTATCTCTGAAACTCATATTGGGCATTGAGCCTATGAACTTCTTCTGTTGGAACCATTAGTAGTAGATTATGACCATCAGATGGTTGTAGCATTGCTCCACCACCCAGAGGGGCCATATCTACAACTGGTCACTAAACCGATGCCTCATCGCTAGATAGGCTATCCACATGAACTCTTATCGGGATCCTACCTGGTCATCCACATGTTGTCATCCTGATATTTTTCAATATGTACCATAGTTGAAGGTTATACCTTGGGAGCTGACTCTTAACCAAAAAAATACACTTATGAAACTAGTGTTTTCATGTATTTAGCTGAAAACAGAATTCAAGGTCCTAGTGTATGGATACTTCAGCTACCACACCGACACTGGACTCCTCGATTCTAAAAGTCATACTCATAACACAAAACATTATTTCCTCAAAAATAACATACTCTTGGTCTTTCATGGGGAATTGACTTCCCTTTGATACCACTTTGTCACAACTCGTCCCTTGGGGACCCTACCATGACTATCCCAATACCACATCCCGAAGGCTAGGGGCTGGTGACTAGTGCCAAAAGCATCAACAAGCAAGTGGGAGGAATTTTCTTGAGTACCTGTATTCACTCACAGGCCCAACCACATAACAACACACAGAAAGGGGGAAACAAGTACCACTTAAACAAGGCTGAGTGCACGTACAACTTAAAGTAAGGGGCCAAATTACAAACCAAACAAAAGAACTAAAAATAGAATGTACAAAAAAGGAAAACCTGATGGACATCCGTAGAAAATCCCACCTGATCATGAGAGTAGTAATTCTACTAGGTGACTAAGTAGTATGTCTTGTCAACCCGATTCTACTGGCCCCCTGGTCCTAGGCCACCATGTCCACCGTTGAAGCATCCTTTAGTCCTGTTTCCCTGAGTTCCTCCTATCGAAACATTGGTTGTCTGCACTAGACACAACATGTGCGGTCAAACCCCATGCAGGGGTGAGTAACAGAGTACTCAATAAGGACCCTAAAACAAAAGGAAAGATGACACAAAAATTCCTCAATGTAAAGAACCAAACACAAGACATCTCACACCTATTATATTCTATGGTAGTAATAGTATAATCATTAGTCACATTGTATAAAACCTCTAATGCTGGAGAACTCCTCCTCTAGCGAGTACAATGGGCAAGTCATTTCATGAAGAGGTGCTTCCCAGAATCCTTGGATTTCTTATGTACATCTCCCAATTGCATATCGTTGTCCTTCAAAGTCACATAGAGGTGATTCCCACTAGTCGTGGCCTAATGAGGTACTACTCCACATCGTGTACCATTGGCCTACAATTTCACGATGAATTTCATCCAAATTTGGGCCTGCAAGGTCATATACTGGTGCGCCCACTGGGAAAAAAGTCCGCAGTTTTCAAGTCTCATCCAGTCACAGGGTTCTGTATGTAGAGCGCATGGTAGAACTAATCCTCAAGCCCTTATTTACATCTCAATTTCTATGAAATTCAATATAGAGCATGCCAAGATATCTTCTTCGTCAAGAGGGTCCCAATAAAATAAACGGATCATCAATCGAATGCACTGTTTGAAAGATACTGGTGTTTCTGTAACCGGGGGGCCAGTTGCGATGTGTCCTGATCTGACCCAGTCAGATTGAACAAACCAACTTGGCCTGAGGGGACCACATTCCTTGGTTAATTTAGATAGACTCAACCCGAACTTATGTGAGTGGAGGTCGGTCTGGTCTGCCATGGAATGTTGGCCAGGCCTAATAGGCCACACCAGACCTGGGCCGCTTGGCTGAGGGTCTAGCCCGCTGGGTCACTCAGTGACCCGGTCTAGTATGGCTCGGCCCAAAGGGGGTGCAGGTCTGGCTTGCCGATATGGGTTTGTCCTGATGGGTGTAGGTCCAACCCGTTGGTATTGGTCTGCCCCACTGGGGGCTCATATTTCTTGCTGGGGATCGGCCGCACACTGCTTTCAGGGGTGCTGACTATCCGGGACATGTCCTGGCTACCACATCCTGCTCCACCTGGACCTGTGGGTATAGGGCCCTTCCACCAGCTACGGTTGATAGACTGTGGCTTTTCCAGCAATCCAGATGGCCTGGATGCGTTCTGTCCCTCCACATGGAACACCTCCTGGCAACTCTTCCTCCAGTGTTCTGCCGTAGTTGACGAGCCACAACTTCCCAGTCATCGAGGCCGCAGTTGTGGGCCACCTCCACGATGTGGCTGGTGGGGCTGGCTATTGCCGCTGTCTCCCCCGGTGCTAGCGCACTGGCAGGGAGTTTAGTAGACCACTGGACACGCTTTGGTGGTATTTTTTTCGAGTCATCTGTGTCAATGGCCTCCGGAGATTTCCCACTTCACTACGAGGATATCAAACCTACCATTACATCATCTCGAGGGTACGACCACCATGTACTCGCATGAAAAGGCACTCAGGCCTTGTCTGTGTTGTCCTGGGGCCTCTGCGTTCGATGTTTAAATACTGGGGATATTAGGGGAGTTTTAGTTCAATCATTACATGCGATCATTTGGACCCTGAACAAAATAACCCCAAGAATAAATCACCCTCAAGCATAATGAACGATTTATGGATCAAACTATTCTTGGGTTGATCTATGTTCATTATTTTATGAAAGGGATGGGTAAGAACATCAAATCAAAAACCCCTACCTCTTATGACATTTGATGTCGCGGCATTCTGCCTCAAGGGAATAAGACATTGATATCACTTCCTGGCTCCAATCTTTGAATGGAGTTTAAGACGATGAAGTTCTGTCGGCATTCTACATTCATTAATTAGGTGGAAGTCCCTCTGGTGTTTTGCAGAGAATCCTCCAAATTTTTAATTTAAATTTCCACAGCAATTCAAACTATAAATATGAGCAATTCGCAGCGTTTCCATTATGTTGGGACTTTGAGTCATTACACTGTTTTATTTATGAAACAATGTCATTGTTTCGTGTCATTAAAGCATTGTTACTATATGAGTTAATGACCCATTACTGAGCATCATTAATGCACATCGTCTTTGCCTCATCATTTCCCCAAAGTTTCTCTATCCTCCACTCAACTATGAGAAATAAAATTAAATAATTCTTTTAAATTTGTTTATTATTTTTCTAGAAAATTATAGAAAATAACATTTCTGCTGGCCCTTTCTTGTAGAAAGATAATAATTTCTATGCAAATCATAGCATTTTGATTTCAATAGTGTCATTGTATTTTTAATCTGAGAACCAATTCCAAATATAGAAAATCATACTTGCACGTTTAGTGAATGTACCTTAAAAAGGTTCAAAATTCCATTCCGAGCTATCCAGACCTCAAAATCATGTTTTTTCAAATTTAGAAATCTTTAAATAATTCCATATAATTAAAAAAAATTACATCGAAATTTAGAGATGTTACATTCTCCCAACCTTACTGATTTACATCCCCAATAGAAAAAACAACAAATAGACCAAAAGATGGTGGTATTGAGCATGAATCTGAGACTCCTTATCCCATGTTCTCTCCTAGAGATTCATGTGCTTCCATCAAACATGTACTAGAGAAATAGAATGCATGAATAGGATACAAAAATGCCAGTCCTCTATCTCACCTGAGGACTCTCCAAACATTTCCCCATCATCAATGTCCAGATCTCCCTAGTCGATGACCTGTGATAGATCTGGCCCATACCTACTCAACTACAAAACATGGAAACAAGTGTGCACCTGCTGCATTAGTGGGGGAATATCTAGGAAGTACTCCACCTCGCCACCCCTACCCAGGATCTGAAAAGTCATGATGAACATTGAAGATAGCTTGTCGCCCCAACCAAATCTCCATATTCCTCATCGGCGTGAGACCCCAAGGAACACATGATCTCCCTCCATGAAATTCAAGGGTCTATGTGTCCTATCATCATAATACATATGTCTACCATGTGGAGTCTACATCCTTTCTTCGATGGTCTTCACCATCTCTGTGGTTTCCTGTACTCACACTAGACCCAGGAGTGACGACTCCCCTGCGTATTTCAAGCATACAGTTGATCTAAAAGGCCTCCCATAAATGGCCCTAAATAGGGCCATCAGTGGTGGAGTGATAGCTATTGTTTTATGAAAACTCCACTAGTGGTATGTGGTCCTCCAAACTATTACCAAAGTCTAGGATGTAAGCATTAAACATATCCTCCATGGTCTATATGGTCCGCTTTATCTGACCATCCATACGGGGAGGAAATGTTGTGATAAAATGCAACTGCATCCTGAATGGCCATGTAATTCCATCCACAATAAGGAAGTAAAGAGGGTGTCATGATCTGAGATTAACATCGATGTCACCCCATGGAACTACATTGTCTCCTGGATGTAGAGGTGTCTCAAGCCCTCTACCGATACCTACTCCCGAATAGGTAGGAAGTGAGCCACCTTTGTGATTTATTCAATGATCACCAAAATAGATTCGTGAACTCTAGACATATGTGGTAAGACCATCACGAAGTCCATCAAGATACCATCACATTTCCACTCTGGTACATCAAGTGGTTGAGTCAATCCATCTAGAACCTAGTGCTTGTCCATCAATTGTTGACAAGTCAGGCATTAAGAAATGAACTTTTCCTTTGATATCTTTATCTGTGGCCACCAGTACCAGTGCTGGAGGTCCTGGTACATCTTCTTCACTCCAAGATGTACAACCAAGGGAGAGGAATGAAACTCCCTCAACACATCCTCCCACAAAAAAATGGGTATTATAGAGTACCCTCTAAAAAGGATGATATGCTCTCCACCAATCAAAAATCCATCATGAGCTTGTCCTAAAGATAACTAAGCACGTCGGGCCTTAAAGTCAACATCCCCTAGTTGTGCCCCCTGACACATTGTAAGAGTGTAGGAGTAACAGTCATCGACTAGAGGTAAGAATCATCACCATAATCCACAAAGGATATCTTCATCGTGACTAACTGCTCTATCTCCTCACTCAGCAACTGCAACCTGGTCCTCATGTTGAGCGTGTCTTCCACCACGTTCCCCTTCCTAAGAATATATACTATATTGAAGTCGTGGTATTGGATAACTATATCCATCTTCGATGTCTCGGGTTCCCGTCCTTCTAGGAGAAGATGTACCTGAGACTCTTGTGGTCGGAGTAAATGGTGAACCACTCACACATCAAGTAGTGTTCCCACATCTTCAAGATAAAGACCACTACTGCTAACTTCGAGCCATGGGTCACGTACTTCTCCTCATGTTTCCTCAATTGACGTGGTCTTTAGGTGATCACTGTTGGCTCCTGCATCGGGACACAATCGATCCCTATCCCTGATGCATCGCAGTAAACTACATACCCAACACCCTCCTCTGGTAGTCTCAAGATGGGGTCACTAGTCAGTCTCCACCTCAGCTCCTGGAAATTCCAGTGGAATTTCTCCATCCCCACATAGGGCTTTCCATTCTGTGTCATTGCTGATAATGGTTCTGCTACCCTGGAAAAGTTAGGCATGAACCTCCGATAGAACCTAGCCAACACCAAGATGCTCTACACTTCAGTCACACTCTTGGGTGGCTCCCAAGAAATCAATGCCTCTATCTTTTTTGGATATACTGCAACTCTAGCCTCTGGGATGATGTGGCCTATGAAATGGACCTCCCGAATCCAAAAAAACAACTTAGAGAGATTACCATAATGTTGGTTCTCTGAGAGTTTATCAAGGACTATTCACAGGTACACAGTCTACTCCTCCTCCGATGCTGATTACAAAAAGATTTTGTCGATAAAGACTATGAAGAACCGGTCCTGGTAGGAATGGAAGATCATATTCATGAGGCCCATGAACACCGTTGGGGTGTTGATCATGCTGAAATTCATCACCAAGAACTCATAGTGGGCATATTGGTATCTGAAGGTTGTCTTTGGTACATCCTAGTCTCGTACCTGGAGTCGGTGATTGCCTAATCTGAGGTATATCTTTGCAGACCACTTCTCTTTATTCATCTAGTCAAAGAGGTCATCAATTATCAGCAATGGGTACTTGTTCTTCATGGTCAGCTAGTTTAGGCATTGGATGGCCATGTATAACCTCACACTCCCATCCTCCATCTTGGAAAAAAGCAGAGGGGCTTCCCATAGTGAAACATTGGGCCTTACGAACCCATTCTCTTGCAAGTCCTCCTATTGTACCCTCATCTCCCAAAGCTCCATGGGAGCCATTCAATATGTCGATGTAGATATTAGTGTAATCCTAGGGTATAGGTTGATATAGAATTCTACCTCTCTACAAGGAGGTAGTTGTGGAACCTCATCAGGAAAAACATACTCATACTTGTCCACAACTACATGGAAGAATGGACTCCTCTTCTCCACTGCTCCCAGGGTGAGATAACCAACTAGTGATTGATCAGTTGCACCCTCCTCTGTGAGAGTTTTTCCTTCCCTATATGGTTTTCCTTCTCACCAGTAAAGTAAAACATGGTTCCATATCAATAGACACACTGCAATGTATGCCTAAAACAGTTGATCTGAGCCTAAAATATGGATAACCATTCCAAAACCAAGATGACATTCTAATTCCTCGACTCTACTACTAGGAGATCCCAGCCAAAGATCTCACCTCCAAGAGTAATCTAAAACTACCAACACTAGTGTGTAATCATCAAATCCCCTCTCATAGGAGTCTCTAGACATTAGGATCGATCCAACAGCTCCACTGGAATCTCCGAGATCCGAACGAGAGACGTGTCCTGGAAGGTGTGACTAGAACCTATGTGGATAAGAACTACACCTAGGGTGGAGAACACATAGATCGTACCTCATATCATCTCTTGAGAATCTTGTCCACAAGCCTCTACTTCTTGGAGAAGAGCTCACCCCTGTCTGCCTACTCCCTATGGTCGGGGTGTACCACCGAGGGGTGGTGGCGGTAACACCACGAACTGTCACCCATCATTGACTGGTTGTCCAACTCCCCATCCACATCCGCCACCCTATGGCCCCCTTGCTTGAACCTCTACCACTACCTTGGCGGTCCCTCGACCATCTTCTGGTCATATTTATAGTGGGTCGAGCAGTCACATGTCATGTGTCCCTTCCCGCTGTATGAATAGTAAAACCTTGCCACAATCTGACTCCCCTCTAGCCTGGGTGCCTCTCACTAATGAACACGAGTCCTAGGGTCATCCTCTAAAAGACCTGGCCCACTTCGGCCTTCACATATTATGACTACTTACTTCCAAATACTCCACCACCTAGGGTCTGCAGGTAGCTATAGCTGTGGGAGCCTACTTTTCTAAGAAGCTCTCCATCATAAGGGCACTCTCCAGCACCCCGACTTGGGTAAGGGATGCTGAGCGACACCCCCAAAGCCATGATCTCCAACCTAAGTCCCTTTTCAAAGGCTTGATCCCTAATGAAAGGGTATCGCACCAAATGTATGGAGTATCAGGAAAGCTACATGAACCTTTCTGAATACTCGACCGTCATCATGTTGTCATAAAATAGGTGAAGCAGCTCTTGGATACACACAGACCACAAGGTTGTGGAGGTGTGCTCTCTAAGAAGAAGACCCGCATCATATCCTCCAGCCATTCCTCAACGACCCGAGGATCAGTCTCTCCCCTATACCTGGGAGGTCTCTGTATCTGAAACAGACATAGGGAACTGAGACTACGAACATCCTCTACCAGAACCTCCAGAATTAGAGGATAACCATCTAGTGGTGGTAGCAATAGTGCACCACCCGATGGGTACATATCTAGAATTGGTCCTAGAATGGATGCCTCATCACTAGGAAGGATGTCCTCATGACCTCGTATCGGTATCCTTCCTGGTTATCCATGTGGTGGAATCCGGAGATAGGTCATGATGTACCACAGTTAGAATATTTTACCAAGTGATCAGACTCTTATTAAAAAACTACACTGGCGAAACTAGTGCTTTCTTGTATGGTGCCAACAATGGAATTCAAGGTCCTTGTGTATGGATACGTCAGCCGCCACACCAACACTAGACTCCTTGATTCAAAATTTCTAACTCGCAACACTTAAAACTATTGCACCAAAACAAAACAACATACTTCTGGTCTTTGAGGGGGAACTGACCACCCTTCAATACAACTTTTTCACAACTCATCCCCAAGGTCCCATGCAGCGACTTACCCATATCCCCCTCTCAAAATCTAGGGGATGGAGACTAGTTCCAAAAGCATCAACCTGCATGTGGGAGACATTTTCTTGAATACATGCATGCACTCACTTTCCCAATCACATCGCAAAACACTAAAAGTGGGAAACAAGTATCATTAAAATATGGTTGACTGTAAGTACAGCCTAAAGTAAGTGGTAAATAATAAAAACCCAACAAAGAACATAAAACAACATGTCAAAAACGGAAACCTTAATGTCCCTTCACATAAAAAACCACCTAATAATGAGACTAGTGAATCTACTGGAATCCAAATAGTATGTCCTACTTGTCTAGTCCTACTGGTCCTCACATTTTCCTGGTCCACCAAATCCACCATCGAAGTAGCCGTCAGTCCCTTCTCCATGAGCACCCCTGTCGAAACGTGGGTCATTTGCACCAGGCGCAACACATGATGGGGAAGCCTGTGTAGTGGTGAGTAACATAATTCAAAGTAGGGACCCCAAAAAAAGAAATACTGCAGAAAAATTAATCAAAACAAAGAATGAAACACAAGCCATCTCACATCAGATATATTCTAGGGTAGTAACGTAAGCATCATCAGTCACATCATCAAACACCTTAAAATACTTGAGAACTCCCCCACTTCTGTGTACAGTGGGCATGCCAAGTCACGAAAATGTGCTTCCCACAAACCTTGGAAGCCTTAGTAACTCCTCCCCATCACGTACTATGGGCCTGCAAAGTCACAGAGTGTTTATTCTGACTAGTCGTGTCCTATTGAGGTACTCATCCTTGTCACATACTATGGGCCTAAAAATTCAAAGAGACGTTCTTCCCATCATGGTCCTACAAAGTCACAAAGAGGTTCTTCCCATAGGGAAAAAAGACAACAGTCTTTAGGTCTCAGCCAATCGCAGGGTTTTGTACATTGTTTGTTTAGGAGAACCACTAATCAAGCCCATTGTTTCACCTCAACTTCCACAGAAGACACCATAGAGTGTTCCAAAATATCCTCCATGTCAAGAGGGTCCCAACACTACAAGTCTCTCATCACTCAGATGCATGGTTTGCACAATGGGGGTGTTTTAGTAACCAGGGGGATGGTTGTGACATGGCCATGTCTGACCCGATCATATTGACTCGACTAACCCAGCTCAGTGGTCCTGCATACCCCAGTTTATTTATATAGACTCTGCCCGACTTGTTGCACGTAGATGTCAGTTTTTTTCGCTTGGCCAGTGCGCTAGGCCCAATTGGCCTCGTTGGACCAGGTCCGGTTGGTTGACAGTCCAACCTGACATGTCTCTTAGGGATTCAGTCTTGTCCGGCCCAGCCCAAAGGGGGTGAGGATTTGGCATGCCAGTATGGGTCTGGACCTTTGGGTGATTTTCCAACCCATCAGCAAATTTCAACCACCAGGGTTTGGGTCTAGCCCATTGGGTGCGGGACCGGCCTGGCCCGCTAGGGGATCGGCCTGCAACTGGGGATCAGCTACACAATACGGATGATGGTGTGGTCGAGCAGGGATGCTACCTAGCTACTACCTTTGGTTCTCCTTGCCCCGTAGGCACAAGGACCTTCCACCACCCATGGGCTAATAGACTATGGCTTCACCAGCTGTCTGGATGACCCGGACGCAGACCATCCCTCCAGGCGGTCCCTCGCATGGCACCGCGTCTTCCAGCTCGCAGCTGAGACTGAGGAGTTTTGACTTCCCAGTCATTTCAGCTTGCCAGTGTGGGATGCCTACTCTACATGGCCGGAAGGTCCGGCTGACATCGGTGGTGGTATGCTGTTAGAGAGTTTAGCGGACCACTAGACACGCTCCGTTGGTCCGTTCCCTGACTCGTATGTGCCTCTGGCCTCTGGGGAGGGCCCTCTTCACTGCGAGGATCCAAAACCTTCCTTGTCATTATATAAAGGGTTTGACCACAGTGGGATCACATATGGAGGCACCCAGGCCTTATTATTTTTGTCATGGGGCCTCCGCATTGTCGGTTTAAAGACAGAAGAGGTTCAGGGAGTTTCTATTCAATCATTTCATGCCATGATTGGACAGTAAATAAGATAACCCTCAACATAAATCACCCTCCCACATAACACATGATTCACAGATAAACCTTTTCATGGGTTGATTTGTGTTCATCTTTGGAATAGAATCAAATAAAAACCCCTACCATTTATTTTTTTGATGTCACGACATTCTCCCTCAAGGGATTAAGGCGTCGATGTCACTTCTCAGCTTAGATCATCGAAATGCGTCGAAGATGATGATGTTATGCTGGAATTCGTCATTTTTCCCTGGGGTCCATGTCTATCAGAGGTTCTCCATAAAATCATCCAAATTATTAATCCTTATTTACCCAGAATATTGAACTAAAAATAGGAGCATGTCGTAGAATTTCCATTATTATGTGATGTAATGTCATTATGCTGTTTTATTTATGATATTATGTCGTTATTACACGTCATTAATGCATTGTTACACTGCAAGTTAACAATCCATTAATGAGTCTGGTTAATGTGCATTGTTTTTTCCTCGGATAATTCCCACAACATTTTTATCTTCCACTCAACTGTGAGAAAGAAAAAAAATTATTAAATAATTTTATTATTTTTCTCAAATAGTCCAAAAAAATATCTTTTCTACTCGGCCCTTACCAGCTCAAGTTATTTCATTTCTAGGTCAATCTCGACATTCTCAATTCAACAGTGCCCTTATATTTTTAATCCAAGAACTATTTTAAAAGATATAAAATCCAACTCGCACATTTAGTGAATGTACCTTCAAATGATTTTAAACATCCATCCGGGCTCTCCGGGCTTCAGAATCACATGCTGTCAAATTTCACAGTCTCGAAATAATTCTATATAAAAATAATTTATATGAAAATTACAAGATGTTATAGTATCCAATAATGAAAACATAGTGTGACCGCAGATATGATTACCTAAAATATAGAGATCCACATCTACGCCAGTTTGAGAGTCATTTGATATCATCAAGTTACATGTCAATGATTTGATTAGTAAACTGATGATTTATAAATAAGAGTAAATGGTCATTTGACAAGATGATGAAGAACCAAATAGAAAATATATATCCCTTAATACTACTTCTTCTAAATAAAAGGAAAAGGATATAGTTCAAGTTTCTAGTTCTAGTGATAGTGATTCACTAGTGGATAGTGTTGCGGAGATGAAACATCAAAGATATGATATTCATGAATTTTTATAGAATGAAAATGTTTTTTTAATACCTTACTACAAGAGAATATATGACTCTAGAAGAACCTTGATGAAAGAATGGAAAAAGGGTAAAAATTGAGTCGCCTAAAAATAGTGAAAAAGGAAAATACATATCATGGAAGACACTCAATAACTGAATAACAGAAATAGAAATGATAGAAAATACAGAAGGTATAAGAATGAAATGAAAGAAACATGAAGTGATTCTTAGGACAACACTAGTGATTCTATATCTGAACCTTTACAGAAATATGTCAACACCAATATATATTTAATGATAGAAGTCTCTAGGGTACCAAATGTAACATATTTACACACTTCTGATTATTCTAAGAATTAATATTCTAATGATTATATTTCCAAGGATGAAATGATTTAATATAGTAGTATAATGGAAGAAAATTTTAATGAACATACGAATAATTAAATAATTCTTAAGAAACAAAAATATTTTTTGGAAAACATTAAATATTATATATCTATTGATACAGAAATGAATTCTCATCTATTTAAAGATAATACTAAATATATTCTTTCAAATATGAAACTAAATAGAAACACAGAAAAAGTCACAAATGGTATAGAAACTCTCATATAGATTTTAGGTAAACAAGTTCAACATAAATATTTTGTAGGTATATGATATCAATCTTGATTGAGGAGATTAGTAAAGAGTACATGAGTAACTAAATGAAAACATAAATTTTTACTAATACATATTTTTTAGAGGGACTAAAAATGTATTTATTTTAAAATTTAATCCTTGAGTTTATATTAATCATATCAAACATATATGGGTTACTAAATATTTAATTACTAACATCTCAAAACTCAAAAGGAACCAAGTACCAAATTAATTAATTTTGAAAATTATATTTTGTATGAATTTTTTTTAAGAACTCCTATATAGTTATATAGTATTTGGAAAATAGATGCTCAAGAAATATTATAGGATATTATTCTTACTTCAAGATACTCATTAATGTATATGGTGGAAATTTCACATTTAGTGACAATTAAAAATGGAAAATCATTAGCCTTCACCAAATTGGTAACGATAATTCTCTTATAATTTCAATGGTGTTATTTTTTTATAGTTTGAAATATAAATTACATAGTATTTCAGAATTATTTAATGATAGTTTTCATGTAAAATTTGATAACAACGCATGTCATATTATCAATTAAATTTATGTTTTAGTTTTAATGATTATGGAAATGATACGTTTTATGTGGTTGATATTAAATCATTAATTTCTCCAAAAATGTTTCCTGGTTGATGGAATTTTACAAAGAATATTGTCATTGTAATAGTTGACTATGACATTAAAATATTCACTCAAATAGGAGGCCTAATTAGAAAGGTTTAGTCCATGATATATCAATATCAGTGTTCCCAAAAAACAAATTTTTTAACCCCTATCAAAAAGGGAAACATCACAGTGTTTTTAATGAAAGAATTATGTGCTATCTTCTCAGCCTCATGACTTAATTCATATTGATTCATTTGGACTATATAGATTTTTTATTCTTAATGGGAATCAATATATCTATGTAAATAGTGAAAAATTTACTATTTATACTTGGTAATTCTTTTTAGCTCACAAAAGTGAATCCTTTTTAAATTTCACCTAGAATAATAAATATGTAGAAAACAGAAGTGGAATTATAATTTTGACATTAAGAAGTGACCATGGTCATGAGTTTGAGAAAGAATACACCAAATATTTTTTCACAAAACATGGTTATAGTCATAACATCAGGGCTCATTTGACCACTAGATATAATGGAGTTGTAGAAAGAGGGAACATAACTCTTCATTTGATAGCCTTGACAATGTTAAATGAGTATGACTTGGAAGACTATTTTTAGAAAAAATTATATGTATAAATCTAGCTATATCATTAATAGAGTATTAGTTAGACCAATTTTCATGAAGATACCTTATGAGATTTTGCATAATAGGAAGCTTGTGGTTAATTAATTTATAGTTATTAGTTGAAAAGTATTTATTCTTAACACAAATAAAAAACTATAAAAAAATTCATCCAAATGCATTGAATTAGTATTCCTCCCAAATAAATGAAGGAAATTTCCATGTTTATTCAATTTTTAATAAAGCCTATAGAGTTTTCAAAAAAATAAAAACATTTGTGGAAGAGTTTGTTTGTGAAAATTTTGATGAAATAGATCCACATGAACATAATACCTCCATATCAAATATTTATGATGCTATAACTTTTATAAAAATAAATTATAAACCTAAAAAATCTACTGTTAAATAATTATTTAAAATCTTCCAGTTCAATAGAATTTATAGAACATCTGAAACCATAACTTGATGAAAATTATGAAGTGACCAACTCTACCTTTTCTAGAGCTATTAGAACTCTTATTAATCATACCATATAAGTTTTTGTAAAAGATATTGATATATGAAAACAGGAAAAAAAATTATATTAGAAATCTAGTTGATCATCAAGAATTTGTTTCCCTGTTATAACTGATGGACTCAGGATGCTCCTAACAACGGACCAGAATCCCGTAGATCCCACTCACTGGGGATGCACTCAACTGGGACACTAGCTGGGCCAAGTTTAGATACATTCTCCTTCTTATGGGGGATTTAATCTCTCCTCCCTAGAGATTTGAACTCATGGATGACTGGAATAATAGCCACCAGGGAGCATCTCTAGTACAACTAAGCCAATGGCCTAGTGGTAGTCGAGGATGCTCTCTAGCTTGTTAAATCCCAGTCAGCCCTAGGTACGAATCTCGATGGAGG
This sequence comes from Viscum album, assembly GCA_963277665.1. Lineage (NCBI taxonomy): Eukaryota > Viridiplantae > Streptophyta > Magnoliopsida > Santalales > Viscaceae > Viscum > Viscum album. The sequence goes on from OY728121.1 coordinate 109,879,764, forward strand.
TGAAATAAATCCTCAATTGGAAAGAGGATATATCCATGAACTCGGACCAGTTATTGGCCCAGATTAATGCATCCGCAGTTAATGGGCTCTATGGGGTTCTAGACCGTTATTGGGAGTATCACGGGTCCAACCAAATGGTGCCTTTGTGTTGGACCCATCATGCTCTTGACAATGAACCAGAACCCCGCATAGCCTACTCACTGGGGATGCAGTCAACTGGGACACTAACTCGGACAGGTTCAGATATTCTCCCAATTCCAGCAGGGGATTTAATATCACATCCCCAGAGATTCAAACCCGTGACTGACTGGCATAATAGCCACCGGGGAGCATGCTCTGGTACCACTAGGACAATTTCTTTGTGGTATTCGCGACGCTCACGGTTGGCTGTTATGTCTGAGGTATATTTTTAGAATCATGGGGGAGTCGTATTAAATCCTGGTAGGGCTCAGGGATACTACATTGCACCAGCTATTGGACCTGTGATGCTCCCGACAACGGAGCAGAACCCCACAGAGCCCACTCACTTGGGATGCACTAAACTAGGCCACTAACTGGGTCGGGTTTAGATACTGTCCCCCTACCGTGGGGATTTAATCTCGCCTCCCCAGATATTTTAACCTAGGGATGATTGGAATAATTGAAATTGGGAAGCATCTCTGGTACCACTAAGCCAATAGCCTTGTGGTAGTCGATGATGCCCCCAGGTTGGTTAAATTCGTGTCAGCCCTGGGTATGAATCTCGATGGAGACGAAATAAATCCACAGCTGGCTAGATGATATATCCATGAACACAGTTCGATTAGTGGCCCAGTTGAGTGTATCCCTAATAAGTGGGAACTGCGGGGTTATGGTCGGTTCTTTGGAGCATCACGGGTCCAACCAAAAGGCACTATTTTAGCGGACCATGCACCACTAACTGGGTCACAGTTCGTTCACCCCCAGCCCCTAACTAGGGTACTAGGCTCATCTGTTTATTGACCCAATGTTTTTCAATAGAAATTCCCTACTCATAAGTATGTCATAAAATCACAGGAAAACACATCATAATGAACTAATAAGTTCTAAGTGACCTTGAAACATAATTTTGACACTTCTGTGTCTGGAATTTCGAAAATCCAGCATACACAGTTGTAATCCGTATATTATTTAGAGTCCGATAACAAAAAACAAAATTTTTGGTGAATGGTAACCTACACTAATTAATAGTAACATACCCTTATGAATAGTGATATGAACTAATGAATAGTATCTTCACCTATGGAATTATAAAAATAATATTCATTTTCGATGTATGATATAACTATATTTTAGAATAAGTTAATAAATGTCTTAAAACTGGTTTTGGTAATAAATTATTATTATGATTAAATATCAAAATAAAAAAATTTATAAAATTATTTCTGAAAAATGGACTTCATTTTTTGATTCTAAAAATCGAAAAATGGTTAGGTTGAATTTGTTTTTATTTTTCGAAATACTTGAATTTTTTATGTATAGTAAAATATTATAATTAACAATAAATGCTAAATAATGGATTTATTGAGTCGTTGATGATGTTTGGATAATGTAAGCCCACTTTGTTCAGTATTACAAGATAATATTACTATACATGGTCATGAAATACTTACTATTTTTTCTTGTGAAGAAATAATAAATTAATGATTATAATATTATGAAATCCCTCCTCTCCTCTACTATAATACCCCCCCCCCTTTACTCCCCTTTCTCTTCACTCCTCTCAAGCCTAGAGCCTTGCCAATATTCTACCCAAATCTCTCCGTAAGCTCCTCCCCCACATATAAAATCTCCTAGCCTATTCAAAATTCCATAACCTCTCCCCTTAAGTGGTTCTTAAAGGAGGAAGTCTCAAGAGGTAAATTCCTCTTCCCAATTCCTTGTTTTCTATTAAGTTCTTTTCTTTTTATTTGTTTCCTCACCTACCTTCACCATAATAGTATGATACATACAATAACATACATGTACTATAATTGTTTCCTGCTAATGGTTTATTTCATTATCTTCTCTCCTTTCCCCTCCCATTTATTTGAATGAAATGAAAGCACCGTTTGAGATGTACTAATTTACCACATTCAAGGACAAAGGTATATCAATTTCCATTGTTATCATTAATTCTGGTCAGGAAGACATTTTTGTTATGGTTGAACTAGATTATTATATATGTAATAGATCCTATTTTTGTTTTTTAATCCTTTTGTATAAATGGTGTTATGTTTTAAATCAAAACATGTTCTTTGTAATCAAATCCACCGACTAACAAAAATGGCTATCACTAAGGTTATATATAATAATTAGAATTCATACTATGTAACCTAATTAAAATTAAAACCATGTAATATTTTGGTTGTAAAATAAATAATATAACTTCAATTCAGGAAAACCACTTATATCTTACTTATAATTCAAACTTGAATATATGTGAACTGATCATTTAGAGACAACTAAACAAACGAGCCCGAACAAATGAATTGAACCATATAACTAATCAAAAAGGATTTTAATGAACTAAAAATGGTTAAAATAAATTAATTACATATAGAATATGTTCTAAAATTATTAATTAATAAGCCTAAATTTGTTTATTCTAGTCTTTAATAACAAGTGGAGAACACCAACAGATTTAAGGTAAGGGATCCTCTCCTTTTCACTCTTAGTCAAGATTGTTCTCTATGCTATGCCTTCTTGTGTAATACCAAGTGATGGGGTATATTTCCTGACCTCCCCATACTTTCCTAAAAATGAATAATTCATTAGAATACCCTTACCTCTCTCATCAAGCTCTCTTAGTTACACCCGATTCCTTGCCGATAAACCTTAATAGATTGTACCCGAACATCCTTTATTCCTTTAGGTTACTCTATCTTTCTTTTTTTCCAAAATGTAGTTGTATATTATTTTTATAAAAAATTTCTACATTATGTTAATATGATCCATAATAATGTTCCATGATCTATCTCTCATTCTCTTTCGTGGATATAGATGTTTTTAAGAGAATTCCTCCTCGATAAATCCCAATAAGCACACTCATTTTAAAGGAACTTCCCGAACTTTTACACAATTTCAAGTACACTATATCATTTGTATTAAGACACCATTGTCGTTATAAAATTAGTATTTTTATTATTAAAAACTTCTTGGTTAAATTATGGTTTTATATAAAATAATTTACTCCTTTCTATTTTAAAATCTATAGAGTATTTTCCATAAAACCGCACAAAAATGTTTTTAATGCTAATGTTTCTAAAATACATTTCTTATATGATGTCACTTCTATTCGACACCACATACCATGTTATAGGGATATTCTACCATATTAACTTCCATGTATGTTCTAATCCTTTTATTTCATGGACACTTTCATGATACACTCATTGGTTATACTTTATGTCATGATTGTGGTACCCAATTCTCTTCATGGGTTTCCTTATGTTTATGAACAATAGATTATGTATGATTATTTTTATGGAATGAATATTTATGTGGAAAGAATAATTATGTGGAAATAATATTCATGAAAATTTTGAGATGGGTGCACCAAGATAGTGCTTAAATCCATTGGGTACGGTTAAGTCTCATGAGATTCGGTGTGAAACGAGATTTGAAGTTAGCCTTGACCCGTACTGAAATGGGAAATGGGATTGGCGGTTAGCCTTGAACCGTACTAAAGAAAAGTTTTATGATTCTGTCACATTTATATGATTTAATGTTTATATGAACCCATGCTTATAAAATATGATTTTATAAGTTACATGCTTTGGATATCGTTATGTCATTCCTCCTAACTCATGTTCTTAAGTTGTATCCTTATGTTCATTCCCTTACTGGGATTTTCTGCTCATCCATTTTTTCATGTGGTCCTCAGGGTACCCTATGTAGTTGTATGGGCTCAAAGAAAGTTAGAATCTCATTTTGGAGATTAAATAAAGAAGTGTTTTTTAGCCACATGTTTTATGTTTTATGTACCAAGTCATCCAAGTCACTAGACTTAACGATCCGTGGCTTGTACTTTGATGATTAATTATGCTTAAAATCATGAAATGTTATATGTAAAAGGCACAAGTCTCAAAGCCTTCATTTTCTGACATGTGAGGCACTTTCATTTATATGAGGCAATCTCTGTTTTCATATTGTCCCACCAGAATTTTTCTTCGTGATCTCGATACATCTTTGTGCTCCCAGAGTCGATATAGAAGGTCGAGCTATGTGCATCATTCAATAGCTCCTTCTTTATCTCTGGATCGGATGGTACACATAATTGTGTCCAAAATCTTACAACTCCTTCTTCATCAATTTTGAAATTGGAGGATTTCCTATTTTTAATAGCTTCCACCCTTTTCTGAATTTCCAATCCTTTCTTAGAGAGTACTTTATTTTCTCCAAGAGGGGTTGTTGAGAAATCATTTGACAAAGGATTGATGATGTTTCTCCCTTAATTATATCCATGTCCATACTTTTGAAATCTAATAATATTGGATCCTCTTCAATTCTCACCATTGATAAAGATGCATGATCCTTTCTACTTAGAGCATCTGTCACCATGTTTTCATTACTGAGGTGGTAGTGGGAGAATATTACCATGGACTTTGTCACTAGACATCGAAATACATCTAGAGAAAACAATGATATATGGGTCATTGTGGATCATCTTATGACAACAACTTACATTATTGATGTTCAAGAGGGCTTCTCATTGGATCAACTTGCCCAGATTTACATCAATGAAGTGGTAAGGTTACCTGGAGTACTACTATTTCTTGTATCCTATCATGATCTGAGGTTCACCCCGATGTTCTGGAAAAGTCTCGAACATGATCTATGCACTGAACTGAACATTAGTACGGCCTAACATCCTCAAAATGATGGCCAATATGAGTGAACAATTCAGACACTGGAAGACGTGTTGAGAGCATGTTCTATGGAATTCAAAGGGGGATGAGACCAACATATTACACTGGTTGAATTCTCCTACAACAATAGTTTCTACTCGAGCATCTAAATGGAACCATATGAATCCATTTATGAGAAAATGTGAAGAACACTGGCATTTTGGGATGAAGTGGGTGTTCGTAAGCTTCTAGGACCATAAATGGTCAAAGAAATGGTGGAGAAGGTGAAAACCATTCAACAGCATATCAAAGTAGCCCAATGTCGACAGAAGAGTTATGCAGATAACCATCAATAGGACCATCAGTTCATTATTGGAGACATGGTATTTCTACGCATATCCCCATGGAAGAATTTCATGAGGTTTCGGAAAAAATGGAAGTCAAGTCCCAGGTACATCGGCCCCTTCGAGATCCTTCATCGAGTCGGAGTTGTGGACTATCGACTGACACTTCCACCTACCATGTCAAAATACAATGATGTCTTTCATGTATCCCTCCTATTGAAGTATATACCCGACCCTTCACATGTACTTTCTTTAGTGGTGGAACAGTTGGAGGATGATCTCTCTTACGAGGAGCATCCAGTGAAAATCATTGATCGTAGAGATAAAGTTCTATGTAACAAGACTACTCATATGGTCTAGGTACTACGGAGAAACCGTAAGTACGAAGAGGAAACATGGGAACTAGAAGAAGCAATGAATCAAAAGTACCCACAACTTATTTGGCATAGAATGTAAAATGATATTTTGAGGGTGAAATTTCATAAGGTGGGGAATGTAACAACCCAATGTTTTTCAATGGAAATTCCCTTCTCATAAGTATGACATAAAATCACATGACAACACAACATAATGAACTACTATGTTCTAGGTGACCTTTAAACATAATTTTGAGACTTCAAGGTTTGTAATTTCGAAAATCTGGAATTAACTATTGTAATTAGTATGATATTTGGAGTCCGATAAGAAAAACCTAATTTTTGGTGAATAGTAACCTACCCTAATGAATTGTAACATACCATTATGAATAGTGATATACCCTAATGAATAGTATCATCCCCTATGGTAGTATAAAAATAACATTCTATTTGGAAGACGATATACCTATAATTTAGAATAATTTAATGAATGTTTTAAAACTGGTTTTGATAATAAATTATTATTTTAATTAAATATTAAAATAGTCATATTTAGAAAAATGTTATTGAAAAATGGACTTCATTTTTAGATTCAATAGGTCAAAGAATGGTTAGGGTGAATTTTTGGTATTTTTCTGAAATACATGATTTTTTTATGAATAGTAAATTATGATAATTTTAAAAAATTCTATATAAGGGATTTATTGAGTTATTGATGATATTCTGATGATGTAAGCCCACATAGTTCTGTATCACATGATAAAATTACTATTCTTGGTCATAGAATACTTATTATTATTTTTCCTGTGAGAAAATAATAAATTAATGATTATAATATTATGAAATCTCTCCTCTCCTCCACAATAAAACCCCCCTTCACTCCCCCATCTCTTCACTCCTCTCAAGCCTAGGGCCTTGCCAATATTCTACCTAAATATCTCCAAAAGCTCATCCATGACGTCCAAAGTCTTCTAGCCTCTTAAAAATTTCAAAACCTCTCACCTTAAGAGGTTCTCAAAGAAGGAAGTCTCAAGTGGTACATTCCTCTTCCCAATTCCTTCTTTTCTTTTATGTTCTTTTCTTTTAATTTCATTCATCACCTCCCTTCACCATAATAGTATGATAAATCCAGTAACATACATGTACTGGAATATTTTCATGCTAATGGTATATTTCATTATATTCTCTCTTTTCCCAACCCTTTTATTTGAATGAAACGAAAGCACCGTTTGAGATGTCCTAATTTAGCACATTGAAGGAAAACAGTTTATCAGTTTACATTATTATCTTTAATTATGGTCATGAAAACATTTTTGTTATGGTTGAACCAGATTATTATATATATAATATATCCTATTTTTGGTTTTGTAATACTTTCATACAAATGGTATTAATTTATAAAGGAAAACATGTTCTTTGTAATCAAATCCACCGATTAACAAAAACAGTTATCCCTAAGCTTTTATATATAATAATATGACTTCACTCTAAGTAACCTAATTAAAATTAAAACCATGTAATCTAATGGTTGTGAAATAAGGAATATAACCTCATTTCCGGACAGCATATTTCATCTTAATTATAATACAAGCTTTAATATAATTGAACCTATCTTTTAAAGCCGAGTAAACAAACGAGCATGAACAATGAAATTTGACCTTATAACTAATAAAAGAGGCTTTTAATGAACTAAAAAGGGTTAAAATAAATAAATTAAATATTTAAGAGGTTATGGACTTATTATTTAATAATACTAAATTATTTTACTCTGGTCTTTAATAACAAGTGGAGAACACCAACAATGTTTACGTAAGAGATCCTCTGTTTTTCACTCTTATTCAAGATTGTTCTCTATGCTCTGCCTTTTTGTGTGATAACAAGTGATGGGGTATATTCCCTAACCTCCCCATACATCTTTAATGTTTTATAAGTGATGATAAACCCCTTACCTCTCCCATCATGCTCTCTTAGTTACACCTGATAACATGCCAATAAACAGTAATGGATTCTACCCGAACTTGCTTTATTCTTTCGGGTTACTCTATCTTTTTTTTTCCAAAATGTAGTTGTATTTTATTTTTATTCAAAACTTCTAGATTCTTCTTATATGATCCATAATCATGTTCCATGATCCATCTCTCATGCTCTTTCAGGGATATTAATGCTTTTAAGTGAATCCTCCACGGTATTTCCCAATAAGCACACTTGTTTTAAAAGAACTTCCCGAACCTTCACCTAATGTCAGGTGAACTCTATCCTCTATTTTAAGACACAATTGTCTTTATAAAATAAGTATTTTTATTATGAAAACCTTCTTTGTTCAATTCTGGTTTTATATAAAATAATTTCATCTTTTCTATTTTAAAATCTCTGTCGTATTTTCTATAAAACAGCACAAAAATGTTTTTAATACTAATGTTTCTAAAATACATTTCTTATATGTTGTCACTTCAATTTGACACCACATACCGTGTTATATGACTATTATACCATATGAAAATCCATGTTTATTCTAATAATTTTCTTTCATGGACACTATCATGATACACTCATTGGTTATACTTTATGACATGATTGTGGTACCCAATTCACTCCATGGGTATCCTCATGTTTATGAAAAATTTATTATGTATGATTATTTATGTAGAAAGAATATTTATGTGCCAAGAATATTTATGTGGAAAAAATATTCATGAAAATTTTGAGATGGGTGCGCCCGGATAGCGCTCCAATGCATTGGGTAAGGTTAAGTCTCATGAGATGCGATGTGAAACAGGAATGGTGGTTAGCCTTGACCCATACTAAAATGGGAAACAGGATTGGAAGTTAGCCTTGAACCATACTAAATAAATGTTTTATAATTCTTACACATTTATATGATACCATGTTTATATGAACCCATGCATATATGATATGATTTCATAAGTTCCATTCATTTGATATCTTTATGGCATGCCTACTAACTCATGTTCTTAAGAAGTTTCCTTATGTTCATTCCCTTACTGGGATTTTCAGCTCATCCATTTGTTCATGTGTTACTAATGGTACCCTATGCATATTTAAGGGATCAAAGAATGTTAGAATCTCTTTATGTAGATTAAATAAAGAAGTGTTTTTTAGCCCCATGTTTTATGTTATATGTACCTAGTCTTCCAAGACACTAAACGTAACGATACTTGGCTTGTACTCTGATGATTAATTATGCTTAAAATCATGAAATGTTATATGTAAAAGGCTTGGGTCAGTATAATCGGGGACACTCTCTGGGCCGGTGCAATGTACTATCCCCGGGCCCTACTGGGACTCAATACACCTCCCCCGTGATACAAACCGGAGACCTCAGGCATAATAGACAATCGAGAGGGTCACAAATACAACTAGGCCATTGTATTTGTGGTACCCGTGATGATCTCGATTGGTTTTTATGCCTGAGGTCTCCGGTTTGAATCACGGGGGAGGCGTATTGAATCCCGATAGGGCTCGGGGAGAGTACTTTTCACCATCCCAGAGAGTGGCCCAGATGAGCCCAGTACCCGAGTTAGGGGTTGGGGGTACACGGCCGGCGAACCAGTTAGTGGCGCATCATCCGATAAAACGGAACCTTTTTTGGAACCATGACGCTCCTGAAAATGGACCAAAACCCAGCATATCCCACTCCCTCGGAATGCACTCAACTGGGCCACTAACTGGGCTGGGTTCTGATACTGTCCCCTGCCAGCGGGGGATTTAATCTTTCCTCCCCAGAGATTCGAACTCAGGGAAGACTAGCATAATAGCCACCGGGGAGCATCTATGGTACCACTATGCCATTGTCCTAGTGTTAGTCGAGGATGATCCCCATTTGGTTAAATTCAAGTCATCCTTGGGTAATAATCTCAACAGAGGCGAAATAAATCCTCACCTGGCTAGAGGAGATATCCATGAACTCGGCAACGTTAGTGGCACAGTTGAGTGCATCCCCAGTAAGTGGGATCTGTGGGGCTCTGGTCCATTTTTGGGAGCATCACAGGTCCAACAATAACCTAATAATATAGTAAATCCATTATTTATGTATTTCGGGGGATGAAAATGCATAATAAATTAAATCAGTTTGAAATGAAAAAAACTGTCTGATCTTGTTGATAGACCCAATTAGTCTTTAACTATAGGAACTAAATGGGTGTTTAGAAATAATTTATATGAGTCAAGATTAAAATTTACCAATAATTCAAGACTATTATAACAACAATATAATCATTAAGATGGAAAAAACTATTGAAAAACATTTTCACTAGTACCCAGATCTAAATCCATTATAATAATTCTTGCATCTGTAGCACATTAATATTTCAATCATTATCAATTGGATATTAGTAGTGATTTATTGAATGGCATTATAATTGAGGAATTTTATTTACAACCACATGTTTTTCAAAATCCCCATTTTCAGATTCAGGTTTTCAAATTAACTAAAACTTTATATGGCTTAAAATAGACTCCTAGAGATTGGTATGATATGCCAATCAATTTGGTTATTTCAAAAGTATTTTTAAGAGTCACCACCATTCCTATTATTTTTATAAAAAAAAATTCAAAAGATATATATGTAAAAAATTTAGTTAATGGTATAATTTTTGGATCTTATAAAAATTCATTATGTTCTTTTACTCATAAAATTATTGAAAAGGTGTTTGTAGTGAGATTGATGGATGAACTCAAATTATTTCTTGGATTTCTGATATTTCAAAAATAAATATGGAATAAATTTAGATAAAATTACTCATAATTAGGATCATTTAATAAATTTCAGCATGCGTAGTACTAATATTATTGATAATGATATTATTACTACCTCTAAATTGAATTTTTGATGAAACTAGGAAACCAATTAATGCACCCAATTTTGGAGGTATGAATGGATATCTTCTATATTTAACTACTATCTGGAAAGATATAATTTTTCTGTGTGTGTATCTATGCTCATTTTAATGATAATCCAAAATAATAACACTTTGGCATTGTAAAAATAATTTTCAAATACATCTAATATACAACCAAGTAATGATTTTTTATCCAAGTGTAAAATAATTTTATTTAGTTAGTATTCTGATAATGATTCTGGTGGATAATGTTAGATATAAAACCCACCTCTGTAACATGTTACTTTTTAGGAAAATATCAAGTTTCTTGGAGTATTGTGAAGAAACATTATGTTGCATTATCTACTTCTAATGCTAAATATACAGTTGTAGGTAGCTATTGTGCATATATTTTGTGGATGAAACAGACATTATTAGACAATGGAAATTAATTATTAAATTTTTAGGTAAATTAAAAAAACAAATCTATTAAAATTTCTAATAATCATATTTATCATTAATATATATATATATATATTGATTTATTGATCACTTTTGGAGTGATAATTTTGGAAATGCTAATATCACTCTTGAATAAATTGCTAGAGAACATCAGTTGGATGATATATTTACCAATCCATTGAATTCTGAGAGAATTAACTTTATCAAACATGATTTAGATATGATTAATTTTTAATATGTTTCATTTTTAGAGAATACACCATTTGGTATGACACACAATTGGTTATGACACACTATTGGGTAGGAACTACCCTTGGGCATAAAAAATCTATCGGTATGACCAACCTATGTAGTAGTCTTACCTTTTTATTGTCCCACCATTACGATGGTCTCACAATTTTAAACATCACTTGATTAGTTTTCATTCCATTTCAAATTATTTGCCTCCAAATTTTTTAACCATCTATTTTTAAAACTTTTAAGGTTTATTTAATTTTTATTTCCCATTTCCAATTTTGTTCAGATTTTCAATTTTGATTTTTGAAGCTCCAAAAATCATAGTTTATAAATGTGATTCATTTTATTTTCCAATAATCCTAATTCCTCATGTATATTCTCTTGTGATTTTTTGACCTCTTTATCTCTTGATCTTCGACTGTCAACCTCCCTTCTTCATCTATGCTTACCAAGACAATCTATATGGCCAAGGTGAAGTGACATTCAATGTATTTCTCAGATGACTCGCGTCATTAAAATAAATATAAATATGAGTCCAATATTCTACCTAGTATAGATAAATTTAATCCCTAGACTTCAAAATGAATTGTATAACATGAAAAAGTAGTTAATGAAAAATTTATTCTTTCTATAATATCTTTTGTGCATATATTGAGACAGACCCATGGTTGGTTTGTTTTGTTTTCTTTAAATAAGAAACCATTATTTCCTATGCTTGTTTTTTGATCAATAACTATATTCTGTTTGGTTTTGAATAAGAAGAATAGTACTATTAATATGTTGTGTTAATGGTTATAAAATTTTATTTTCTTCAAAATAGTGTGAATAATGCTTGACTATCCAACATGAAAGCATTTTCAATGATTATCAAGGATCCATCATGGATGATGGTGATAATTTCATTTATGAAGAAGAAAATTACATGTTGATAGGTGATAGAACTTTAGGAATACACGTAGATTCTTAGTTAGCAGGGGAGTTCCGACTATTGTTTAAATTTATCCAACTCATGCTAAGCCCAAGGAAAGGTTATTTGACCACCCAGAGGTATCAAATTGTCTATGTTCATTATCATATGAAAATAAAAAAAGATAAACCTTTGAAGATATATCATACATTATATACCTGATATCTTCAAGCAAACATCTATATAAAATTACATGATTTATCTAAATATTATGTTTGTTATTTTGAAACCTAAAAATCATGTTGACAAAAATGATCAGTATGCTATCCACTGATGTGGTTTTTATCTCAAAATCCATTTTTTGACTGGATGACGACTAGTTGAGACCCATTGAAGGATCAATTTGTAGCCTATGGATAAAAACTCTATGTTAAATTTAACCATATAGACCATCCTTCAAGTCCAAAATAGATTATTGATCATTGTTTGGAACCCTATGAGATAGTCAGGTATTTTTACATGAAGAAAGAATCATATGCTGGTGGAAAAGAAGAAGGATATCTAGTAGATGAGGGTAGTGACCCTGACCTATATCCTAGTTCTCCCACTGTCAATTTTGGAACCCCTATAATGACTATGACTCTAACTAAAATAGGGATGTTTGTAAAAATTCATGAGTAAGTGACCGAAGTGTCTATAGAAGAACAATTCAAAAGTAATTCCATGTTTGATGATGCACTTTCTGATTAAGAAGGCTAAGATAAAAATGCCATGGTATGTATATATGGAATCAATGATGATGATAAAAATCAGAACCTTATTTTTCCAAATGGTAATTCAAAATATGGGATGTTAAGATACCCCAAGATATAATTGTAACTCTGGCAGTATCTATTTCCAAATAAAAAAAGATACTGTGATTTGTTTGAGAAATGGATGTTATTAGAAAAGAGGGAGAAGAATCTATTGAGTCGGAGAAATCTTTAAGTCATGGAAGCCCTAATGTTATTAAATATGATCAAAATGAATATGATGGTAGTGATATGATAGGGTTTGATATATATATTTTTTAGTAGATGTGGATTATGGTTGTTGTTGAGAAACATGTGGCTATAAAGATGGTAAATGTTCCCCCATTTTATGTTTAGTCAAAAGATGTGGCTACTTCAGATAAGAAATCAACTGATTAGAATATATAGTAGGCACCATCTATTGAGTAGATTATAGTTGAGACCTCTATTGCTATATATGAAATATTGGTAACAACCACTCTAAAATCTTGATTAGTTGATATTATTAGAAAAAAAAATTGACAAATAGATTGATCCCATGTCAGAGGAATGTGATTTATTCTATATAAAGGTTGGATGTTCCCATGGAATGGGGAACATTCCATTTAAAAAGGAATAGAATTTAAAGGATCAATGATTTCATAGATTGATTTTGCTATTTTCATAGAGAGGTTTGTTTTGATAATCTAATCTTCTCCAACTTACATTCCAATTATTTTTGATTTCATTACAACATGTGATTTGGAATGTTTTAGTAGAAACATGTTTTCTATGTTTGATGTGAAACTAAGGAATACACCTCTTGAAGTTTTTAAAATCAATGATAGTGATGAAATATATATCTTTCAGTTTTTGATTCACCACATTCTACCGAAAAATATTCATCATATTCTTGAGGTATACATTGACAATATAAGGTTTTTAAGGGATCTTGAATCATTAAAATATTCTATGGAATGAATGTAATCATCTTTTTTAGCATGGGTGGATTTCATATTTGAAAGGGTGGAGAACCAAACTTCCATAGTATCTTGTTCTATAGAACCTCCTCCACCTATTATTGATGTTGTATTTCTAATATCATTGTTCAAATAAGATATTAGAGCTTCTTCTATTGGTACATCATGTGATTATCCCACACAACCAAGTAATACCTTAAGCTGTATAAGGAATTACTATGATCATGTTCTAAAACTAGTTACATATTATTTTCAGAACCCAAAAGAAGATAAAGATAATAAAAACATCTAAATTATGTATCATCTCTTAATGATCTACAATAATTATTAAATGGATGTCAATTTCACGTTTTTGGCTAACAATTTGAGGATGCCTCCTATTACCCAGGCCTTTATGGATCTATATATGTAACACCCCGACCCTCGTTACCCAGAGTCGGTGCATTATTACATAACATTGGCATGATCACAAGAAAGATCAAATCTCGAAAGACCGATTGGTTTAGTAGCCTTGGAAACACTAGATATATTCATAAGTTTTACATTACATCATTAAACGAAAGACTACTACAACAACATATTGTCTCCTTAATCCACACTCATATCCCCACATAATATCCCTGCAGGTCATTCATAACTTACTTTTTCTCTTCCTGGGAAAAATGAAACATAGAAAAGGGGTGAGCTCAAATGCCCAGTAAGGATAACAATATAGCGGAAACTTTCATAAATAAGAATAAACTTTTAAGGCAATGTATAACTAAAACAAAAGCCTTTCAAACATGAACTTTCAACATGGTATGGCATAAATAAAATGAAATAATTCCATTTACTTATTCACATGGATATTCTACTAATCGAATAATCACATGCAAAAATCAATAACCACTTTCATAATGTTGGAATGCATAATGCCAGACTATCATAACCACATAGTCAAGACCTCGTGCCAAGACTACAAATAAGATTTTGTCAAGGCCTTGTGCCAAGACACTAGTTTGTCTCATGAGACCTACCGATGCATCGAGGAGCTATAGCGGGCTCCACCCGTCACATATTAAGTCCAATGCATTCCCATATGAAAAGGTTTAAACATAACATAATCATTCGTATTAAAACTAGCATACGAAATGTCAATACTTTCACCATAAACTATGAATGGTATAAAAATAGCACATCCACAGTCAAAATTGTCACAAAACCTTCAATACAATATAGAAGTTTTGTATCATAATATATCATCTTCAAATAAGCTTAAAATCCATCAAAGGATGTTGACATAGATGAAATCAAAACTATTTGAGAGAAATATCTCCTTTTTTGAAATCATTTAAAAGTCACACATTTATAAAGGAAGTAATTAAAAAGAGATTTTTGAATCAAAGTGTCCCATACCACTTTGAAACTTTTGAAAGGAATTAAATTTTTTAAAAACATTCATTTCCATATAAATAAATCCTTAAAAACCATTTTGAAGACATTAATTAAAAAGATTTATAAAGATAAATCTTTAAAACATTTAAAATTCTGATTTTGATAAAGAGTACCTTTCTGAAATTCTTAAATTATTTATTTTGAAATCATTTAAAAGTCACATAATTATAAAATAAAACATTTACTTTGAAAATATCCTTGTAAGCTTGTAAGGAAATATTTGAAGATTTTATAACGGCGTAAAATAACCGCACCCGCCGTATAAGTTAAAAAAAACATTCTTACCTAAATTCTGTCGAAAAGGTTAAAAAGGACCTTGTTTTGAAAACGACCGAAAGATTCCTTTATAAACCACTTATAAAAGTCAAAAAAGGTATAAATGACTTTAACTCATATTCTAGTAAATAGTAAAAATGTTTTGAAGTACATTTTTAAGAAACATGGATGTGGATGATAAAGAGATCCCAGTAGATTATTACGTATAAACAACCTCGGATAATGAAGAGATTGTGAAATAACCCTTACCTTGTACTTTTCCTTGGTTGGGGTAGGTTAACCTCCTGTATAATGGTGAAATAATTGTTATTAAATTATACAAGAATCATATATATTAATATGATATCATATGTGATCTTTTAACATTGATTTGTTAATAATATCATAGAATTATCGTCGTTTGGGGTGTTAACTTACTCATTTTATTTTATATGTTTTGTTACATAAGCCATTTTGTTTTATATTATTCATATCCAGAATGATATCAAGTCCTTAAACATCATTTTTAAATAATAAAATGATAATTATACTTGAATGGATACGATGGAGAATGAATCTCTTCGCGTTCGTGGAGACGGTAGTCCGTACGTACGCACGAGCGACGATATCATTCTTTTGATATTAAAATAATATATTAATGGATGGTATATCATATATACAGAATAATTAACATGTTATATTTATTATTTACATGAGTTACACATCATTATTATACCCATCCACATAATAATATATTGAATAACAATTACACCACGACGTGGAGACGGTAAGCCGTACGTACGCACGTATGGTGACATGTTATTCAAAGGGTGGATATAATACTGAATATGGTTGTACCATATTTATAATAACATCACAGTATATGTGAGATACTGGAGTTATTATTTTAGAATGGTAAGAACAAAGGAAGAAGAAGTGGAAGAAGAAATGAACTTGGAGAAGGGTGGTGAAATCATTACCTCTTCTTCGGGTTCTTCCTTTTGATTTGATCAAAAGGGATCCTTAGGTTGGATTTCTGATCAATCTAAGGCCTCTAGGTTGTAGTGATGGATGTTGGGAGAGTATTTGGGCAGAGTTTGGCCGAACCAAAAGGCTTTAGAGGTGTGATGAAATGGGAAGGAGGAGTTCCCTTTTATAAGAGGGGTGAGGGGCACCTTTGGAAAAGCTAGAAATATTAATTTATAATAAATTCATATTCGGTTTCTAATGGCTCCAAAGTTGATTATTTAAATGTTAAGGTGGGGATAGGTCTAAAACAACTCAACCAATAGAAGTTAGACAGGTTTGGGAACTTATATTAACCTTATCATTAAGTATTAACTCTAAGTTAATTAGTTTCACTTTTACAATGTCTCTTTGTAGTTTTATATAATATGGTTAATAAAATTACTATATACATCCAAGCGACCCCCAAGTGGTCCATTAATGATTAACCTATCATGATATAAGTCTCTTGGCCGAACCTTAGATTTTTAGGAATTTAATATCAATTAATAATAAAATATTTGTTTTAAGAACTCTTTTATGTCAATTTTGACACTATTCAATAGTTGATTTTTGTGAAACTCATAACAGATTGATTACTTAGAAAAAAGTCAATTAAATCAATCCTAATATATCATATTATACTAGAAAATTAGTTTAATTCATTAAAAGTTTCATATTATATTTTTTTTGGGTATTTATAATATCAATTATTTTAATTTTTCGCTATTATAGTAATTACTGCATCATCATTGTGTCATAAATAAAATAAATTATTTAATGTCTAAAAATTATAAATAAAATATCATTATGTAGGAAATCTTTTTAGCTTTCTAATTAATATTTATAATCTAAAATACAACTTATATAACCCTATGTAACAATTGTTTTGCTAAAAGATATATGCTTGTGTCATTTTTGTATTCATTTTGACTTAATTAAAATAAAGTGTCATTATCACTTACAAGTGGATCCATGGGGTCCCAAAATAGACCCAAAGATGCTCATGGTCGACCCTGTATCAACCAATAGGGTTAAGACACGTTTTAGGGTAATTTAGTATTATTATAATATTATTTTTTAACCCTTATTTACCGGATTTACCCTTCACCATGGTAAATAAAATATTTACCGCAGTAATTATTCAAAATGTCTAAAAATAAAAGTTACCTATTTACACAATTTGAAAATCCTGATTCCAAATATGGAATCCATTTTCCTAAATTCAAAACACAAAAGTGGCAGAAATTAATTTAAAATTAATTCCCGCTGTCAAAACAAAAAGCGTGTTTTAAAGAGATAATAACTATGAAAAGATTGACACTTGTTTATGTTCGGTTTAATTGTAAAATTATGTCCAATGACCAACATTATATTAAATAGTAAAAATATATTCTAAATATACTTTAAAACCACTCAAATTCATAATTTATCACTATTAATTATTTGGATTAAAAAAGTTGTTTTTAATTAAAATTTAGTAATTTTCACTATTCATCAAAATATGAAAGTTATCCGAAAAGTACCAAAATTTCACCTTAGGCTAAATTTGATATTCTGAATCCAAAAATGAAGTCCATTTTAAAATATAAAATATATATAACTTCAAAAAGTAGGTATTACTATTCATAACAGCTAGTTTGATTGGTTACGGTATGTTAGAACTCGGTGTTGCGTACAACACATGCTAGCGTACCGTGGAAGCTTGGGATGTTTCATTTTAAATTTTTGATGTCCCCATTTAGTCAAAAAGTTTAAAATATAGTATCTAAAACGGTTTCACTATCAAAATTTGATAAAAGTGCAATACTGAAAATGAATCTGTTCTTGCATTATGACTAAGAAACTCATAATATGGATTCTAAAATTATAAGGATTATATAAAGTTAAAAATGTAGTTAATGCTATTCATGACCTCTTTTAATGGCTCTTTTTTTTTGGTAAGTCATGGTGCAATTGAACTTGGTGTTGCGTGTAGTGAAAGTTATTGAATTATTTTGAAGAAATAACACACTATAAAATCTTGGGGTGTTACATTCTACTCTCCTTCAATAAATTGCGTCCTCGCAATTTGAAATTGTTCTTCGAAAATAAAAGGTTGAAAATAGAAAATATATTTGTGGGAAAACCCACATCGGAAATTGGGTTACTAAAATTTAGTCTTAATATGATGAAAAGAGAAATGAAAGGGTCACCACCAAATTATGATCTTGATTAGGAGAACATTGGTGGCAATTAGAGACATATAATTGGAGGAAAAACGTAAATATTTATAGGTAGTGATTGAGGTCATCAATCACAAAAAAGTATAAAATTGAGGTCCTTAAACTCATCAATCTATGATGATTTGAAGTACCATCGGTTCAACAAAATATAGGGTATTGGGATAACACATTTTTGACGTTTCAAAATATCTTAGTTGAAATCCCACATCGAAAAATGAATTAATGAGGCCTCTATTTAAAATAAAGAGTGGAAAGTATGAAGATTACCGAAAATAACACATACTAGGGTTCCATGTAGGAAAATATGGATATGGAGGAGAAATCTAACCATCAATTATCTGATGGAGAGTGGTAGAGAACATGGCTATGAAAAGGCCAACAATCCCAAAGCCATAAATTAGTGATGATTTAAGGTACCATCTAGGGAAACATTTTTGTTCTAAGTTCCTTTTATTAATGTTGAGGAATTTATTTATGAGATTGGCTAAGATCATAAGGAGATATACTTACTTTATAATCAGAGTTTTATCCATTAATAAGTTTCTACCACAAACTCATCTTTCACTCTAAAAGATAATAGAATGTAATTTTTTATTTATTTATACTATTCGTACAGGGTTCCAAAATAAATGAATTTATAATTCATCTACCAGATCTTTAAAAAAAACAACATTATTTAATCCAGGACATCTCATGGGCCAGTGGTAGGTGATACACCCTTGTCGCCCTTCAGTTGCGGGTTCAAGTCTCGGAGCCTTGCCGGACGCGACGGGTTGCCGCCCAACCTCCGGGTTTTCCTTTTATGGTAATCCAAAATAATCCAAACTAGAACTATCCAAAATACTTCTGTCCAAACTTACAGTCCAACATTTATAAGGAAGGTAAACATAATATAGATCCTTTTTACCCCGCAATAGCATATGAATACCTTCATCTTGTATTCTTTTAATAAACTGAAACATCTTGAATTACCATATTCCTTATTGATTACATTCATGCTCCCCTATTCCATATAGAATGCTGGATATACTTCATTAATCCAAAAAAATTTTAAACCCCAACAATGATGGAATATACAAATCATTAATTAGCTTCAAGGTAGTCAATAATATCCAATATAATTTATCCAAATCAATCATGTATTATTCTAAAATCACTACCTCAGTATCAGAACTATATTATGATTTATCATTTTCTCAACCATATATTTTCCAAAAATTTATCCTGCTATTGAGTCACTTTTCTTTGTTCCACATAATCTCAAGTCCTTAATGAAATAGTACTGCAGTACAATCCTTATATACTCCATAATTATTATAACAAGTACATTGTTGATACAACACTCAATTGACATAATCAACATAAGAACTCTAATCATTCCTCTTCATTTGTGGTAGTATCATAACTTGGTTATTATCCAATAACATCATTTGCGGCATAGTCTGATGACTGGGACATAGGTTCGCGTAGTGTCCAAACTCCTTGCAAATGAAGCATTGTACATTTAAAACCATTTTCTTACCCTTGCAGTCACGTACTTTGTGCCCTTTTCCTCCACACTTATAACAAACTCCCATTCCTTTCAGGCAAGTTCCAGGGTGTTTCTTTCCACAGTTACCTCATATGGGAAAATTCTTCTTTTCCATCTTCCCTTTATCCATCTTTCTCTCTTCCATCCTTTTCTTCTCTTGCTTCCCTTCAAATCCATAGGACTCAGTAAACTCTTTACATATCTTATCAACACATGATATTATTTTTTCATATGATGATAATACATGGGAGACTATTTCTATTATAAATTCTAGCTTAAGACCATGAAAG
The DNA here is from genome assembly GCA_963277665.1 of Viscum album. Taxonomy (NCBI): domain Eukaryota; kingdom Viridiplantae; phylum Streptophyta; class Magnoliopsida; order Santalales; family Viscaceae; genus Viscum; species Viscum album. The sequence continues at coordinate 109,900,245 of OY728121.1, forward strand.
ATATGATCCTTCCTTCTCTTTGAATCATGTGTATTTCTGGAGTTTTCATTCCTTCTACTGGGAGCCATTTCTATACCATGGCATAAACTAGATCAGTTTATGAATCAAAACACATAATACCATACTTATAAAACACTTAACATAAATTAAACTATTTATGGATATAATCCATAATCATAAAAATGTTTTCTTTGAGGAAGTATATACTCATAAACCCTTCATAATGATTTGTAAAGAAAATGAGAGTTATCCTAAGCATATCCCCTGGGAGTGTCGTAACCAAGAGTGCAGCAAGGCCCGTTGTCGTGCACCAGTTCCCGTTCGAGTCTAGCTCAAAGCGGTGTTTTCGGGTTTTACCCCTAGGTACATCTGTGCCAGAGCCGCCTCTACCTGCTCGTATCCAGACATGGATGTATTGCTCGGAAAACTCACAAAATCTCTACAATACCAAAATTCTAGGAAGTTCTTCTATACTAATCGTCAAAGTTCATCTTAGTTCTATGTGCTCTAATCAGAGTTTATCTAAATCTAGCTTCCAAGGTTTGTACTAAACTTCCTCTGATACCAACTGTAACGCCCCGACCCCAGTTACCCAGAGTCGGTTCATTATTACATAACATTGGCATGATCACAAGAAAGATCAAATCTCGAAAGACCGATTGGTTTAGTAGCCTTGGAAACACTAGATATATTCATAAGTTTTACATTACATCATTAAACGAAATACTACTACAACAACATATTGTCTCCATAATCCACACTCATATCCCCACATAATATCCCTGCAGGTCATTCATAACTTACTTCTTCTCTTCCTGGGAAAATGAAACATAGAAAAGGGGTGAGCTCAAATGCCCAGTAAGGATAACAATATAGCGGAAACTTTCATAAATAAGAATAAACTTTTAAGGAAATGTATAACTAAAACAAAAGCCTTTCAAACATGAACTTTCAACATGGTATGGCATAAATAAAATGAAATAATTCCATTTACTTATTCACATGGATATTCTACTAATCGAATAATCACATGCAAAAATCAATAACCACTTTCATAATGTTGGAATGCATAATGCCAGACTATCATAACCACATAGTCAAGGACTCGTGCCAAGACTACAAATAAGATTTTGTCAAGGCCTTGTGCCAAGACACTAGTTTGTCTCATGAGACCTACCGATTCATCGAGGAGCTATAGCGGGCTCCACTCGTCACATATTAAGTCCAATACATTCCCATATGAAAATTTTTAAACATAACATAAACATTCGTATTAAAACTAGCATACGAAATGTCAATACTTTCACCATAAACTATGAATGGTATAAAAATAGCACATCCACAGTCAAAATTGTCACAAAACCTTCAATACAATATAGAAGTTTTGTATCATAATAAATCATCTTCAAATAAGCTTAAAATCCATCAAAGGATGTTGACATAGATGAAATCAAAACTATTTGAGAGAAATATCTCCTTTTTTGAAATCATTTAAAAGTCACACATTTATAAAGGAAGTAATTAAAAAGAGATTTTTGAATCAAAGTGTCCCATACCACTTTGAAACTTTTGAAAGGAATTAAATTTTTTAAAAACATTCATGTCCATATAAATAAATCCTTAAAAACCATTTTGAAGACATTAATTAAAAAGATTTATAAAGATAAATCTTTAAAACATTTAAAATTCTGATTTTGATAAAGAGTACCTTTCTGAAATTCTTAAATTATTTATTTTGAAATCATTTAAAAGTCACATAATTATAAAATAAAACATTTACTTTGAAAATATCCTTTTAAGCTTGTAAGGAAAGATTTGAAGATTTTATAATGGCGTAAAATAACCGCACCCGCCGTATAAGTTAAAAAAAACATTCTTACCTCAATTCTGTCGAAAAGGTTAAAAAGGACCTTGTTTTGAAAACGACCAAAAGATTCCTTTATAAACCACTTATAAAAGTCAAAAAAGGTATAAATGACTTTAACTCATATTATAGTAAATAGTAAAAATGTTTTGAAATACATTTTTAAGAAACATGGATGTGGATGATAAAGAGATCCCAGTAGATTATTACGTATAAACAACCTCGGATAATGAAGAGATTGTGAAATAACCCTTACCTTGTACTTTTCCTTGGTTGGGGTAGGTTAACCTCCTGTATAATGTTGAAATAATTGTTATTAAATTATACAAGAATCATATATATTAATATGATATCATATGTGATCTTTTAACATTGATTTGTTAATAATATCTTAGAATTATCGTCGTTTCGGGTGTTAACTTACTCATTTTATTTTATATGTTTTGTTACATAAGCCATTTTGTTTTATATTATTCATATCCAGAATGATATCAAGTCCTTAAACATCATTTTTAAATCATAAAATGATAATTATACTTGAATGGATACGATGGAGAATGAATCTCATCGCGTTCGTGGAGACGGTAGTCCGTACGTACACACGAGCGACGATATCATTCTTTTGATATTAAAATAATATATAAATGGATGGTATATCATATATACAGAATCATTAACATGTTATATTTATTATTTACATGAGTTACACATCATTATTATACCCATCCACATAATAATATATTGAATAACAATTACACCACGACGTGGAGACGGTAAGCTGTACGTACGCACGTATGGTGACATGTTATTCAAAGGGTGGATAGAATACTGAATATGGTTGTACCATATTTATAATAACATCACAGTATATGTGAGATACTGGAGTTATTATTTTAGAATGGTAAGAACAAAGGAAGAAGAAGTGGAAGAAGAAATGAACTTGGAGAAGGGTGGTGAAATCATTACCTCTTCTTCGGGTTCTTCCTTTTGATTTGATCAAAAGGGATCCTTAGGTTGGATTTCTGATCAAACTAAGGCCTCTAGGTTGTAGTGAGGGATGTTGGGAGAGTATTGGGGCAGAGTTTGGCCGAACCAAAAGGCTTTAGAGGTGTGAAGAAATGGGAAGGAGGAGTGCCCTTTTATAAGAGGGGTGAGGGGCACCTTTGGAAAAGCTAGAAATATTAATTTATAATAAATTCATATTCGGTTTATAATGGCTCCAAAGTTGATTATTTAAATGTTAAGGTGGGGATAGGTCTAAAACAACTCAAAAAATAGATGTTAGACAGGTTTGGGTACTTATATTAACCTTATCTTTAAGTATTAACTCTAAGTTAATTAGTTTCACTTTTACAATGTCTCTTTGTAGTTTTATATAATATGGTTAATAAACTTACTATATACATCCAAGCTACCCCCAAGTGGTCCATTAATGATTAACCTATCATGATATAAGTCTCTTGGCCGAACCTTATATTTTTAGGAATTTAATATCAATTAATAATATAATATTTGTTTTAAGAACTCTTTTATGTCAATTTTGACACTATTCAATAGTTGATTTTTGTGAAACTAATAACAGATTGATTACTTCGAACAAAGTCAATTAAATAAATCCTAATATATCATATTATGCTAGAAAATTAGTTTAATTCATTAAAAGTTTCATATTATATTTTTTTGGGTATTTATAATATCAATTATTTTAATTTTTCACTATTATAGTAATTACTGCATCATCATTGTGTCATAAATAAAATAAATTATTTAATGTCTAAAAATTATAAATAAAATATCATTATGTAGGAAATCTTTTTATCTTTCTAATTAATATTTATAATCTAAAATCCAACTTATATAACCCTATGTAACAATTGTTTTTCTAAAAGATATATGCTTGGGTCATTTTTGTATTCATTTTGACTTAATTAAAATAAAGTGGCATTATCACTTACAAGTGGATCCATGGGGTCCCAAAATAGACCCAAAGATGCTCATGGTCGACCATGTATCAACCTATAGGTTTAAGACACGTTTTAGGGTAATTTAGTATTATTATAATATTATTTTTTAACCCTTATTTACCGGATTTACCCTTAACCATGGTAAGTAAAATATTTACCGCAGTAATTATTCAAAATGTCTAAAAATAAAAGTTACCTATTTACACAATTTGAAAATCCTGATTCCAAATATGGAATCCATTTTCCTAAATTCAAAACACAAAAGTGGCAGAAATTAATTTAAAATTAATTCCCGCTGTCAAAACAAAAAGCGTGTTTTAAAGAGATAATAACTATCAAAAGATTGACACTTGTTTATGTTCGGTTTAATTGTAAAATTATGTCCAATGACCAAAATTATATTAAATAGTAAAAATATATTCTAAATATACTTTAAAACCACTCAAATTCATAATTTATCACTATTAATTATTTTGATTAAAAAAGTTGTTTTTAATAAAAATTTAGTAATTTTCACTATTCATCAAAATATGAAAGTTATCCGAAAAGTACCAAAATTTCACCTTAGGCTAAATTTGATATTCTGAATACAAAAATGAAATCCATTTTAAAATATAAAATATATATAACTTCAGAAAGTAGGTATTACTATTCATAACAGCTAGTTTGATTGGTTACGGTATGTTAGAACTCGGTATTGCGTACAACACACGCTAGCGTACCGTGGAAGCTTGGGATGTTTCATTTTAAATTTTTGATGTCCCCATTTAGTCAACAAGTTTAAAATATAGTATCTAAAAAGGTTTCACTATCAAAATTTGATAAAAGTGCAATACTGAAAATGAATCTGTTCTTGCATTATGACTAAGAAACTCATAATATGGATTCTAAAATTATAAGGATTATATAAAGTTAAAAATGTAGTTAATGCTATTCATGACCTCTTTTAATGGCTCTTTTTTTTGGTAAGTCATGGTGCAATTGAACTTGGTGTTGCGTGTAGTGAAAGTTATTGAATTATTTTGAAGAAATAACACACTATAAAATCTTGGGGTGTTACAATATAGATAGTTGAAAGTGACAAATCCTATGCTACAATGATATATGGAAGTGAAAGGAGATATTTTTAGTGCCTTGAAGAGATGAGGGAAGATAATTATAGACAACAAACACATTGTGAAACTTTTTATTCAAGTTTCATTGGACTTCTATTGTGGTTCATGAGGCCATACTAGTGAATGTCCAATTGTCTCCTCCATCCAAAACTCTAAGATTTGAGGTTGAATTCATGGTTTGGAAAGGTGTAACCAATGATATGTTATCTCCTCTTACAACCTATTTCATTCCATTTTCATTTTCTCCTACAAATGTTTTTTGGAAACTATGACCCATATTTTCTTGAGAGTCTCTACCTCTGTCTGGTGAACCTATAACTATTAGTCATCCTCCTTCACCTAGAATTGATGTTCCAACTGAATCCACTATCACATTTTGTTCTCCATCAGATAAAATCCCATCAAGCAAAATTTCGAATCACTAATAGACCATTTTTTAAAGCTCAATGATTTTTGTGGGATTAACCATTTTTCATTGATGGGATGTTTTTATATGTAATGTCTTGTTCTATCTGTTTATATGTTTGATAATTTTCTTTCTTCATGCCTTTTCCTTCTTATCCTAGTATTTTTATTTCCTAATTCATTTTTGATTTTTTATTTTGTTTATCATTTTGATAATCCAAAAATAGGGAGAACATTAGTATGGGATTTTCATTTATTACATTCATTATAAATTATTTTCTTTCATTGTTACATTATATTTGAGACAACATGTATACAATATATTTATTAATCTTTGAGATTTTTGGAGTGATATGTCATGATTGAATTTTTTATATTACCTTTGACTCAATGAATTTTGATCATTAAAAAGGGATATATATAATTAACATAATTTTTTTAATAATCACAATATCATGCATATTATAATATGAATGAGGATTATGTTATTTCTAATAAATTTATAACATGAGATATGTGATGAAATTTTGTATTATGTATGAGTCACTGGTGAATTGTAGACATCTCTAGAAAAGGTCTCACCTCCAGGATGTGATACAATCAAAATAAAATTTTTACCAAGTATAAGACACCTCAAAAAAAAGTATCACTGTCATCTAGGGACACCATCAAGGATGTCATAAATCTATAGTGTAAATTTGGAAATGTATGCAATGACTCGCTATCAGCTATGTCCTATTACTAATTCTTTAAATTAGTAATGTGTGAGTCATCACTAGTCTGACCATCCATTAGTTAAGACACCACCAGTATAAGAAACAACATGTTTCACACCACCATAATTATTATATTTTTCCAAAGTATCAACGCCAGACGTAGAAACTAATATATATAGACATCATTACAACGTCACACCTCTATAGTTTTTTCCCCATTCTAGGACCCACTTCTATTTTTTTCTAAAACAAATCCTCTTTATTTATAATGGCTACTTTATTGAATATAACACTGAGTGTTTTTTTATTGATTAATTCTTAATGGATTGATTGAATTTATTAAAGGATGTGTTATCCCTGGGTACAAGCATGTATAATATCATGATGCTCATGTGGATACTCATTTATCCTGCTAATAAAAAGAGAACCAGAATCTCTCATTAATTAAGATTGTAATGCACAAATAAACCATTCACTAAAAGAGGAACACGGTGGAAGATATACATGAATCAGGAGTTTTATATCCCACCATGAGAATACATGACTACACTGAATTGAAGAAGCATAATAACCACACACATCTAGTTCCCTTATAATGTTATGATCAAATGTGTCGATGAAACTCTTATTTTCTGAGGTTTTCTTGAGATCCCAACTCATGTTATACTACTATTCAAATTCATGAGTCTTGAGATGCACTGCATAACAAACTGATCAACAATATCCCATCATACTTTTAATTTCTCAATTTTCTTATTTTATTTCACATTATGAGTTGTGTGTGTCTGTTGCATTATTTTTATCATAGAACACTTCCTCCTACTATTATAGAAGATAAAAAAAATGTACTTAACTTTTTTTACTCATGTACTCACATGAAAATATTGGTAGATGTCTTGTGTGACTAGTTATATTTTGTACTCCCATGGATAAAAATGGAAGAGGACTTGTGTGGTGTAGATTTTTTATTTTGTTATAAAACCAGATATTGGTTTTGGATCAAATTTTTTTTTTATATAAACTACTTTATGGTGGGTGATCCCCAAGTGGACAGGACTAAGTCGCAGGTTAATACTGAACAGTGTGTCTTCAAATTTCTGAATCATGTTTCATTTTGTTTTGTTTTGAATATATTATTTAAAATTGAAAAAAAATTTAACATATAAAAAATTAATTCTTTGATAGTTAACCATAATTACCATTTTTATAATATTTTAATTATGTTAATATATCTCGATGGACTGGGTCAGATTGTATATTATTTAGTCTAGCTATAGTCAATTGTATGAAAAATCTTTTGAAATATTGATATTTATGATGATATATTTTTTTGGTTAACTGGTCCGATTTGAAATTAATTAGGGAAATCCATTTTGAACTAATAGTTTTGTGGGTTACTCAATCCCCCACCCCCCTCTTAATATACTCTCTAAGGAAAACTATTTCATCTAAAAAAATTAATGTATTATATATCTATTTTCTGAAGGAAATACATACTAAAATTATTCATGACATATTAGATGAATCTAATTAAAAAATATATATGAAAAAATAATTTTAGAAATTTTTTTTAATAAATGAAAATTATTATATTTAGAGGATATTAGATTCAAATGATTTAATATTAATTTTATAGATGAATTTTTTTTAAATAGTTATGTAAAATATCTTAAAAAACTAATTAACCAATTTTAAAAATTAATATTAATGAACTAATATATTAAAATTAATTAAATTATAAATGGAAATGAAAAAACAATTAAAAACACTTAAAACACAATTTTTTAATAAAATACTTTTCTTTATATTTTTTATTATCATTTAAAATACTAAATATATAAATTTGAAAATTTTAAATTTATGGAATAAACATCATTTTTGAATTCCCCATGTAGGAAATAAATTTTGATGGATTTTTTATAATTTTCTATAAATATTGAATTATTATTGAATAGTGACTAATAATGATTTTTTCAAATACAGTCACTTTTATGATTTTTTCATAATACATAATTAATTTCAATTTCTATGATATAAATTATATAAAAAATAAATATATAAATTAAAATAGGGAATTTAAAAATAAAATTATAAATTTATAAAACCCATATTCATCATTTTCTAATCTCTGGTCATATATTTTTATAATAGATACTATTTTTAATTTTTTTCTATTCATAATTTATCAACATGGTGGAATTTGATTCTGGAATATACCTAAATACACATAAATTTTATTTGGATAATATTAAACCAATTAATTTCATATAAAAAACATTAGTGCATTTATATTATTCATAATTTATAGTGAGAGAAACAAAATTTATGTAAAAGTGGTTTTTATGAATTTTTTATGATAATGTAAGAAATTTTTTTAAAGACACGTAGATTTTTTTTTGAAAAAGTTGATTTTATATTTTCAATCATTACGTCTGAATTATATAATAATGCATCTTCGGTTCTCAATCAATAAATTTAAATTACATTAGTAATATATTTTAGCATATTTAAAAAACTGAATAAGTGAATAAAAATCAATGTAAACGACATACATGGATGTGAAAAACATTTTTGAGAAGGTATATTTATGTCTTTCTCAAACTTGACCATTCCCAACTCCATCATTTTTCATTTACAGAATCACATTATTTTTGAGTTGTTACATTAGATTTTATATTTTTATAAAAGTTACTCATTTATCCCATATAAAATGATCCATCAACACACAAATTTTACTCACAAATCAAATTTATTATATACGGAAAAACTATACTAGATAACAACCCAATACTCTAATATGCATCCTATAGGTGATGTTATATATATATATGTTATTTTCTTACGGGAGTAATTAAATTCAAAAACACACAAAAACACCTCAAACATATTATGCATAGGCAGGACATAGCCACCGAAGGGGATAATCCACCTATCTAGCCTTTTGTATTAATTTCATGGCACTTAGGCCTAGTGGGCCTGAAGCCCATTAAATGGAATGTAGTCCCATTGGACATGAATGAAATATTATTTTTTTACCCAAATTCCCTTCCAGAAATAGTGATGCTATAATACCAAGGCTACTATAGTACCTTCTATAGTGCCACCCCCTCTATAGTTCTAGAAATAATGGCCACCACCACTACATTGTTACTAGGGATACAATATATGGCTAATACATTTCTACCACAGTACCACTATAGTGCTGCTACAGTACCCTACACCCAATGGGTTTTGAACCCCCAGCATTGATGTAGTATTACACAGTGTTAAACACTAATCCAAACCTATAATAATGTTATATAGGTTATATTCTGCACAAAACTAAACCTCTTAAGGCCTTAATCCAATCTTCAATTTTTTTTCCATGGTGTGAGGTAAAATTATCGTTAATTTCTATTCAATTGTCTTTCCAATATTTATTCTACTATATCCTATAAATAACTTATAACCATTTTTAAATATCTACATATGTATCATAATTATATTTAAATGTCACTATTCTTAAGTGATAACCATTTTCATCCCTTTTCAAAACCATTAGAAGAGTGATTTAACGACCCAACATTCGATCAAGGTACCGATCATTGGTTATTTAGGAACCATTCCATTAATCGTGGTAATGCTGATATATGGAATAGGGAGGTCCCAAGGATAATCTGAGGCTGGTTGAGAGCCCATAGGTTTAGAAAAATGGTCTTATGTCTATTCTGCATGGATAGTGTAAACTGTGTGACCCATCTCACACTGTCTGTGTAAACATTACAGCTATATACATGGGCCTCTACAAGTCCACATAGTTTATCTATAACCATGTATACTAGATGCACAATAATGAAATCTACTTTAGATTTGGGAAAGAGTCTTTATAAACAGTCTAATCATAGTTTGTAAACCATTTTCATAAATGGTGAACAATGATTCTTGGGGAAATATTAAAATTTTCACCCTATTTAAAATAAATTTTAATTTTCCCATTTTCTCACTTCCTTAATATTGACCTAGAATGTTCTCCTTGTATTTGATAACTATTGGGAAAAAATACCTTAAGGTGTCATTGAATCGTTTTTGAGGTGATTGTGATTATTGACAAATTAGGTGATTTGAATATTGTGCACCTAGCATGTCTCAATATAATCACATCAAAATATTACAAAGGAAGGAATGTGGTGGGGAAGTCATAAAGTGGTGTTCAGGAGAAGAATTGGTGCACAAGTCATTAAGTGTTGCACAAGGTAAGAAGGGAACATAAGTAATATTTCATTTTCATCACACTAAAATAAGTCAAATGAAAGAAAGTGGTGCGCAAGTGAATAATGGGAGCGCAATTCATTAATGGGAATGTAAGTCTGGAAGTGTCGCACATGTTATGGAGTGGCGTGTAAGTCATGAAATGGAATGCAAGGTTAGTTATGAACCTCACACGAATGGTCTCTAAAATTCATATAAATAGATTTCTACCCTCCCTATTTTGATGTATCTCAAAACATAGAGAAAATATGAGCTCTAATAGTGCTGTTGGAAGTGGAATGCATGTTATGAATGGGGCACAAGCAGTGAGTTGTGCAGTTAGTGGCAGGAATGTAGTGGCGTCCAAGAAGTGGCACACAAGTAGTGGCATGCAATTAGTGTCACATATGTATAACGTGGCGTGCAAATATAATATTTCTCTGAAAATTATTTCTCCCACAACAAAGGCAGTGTTTTCATACTAGTTTATAGGAACATGATCCACCCTAGGTTTGCGTGAAAGTTTTATGTTTCTCAGTACACCTGTTGTAAATGATTATTCATCCGTTCATGAAAATTGGAGTTCACCAGAGCTTCTACATACATTGGAGGATTCATTCATTAGTGATAATGAAAGGACCTACAAGTCATTATACTATGAGTGGATCAATTGAAGATGTAGTGACCTCTTTTTAGTTGAGAGAACAGCGAGATTTCAAATTGGGATTGGTCGTATACTAAGAGGGGCAGTGACTCCACACCAAAAATTGTGAAATGTAGTATGCTTTTAGTAGATTTGGTACATCGTAACATCACTAATGTATAATCCTTGGACATATCCTAGTGAGGATGAACCAAGTAAAATTGATACGTCATGTGTTTTCTTAAATATTTTTACATACTCCGAAATGGGAAGGACAGAGAAGAGAGTTCTTTCTAACAATGAAATAATATCAACGGTGCTTGTTTTTGTAATCTGGCATACCCTGATTCACCCCCCCCCTCTTAGGGTATCTAACCTTGTAGTCCTAAAAATTGGTATCAGATCCAGTTTGATATTAGTCTTTCTCTCTCAATGGTGGTAACCAATCATAAATGTATTCCAATCAACAATGGTAAAAACATTTAGTTATGGAATAATCAGATGTAACACTAATTTCTATCTTTGGTAGTGGACATATTTACAGAAGTGATTCATGGTATCTCAAGTGGCATCAATAGTGGTGCATTATCAGAAGCTGAAATAATGGAACTTGACGTTGAAACTAAGGGAATCAATGCCTTAGGGGGATCCATATCCAGTAATATCTATTCAAAGGTGATGTCATGAAAATAATCTCATGATATATGGGAAAATCCACTAAATATATATCATGTAGATACAAAGGTCATAGAGGCCAAGATGTAAGTTATGTGGAACAATTATAAAGATCTGAGAATGAACCTGAATGAGTCTATCGATGCATTCTTTGATAGGGTAAATATCAGTGTGGAAGTCATGCGAGGTATTTGAGAAGTAACTAATGACATAAAAAATTGTGAAGTGCATCACGAGGAAACATCCACCTCACTTCAATCCAAAAGCTTCAGGTTTGGAAGATAAATACCTGAAATAGGTTACATTAGATAACCGTCAGAACACCCTTGTTTCATATGAAATAGGAAATTATGATAACGATGTTGTAGAAAAAGGGAAGTTAAAAGAGGTGGCATTCAAGGCCATAAAGAAGGTAATTATGTAAGATTCTCATGAAGATGAAGAGACAGATGAGGTTATTTCATTCTTTTTCCTGAAACCTATAAATAAAAAAAGGAATGTTCCAAGGGAAACATCCACTATCATTTTTTCGATTTGTAAAGATTGTACATCTTGTGGAAAGGATCCCCAAGATGTTCTAAGAACATTATGAGAATGATGTTGAAATTTCCAAGAAGAAGTCCCCAGCCTATAGGTATGGCAAGAAATAGTTCAAGAAAAATTTCTTTAAGAAAAATAATCTTCTTTCACAAGAATGTGAAATTTTATATGAGTATGATGTTGAGTAGTTTGAAGAGATAGAGAACTAAAACGATTGTAGAGAAAATGATATGGTGGAAGTTGTTGGTAGTTCTCAGAAAAAGGAATAAACTAAAAATGATAAAGAAGTAGAAGAAGAAGTTGAATGAAGATTTGATATGGATGTTGAATTAGAAGAATATCTTTAGAAGATAGATTTTTGGAGAGAAAAAACAAATATGTCCAAAAAATTTGTACATGATTCCAAACATTATATGAAACAACAGGAATAATGGAAGTATAATATGGTAATATAAATTGATAACATATTACCTATAGGACAGAGAGATCAGAAAACGTTTATGAACATAAACGCAGGGTTGAATAATCGAAAATTGAGATCGATGGAATGAATAACACAGTGAAAGATAAAATCAATTGTATCAAAGATCTTGAAGAAGAGGTTTTTGGTGTATAAAGAAAAGAAAACGATCACGAAAAACTTCTTGACTCATAGTATGATACTAGAAAATATAATCATTTAGAATGCCTAAATGTTGTAATTAGAGCATATTTCCTGAGAATAAAATAATCAACAATTGTGTTTAGATGTTAATGTTGATTTGGGTCTTGACTTAAAAAAGAAAACTGAGAAAGATGAATTCAAACAGCAAGAACCCACTTTGATATTGAATATTGATTTGAGTATGAGGAAAAATCATAATATTCAAAGAACCCAAGGGGGAATTAAAAGTGTAGAAGTGGAACACAAGAATTCACCCTACATTTGGTGTTATTGTTGTGGAAAGATGGAACATTCACAGAATTTATATTCTACATCCAAGAGATACCAATGGGAACAAGAGAAACAATGGAATCCAAATAGAGAATAATATTATAGAACATATTTTGAGGGACATTATTTTTGGTGCAGAGGATTTGAGAATATGGTTAGATATTGTAAATCAATCATGCAGTGGAATGTACCAACACAGAACCCGAGTGGTCACAAGCTGAAAAAATAGATAATCGACAAATTAGGTGAAAACAAGAAATCGATTTGAAACATTTCTAGATAATGCAGGCCAATCATACTCTATGGAAGCTCATGATTTCAAATCCATTCTATGTATAAAGTCAAAAACATGGATCAAGATGAAGAGATATGAGAAGGCAGTGATTGTAGAAATTGATCTCAAAGCATCAGACTATTCAAGTGTATGGATCCTTGACAATGGTTTCACATCTCGCATGATAGGTAATAAGGATCTTGTTACAGGAATAAAATATAACAAATAAGTACTTTTCATTTTTGGAAATGATGAATCCATGAAGATTATTTTCTTTGGAATGTCTATGTAGGGAGGTAAATAAATAAGACATGATGATTTCTTAGTAGTAGATGGTCTCAGCCAAAATATTCATAGTGTTAGTCATAGATGTGACTTAGTATATTATATAGGGTTTACTAAAAATATGTGTATCATAAAAGGAAGATATAGTCTAGTTATTATGTAGGGAAAATATAAAAAGGTAAATATTTACCTTGTATGTGGTGATGAAGATGTGTGATTTCTATCCAGAGAGAAGGAAACAAATTATGGCATAAAAAATGGTGTCATATATTCCAACCTTCCCTGAACACCTAGAAACTTTTGATCCAACTAGATTCCTCTCTAATCTATCATGTTATCGTACATATACATGTGATGATTTTTAATAGTGTAAGATCTTCAGAAATACATACAAAGAATAGGAAACGAAGTCAACAAGAGATCTCGAATTAGTGTATGCTAATATTTGTGGGCCTATCTCACAAATATCCGTTGAAGAAATTAGATATTATATTTTTTTCATTGATGATTATATAATATTGGAATGTTATTCATCATTACCCATATTTCCAATGTGTTTAGTTTCCTAAAAAGAATAACAGAGGAAATATGAAAGGATTATTCGGTAGAAAATTATAAAATTTCATACTGACAATGGTTCGGAATTCGCAAATAGTTAGGTGGAAGACTATCTCCTGAAACATAGGATAAGGCATCAAGTTTCTTCAATAATAACTTCCCAATACAACTGAGTGGTTGAAAATTGAAATTGAATCATTTTCAACACGACCAGAATGATGCTTATATAAAAGGACCTACCAGAGATATTTTCGAAGGAAGTGGCACTAACATTGGTCTATATTTATAACAGGGATCTGTTGTGTCTGATGGAAGGAAAGACCCTATATTATATGTGGTATGGAAAGAATCCAATAGTCAAATACTTTTGAATATTTGAAAGTAATTGCTTCATTCACAACAAAGAAAAACATAGGTAATTTGAATCACATGGAGATGAGGTGATAATCCTTGGATAATCATCCAAAAATCAAATCAAAAAAATGATTTCACAAGAGACTGTGGAAATTATTTTAGAGAAATGATGTAACTATTGTGGAAAATGAATAGAATACTCAACCATATGGTGAATAGTTTTTTCAGCAACTGAGGAAGAGGAAAGTGACATAGGGGGCGCAGAAGTAGATGATGCTGACCTAGTAGAAGATATTGATGATGAAAAATAAGAATTCAAATCAGTATCTATATAGAATCCAATGAATCGAACCCATATTGGAAGGACTAATATCATTGGTAATCAAACAATGCTTGTTCATACAAGAAGAATGAATTCATGAAATCATACATATCTTTTATCTCAATTTGATCCAAAATGTTTTGCAGATGTAGCTGAAGAAGAAAACTAGGTTCAGAAGATGAATGAAGAACTATACTAGATTGAGAATATTAATAATGTAGAGATTGTTTCAAGGCCATGAAATAAGAATTCTATCAGGCCAAAATGGGTATCTCACAAAAAACGAATGAAGATGGTGTTGTGATCCGAAACAGAGAATGAATCATTTTCAAAGGATACTCCCAGATATAGGTTATCTATTTTTATGAGAAATTTTCACCTATGGAAATACTGGAAACAATCAGATTATTCATTTCCATTATAGTACAACAGAAGTTCTAAGTGTTCCATAAGGATTTCCCGTCAACATTTTGGAATGGGGTTCTAGAAGAATAATTTTATATTGAGTAGCTAGATGGATTTCTCATTCATGAAGATGAGAACAATGTTTTTCAGCTGAAGAAGGCTTTGGATGGATTGAAGAATGCACCAAGAGCATGGTATTCAAGGATAGATAAATTTTTTAAAAATCTTGGTTTCCAATGTGGTAGAGTTGATTACAATTTATATATAAACAATGATAGTTATAAAATGATCATGGTGTTGTTATATGTTGATGCTATAATCTTTGGAGGATCTGATGAAGCACAATGCATGCAGTTTTCTGAATTCATGAGACATGAGTTTGAAATATCTATTTTTGGTGAGATAATGGTTTTCCTTGGTTTACAAGTAACACAAGAATGGAATAGAACATTTATCTCTCAATCCATATATGGAAAAGAGGTTCTGATGAGATTTGGGATGGAAATTCAATGGGAATGAAGACTCTGGTTGTTACATAGATGAAACTATCAAAATTTAATGGGGTCATGGAAGTTAATATTGAAGAATACATGAAAATTATTGGATTTTTACTATACTTAACCATGACAAGTCCTGACAGTGTATTCACCACATTCCAAACAACGAGATGTAAAATAAATTCCAAGAAAGGAAACATGCTTGCAGTGAAAAGAATACTTTGGTATATCCAGGGAACAGTTGATTATAGCTTCATGTATAGTGAAAAATCTCAACCAGATATATTGAGATATATAGATTTATATTGGGTATGTTCAGCAAACAATAGAAAATCAACATCAGTAGGTAATTTTATCATGGTGGATTCTAGATTTCCTAATTGAGAAGGAAACAAGATTGTATTTCTCTGATCATAGTAGAAGGTGAGTATATTGTAGCCACATAATAATGCACACAGTTATTATTGATGAAGCAGCAACTTGATGACATGAGCATAACAGAAAATACTTTGATCGAAATTTAGTGTGATAACTCAAGTGCTATAAATAATAGAAAAAATAAATTCCATTATTTGAGGACCAAGCTCATTGAAATAAAATATCATTTTACAAAAGAGAACGTCGAGAATGGGCTAGTGATGTTGGAATATGTGCCTATAGAGATATAGGTTGCAGATATTCTGATGAAGGCTTCCCAAATGAAGTGTTTGAGAGGCATCGACTGGCTCTAGGAGTTCAGTCGACTCCACGCATATGAAAGAGTGTGGATGTTGAACCCCCCATTACCCGAGGTATGGAGTGGTTTTTCCTGTTGTGTTGATCTGTATTTTCTACTCTATTTAAAACCACAATGGAGTGACATTTTGGTTCGTTGAAAAAGGTGGAGAAAGGGTTACTCCATAAGGTGAGAAACTATGGATAAAAATGGAGAATATGTCTTAGTCAAAGACAAGGGAGAAGCTGATAGATTGAGCTATGAGATAGGGGAGAAATGATATAGTGGAGAGTTTTAAATATGACGATTCTTTAATATATTGGTTAATAATTAGATATAATGATAGTTGAGGATTGTGATGAAAGAAAAAGAGTGGTGTTGGAATGTTATCAGGAATTGGTGTTTGGAATGAAATGATTCATTGATGAACATTTACTTATACTCTTTTTTCCTCATGACAAGCATTGATGATGTGGGCATAGAGTATGTGTTGAGTAAATATATAATCTCTATTAGAATAAAAAGAGTTTAATGGTAGTTACTGATGGAAGAAACTTTAACGGGGTATCAAATTATGAAAGTGTTTTCAACAAACCCAAAGGAGGAGATTTTTGGGAAAAAGTTCCTCAATGTATCATTAAAGAATTTATGAGGTGATTGTGTTTGTTGAAAAAGTAGGAGATTGTAATATTTTTCATCAATAGTGTTTCAAGATCACCACATCAAAATATTACAAAGGAATTAAAGTGTCCTGCATGTCATGAAGTGGCACATTAGTGAACTTGTGGTGTGGAAGTCATTAAGTTGCGCACAAGTGAAGACGGTCATGCAAGTAATATTTCAATTTCATAAAACTAAAATATGAAAAAATAAAGAAATTAGTTCACTATTGAACAAGGGATGCGTTAGTCAATAATGGGAACATAAGTCAGGATATGGCATGCAAGTTATGGAGTGGCACACATGTCATGAAATGGCGTGCAAGGGGAGTTGTACACCACACTTACAGGGTCTCCAAAATGACTATAAATAGAAGGCTACCCTCCCTATATTGATGTAGCTCAAAACCTATAGAAAATATGATATCTGATCACTCAAGTGGATGTGGTGTGCAAGTTAAGAGTGACATGTAATCAGTGTGTTGCATAGTCAGTGGCACGCAAGTAGTGGTGCACAAGAAGTGGCATGCAAGTAGTGGCTTGCAAGTAGGGGGCACAAGTAGTTGCGTGAATATAGTGGTGTGCAAGTAGTGTTGTTAAAGAATTTTCACAATAGTAGTGGTGTGAAAGTATAAAGTAGCACACAAGTATAAAATTGGTGCACTAGTTAGTTTTCCAGAAACAAAGATAGAGGTTGTGCACTAGTTAAAGGGTAGACGAGTCACCCAAGGGTAGCGTGAAAGTAGGAATTTTCATAGATACCTATTGTAAAGGGGTATTAATTAGTGGATGAAAACTGGACTTCATCATAGTATCTACATATAGAGTAGGACGCATTCATTATAGATAATTAAGGACCTACAAGCCTTTAAACTATGATTGGATCATCTGAAGAAGAATTGAGATCTCTTTAGTTGAGAGAGTATTTAGCTTTCAAATTGTGATTGGTTGTAAACCATGAGAGACAGTGTGTCCACTCCAAAATTTGTTAATATTAGTGTGATTTTAGTTGATTTGGTACATCATCACATCACCTATGTATTTTCCTCCGATGTAATCTAGTGATTTTGAACCAAGTAAAATTGATGTTTCATGTGTTGGCTTTAATATTTGTTCATACATGGGACTGAGAAGGATAGAGAACATATTTTTTTCTAATAATGAAACGAAATCAATAGGGGAAATTTTTTTAAATCTTCCAAACCCTAATTCACCCCCCCCCCTCTGGTTATCTAACATTTTGGACCTAACAATCGATAACAATCTTTATTTGGATTGTTGATAACTCCCCTATTCAGTGACCGATCATCGATTCATCAAACTCATCAGAACCCTTGTGGTAAGGCTCCCCAGTCTACATACTCATTTCTTTATTCTTCTGACCATCTATTTCAATATTTGGATTTAGGTACATATGCCATATTTTTATGGAATTGGATTAAAACTCATATCTCTTCCAACATACTTTGAATCTGACATGGATATTAATAAAGGATTTATCTACTACACCAAGGTAGGTGGTCACATAGTTTTTCATTTGAGTTTTGTTCATTTAATATCTAATATGTTGTGTCGTGATCCATCCTTGGCTGATCTCTCTTAATTATTTTATTATTTCATGTCTAATTGACCCTAGTTACTTGATATAGTTGAGTTGGAACTTGTTTAGGGGTTTAGATATCATGTTTTCTCTGGATGAGTATCCATAGGTGTGCCACCTTAAGAATTGAATTTTTGGTACAAATAGTTTAATATACATGGAACCCAATTTATTATTTGTTAAGACCAAGATGATTATGACGAATATCTTTTTTAAGTATTGTGTTTTTTTGTCAAGAAATTTTGTGAGTAAATGAAATCAAATAACTTCGTATTAGTGGTTGATGGAAGATATAGAGGTTACAATACTTCATGTGGTAACCATGACGATGCATTCCTAGTTTTTATTTCACAAATATCATAAGTTTGGAGAACTTGTGATGAAATATTTCTGATGGATAGGGTGATTAATGAAGTTTTTTTTCAAAGGAAATAAAGTTGTGTCCAAGTGTATGTTGTGTGCAAGTGTATGTTCCGCGCAATTCATATTTCAAAACCATCGCAGAAAAATATTACAAAGGAAAGAAAGAGGAGTGCAAGTGATGGAGCAGTGTGGAAGTGATGAAGTGGCGTGCAAGTAGGAATGGAGAACAATTTTATGTGGAACGCAAGACACAAAATGCCTATAAATAGACAACTACCCACCTCATTTTTAAGTCGCAACACTTAAGAGAAAATTTGGGCTCTGATCACGCAAGTAGGATTAAGTGGCATGCAAGATGATGTGCCGCTCATGTCAGGAGTTATTAATAAGGCCTGCAAGCAGAGTGGCATGCTAGAAGAGTTGTGCGCTAGCAGAAGTGGCATGAAAGTTATATGAGGTGTGTATGAAGAGAGATGTGTGTAGGAAGTGTGCAGTGCATACTACAAAAGTGGAGTGCAAGTTGTGATATGTGCACAGTAGTGGCACACATTTAGTTGCGGGTGCGCAAGCAGGGTGGTGCACAAGAAAGGTGGCATGTAAGAAGGTAGGGGTGAATGTATGGATTGGCGTGCATGCTGTTTACACAGGGAGGTTATTTCCAGCTTCATTGTTATAAAGTGTAGAATTGTTTTGAATATTTTTATTTTTGAATGTTCATTAAGAAACACTAAAACATTACATTACCCTATTTGTGATAATAAGGAGCACACACACTGTTGTATTTTTTTCAAAGAGCTACATGAGTGTAAGGGAATTTCTTACACATTTTATTCCACATAAATGTATTGATTTCTAGTGGATTTTGTGTTATTGGATTGCTTCTGTACCAAACCAAAGACGTAGCTACTTTTCTTGATTAGTGAACCTTGTAAATCTTGTGTTCATGTGATTGAGTGTGCTCAGTAGGGAAGAAACTCTTCAACCTGAGGTGATGGTTGTTTCAAAAATAATGAAACATAAAAAAAATATCCAGGATTCACCCCCTCCCCCTCTCAGTGATACTTTGATTTTAACTAGGAACTTTAATTGGTATCAATGGTAATGTTAACTTCATTTGTCATTTGATAATGTTTTGAAGAGAATTTGTGATGAAGAATATGAATTGCATAAATAGTAAGGGGATAACTATATTTTATGGAAATAATTATAATATCTGGAAGGATAGAATGATGCCTTATCTTATTTCTCTTGGGTATAAATTACTTGAAACTACAACTGAGGGGTTTCCTCTTATTGATGACAAGGTTCCTCTTACACCTTCTGATAAAAAGAATCTTGAGAATGATGGATGAGATAAAATGCATTACTCTCATCTCTTTCTAAGAGTATGTTTTTAAGATTTAATGGTGTCTCTATAGCTAAAGGAATCTGGGATAATTTTAAAAACATCTATGAAGGATATAAAAAAGTAAAGAAGAAAAAACTAAAAATCTGGATGCTGAAGTATTAAGACATGAAAATGAGAGAATAAAATTTTTTGGGGACTTCTTTACCATAGTAATTGAAATTGTCAGTACAATCAGATGTCTTGGTGAAATTTTGAAGGATTATACAGTTGTAAAAATGATCTTGAGAATTCTACGAGACATGTTTAATTCTATTGTGACTTTATTAGAAGACAGAGACCCTGAAACATTATATCTGGATGATTTTCATAGAACTCTCATTACTTATGAAATGATATGGGATAAAACTATGAAGAGAAAAACAAAAGCTGATAGAGAGATGTCATTCAAGCCAGCCAAGAGAGAGAAGTGAAAGAAGAATCTTATTGAAGATGATGCTGGTGTATCTGATTCTGAAGATGAGGTATGTAAAAATTTTGATGCAACTTTATCCATGTTTTCTAATAATGTGAAAAGAGGTATAGGGAATTGCAAGGGGAAACATCCCTTGAATTGTTTTGAGTGTGGAGTTGTTGGTCACTTTGTGGATAACTATCCTCAAAAAAATAAAGAAGAAGTGTGTGATGATGATGAGAAATGTCCAAGACGGTTGTGGAAGAAACAAACTGGCATGATAAATATTTTTTAAATGGGAAGAGTAAAACGTTCCTCAAATAAAAAAGAAGAATCTTTTTATCTAAAGATCTAGAAGAATATGACTGAAAAGATGAATCTGATAAATCATTTGGTGAGAAATCTAGATAGAATAACTTTATATCAACAGTGAATAATGAAGATTACAGGAGAAAAAGTTTTCAAGAAGAAGAAAATCAACTTGAATATCATCTGAAAGAAAAATTGAAATAATGTTAAAGGAAGAACAGAAGGCTTGAGAAGGAATACAAGAAGTTGATAAATGAAAATACCAATTTAAACAATCAAGAAGGTTCTCCTACTAAAAAAATAAAAATGGAAAATGAGATTGATGATCTGAATAATTCTCTTGAAAATTTAAAGAATCCTAATAATCATCTTGAAGTAAGGTTGAAGGAAAAAGAATAAGAGTCAGAACATGTCCAATTAAAACTTTATAAAGCTAAATAAATGAATATCAGTTTCAAACAATCTATCTCAGAAGATGGTGAATATTCTATTAATAAAGAACCCAAAAGGATCCACAAATTTAATATTCAAAGGTTGATAGGAAAGATAGAACAGTTTCTGATATGAACAAATACAGAAAGGCTGTTTATGTGGCCTGTCACGACCCGTCCTCGGGGCCCGTGTCGTGACTACCCCAAGCCCGCCTTCCATAGGCCAGGGGCTGGCGACTAGCACCGAGGCGTAAATCCCGATAAACAGGGAAGGCATTGTCTTTGTAAAGTAAACAACCCTCACAGAGTAAGCAAGCGGAAAGAGTAAACACTATGTAAAAAACTGTAACAAGCTGTGCTGAAAGTAAAAGGGGCCGGAAATACAAGCCCAACTGTAAAGTACAACTGAAAGGGGAAAACAGCAACTGAAAAGAAAAGCCGCAGCGTCGAGCCGTCCTCTGGAAGTCCCACCTGAAGGGAGAGCACAGATAGCCGCCACAGCTCCTCGGTCCAGCCGTCCGCTCCGAGTACGTCCCGCTCAGTGGTCCACCTCCAGGTACCGTCCTGCTCCGCAATCCTCCACCACGATCAGCGTTGTCCGTCGTCTGCAACCAACACAACGAAGTGCGGGCATAGACTGTGTAGGGCTGAGTATAAGCTACTCAGTAGGGACCCCAAGACCCCCGAAGGACTCCCGAAATCCACAAAGGATAAACCACAAAGGAAAGATACAATCCCGAAGTAACAACCGACACTGCTTAGGTATATTCCCAAACATATACCTAAGTCATCAATTCCTGTTTGGCTCCGACATCTGAGCCCAAGCACAACCCAGTCCACACAGGAATGCAAAACGTATACTCACATAGAATAGCACAACACAATCCACGAAGGTGACAAAAAGTAATCCACAAAGGATAGCTCACCACAATCCACAAAGGAAAGTAAACAGTAAATCCACATAGGATAGTTCAACACAATCCACAAAGAAGAGTAAACAGTAAATCCACATAGGATAGTTCAACACAATCCACAAAGCAGAGTAACACTGGATTCAGCTCACATGTATACTTCGTCGAAAAGGTGAAATGGATGATCAGATATAGATACTGAATCATCTAAGCTGGGACCCACTGAGGATACAAGACCACCTGTCTTCATTGATTCATCTATGCAGGGACCCACATAGGATACAAGACCAGCACTGAATCATCTAAGCTGGGACCCACATAGGATACAAGACCAGCACAGCTGGGACCCACATAGGATACAAGACCAGTACTATTCATTGATTCATCTATGCTGGGAACCACATAGGATACAAGACCAGCACTGAATCATCTAAGCTGGGACCCACATAGGATACAAGACCAGCACAGAATCATCTAAGCTGGGACCCACATATGATACAAGACCAGCACGGCTGGGACCCACATAGGATACAAGACCAACAATCTTCATTGATTCATCTATGCTGGGACCCACATAGGATACAAGATGAGCACTGAATCATCTAAGATGGGACCCACATAGGATACAAGACTAGCACAGGTGGGACCCACATAGGATACAAGACCAGCACTCTTAATCGTCGTAGTCCACTGAGGATTTCTGCACAGTCGTCGTCGTCGAAGTCGCAGCCAGCACTAGGGTTCCCGCACACAGCAAGCTCGTTCGGGAGGGTCCGATCCACGAGCCGAGAGGCTGATACATCAACTAACACAAATTCCAGAGTTGATGTATCCTAAAGTTCTGTATCGTCAACAGGAACTCAACGTCGTAGACGGCGCGTCAATCGGACGCCTGGTCTGAGAGTTATTGGCCTTTTCGTCCCAGGGGCCCGGTTGGTTTTTAAGGAAAAATCAACCCGACCGTACTCCACCTGCGTCCAAACCTCGGGTGGAGTATTCCAAAAGTTCCGTCTCACTTATAGGAATTCAACAAAGTCGACGGCACGTCGATCGGACGTCTGAAGCTCAAGATATGAGCGTTTCCGCTCCGAGGGCCCGGTTGGTTTTGTGTACGAACCAACCCGGCTGAACACAAAGTATTACGAAACCTTGAGTGCAATATACCAAAACGACCGTCTCGTTCCAAGGATCTCTACGCAACTGACGGTGCGTCGATCGGAGGTCCGTAGCCCAAGATTTGAGAATTTGACCGAAAGTAGTCCGAAATTAGGGGGTCTGGGCCCGACCCAGTACCCCCTGGGTCAGCCGAACCTGGTTAACCCGGCCCGGGCAACGACCCATCCCGGAAGCCCGGCCCGGCCGGCGGCACGGCAGCGCGTCCCGCGCAGCCTGCCTGCCGCGCAGGCGCCCAAGGGAGGGGCTACACCCCTCCTTTATTTCAAAACGGCGACCCCCTTTAAGGGGCTGCGCCACGTGTGCAACCCGGGGGGTGTAACCCCCGGCTATTCCCCTGTAATGGTCGTCCAGCGCAGGGCCGGCCGGTTTCTCGCCACGGGACCCCATGGTCCCGCGCCTTCCGGCGCCGGCGGCCGGAGTTCCGTTCGCCTTCTTCGAATTCTCTGGTGGGTGGTTTTTCCAACCCCTACTTCCAGGATGGCTTCAAATTCGTCCGGCGAGACGTGACGACGCCGCATCCTTCCGCCGCGGCTCGACTCCGTCTGCGGCCTCGTTCGTCCCCTTGACGCAGCATGATGGTGTCGCGTTTCTTCGTCATGGCACGCGTCGTTCATGTCTCCTTTCGCTCAAGCACGGTGCATTACCGTCTTCACTAATCAAAACGAAGAATAGAAAAAAGGGGGGAGGGGTATCGGCCGTGTTTGTGCGGACCGATCCCCTCCTGTTATCTCGATAGCAGTTGGACAAAACATAAAACATTTAACCTTCACAATTTTTAGTTTAAATAAAAAATTGGAACATGGTCGTCAGATTTATCTTTCTTATTCGAAGGAAATAAATCACCAACTTAAAAAGATTCAAACCCCTACCTCAGTTCCGGAACGGTGCACGTCAATCGAGCCACAGAAGACGAGCGTCGCGGAGTTCGGGCATCACGGGAAACGAACGTCGATTCCGTTGTCATCGAGGTGCGTTCGAAGAGGAAACGTCATTGGAAGTAGACGTCGCGTTCTTCAGTGGAGATGTTCTTCGTTGAAGAACAGTGTTCTTCGCGTTCTTCGTCGAAGTTGAAGAATAAGAAGACTTCCTTTAGCCTTCTCTCTAAAATCTCCCAAACAACCCAAAACTAACCCAAATAAAATAAGTTCCCACCTTATTTTATTATCACAAAAAGGCTTTTGAAAATTTAAGAGTTTGAAAATAAAAACCCACAGTTAACTCACTCAAGCTATTAACATGAGTTGTAAAAATAAATGAGGAGTTAAGTTGGAAAGACTTAAATGGGGGGTTAAGGAGTTTAAAGGGGGAAGGTGAAAGGTTGGGGCTCATGTGGGCCCCAACCTTTCAATTATCCACACATGGGATGTTGGGTGGATGTGGACCCCACCACCAACTTTCCATGGGAGAAATTAACCACCTTGATATAAAATAAAATTGATCCAACAATTTTATTTACTTCTTAATTAAACTCCATTAATTAACTTCTTCTTCCGCACAAACGCAACTGCGTTAAAGGTTCCCTTAAGCGATTACCGGCGTTGCGAGTTCATCGGTGCCATCAGATTTCAATTCCGAGCACCGGTTCAAAAGATAGGAAAACCTGCTCGTTCGTTCACTGAACGTACCCGAGCCAAACTTCGGAAATTGATTCCGGGCCTCGGAATCAAGTGCCATCAGAAACCGCGTTTTTGTAAAATTCCAAAGAAAATTAAGAAAAAAAAATTTCCCTTGATTTTTACGGGTCTTTACATTACTCCCAACTCAGGGTTTTACGTCCACGTAAAGATACATCAAAACTAAGGAAACAAATGAGGGTACTGAGCATGCATCTGAGCCTCCCGCTCCCAAGTGCTCTCCTGGAGGTTTCTGTGCTACCATCCGATGCACACTAGAGGAATCGACCGTCCACTTAGGACCCGCTCCTATCGATCCTCGATCTCCACTGGGACTTCCGCAAAAGTCTCCCCATCATCGATATCAAGATCCCCATGGTCAATGATATGTGTTGGGTCGTGCACGTATCTCCTCAGCTGAGATACGTGGAAGATGTCGTGCACCCGGTGCAACTGAGGTGGTAGAGCCAGACGATAAGCCACCTCGCCAATCCAGCTGAGGACCAGGAAGGGTCCGATGAAGCGCGGAGATAACTTGTCGCCTCGTCCAAAACTCCATAATCCACGTTGAGGTGAGACACGCAAGAAGACGTGGTCACCATCCTCGAACTCTAGTGGCCTCCACCTCCTGTCAGCGTATGACTTCTTACGGCTCTGAGCTGTCCTCATCTGCTCCTGGATGACCTGGACCTTCTCTGATACCACAAGAACTGTTAAGATTTCTTCTTTGCCGATAAGAGAAACCTGGTCTCATCCCCTGGATGAACCACTTCCTTTACCTAATATAGTCAATCCTGATATGGATGTTACTAATCTATACCAAAGATGACGTCGTAAGGCCTCGACGCTACTACCAAGAGATCCAACTGTTACTCTCGCCACCAAGGGTTGAGTCACACTGTCGGCATCAGTGTGTGGTAACTAGGTCTCCTCCAGTAGATGTCTCACAAGTGAGGGTCATGTCAATAGTCGAAACTGGAACCTCTTAGTAACAACACAAAAGAGGACAAGATTGAAAACATCACAAAGGTAAGCGTCTTCTACTATTGCAGCTCATAATACAAAGACACTACACATCAATAACAAGGAACTAGAAGTACAAAAGACGTATCCACTAGTTCCGCTTCTGTCCATCTACTCCCAGAGCTCCATGATCGAAGGCCTCAGCTGCCTGATGCTGAGCTCTCGCATGTCCACCAACTCCCTGCGGTCGGGGTGGACCTCTTGGTGGTGGTGGTGGCAACACCTCGAAGTGTCGCCCACCATCTGCTACTTGGCCAGCTCCTCTGCCTCGTCCACCTGCATCCTGCGGACCACCGTGGACGAACCTCTGTCTGGGAGGTCCCTCTACCACCTGCTGCTCATCTTTAAGACGAGTCGGGCAGTCTCGAGCCATGTGACCTCACCCGCTGCATGCGTAGCAATTCTTGCCCCTCTTGTAGCTGGCTCTCCTTCAGGTGCCCCGCACAACCGAATATTCATCTTGAGACGGCCCATCTGATGGTCTGGCCTGTTTGGACCTCTGCGTCACCTGACTACTGCCTGCTACAGAAGACCCTGCTACGGGCCGTCCTGCGGAGGGCCCTGTCACTGGAGCCTGCTCGGTGAGAAAACTCTCCACTAGAAGGGCTCTCTCCAACACCTCTTCCTGTGTCGGAATGTTGAGGGAGATCATCAAAGCCCTGATCTCGTTCTTTAGTCCCTGCTCGAAGGTCCGGGCCCAGAAGAACGGGTCCCGTACCATATATGTGGAGTAGCACGAGTGATTAGTAAATCTCTCCGAGTACTGGGCCACTGTCATGCTGCCCTGCCGTAGCTGTAGTAGCTCTTGGATGCGCACCGCACGGAGGGTGGCTGAGACAAAATCTGAGCGGAATAGGCTCTCAATGTCTTTCTAGAGTAGAGATGCCTCATTGTGCACCCGTAGCATCAAGCTCCACCATCGGCCCGCTTCCACGTGCAGTAGGCTCGCTGCGAGGATCACCATGAGGTCTGCTGGTGTCCTCACTAATCGAAAAACTCTCACTACTGCCTCCAGCCAGTCCTCAGCTGCCTGAGTGTCCATCTCCCCACGGAACCTGGGCGGTCACTGGCGCTGGAACTCATGCAGTGAACTGAGGCGACGTGCATCGTTAGTAGCTGGTGCTGGAAGCATCGGTGGCTTGGCGGGTAGAGCTACCGCCAGTGCCACTGCTGACAAAGGGCCTTGTACCGAGGCCTCGTCGCTCGGTGGGTTGTCGTCACGCTCGACTCTCGGAACCCTAGCTGGCTGCCATCGTGGGGCCATCCTGAAAAGGAAACAGGTGCGCCATGGTCAGAACAGTATACCTGATGAGCTGACACAAGTAATCACAAAGAAAACTTGAACACACATGCAATAAATGTTTTCATGCATTAAGTCAGAAATCAGAATTCAGGGTCCTGGTGTATGGATACGTCGGCCCCCGCACCAACACTGGACTCCCTGGACTGATAACGACACCAAATACTCTGAACACTATTTCTTCACATAGAAGAAAGATCAGAGTCTACGGTAGAACCGAACTGCTCTGATACCAATTTGTCACGACCAGTCCTCGGGGCCCGTGTCGTGACTACCCCAAGCCTGCCTACCATAGGCCAGGGGCTGGAGACTAGCACCAAGGCGTAAATACCGATAAACAGGGAAGGCATTTCCTTTGTAAAGTAAACAACCATCACAAAGTAAGCAAGCGGAAAGAGTAAACACTATGTAAAAAAACTATAACAAGCTGTGCTGAAAGTAAAAGGGGCCAGAAATACAAGCCCAACTGTAAAGTACAACTGAAAGGGGGAAACAGCAACTGAAAAGAATAGCCGTAGCATCGAGCCATCCTCTGGAAGTCCCACCTGAAGGGCGAGCACAAATAGCCGCCACAGCTCCTCAGTCCAGTCGTCCGCTCCGAGTACGTCCCGCCCAGTGGTCCACCTCCAGGTACCGTCCTGCTCCACAAGCCTCCACCACGATCAGCACTGTCCGTCGTCTGCAACCAACACAACGAAGTGCGGGCATAGCCCGTGCAGGGGTGAGTATAAGCTACTCAGTAGGGACCCCGAGACCCCCGAAGGACTCCTGAAATCCACAAAGGATAAACCACAAATGAAGGATACAATCACGAAGTAACAACCGGAACTACTTAGGTATATGCCCATACATATACCTAAGTCATCAATTCCCGTTCGACTCCAACATCCGAGCCCAAGCACAACCCTGTCCACACAGGAAAGCAAAACATATACTCAAACAGAATAGCACAACACAATCCACGAAGGAGAGAAAAAGTAATCCACAAAGGATAGCTCAACACAATCCACAAAGGAAAGTAAACAGTAAATCCACATAGGATAGTTCAACACAATCCACAAAGGAGAGTAAACAGTGAATCCACATAGGATAGTTCAACACAATCCACAAAGGAGAGTAACACAGGATTCAGCTCACACAGGTATATTTCGTTGAAAAGGTGAAAGGGGTGATCAGATATAGATACTGAATCATCTATGCTGGGACCCACTGAGGATACAAGACCACCTGTCTTCATTGATTCATCTATGCAGGGACCCACATAAAATACAAGACCAGCACTGAATCATCTAAGATGGGACCCACATAGGATACAAGACCAGCATAGCTGGGACCCACATAGGATACAAGATCAACACTCTTCATTGATTCATCTATGCTGGGACCCACATAGGATATAAGACCAGCACTGAATCATCTATGCTGGGACCCACATAGGATACAAGACCAGCACAGAATCATCTAAGCTAGGACCCACATAGGATATAATACCAGCACAGCTGGGACCCACATAGGATACAAGACCAGCACTTTTCATTGATTCATCTATGCTGGGACCCACATAGGATACAAGACCATAATTGAATCATCTAAGCTGTGACCCACATAGGATACAAGACCAGCACAGCTAGGACCCACATAGGATACAAGACCAGCACTCTTCATCGTCGCAGTCCACTGAGGATCTCTACACAGTCGTCGTCGTCGAAGTTGCAGCCAACACTAGGGTTCCCGCACACAGCAAGCTCGTTCGGGAGGGTCCGCTCCACGAGCCGATAGGCTGATACATCAACTGACACAATTTCTAGATTTGATGTATCCAAAATTTTTGTATCATCAACAGGAACTCAACGTCGCAGACGGCGCGTCAATCGGATGCCCGGTCTGAGAGTTATTCGCTTTTTCGTCCCAGGGGACCTGTTGGTTTTTAAGGAAAAACCAACCCGACCATACTCCACCTGCATCCAAACCTCGGTCGGAGTATGCCAAATGTTCTGTCTCACTTAGAGGAATTCAACGAAGTCGACAGCACGTCGATCGGACGTCCGACGCTCAAGATATGAGTGTTTCCGCTCCGTGGGCCCGGTTGGTTTTGTGTACGAACAAACCCGGACGAACTCAAAGTATTCTGAAACCTTGAGTGTGATATACCACAACGACCGTCTCGTTCCAAGGATCTCTACGCAACTGACGGTGCGTCGATCGGAGGTCTGTATCCCAAGATATGTTCATTTGACCAAAAGTAGTCCGAAATTAGGGGGTCTGGGCCCGGCCCGGCCCGACCCATTACCCCCGGGGTCGGCCGAACCGGGTCATCCCGGCCCAGACGGAGACCCGGCCCGATGACCCAGCCCGGCCCGGCCGGCGGCGCGGCAGCGCGGCCAGCGTGCCGCGCGAGCGCGCCCAAGGGAGGGGCTACGCCCCTCCTTTATTTCAAAACGGCGCAGGGGGCCGCGCCACGTGTGCAACCTGGGGGGTTTAACCCCCCGGCTATTCCCCTATAACGGTCGGCCAGCGCAGGGCCGGCCGGTTTCTTGCCACGGGACCCCGTGGTCCCGTGCCTTCCGGCGCCGTCGGCCGGAGTTCCGGTCTCCTTCTTTGAATTCTTCGGTGGGTGGTTTTTCCGACCGCTTCTTCCAGGATGGATTCAAATTCGTCAGGCACGGAGTCACGACGCCGCGTCCTTCCTCCGCGGCCCGACTCCGGCCGCGGCCTCATTCGTACCCTTGACGCAGCGCGACGGCATCACGTTTCTTCGTCATGGCCCGCATCGTTCACGTATCCTTTCACTCAAGCGTGGTGAAACGGTGCATTACCGTCTTCACTAATAAAAACGAAGAATAGAAAAAAGGGGGGAGGGGTATCGGCCGTGGTTGTGCGGAGCGATCCCCTCCCGTTATCTCGATAGCAGTTGGCCGAAACGTAAAACATTTAACCTTCACAATTTTTAATTTAAGTAAAAAATTGGAACATGGACGTCAGATTTATCTTTCTTATTCGAAGGAAAGAAATCACCAACTTAAAAAGATTCAAACCCCTACCTCGGTTCAAGAACGATGCACGTCAATCGAGCCACGGAAGACGAGCGTTGCGGAGTTCGGGCGTCGTGGGAAATGAACGTCGATTCCGTTGTCATCGAGGTGCGTTCGAAGAGGAAACGTCGTTTGAAGTAGACGTCGCGTTCTTCGGCGGAGATGTTCTTTGTTGAAGAACGGTGTTCTTCGCGTTCTTCTTCGAAGTTGAAGAAGAAGAAGACTTCCTTTATCTTTCTCTCCAAAAGCTCTCAAACAACCCAAAACTATCCCAAATAAAATAAGTTCACAACTTATTTTATTATCACAAATGGCTTTTGAAAATTTAAGAGTTTGAAAATAAAAACCCACACGTAACTCACTCAAGTTATTAACATGAGTTGTAAAAATAAATGAGGAGTTAAGTTGGCAAGAATTAAATGGGGGGTTAAGGAGTTTAAAGGGGGAAGGTGAAAGGATGGGGATCGTGTGGGCCCCACCCTTTCAATTATCCACACATGGGATGCTGGGTGGATGTGGACCCCACCACCAACTTCCCATGGGAGAAATTAACCACCTTGATATAAAATAAAATTGATCCAAAAATTTTATTTACTTCTTAATTAAACCCCATTAATTAACTTCTTCTTCCGCACAAATGCAACTACGGTAAAGGTTCCCTTAAGCGATTACCGGCGTTTCGAGTTCATCGGTGCCATCGGATTTCAATTCCGAGCACCGGTTCAAAAGATAGGAAAACCCGCTCATTCGTACACTGAACGTACCTGAGCCAAACTTCGGAAATTGATTCCAGGCACTCCGGGCCTCGGAATCAAGTGCCGTCAGAAACCGCGTTTTTGTAAAATTCCAAAGAAAATTATGAAAAAAAATTTCCCTTGAATTTTACGGGTCTTTACATGGCCAAAGTCAGCAATGATGAAAATTAAAAAGTATATAAAAATTATGAGTCTAAAATGATTTCTACTACTTCGGGATGTGAGAATTTTGTATAGAAATCCGAGCTAAAAAAGAATGTTATGATTAAAAACAAGAAGGTTGATGTTCATTAGAGTTGTATTAATAATGTTATTGAGAATAATGTTTAAAACTATGATTCATATAGAAGTTTCAGAGGGAAATATTAATTTTATGGCTACTGATGGTATTGTGGTGGATTTGGATACACTACAGACATGTTTTGGTTCAATCAACAACATTACGATAATTGAAAAAGTTATGGAAGACAAGGTTTGAGGGGAAGTCAATCCTCTCAAAAATCAAAGTACGAGAAGGAAGTTCAAATGAAATCTGAGAAGGTTACTGTGAATGTTGAAAATGGGTTACAACCATTGGAAACTATTTTTAAATTGGTTGAACAGATATAATATCTTTCTAAGGGATGTCTTTTTTTGTTTCCATCACAACAAAAGGTTCTTGACAAATCACAGAAGATGGAGGTGAAGAATGGAATGGATGAAGAAAAATCACTTGTTGTTGAAACCTCCTTAAAAGAAAAAAATAGATAACTTACACTGATTATTGATACTGGGTGTTCTTCTCATATGACATGAGATTTAAAGATGCTGAATAATGTGAAAGAGTTAAAAAAGTAAATAGTTTTATTTGGAAATGAAGAATCTCTGAGAATCAGAGGATTTGGATCAGACATCATTATGAAATAAAAAATGTAATCTAGGAAAACATTATATGTTTATGGGTTGAAAAATATTCTACCATGTGTTTCACAAATCTATGATGAGGGAAACAACTTTTCTTCAGAAAAAATGGTTTCTTTTGTCAAAAGTGAATATGAGGGAATGGTAGTTACAAGTGGCCAACATACAAAAGGGAACTTGTTCCAAGTTGGTTATGAAAAAAACAATTGTTACATGGGAATAGTGGATGAAAGTCAGTTATAGCATAAAAGGCTTGGATGTATGTGTCAGAAAAACATGTACAAGATATCAACGTGAGATAGTGTCCAATATATGATTGATTTATCAAGAAGAAGAGTTCGGTGTTGCCCTATTTTTTAAAAAGGGATGATTAAAAACTATATTCATAAGAGAGTTGACATTAATTCAAAAAATCTCTCAGAAATTATACATTATGATATTTTTGGACCAATGAGCAAGTAATCGACAACTAGAGATAAGTAATTTATTACATTCATTGATGACTTTACTCAAATTACTTGTGTTATAAATATGAGACATAAGTCTGATGCTCTATAAATGGTTAAGTGTTTTAGAAGGAAATACTAAAAGTAATGTGAGTATTCAGTGAATAATTTGAATAATAATATTGGTGGATATTATAAGCATGAAGATTTTTAATGTTACCTTGAGAAGCATGGAATATGGATTTAGTTCATCTCTCTATACTCACCTCAACAAAATGGGGTCTCTAAAAGGAAGAATAGAAGTTTGGTTGAAATGGGGATAACTATGTTACTTGAACGTTGTCTCTCTAATTATAATTAGAGGCAAGACATGAGTTCCACAGTGTATATTCAGAACCGATGTTTCTACTAGCCTCTTTCATATATGACTCCATATGAAATGTTTTATGAAAAAACTCCATGTTTGAAACAATTAAGAGTTTTTAGGAGTTCGTGAAACAAAAAAAATGTTGTAAACCTTGTAAAGCTTGAAAAAAGAGTATATGATGAAGTTTTTATTTGATATTCTCTATAAAGAAGTGGATACATATGTTTCAACAACAAAACAAGAAGAATTTCCAATTTTGTTGATCTGAAAGTTGTTGAAAATGTTGAAAAAGAAAAGAAATTTTTTTATGATATTGAACTTGAGATGGATAAGGAATGTCTTATTAATGATTTTGATAATTCTACCAACATTTGTATTCCTACTCAAGAAGAATAATCATACTCAGAAATTTCAAGTGAAGAGGATGAAATTCAAATAGGTCATCCTAGGCCAAGGAAGCAAGTAGAGGCTCAAAAAATTATTGGTTATCAACATTAGAGGGTTCAAAAAATAATAACAAAAAATATTGCTACACATACTTATTTGACTTAAAAAGTGGAGAAAATTGTTGTGAATAAATATTTTGAGCATCTATAATTGATTCGGGCTATGATTGAAGGGATTGATCAGATAGAAAAGAATGATACTTGGGAACTCATACACAATCCGGATGATAAAATTGATATTGGTACAAAATGGTTTTTCCGGAACACGATGAATGAAGAAGGCGAAGTGATAAGTAACTAGTAAATATTAGTTTGCAAAGGTTACTCAGAAATTGAAGGTGTTGATTTTGATGAGACTTATTCTCTAGTGGCTAGATTGGAAACAATCAAAATATTTCTTTCTATTTCTGCACAACAAAGTATCAAAAAATTTCAAATGGATGTGATGTCTGTATTTTATAATGGAAATATAGATTAAGAATTTTTAATTGAACAACCTGGTGGATTGGTTGTTGGGAAAGATTAATGTTATGTGTGTAAGCCGATGAAATCCTCGTATGGGTCAAAACAAGCTCCAAGGGCGTGGTATTCCAAAATTTATACTTTCTTAAGGAAGATGAGTTTTAAGAAAGGAAGGGTTGGATAAAATAATAAAATCAATTAATTTCATATGTATTCTCTCATTGTAATTGTTTATTTTGATGACATTATCTTTTCGGGAAATGAAAAAAAGATCTTGTGAATGATTTTTTGAAGATATGAAGATGTTTTTTGAGATTTCCATTCTGGGAGAAATGAAATACTTTCTTGGGAAAAAAATATTACAGTATAAGAACCATAATTTTCTTTCTCAAGAAAAGTATGATATAAAACTTTTAATGAATTTTGGATTTTGAAATTTAAAACCATTTTCCACACAAATTTTAGTGGGAACCAAGTTGTCTGAATATGTAGAAGGAATGGAATTTGATCAAAAAGTGTTTCGAAAGCTGATTCGACATTTATTATTTTTGAATGCCCCAAGGCCCAAAATTTTATATTCAATTACCATATGCACAAGGTTTTAGAGTGATTTTAAAGAATAATATTTAAATACTCAAAAGAGTATTCTCAGATATATCCAAGGAACAATGAATTTTTTAATAAGGTATGATGGCGTATAAAATATTTATTTGTTTGGGTATTCAGATGCTAATTGGGAAGGATATGATGGTGATAGGAGATCCACATTTGGTTGAGTTTTCTTTCTGTGGAAATGTTGTGTTATTTGGAAATAAAAGAAATAGAATTCAGTGACTCTTTTCATGGATGAAGCTGATTATGTTGTTGTTACTCAAGCATCCACCCAAATTCTGTGGATGAAGACTCAGTTGGAAGATATACTTGTTGAAGTGAGGCTGCCCTTACTTTTAAGATGTGATAATCAGAGTGAAATAAATCATTCAATAAATATGGTACAAAATTCTTTCTCAAAACACATTGACCTAAAGTACCACTTCATCAAAGAGTAGGTGGAGAAAAATAAGTTGGAGATGGAGTATGTTCCTATAATGGAGCAAGTTGTTGACAAATTCAAAAAACCTATAATAAAGGAACCATTTTCTAAATTGAGATTGAACATGGGTTTCCAACCCCCTTATCATCAATGTCGATGTACATGTGTATGTCCCCTCTCTCATCATAGATTTGGATGGTGTTTTAAAGGGGGGTAATTGTTTTATAAATCAATCCTTATGGTTTCATGCATAAAGGCGTTGTTGTGGGTAAGCTGTGAATTCTGCATGTTTGTGTGTGAACTATTTTATTATTTTGTTGGAGTGCTTCTAGGAAATTTTTTTTTCTAATTGGAGTTGAAGATGAAAAAGAATATTCGGAAGAAGAAGAAGATGAGCATTTTTAGAGAAGTTTGGAGAAAGATGTTGTAGATGATTCATTGTCATCAATTTTGGACAACATGATTTTTCTGTTAGTAATTATTATTTCCTAAAATGAGTTATCTCACGTAGGTTTATAATTTTTGATAAGTAATCCATTGATTAAAATTACATAGATCATTTATTTATGAATCTTGGTGGACAACAAAATCCCAAGGGGGATATTGTTAAGACCAAGATGATTATGAAGAATATCCTTTTCAGATGTTCTCTTTTGTCTTCAAGGAATTTTGAGAAGAAAGGAAATCACATAACTTTATATAAGTGGTTGATGGAAGATAGAGAAGTTACAATACTTCCCATGGTAACTGTGATGATGATTTGTTGGTTATTATTTCAAAAAAATCATAAGTTTGGATAACATTTTATGAAATCCTTATGATGGATAGGGAGTAAAGATGTGTTTTTGGAAAAGGAAAGGAAGTGTCACCGAATTATAATTGGAGCGCAAGTGTGGTGTATAAGTATATGTGGTGTGCAACTGTGTGTTGTGTTCAAGTCATATTTCAAGATCACCACATCAAAATATGAAAAAGGAAACCAATTAGTGTGAAAGTTCAAGAGTGGCATGAAAATAGGAAGTGGCGCAAAATTATTTTGGGTGCGCAAGTGTATGTTGTTCCCAAGTCATATTTCAACATCATCACATAAAAATATGACAAAGTAATGAAAGTGGTGCGCATGTGATTGAACGACATGCTAGTGATGAAGCAGCGTGCAAATAGGAATGACGTGTAAGTGTATGTGGAACACAACCACAAAAATTCCTATAAATATATGGATACCCTCTTCAATTTTTAAGGCCCAAAACATAAGGGAGAATTTGAGTTCTGATCACGTAATTATTAGAATGTGGTGCTCAGGCAGAAGTGTTGTGCAAGTCAGGATTTATTCAAAAGGCATGAAAGTAGTGTGGCGCGCAAGAAGAGTGGCATAAAATTAGAGTGGAAAGCAAGAATAAGTTTCACGCAAGAATAAGTGGCGTGCAAGATGTAAGAGGCACGAAAGTAAGGAGTTTGGTTCAAGAAGGGTGTAGTGCATAAGCCAAAAGTGGCAAGAATGTTGTGAGTTGTGCATAGAAGTGGCATGAATGTAGTTAGTGCCGCTCAAGTAGGGTGGTGTGCCAGCATGGTGGTGCACATGGAAGGAGGAGTTCAATAAGGGAGGCACACAAGCAGGGAGTTCCGTGCAATATGTTTTCACCAGGAGGTTCTTAGCAGCATATGGGTAGGAAAGTGAAGAATTGTTTTGAATAATTTTATTTTTGAAATTTCATTATGGATCACGTAAGAATTACATTAACCTATTTTTGCTAAGAGGTAACACACAAACTATTGGATTTTTTTCAAATCCCTACAAAGGAGTAAGGGAATACCATACTCGTTGTGTTCCAAATCAAATGATTTTTTTCTAGTGGATTGTGTGGTACTGTGTTGTTTACATACCATACCAAGGGTGTAACTACTCTTGTTGGGTTGTGAACATTGTCAATCCTGTGTTCATATGATTGTGTGATTTTAGTAGGGAAGAAACTCTTGTACAGTATTCGAAGGTTGTTTCATGAAGAAGGAAACATAAAAAGTGAAAATATATCACTAATTCACCCCCTCCCCCTCTCAGTGATTCTTGGATCCTACCTGGGAATATCATATATCATCTTAATTTTTAATTGAAAGATCAATTTTCTAATGTGTATTTGATGTATGTCAGGGTTCTTCAATGGTGAGTATCCCATTTTAATTAAAATTTTCCAAATGGGTATGTGATTAATTTACCATCACACATTGGTCATGACACCTTTCCTTGAAATTGATTTTCCATGTCTTGAAAATTAGATTAATGGCATTGTAGGTTCTCTTGGATGAGATGAATTAAAACTTACTAATGAATTGTATTAAATGGAATTGTTTTAAGGGATAGAATGGCCTTTCAATTATTAGGATTTATTAGAAATTTATTTCATGAAATGGTTTTTTTATTTAAATTTAAATGATATAATATGTTTTCTTTATTTCATACGATATTATATATTTAAGGGTTGGATGAATTATTACCCCACACCAGTTAAAATCACTATATGTATATAGAATATATACATTCTTATCCCATTCCATCATATATTATATATATGGATGGGTGTAATTCTTACCTCATGCAAACTTGTATTTTATATATGGATGGGATGCATTCTTATCCCACGTCGGCGTGTATTGTATATATGGATGACATGAACTATTAACCCATTTCTGATTATTATATATGTATGGGTCAGAGGTATGATTACCCCACACCAATTAAAATATATATATATACATGTATGGATGGGAGGCAAGCTTAACCCATTCAAGATAATGTGTGTGTGTGTGTGTGTTTGTTTGTTTGTGTGTGTGTGTGTTTTTTCTGTTTGGTGACATGACCAGACATACCATTTGTGAGGTGAAGATGGTAGATCCACCGGGTATCCTTTAGGAACAAGATCCGGATGTTAATTATTAACAAATAATTGTTTTACTTTCCTATTGTTAGCTACACACTATTTCCTTATGAGCCCCAACTCGGATTACACATAGTCGCCGTCAGTGCTGGCATACTAAGATTTTATCTCACATCCTACTTGGTCCACCATTGGAACACAAGATGACTCTATTCATGTAGGTATGTATAGTGAAAAGCATAAATCATTCGGCTATTGATTCAAATTTCATAGACGGAGCTTAGGGGAAGAGGATCGATC
Source organism: Viscum album (assembly GCA_963277665.1). Classification (NCBI taxonomy): domain Eukaryota; kingdom Viridiplantae; phylum Streptophyta; class Magnoliopsida; order Santalales; family Viscaceae; genus Viscum; species Viscum album. Next base: position 109,938,536 of record OY728121.1, read on the forward strand.
TTAGGCTCAAGATACAAGGGAGAAAATTTCGGATTTTGTTCACTTTTGTTTTTATTTTTTATCATAAATGTTATTTTTCTATTATCATTTTCTCTAGAATTACATGCATTCATGTTTTCATTAGAAACTTCTTATGATGCCATTGATATGTTATTCCATTATTCGTACTTCCACTATATCTATATAAGATTCCTCTATTTACTTTATTTTTCTGTTTGATTATTTTTCCTCTACTATTTAATTTTGATGTACCTACTATGTTACTATCACATGAAGAGATATAGTATTCATTTTTTACTACCTACACACCCACACTACTAGCCGGCTACCCCGGGATTATGGGGGTATGTGCCAGGGGACATGTGTCCAACTGGGCTTGGGGAACAGGCTAAGAGGCCTCTAGGTACAAGACATCACAATGTTGTATCAAAGGATGTTTCCTTTCATGATTTACTATTTTTTGATAATTGAGTGGATATTCGGAACACATAGGGACATAGTCATAAGTCATGCATTGGTGTCACAAACACAAGTATGGGGTAAATACTTTGTTTCCTTACTTATTATTGTTATTGATTCTACTGTCACCTTTGATATGATTTCACTATTTGGTGCTTTACATTATTTATGATGTTAATGATATTGATAATATTAGGATTATTTTTTCATTTCATGACCTGATGAAATGAGGGCTATGTATTAGAACATGCACCATGATAGGAATCATATCAATGAACCATGAATCATTCCATGTCATTTTAAATTTATAGAATAATTTCGTGTTGAATATTTTTTTGTGCCTTTTTTTATTTATAAAATTGTGTTCATAGTTCTTGGAGGATCTAGGTCATTCTATGGTATGGGTTTAGTGGCTTTCGCTATCTGAATAATAAGATATATATGCCCTTGAGGATCAGAAAATGGCATTCAGGATTTCTCAACCATTTTATAAATGATTTAATCACACAAGGAAAAGAAAAATTAAATGAAAATGTAATCCAATTGTGTGTCATATTTTGGTTCATAAGTTGTATGGGACCTTATGGTCCAAAAAATGACATATCATTGGATTAAGAAGATTTAACGATTTAAATGTTCTCATGTGGATATTTTCAAATGGGAAATGGTTTATAGCATATGAATATCCATCTTTCACATGTCTTACAAAGAAATATGTCCCAAAACCAGCCTTAGTAGTAGTTAGTGGGTGTTTCACTGTCCGTATGGCCTGATATGGTAGGTTCTGACATCTAGTCTGGGCTTTTGAAGCATGTAGAGAAACATGTCTATTTTATAAGAAGTATTTAGTAACAATCCTAGATTCTTGAATTCAATATTATTAATTGACTGAATGTATTTATAGAAATTCATCTAAATTATAGATTTATGTAGGCATGATGTCCTCGATCCAATGCCCTGAAGGCGGTGATGATTATGTTCTTGATGCGGTGGGAATTAATCCACCAGTTTTCCATCCTATTGAGCCATGAGGGGATCGTCCTCCCATTCTTGATATGGGTTGAGATTCTATGTTTCCAGAGGGACTATTGCATATGATGTAGAGTATGAAATGGGGTGAAACCTACCCTGAGTATGGAAGAGTTGGCTTTTGAGTTATTTCCACAACATCCTATTACATTCTCAAGGGATGATAAACCACTTACGGAGGAGTATTTGATCAAGGCAATCCTATCCATCTTTGGTAACCTAGAGACACCTCCTGATTAGAGGGTCATCTTAGCTACCTACATGTTACTCAATTCATCAAAAAAGTGGAGATATTTCATTACATAGGAATTCCAGTATATAGATATGGTTTGGCCAAACATATAGTTTATCTTTTATGACTATTGCATCCCCCAGACACTAAGGGCTGATAGAGCTAGAGACTTTGAGAATCCAGAGCAGGGGACCCTGTTAGTTATGGATTAATCTTCTTGTTTCACTATGATATAGAATGTTTCTCCTTATATATCTACTTTTTATAAAATGGATTTTATGTTATTTGATGAAGGGATTTATAATTTCATATGGTTTCATTTCAATGTGTTATAGATGATGAATATTTCTAATATCATTATCTAGAATAGTGTGGGGTATTAGGATGTTTCAGGATGTATTTTACATAGAACCCAATTGATTATAGAGGTTGTTGCGGGTTGGATCATCTCCACCATTTATGTAGGACTTTCCCCACAATTACTAGAGAGGTGGGATCTTCACCTACTCCTTGTTAACGGTCTGGTTCAGTAGGATAATGAAAATCACGAGATAGAATATTATAGGTCATTAAGGACAAGGTGGCTGTCAAGGCATAAGTAACTAAGTGTCACGACCCCCTCCCCACAAAGTGTACCCCTCTTGGCTCGGCAATGTGAGAAGGGAGATAATGACCCCCGAGTCCCACCTATAGTAGGCCCTAGGTTGGAGACTAGCACCGAGGGCATAGTAAACACACAAATGGGATGCATTACCCTCTAAGAGAACACATGTGGAAGAGAGAGATAAGATAGACACCAACTAACTCCAACTCATAACAGAAATATAAAAGAAACCCAAATGCACATATGTAATTCCATGAAAATGTACTACAAATGGAAGGGGAAAAATTTCATGTACCGAAAAGAAAGTAAAACAATAGCAACCATAAGCTCGAACAGCTCCTGCAACCACAAGCTAGTAGTAAACAGTCTGATCTCCATCCTACTCCAAGTGACCTGAAAAAAGTTTATATATATACATAGGGTGAGTATAATATTATACTCAGTAGGATCCTCCCTGAATCCTCTCGTGAAAAAGTAGAGAAAGCATGCTAAAGCACAGTGAACAACAAGTGAAACTAACTCATCACCTAAACGGGTATACTAAGTTTCCATCCTCACCATGAATACTCTCACTAAGTAACCCATACAAGAATATATCATATAAAAAATAATATCAAGGGAACCCACTACTAATTCCCCACTGTTTTTCCACTTTTCCCCAACATCGTACGTCCTAAGAATCTCTCTCCAAAATGTTTTCTCATAGACACCTACGTGAAGCACCACAATATGCACCTCATGCAACAGAACCACCACGTCCACACACCAATGTAACCAGGTAGTTTTTGGGAGCTACCACAGCTTTCATAACATGTACCATACGTCGTGAATTATATCTCACACCATTACAACCCATATACCGAGTAAGGATCCTCAATCCATCACAACCTATACTTGTTACACCTGTAGTAGTTCATACAAAACTATATCCAGAAAATTTTTTTGTGAATAACCACAAGCCATTATAGTCCTCTACCCACATATATGGGGAAAACTGACCAATGTGCATGCCAGCACAAGTAACTACCAAGTGAATAAAGTGGGACCAAAGAGGGTAGTCAACCATCTATCCTCCCATCGGAATGTTGGGTAAACACCCCCCAGGTATCAAAATCCTCGGGGTGTTAGTTGCCCTTACCGACAGGGTGGAGTAGCGTATAGAAATATAAAAAGTACAAGATATACTATATCTCACAACCACACTATGGAAATAACCTATACTTAGACCCAACTAGAGCTAACATATCTCAGACTCTGGGCCACTACATCTAAGACTAGGTATCCTATAATAAAACAATCATTTAAAGTTCTTTATTAGATTACTTCATTCCCTTTTTATCAGTTCCACTTTACGTGAATTAATTCTTCAAAAATTAATTAACCAAGAACAATTCCAGGTTAAATTTCATTATCATCACACACAAGTCCATGTTTCCTTAAAAATTTCAACCTCATCAATATGTTCCAACAAACTCCATCCCCATGGGTTACCACCATTTATTCAATTATTCATTACAGAATTACTTTCTTATATTCCCAAGAATTATAGAAAAACATTCTATGCTATTAAACACAAGGGGTGTCAACAAGGTTAGTAGATGTACTACCCGTTGAGTCTTTTCCACTTGTAGTATGAGCATACACCCATCCTCCCCTGAGAACATAAACACAGAAAGCATGTGGCATACCCTGTGTGTCTTTGCCACTTTTGAAAGAAGGGTCAGTAAGACCAGCTGCCTTGAGCAATGGAGAAATGTAAATCAGATTATCAACCAATAAGAATCATCAAGCATCCAACAATCAAATACATTCCATTCCATCATCCCTGGTTTCCTCCAAGACACCCACATTCATAAATCGAGGCATCTCTCCACCCTAGGCGCCATCTACTACCACAACAAAAAGACTCCATGCCCCCACAAATCACAACAGCCATCCAGTCTCACATCAAAGCACAAGCACCAGGAAAACAAACATCACATCAATTGGGCTATTGACTATTTAAAAATCAAGAGGGTAACACATAACCCTTCAAGGAATAATCAAACAATCAATTCTTTAATATATCTTGAAATAAAAGATTTATTATTTGTAGGTTCCAAAATTCAGGGAACCTAATCAGTAAGCTATCATAAATAACTAAACATGCTTACTGCACCAATTTGGTTGACATAAAATTAAAATATGATGAACCAGATTAATTTACATGATTCTTCATCCATAGACAATAGTTATCAATTAAATCAAGTTTACATTCTTTACAAATTTTCATCAAGAACGAACAGCCAAACGAAGCAAGCATGGATATCTCACTATCTAGAAAACAAGGGGCAATAACATATGACCGATATCAATTTATTTATCTGGTTTAAATATTTATTATGTCAATTAAACTATGTTCTAGTAGTATTAAAGATGATAACAATACAGTTGGACGTAAAAGAAAAGAGAAGCAAAGAATCCCCTACCTCAAATAGTTCTTGATGTTCTTTATCCACCCAACGGGTCACGATCCTCCTCTCGCATCAACTGCATCCACCTGAGGATGCCATGGTACAACCACACCAAACGAAACCCAATAAAACCCCATTATAAGCATGGATATTACATGCTATTATAATGGAAATTAAAACACGAGAAGATGAACCCCAAAAGAACGACTATAAAACATACCTTATATCAAAGATTGATCGATACAACTTAGTTGAATCAAGATAGACCGAAACCAATCCAAGGAGGAATGATTGATTTTGAAACTCTTATGAGAAGGATTTAAAGGTTATAGCATCTAATATCCTTGAAAAAAGAGGAAGAATTAGGGAGGAAGATGTCTCGTCCCTTTAGAATATATAACGGAGCTGCAGTTTAAGATACACTTGATATCCCATTAAAACTAGATCGCATTAAAACACACGGTTTGAAAAATTAAAAACATCCCGAGCCTTAGTAAAAATTAATATAGGGTTTATGGCCTTTGAATCGGCCTTACTGTCCTTAAAACAAGGTTTTAAATGCATTTTAAGTCAAAGAAAACATCAAAGGGGGAAATTGTAGGATACTGGAAACACTATTCACAAACTCGAAATATGGAAAAGGAAAGAAAAGGTGACAGTTAGAAGGTCATTTTTCTAGAAACACAGTTCACGAACTCAAAATTTGGTAAAGAAAAGGTGACAGTTAGAAGTTCACCGTTATAGAAACACTGTTTAAAAACTCAAAATTTGGCAAAAGAAATAGAGGCTGCAGTTAGAGCCTCACTGTTCTGGAAACACTGTTTGTGAACTCAAATTTTGGCAAAGGAAATAGAGGCTGCTATTAGAACCTCATCGGTCTGGAAACACTGTTCATGAACTCGAAATTTGGCTAAGGGTGTAGAGGTTGCTATTAGAACCTCCCTGTTTGGAAACACTATTCATGAACTAGAAATTTGGCAAAGGAAAAAGTGGCTTCTGTTAGAACCTCGCTATCTGGAAACATTATTCATGAACTTGAAATTTGGAAAAGGAAAAATAGGCTGCTTTTAGAACCTCACGGTTCTGGAAACACCGTTCATGTACTTGAAATTTTGCAAAGGAAATAGAGGCTATTGTTAGAACCTCACCATCTGGAAACACTGTTAATGAACTCGAAATTTGGAAAAGAAAAGAGAGGCTGCTATTAGAACCTCACTGTCTGGAAACACTGTTCATGAACTTGAAATTTGGAAAAGGAATTAGAGGCTTCTCTTAGAACCTCACTGTCTGGAAACACTTTTCATAAACTCAAAATTTGGCAATGGAAATAGAGGTTACTATTTGAGGATACCGATATAACTATTCACCGATGGAAATGTTCATAGAATTGTAAATTTGGAAAAGGAAAAAGAGGTTACCGTTAGAGGTTACTGATAGAACTGTTCGCCGATGGAACTATTCATAGAAGGTTATAGATGACACTGTTCACCTAAGGTCACCAATGCACTGTTCATAGAATTTTACCGTTTCACTGTTCACAACTGTCTACCGTTGGAACGGTTCACCGAACTGGAAAATTGGAAAAGTGTTGGGGATACCTCCCGAAACGTCTCAAACACCATATTAAAGAAATGGACCAAAGAGTTCTGGTCCATTACATCAGAAACCTCTCAAAACATTCTTTTCCTCGAGAATTCAATACAACCTAAAGTGAAAACAAAATACGTTCTGAACAATCACCCTTCAAGATACATCTAAAAAGAGCGAAAGACACAAAAACAACAAAGGGATCCATCTCATAAACATGAATGGTTCATAACCCCATAAGCTACATCGATACATGAAAACAGTTTAACATCAAAAAACTCTTGGTACTGTGCACATGTATGTGACTCACGTTCCCAGGTACTCTCCTCTATGCCACTGTATCGCCACATGACACAAACTGAGGGGATAGAACGCCCGCAAAACACCTTCTCCTTGCGGCCTTGGATCTCCACAGGTCACTCCTCAATGGTTTCATCATCATCAACATCAATACCTCTCCAATTAATTATTTGAGACTAATCATGAAGATAACAACGAAGCTGTGATACATGGAAAACGTCATGTATCTCACTCATCAGTGGGGAAGTGCTACTCGATACACCACATCTCCAACATGAGTTAACACCTCGAAAGGCCCAACAAACCGTGGAGAAATCTTAATTCCACAACCAAGCCATTGCTTCCCATGAGAGGGAGTCACCTTTAGAAAAACACGATCCCCAACATTAAACTTTGAGGGTCTCCTTCCTTGATCAACATATGATTTCTGATGATCTTGCACTATCTTCATCCTCTCACGAATAACCTGAACCATCTCTGTTGTATTCTTTACTCATTCTGGTCTGAGAATTGTTGACTCTCCAACCCCAGTCTAGCATAACGGAGAATGGAAAGGATGACCATAAAAGGCTTCAAACGGTACCACACCAATGGTGGAGTGAAAAATATTATTTTAATCAATCTCCACCAAGGGTAAGTGCCTCATCCTTGAACCTCCAAAATCAAGAACACAAGAGTGTAACATATCGTCAAGAGTCTGGATGGTTCGTTCTGTCTGACCATCTGTTTGAAAATGAAAAGAAGTGTTAAGGAATGGTTGAGAACCAAAATCATGTTGGAGACCTCTCCACACCCTAGAGGTAAAATGAGGATCTCGATCAGAAATTATCATCCTTGGGACTCCATGAAGTCTCACCGCCTCCTATAGATACTTCCTCGACAAAACATCCACTGAGCTTGACTCCTTGATCGCTATGAAGTGCGCCAATTTTGTTAAACAATACACTACCACCCAAGTAGCATCTTGTCGTCCCGGAGCTCATGGTAAACAAGTAACAATGTCCATTTATGTGTCCTCCCACTTCCACTGAGGAATCTCTAATGGCTGGAGAAGGCCACCAGGAACACGATGTTTGGCCTTCACCTTCTGGAAGACCAAACATCGAGACACAATCTCTACAACCACAGGCTTTAGCCTAGGCCACCAATACTAGCTCCTCAAGGCTCGGTACATCTTTTTCATGCTAGGATGCACCGCTAAAGGTAAACTATGTAACTCTCTAAGAACCATATCGCACATCTTCAAAGGAACAAAAAGCCTTCCATGTTACAACACTCGGTATTTTTCATCCTCAGTCCAACCATCATGGGCTACGCCACAAACAACTTAGTCTCTCCAGACCTCCACCTCAAGGACCCCCAACTGGGACTCTTCCACATTATACATCAGGGATTACTATACTGTCATCTGAAAAAGACAACCTCTACCCCCAAATTCTCCCATAACAAGATGTAATGATGAAAACTCTTCCATTACACTCCAGGAATCACCAGATTCATACACAACATCACTATGTGAATTTCAACTCAACGCATCTGCTACAACATTCCCCTTTCTAGGTTTATATGATATCTTGAAGTCATAATCTTGTAATAACTCCATCCACTGATGATGTAATATGATCAAGTCACGTTGGGAGAAAACATGCCTCAAACTGTTATGATCAGTGAAAACCAGAAAGCACTCACAAATGAGGTAATGTCTCCAAAACATTAGAGAAAACACCACGACTGCCAAATCAAGATCATGGGTGGACTGGTGACATTAATGGGGATACAACTGTCAAGACACATAAGAAATAACTGACCTCTGCTGCATGAGAACACAGCCTAACCCCAGATGCGAAGCATCGTAGAAAACATCAAACTAAACTCCCTCAGCTGGAAGACAAAGAACCGGGGCACATACTAACATCTCCTTTAGATACTCGAAAGCTTCCTGAAACTAATCAGTCCATATTAATTCCTGATCCTTCTTGGTCAAAGCTATTAGAGGAGTTGCATCTCTCGATAAATTGGCTACGAACCTCCTGTAGTATCCTGCAAGACCAAGGAAACTTCACACCTCTAACACTGTCTTGGGGGACGCCCAAGACACAACTACTTCTATCTTCAATGGATCCACAGCTACTCCCTATTGGGACACAACATGACCCAAGAAACGGACTTCTCGATCCCAAAACTGATACTCCGACAACTTCCCAAACAGCTGATGTTGATGAAGAACTCCCAATACGGCATGTAGATGCTTTTCATGGTCCTCATCAGATGTGGAGTACAGAAGGATGTAATCAATGAAAACCACCACGAACTTGCCCAAGAACTCACGGAACATAGAATTCATCAATCCCATGAATATAGATGGAGCATTCGTCATGCCAAATGGCATTACAACGAACTCATAATGCCCATGAAGAAAACAGAAGCAGTCTTCAGGATATCCTTATCCTTCTCACACATATAATGATATCCTCACTGAAAGTTATTCTTTGAGAACCAACTTGCACACCTCAGTTGATCAAATAATTCATCAATCAGTGGAAGTTGATAGCAATTATTTATTGTCACTTTGGTTAAGTATGATAATTGACACCCAACCGTAAACATTCGTCAGCCTTCTTCACGAACAAAACTGGCGCACCCTATGGTGACACACTTGGATGAACAAAACCACATGATAACATACCATAAAGTTGTAAACGTAACTCTCATAACTTAGAATGGTCCATCCTATATGGATACATAGAGATAGAAGATGCTCTGGGTTGTAGATCAATCCCAAACTCGATCTCTCGTCGAGGGGGTAATGCTACAACCTCTTCTTGAAAGACATCAGGGTACTCTTCTACGACCCTAGAAAATGCCAAATGCTAAACCTTGGAATAAATCATCATCACTTCATCCATAATGGATGATTAGGATGGAACACGCCTATGACCAATCCAAGGATCTCGCTCACCAACAAACACCACTGGCTCTCCATCTGCACCAATGAAAACGGCCTTCTTTCTAAAGCAATCCATGATACCTGCACCGAATACAACCAATCCCTGACGAGGATGAAATCATATGGCTTTATTTGTAAAAATATATAATCTCCCCTTGAGCGGTGTTTTCCCAACACCAACTCACAGTCTCTACATATATCAAACAAGTCATCTTGACCACCAACTAGTGTAGTCAATGCCAAGGGCAATGGAAGACTCTCTACCTCAAGTCCCAAAGCATGGACAAGGGTAAGTGATATGAAGGAGTGTGTCTCTCTTGAATCAAACAAGGCATACACCAAGGTTGAAAACAAGAAAAGGGTACCTCGAACAACGTATGGCTCACCTGGAACTCACAACACCATAGTATAAAGCTGACCATGACCTCCTCCACGGCCTCTCTAACCCAGATGATGACCACCACCACTGTCGCACTCTGATCTCTAAGGATAGGAGCATCATGGGGCTGTCCTCTGCCTGCCCCATCCGCCCTCTGCGGATCTAAAGTGGGTGTAATTGGCTGCTGCTACCTTGGCTGGAACTTTCTCAATGGAGGAACCTGGAGCATAGCACCTGGTGCACGATGGCCGCTCTGAAAGGTTGGTCACTCCCACTACTGATGACCATGAAAACCACATGAAAAAAAGCTCTTAATCCATTGGAAGAGGACAGAGAGTTGCTGCCTCTAGAGAAACGAGATGTGAAGGGCTGGGACCTACCTTGGCCGCACGGAAACTCTTCTTCCCTGAACACCGTGAACCCCAGACCACAACTCTTCTTCGTGAGGAATCATGACAATTCCCCCTTTGCGATGATCTGGTCCAGACCAAAGTCCTCTCGACAACCTCTGGCCTTGCTATCACCTACAGAAATTTTTTCAGCATAAATAGGGTGACCTGGCACTGGATCTCTGGTCACAAAGCCTCCTCAAAATCCCTCGCCCTGTCCTCCTCATCTGGTAGCAGGTCTGAAGAATATCGTAAAAGGTTCCTAAAATTGATTCCAAACTCTCGAACACTAGAGACCTCTATCGAAGGGTAAAAAGATCTTGGTGACTGGATGCCTTCACAGTTGAGGAAAGACACTCGACACTAAACTTTTCTCGAAACTCCTCCAATGAGATCTCTAACTCCTCGTGATCCCTGACGAACAAGATCCACCACTGCCTCGCTGTTCCACGTAGCATCGTCACAACCAAGGAAACCCAATGCTCATTGCGAGCATGGATCAAACTGAAGCCTATCTCGACATCATCTAACCAGTCTTATTTGACTAAATGTGAAATGGAGCCATCATATTTTAGCAGACTCTGGCGCTGAAAATGTCGGAGTGTCTTCCTCCAAGTGTCATCTTTGTCATCCTCTACCATACGACGATCTGCTGGAATATCCTGCTGGACATTTTCTACGCAAACCTGATGAGGATGTCAACCTGGATCCATAACTGTAAAATAAAAAACCGTTATATCCCCTTAGCATGTAACATGGAAGACTCAACATTAATTAATTAATTAATTTCTTTCATTGATTTTAGGTTAACCTATCCCATGTTCTACCCATTCCAACACAGACACAAAGAAGTATGATGCATGATTATTTCCTAGGTCCCTACCCTGGTACTAGTATCACCTCGTTCAGTAGCCATTGTAAAATTAATTATATATACATCTGATCATAGGGTGATCAAAATTCCTATGTCTAAGATGGTCTCCAGTGTTTATATCAGTTTCTAAACATGAATGACACAGTTTCCCTAACAAACCATGCAACATCACTGGTGCCTAACTCCAAACTCCATCCTATCCCTCTACCTGACCTCTAATACAACTATATCACAACCCCCTCCCCACAAAGTATACCCCTCCTAGGCTGGAAATGTGAGAAGGGAGATAATGACCCCCGATTCCTGCCTTCAGTAGGCCCTGGGTAGGCGACTAGCACCGAGTGTATAGTAAACACACAAATGGGAGGCTTTAACCTCTAAGAGAACACATGCGAAAGAGAGATATATAATAGACACCAACCAAATCCAACTCAGAACTGAAATATAAAAGTAACCCAAGTGCACATATGTAATTCCATGCAAAATTACTATAACTAGAAGGCGAAAAACTAAAAGTCCCGAACAAAAAGTAAAACAATAGCAACCATAAACCTGAACAGCTCCTACAACCACAGGCTTGTAGTAACCATCATGATCTCCAACCTGATCCAAGATACCTGAAAAATAGTTTATATATATACATAAGGTGATTATAACAGTATACTTAGTAGGATCCTCCCCGAAGCCTCTCATGAAAAAGTAAACAAATCATGCTAAAGAACAAAGAACAACAAGTGAAACTAACTTGTAAAATAAATGTGAATACTATGTTCTCAGCCTCATCATGAATACTCTCACCAAGTAACTCATAGAAGAATATATCATATACTAAAGTATATCAAGGGGACCCTGATACTACTTCCCCATTGGTTTTCTGATTTTCCTGAATGTTGTACATCCTAAGCATGTATCTCAAAAAATTCTTCCTTACAGACACTTGGGCGAAGCACCACAATATGCACCTCGTGCAACAAATCCAACATGTCCACACACTAATGTAACCAGGTATTTTCTGGGAGCCACCACATCTCGCATAACGTGTATCATACGCCGGGTATTATACCTCAAGCCATTACAGACCATACACCGAGTAAGGATCCTTAATCCATCACAGCCTATACAGGTTACACCTATAGTAGTCCATTGAAAACTATATCCAGCATATATGTGTGTGAATAACCACAATCCATTACAACCCTCTACACACATATATGGGGAAAACTAACCAATGTGCCTACAAGCACAAGTTACTACCAAGCTAAGAGAACGGGGACAAAGTGGGTAGTTAGTCATCCATCCTCCCACAGGAATGTTGGGAAAAACACCCCCTAGGGATCAGAATCCTTGGGGTGTTAGTTGACCGTACTGATAGGGTGGAGTAGCATATAGAAACACAAAAAGTAAAAGATATACTTGATCTCACAACCACACTATGGGAATAACCTAGTCTTAGACACAACTGCAGATAACATCTCTCAGACTCCGGGCTGCTACTTCTAAGAATAGGTATCCTATAAGCACACAACCATTTAATGTGATTTATTAGATTACTTCATTCCATTTTTATCAGTTCCACATCATGTTAATTATTTCTTTAAACATTAGTAAACCCTGAACAATTCCACATTAAATTTCATTTGCATCACACCCAAGTCCACTGTTCCTTCAAAATTACAGCCTCATCATTATCTTTCATCAAAATCTAATTCCATGGGTTAACACCATTTATTCAATTATTTAGTACTGAATTGCATTCCCACTTTCCCAGGGATTCTTGAAAAAACATTCTATGCAATTAAACACAAGTGGTCTCTACACAGTGAGTAGATGTACTACCCGTCGAGTCTTTTCCACTTATAGTAAGAGCATACACCCATCCTCCCTTGAGAATCTAAACACGGAATGAAAATGGTATACCCCACGTGTCTTCACCTCTTTCAGAAGAAGGGTAAGTAAGACCAGATTCCTTGAGTAGTGGTGGAAAGTAAATTAGATAATAAAACAATAATAATCATCAAGAATCCAACAATCACATCCATTCCATTCCATCATCCCTGGTGTCCTCCCCTACATCCATATGCATAAGCCAATGCATCTCTCCACCCTATGATTCATCTGCTTCCATAACCAAAAGTCTTGATGCCCCCAAATATCACAACACCCATCCAGGCTCACATCACAGCACAAGCAGCAGGAAAACAAAAATCACATCAATTGGGCTATTGGCCCTTTAAAAATCAAGAGGGAAACTCAAAACCCTTCAAGGAATTATCAAAAAATCAGTTCTTTAATCTATCTTGAAATAATAGATTTATTATTCGTAGGTTCCAAAATTCTGGAAACCAAATCAGTAAGCTATCAAAAATAATTAAACATTTTTACTGCACCAATTTGATTAATATCAAATTAAAACAATAAGAATTAGATTCATTTACATGCCTCTTCATCCATAGCAATTAGTTATCAATTAATTATATTTTACTTTCTTTAAAAAATTTCATCAAGAATGAACAACCAAACGAAGCAAGCATGGATATCACACTATCTAGAAAAAAAAGTGGCAATAAAATATGACTGATATCAATTTATTTATCGGATTAAAATATTTATTTTTTTTATTATTATATGGTTTAGTGGGAAAAAACATGCTAAAAATATATTTGAACATAAAAGAAAAGAGAAGTAACGAATCCCCTACCTCAAACACTTTTTGACATTCTTTATCCACCCAATGGGTCATGATCCTCCTCTCACGTCAACAACAACCACCTGAGGATGTTGTGGTACGACCACACCAACTTAAACCCAAGAAAAACCCAATTAAAATCATGGATATTACATGCTATAATAAAGTAAAGGAGAAACAAGACAAGATAAACCCCAAAAGAATTACGATAAAACTTACCCTATATTGAAGATTGATCGATAGATCTTGGTGGCATCATGATAGAGTAGAACCAATCAATGGACGAATGATTGATTTTGAAACTCCTATGAGAAGGATTGAAAGGTTCTAGCATCTCATAGCTGAGAGAAAAGAGGATGAATTATGTAGGATGATATCTCATCCCTTTAGAAGACTTAACGGAGTAGTAGTTTAAGATATGCTTGATATACAATTAAAATAGGATCGCATTAAACCACACGGTATGACCAAGTAAAAACATCCCGAGCCTTAGGAATAATTAATATAGGGGTTATGGCCTTTGAATCGGCTATAGAGTCCTTAAAACACGGTTTTAAATGCATTTTATGTCCAAGGAAATGTCAAAGGGGCGAAACTTTAGGATACTGGAAACACTATTCACAAACTCGAAATTTGGAAATGGAATGAAAAGGTGAAAGTTAAAAGGTCACCGTTCTAGAAACACTTTTCATGAACTCAAAATTTGGAAAAGGAATGAAAAGGTGACAGGTAGAAGGTCACTGTTTTGGAAACACTATTCATGAACTCAAAATTTGGAAAAGGAAATAGAGACTGCTGTTAGAGCCTCACATTTCTGGAAACACTGTTCATGAACTCGAATTTTGGAAAAGGAAATAGAGGCTGGTGTTAGAACCTCCTAGGTCTAGAAACACTATTCTTGAACTCGAAATTTTGAAAAGGAAATAGACGCGGCTGTTAGAACCTCTCTGTCTGGAAACACTATTCATGAACTCAAAATGTGGAAAAGAAAAAGAGGCTACTATTAGAACCTCACTGATCTAGAAACACTTGTCATGAACTTGATATTTGGAAAAGGAAATAGAGGTTGCTGTTAGAAAATCATTGTCGGGAAACACTGTTCATGAAATTGAAATTTGGAAAAAGAAATAGAGGTTTCTGTTAGAAACTCACTGTTTGGAAACACTATTCATGAACTCAAATTTTGTTAAAGGAAATAGAGGCTGATGTTAGAACTTCACTGTCTGGAAACACTATTCATGAACTCAAAATTTGGAAAAGGAAAGAGAGATTACCATTAGAGGTTACTGATAAAACTATTCACCGATGGAACTGTTCATAGGATTGGAAATTTGGAAAAAGGAAAGAGAGGTTACCATTAGAGGTTTCTGATAGAAATATTCACTGATGGAATTGTTCATAGAAGGTTATCGATGACACTATTCACCTATGGTAACAGATTCACTGTTCACAGAAGTTTACTGTTTCACTGTTCACAACTGTCTACCGTTCAAACTGTTCAGCAACCAAAAAAATTGGCAATGTGTTGGGGATACCTCCCGGAACACCTCAAACACCATATTATCATAAAGAAATTGACCGAACAGGTCCAGGCCATTACATTAATAATTTTATTCTCAATTCCAGTAGAAAGGTCCTGCCCGGGTTAATTAGGTAACGAATCGGGGCCATAGTACATGCCTGTTACATGCAGGCTATCCTACATCAAAGGAGAAGAGAACTAGAACTTATTCTATTCGAGTTACTATATCAGTAGCCTCTACCTTAGTGTCTACATTGTTTTATAATGGTGTTTCCAACTCATCTATGTATGAGGAAATAACTATGAGTTTGGTCTTAGATGTCTAGTTTTATCATTGAATAATGACACTATATAAAACCTTAGGTATTTATTCAGAGGGTTTTCTCCCCTATAAAAATTTCTCTATTGAGATATGTGGGAACATTTTCAAATTCAACATATATATTATTGACATGATAGGTTTCAATGTAATTATTGGTATGGAATGGTTTGTTCCCTACAGAGCTCGTATTGACTGCTTTCATGAGAGGGTGATGTTTTCATCACTATAGGGAATTACAAATGTCCACAAGGGAGAATGGGATGTTAGTGAGACACGAGAAGGACCTAATAAGTAGAGTATGGTTGGTTTTCTAACATAGGTTTCCTGTAATTGTCTTGATTACTAGGGGTTGCAACACTTTTTTCTTCCCTCCTATGGTGGAGTGTTTCAGAGATGTTTTTTCAAATGACTTTTTAGGTTTACCTTTGGTTTCAAAGACACAGTTCACTATTGACATATTTCTAGAAGTATCACATGGGACCATTCCTATTTATAAGGTAGAACCTAAGGAGAGTATGGAGTTCTATAAGACGTTGTATTATCTAAGGGAGAAAGGATTTGTACACCCCTAAAACATCTCCTTAGGGGTCATGTATCCACATTTCCAAGAATCCTAACGATATCCTTATTCTTTATGTGTATTACTATGAGTTGAATCAACAAACTATTAAGAACTAGTTTCCATTTCCTTGAATATATGACCTTATTGATCAGATCTGGGGAGTGATCGGGTTTTCAAATATAGATCTAAGATTGGACTATCATCAATTGATTGTTAGGACATCAAACATACCTCACAAAATTTTCAGGAGTAGGTATGGTCAATAAATATACCTGGTTATGTCGTTCTGAATCATGAATTCACCTTTTTTCTTCATGGATGTTATGAATAAGGTTTTATTCCCTTATATGGACTCATTTTTGCTTTTCTTTGTTTTTGATATATTGGTGTATTCTTGATCTAGACACGACTATGCTAATAATATAGATATCATGCTAAATACATAGGTAGATCATCAAATCTATGATATTATCTATAAATTCAACTTCTGGATTGAAAAATTCCACTTATTGTGTCATATCCTCTTAGAGTCATGAGTTTTTTGACAATGAAAAAGTGAGAGATATAGTTACTTTGGAGTTTCCCAAGAATTAATTTGATATTCAGTGATTCTTATGGAATTCTGATATTACAGATACTTCATTCAAGATTTCATAGGCCATGCAGTTCTTCTTACGGTCTTGAAAAAGAAAGTTGTGAAATTCTAATGGTATGAAGCTTGTGAAGCATCATTTCATGAGCTGAATAGAAGAACAACATCAGCATCAATACTGATTTTTCTGGAGCCAAGTGTGGTTTAAACAGTCTACATTGATGCATTAGGTACCTGGGTTTGAGAATTTCAGATGTAAATAGAGTGCATCATTTCATATGGTTCTTCTCAGTTGAGGCCTCATGAGATGAATTACCCTACACATGACCTTTATCTCACTATGGTGGTGCATTCCTTACACTGTTGGAGACACGACATTTCAGGAGAAAATTTACTAGTGTTCATAGTCCAAAAAATCCTCAAATATATCTTCACTCAGTGGGATCTAAATCATAGGCAGCCTTAGTGGGTATAGTAACTTAAATAATTTGATTTTGATCATTCTTACACTCTAGGGAGAGGGAATTTGGTGGCTGATGATCTAAGTAGAAGGACTCGGTATCAATCTATTAAATAATCTAGTGATGAATGGAAACTTATGGCCTTATTCTTGGATACACACATTGAGGTTCATGAATACCATTATCATACTATTATCTCATCATTATAGGTGAAATCAACTCTTATAGAATGAGTAAGTTCAAGAAATCAATCTAATCCTGATGGCCTTGACCTATGGGAATGTGTCTCAGATGATGATACTACTTCTGGTTGGACAGTTTATGGGAATGATACTATATTGTGTCATGGGTGTGTATGGGTACCAACTGACATCAGAGAGGATTTGATGAGGGATTTCCTCACCATAGCATGGGCATCACACCTTGGTGTCACCAAAATATATCATGACCTATGACCTCAGTATTGGTGGCCAATCATGAAACATTAGATTTACAGTTTCATCATGTGATTCACCACCTATCAGTAGGTTAATGTAGAACATCAGTTTCAGGAATGGATTCTTTAGTTGTTTTCCATTCTTGAGTGGAAATGGGACTATGTTTCGATAGACATAGTGACTGTTATACTCAGATCACCTTGTGGAAACAACATAGTGTGGTTTATCATTGATCATCTAACAAAAGGTGTACACATATTACCTATATGAGAGATATTCTTGGTAGATGTTCTAGTATGGTTGTACATAGAAGAGTTGGTACATCATTATTGAGCACCTCATTCAATAGTTTTTGATAGAGATGCTCATTTTACATCACAATTATTGTAAGGGTTGTAGAATGCCTTGGGTACATAGGTACTTTTGACCATGGAATGTCTTCTACAAATTTATGGATAGACGAAGCATAAAATAATGGCCCTAGAGGAAATTCTTCTGATGTTCATTCTTGACATTGTGAGTTCTTGGGATAAACACATTCCCCTCATCGAGTTTCCCTATAATAACAGCTTTATGGATACTGTAGATATGGATCCCAATGAAGCCATGTATAGTAGGGCTTGTGGATTACCTATGTGCTGGAAAGAGGTTGGGGAAGCTATTTTTCTTGGGCCTCATCTCATGCTAGAGACTTCAGATTTGGTCTAGCTAATCAAAAATCACATGTTGATAACTCAGTCCTGAAATAATTCTTATGCCAAAAAATGTCGTTGAACTCTTGTGTTTGAGGTTGGAGACTAGGTCTTCATGAAATTATTGACTATGTTGGGGTATAATCATTTTTGAATGTAGGGTAAGTATTATCGATATTTATTTGACCCTTCATGGTTTTGAAGAGGATTAGACCAGTGGCTTGGTAGCTGGAACTTGTTTAGATATACCATTCAATACATGATGTCTTCCATTCATATTAGATTTCTTAATATTATTCATACCCATCACTCATCTTTGAATCAGTTGAGGTAAAATTGTATATGGATGCTCCCTTCGATGAATATCTTGTGCGTGTTGTTGATTAGTGCATCAGGACACTCCGTTGTAGGTTAGTTACTCTTGTATAGGTGATATGGAAGCACAGCTGAGTATATGATGAGACCTGTGAGCGGCAAGCTGATATACAATCTCAATGTGCAGAAGTCTTTGAGGAAAGTATCTCATTATCCCTATAATAAAAACATGGGGTTGAGTTTCTATAATGAGGGGATGTTGTAGTGACCCATCATTAAAATGAGGTATGGATCCTTGGTTTTCCATTCTGAATCATTCCTTTAATCATGGTAATGGTGGTCAGTAGCCTAGGGAAGGCAGAAGGAGTGGATAAGGCCAGTTCAGAGTCTAAGGGTCCAGAAAAATGGGTTACAATCTGGGACACATAGTTAGTGAAAACTATACGACCCATGCTACATGGGTTTTTTCAACCTTTTAGATACTATGGTATGCTCAAGAAAGGGGAAAATCCATTACACATGGTTTCACATGGTATGAAAACTGTGTGTAGTGGTTCTGGGAGAAAAATTATAATTTTCCCCCTCTTTAACATAAATATTAAATTTAACTTTTTCTTACCTCAAACGGGTAGTAAAAGAGGTTTCTCTTCTTCATTGAGCTCAATCCCACCCTTCTTATATTCTTTCTAAGTCCTCTTTTTGGTGAATGATCATCAATCCATCAAAATCATTATAACACTCATGGTAAGGCTCCCTAGAATCTATACTATGATATTTGTTCTTATTTCCATTATTATGCTATTTGAATTTATGATCATATTGTAGAGACCCATACTTGATGTACATAGAGATTACATTACTTTTGAGGAATACTTAATACATTACAAAAACAGACGCCCAAATATCGTATTAGTTTAGTGTCTTTGGAAACTCAGAACATAATCTTCTAATCATGGAGAAAGATCTTCAGAATCTCCCATAAAGATCATTCCCTTTTTTTCTTACCTAAAACCTTTATTTATTTCCTGGGGAAAAGAAAACATAAAAAGGGTTAGATCAAATTCTCAGTAAGGGTAAACATGGAGAACATAAAAAAATCCATATAAATTTGAACGTAAAAACATGAATATAAGAAATAACATATATCATGGCAGTACATAAGGCATAGATCATAAAGGAACATTAATCATGATAAAATATCATGGGAATAAAACATGTATTTATGGAAAACCATTAATAACATGTTATTATTTCCATAGTAGCCAAGGAATTTTTTCCAAGACCATTATACTGGACAAAGTCCACTACTGAATCAGGTTTACTTGCTGTTCCAGCCCTATATTACTGAACAGGATTCACTTGACGTTCCAGCCATGTCTATCTCATGAGATATAAATCTTTACCCAATGTATTGGAGGGAGATATTGTAACACCCTAGGTAAATAAAGAGTATGAAATTTTCACATTTATCCATATTTGTAAATAAAATATTAATATAACTTTAAAGGGGACGCTATGCTTGATGGTGTACCCAACACGCAACAACGAGTTTCTTGGGAATCTTACCTTGCACTCTAATAATAAAATAATATTATTTTAAATGGTAGTTAACGCCCATCTGTTGTGATGGCGGGAATGAATAGAACTAACTACAAAATGATTATATATGTTTGTCAAATATTTTTACTTTTTACAATAAATGTTAGAGGATTAAAAATGCGAATGAATCCAATTTTAAGCGTAAACATTCTAATATTTTTTTAAAGGTCGATTAACCACCTTTTGATGGCGAACCTCTTTTAAATCCACTTTTTTACAATTTTATGTGTTATACAAAAAAAATATTCTTTAGAATCAGGACATCAAAATTTAATTTGGGTAAATTTTTGGTATTTTTCCGAAAAAGTTCAATTTTTAATGAATAGTGAAAAATGTTGAATTTTAATTCAAAACATCTTTTTAATCTAATTTATTTATATGATTAGATTATCTTTTGAATTGGTTTTAAAGTGAAATTAGAATATATTTTTACCATTTAATCCAATAGTGGTCGTTGGAATTAATTTCACTTTGAAATTGAACTTAAACTAGTGTCAATCTTTTGATACTTATTGTTTCATAAAACCACGCTATTTGCTCTGATAGCGGGAATTAATTATTAAATTAATTAATGAAACTTATATGTTTTTAATTTTTTAAAATATACATCATTTTTGAATTCAGAATATCAAATATATCTTAGGGTTAATTTTTGGTATTATTCTGAAAAACATCAATTTTGATGAATAGTGAAACCACTAAGTGGTACTTAAAAAAAACTGATTTTTCTTTTAAATGAAACTTTACCACTTCTATGTTTTGAATTTCAAAAATCCGACATACATGATTGTCATTAGGAAGTAAAATGTGGTTCAATGGGATTAAAATAATTTTTTGGTGAACAGTAACTCTTATGTTTTTAATCGCGATTAGAGGTAATTAGTGTAGTTTAAGGTAAAAATAATGTTTTAATAATAGGAGATGAGCTTGACACATGTCCTACCCTCATTGGATGTGTCATGGCCGACCAATAAAATACATGGGTAAACTTGTGGACCCCATGGGCCCACTTTGGTTGGAAAATGACATAAATACCATTTTATTTAATGTTAAAATTAAAATGACACAAACATGAGTTGTTTTACTAAAATAATTTTTAAATGGGGTTATACAAGTCATATTTTTGAATATAAATAGTAATTGGAAATCTAAAAAGATTTCCTACATCATAGTATTTTTTTATAATTTTTAGACATTAATTAAATTAAATTATTTATGACATCATGATGATGCAGCCATGACCTCATTATTTAATGATTTAAATACAATGGAAAGATAAAGTAAAATCTAAGACCTAAACATGTCCAAAACCTATTGTATGGGTGGATTTCTAACCCTTATCACCTTATCCTAGAAACATATCAATGTTGGACCATTAAAATCCGAATCTCATTGTAAAATAAAGTTACATTTCTTTACATTACAAGAGTGCCCCTCCTCTCCACTTATAAAAGGCCCCCACCACTACCTCCTTACCCACACTTCCAAAGCCTTTGGCTCGGCCAAACGCTGCCCATTTTGTCTCTCTAAATACCTCTATAACTCTTAGAAGCCTCACTTTGGGCATAAGTCTTACCAAGGAAGCTTTTGATCTCAAACTAAAGGGAGTTACCCGATTATAAGGTAATGTTTTCACTTGAGTCCTTTTGTTTTATTTTTCTTCTCCAACCCCATAAACACTTTTTATTCATTTCTTTTGTAACAACTACAGTATCTTCAATATACTAGGATGTTTTTATAAGAAGGATTCTAGCTAAACTTACACACACCTACATCTAATGGTTAAAGAACATACTGTTTCCGTCGATGGGGAATTTCTGCCTCACGAAACGATGATTGTTCAACATTCTTCTAACACCTTCAAAGGTGGCCATTAAGATGTCACTATATTTAAATATTATATATAATATGTTTATGTTTTAGTAAAGCTTCTGTATTTTTCAATTATGGAAAATACTTTATGGTTACCACTATGAGTAAACGCGATATCTTCATTTTATGAAGTGCGGACTACCGCCCCCTCAAAGTGATTTTATTCGTTAATGCCATATGTGGGATGTATAAAGGATGTAATTAATGGTATTATAAATGATATTATACTGGAATTATAATATACCTTTATATCATTATTATTCCATTCTATAAAATATGAAATAGAAATGAAAGTAGCGTTCATGCGTACGTACGGCTTACCGTCTCCATGAACGGTGCATTTCATTTCTTAACTCTAAATGATTATGTAATATTATAAATGCATGTATATACTGGATATATATGATATATATGATATATAAATCATTATTATAACTCTGGATATAATGGATGCATGAACAACTTTTAATTATAAAAAGCATATTTTGACTCAAGTACCAATGATCGTTTAAACGACCGTTATTAGCGAAAATAATTACATAGTGTTCATGACATGGTAATAAGTGATATAAAAAGAATAATGAACTCGAAAAAGTTTCTTAAGGATGTATAAATTATCTCAAGTTTATTATTCAGGATATTAAAGAACGATCGAGTCAAGTCAGACCCGAGGTAAGGGATCCTACTCCTCTCTTTCTTTTTAAGTACAC
Organism: Viscum album; assembly: GCA_963277665.1. Taxonomy (NCBI): domain Eukaryota; kingdom Viridiplantae; phylum Streptophyta; class Magnoliopsida; order Santalales; family Viscaceae; genus Viscum; species Viscum album. The sequence continues at coordinate 109,961,559 of OY728121.1, forward strand.
TCTTTTATGTCATTCCTTTTGAAGCTCATCTTTCATGTTATTGGGATGTTCTTTTATATTAATATTACTGTAATTTTTATGTTAACATGATTATATACCCTATTCTCTCTCATAAATCCATTTTGGATGTTTTGAGTGGCGTCGTTAGGCTGCCGAATTTTCGTAAGAGATCTAACCTCTCTCATTCTTTTTAAGTACTCTCCTTTATGTCACTTCTTTTAAGCTCATATTTGTTATGATGGGGGATGTTATTTTATATTCCTCTTGATGTAAATTTTATTGTAATATGATGAGATACCCTATTTGATCTCATCAATTTATTTTTGGAAGTTTTAAGTGGCGTCGTTAGGCTGCCGAGTTTTCGTAAGGGATTTTTCATCTCACTTTTATTCCTGTGAGATTTATGCTACCTTCGCCACAATTTCCTTTGAGTGTTGTATTTACTGCCCATTATTTTATTCATTGTGTAATATACTTTCATTTATGAGTATTTACATCAATGTTGTATTGTCCTTCTTTCACGGGGGTATGATTCGAAAGATACCCATGTCGGTAAGGGAACCTTTCACCCTCCTCTTTTTTAGAGACTTCTTTTGTTATGTCTTTTAATTCACATAACATTATGTTGTGATATGTTCTTCTATATACTTAGTGATTTAAATTTTATGTCAAAGTGATGAGATACCCTTTTTATCTCTCATCAACTCATTTTATGAATTTTGTTGTGATGTCGTTAGGCTATCAAATTTTTGCAAGGGAACTTCTTAACCCAATTTTTATTCTTTGGGATAAGCTTGTAATCCTTGAATATTTCGTTATATGAATATGTGTGAATAACCTCTGATTGTTTTACACTTAATATCAACTTATATTTGGTTTATTAGTTTGTCACACATAATTATGTAATTGATTTATCCTTAAGCCAAGGATACCGTCTTTGTATGGGACTTCTTCTCAATCTCCTTTCATTGAGGCATATTTTGTTTTATACACAACCTTCTTTTATTCGGTGTATAAACCCCTTTGACAATTTACGTTTATCCAAAAAGAATCTTTTTATACGAAGCGTTTTAAAAAACGAAAAAAGGGAATGTTTTTGTCATACATATGCGGCGACAATGACTTCTCCGCCGTCATGACCATTATTTGAGTTTCGGCTTCCTCTAAAACACATAATTTTTTAAAAAAGAAAAATAAATACCATGATTTACTTTTCTTTTATTTTGGAATTTAAAATGGTTTTGATAATGTTTTTATTATATCAGTGTTTTATTGATATCTTGTGATTGAAATGTGAAAATTTTATGTTTCCTTTATGTATGTTTTATGTGATACGATTATGTTATGGTTCTTGGGAATTATTATGAAGACGGGTGGTTACGTGAAAAACTAAGGGCGGGTGAACCCGATATAGATCTCCAATGCATTGGGTAACGTAAAGGAGTGAAACATTAAGGTTTCTCCGAAGAGATTTAGGGAATATACTGTGGTGGGTTTTCCAAACATTACCAAGAGGGTTACTCCCTACGTAAGAATGTTATGAATGCCTCAAGTTACCTTTATGTATTATGATTTCTATGATTTATTCATGACTTGATGAGGTATGTTAAAGTGCTTATGTTTTATGAGTAAAGTATGATTTCATTGAGTATTATGTGTACATGTACTCATGTTTCCTTTCCATATATTTTTATATCCCGTACTGATCTTTTTATGCTCATCCCAAGTTTTTGAAATGTTTTTCACAGGTCAAGGGAAAGGTACATGATATGATGATAGTGTCAAGGAAGTGTCAAGAAGGAATCCATGTATTATTTTAAATTTGTTTTCTTTGATGGGAAAAAATGAATACTATATTTTATGTAACAACTTTGTTTAAATGTGGAATGTAATGCAAGTTTATGATCTAATTCTCTAAAACTCTAAACCTGAAAAGATCCTCAATGTGTAATCTTTTATTAACTCAATATTAAGTAAGGTTTATGGTTGGGGCCTTATAGTTTGTATCAGAGGTCAGTTTAGATAACTTTAGAGGTTAGGGTATCCTCTAAGCATAAGTGAAATTACCATAATGGTTAGGATTTCAGAAAGAGTCCTATTTTTAGAAAAAGTGAATGAGTAAGTATATCTTCATGTTAACCTTCCTCATTAGTACATGATGGTTTTGTTGATATACTCACACTGAAATTTCTATTTTTAGGGAATGGATGGATCCAGCAGGCACCAAAGAGACAACAGGTTTGAAGGAAAATGTGGTGGTTCTCTGATTAAGAAACTAGATAAAATGGGGGATTCCATGAGGAAACTCATGGTTGTTCTAAACCAACTATCAAGGAGTCATGATCAACCACTTGAACCTTGGTATGTTCTGTAATGCATCATGTACGAGATGACCAATCGAGGTGGAAGTTCAGGTAACCATTATAGTTTATATGATCCTTACTTTTGAGGTAATTATGGGTTAATATATGTTATGATGGAAAATGAAAGGCATGAGATAAACTTGAGGTTAAAATATGTTATGATTATTTTTAAAGATTTTATCTTGTTTGGGGGAATGTTTTAAGAATTATATAGTTTTGGAAAAAAGACAACACACAGACCATATGACAACCCGTCGCGTCGGACAAAGCTACGGGAATCGAACCCACAACCAAAGTGCGACTGGTATTTCTCGCCTACCACTAGACTACGTAAAGTCCCTGGTTAGTTTGACTGATTATTTTTAGTTATATGATTTTAGGAATCAAGATTAAGTTTATTTTGGGTTATATTTTGAAATGATTAACCTATCATGGAGGATATGTGATTAGGTTAATTACTTTTCAATATGAGAATTTAAGAGCAACTGATGTTATTTTGAGATAATGTTAATTTGTACCTTGGAAGACTATGTGATTAAATCCTTCAAATATTTGGCTTTGAATCTTATTTTGGTTTACTTTGAATAATTTTATGGACAATGTGTTAATTGAATGGTCATTGTTGAACTTTGGGTATTGTTTGATAAATTTTGGAGATTAAGAATAGATTTGTTTTTTTAATAAGGATTATCTTTTTTGGGTATTATCTGATCTTGTACTAACCTTTTTGGTTTTGGTTTTTGTTATGGTCTAAAGATATAGGAAGTATATATTTCCCTTCTTTGGATTAGGTGATTCTCTAGACGTTGATTATAGTACTCTTAATGTGAACAAGTCTTCCTAAATTCTCGTCTTTTGGGGAAAGTATGAGTTTGTGTAAGAAATCTAGTAAAAGTTGAAAGTCAACATGAAAAGTAAGTATGTTTCCTTAAGATAAAAAAAAAATTCCTCAATGAAGAGTAACTTAAAACAAAAGTGTTGTCTGTTGACTTTTCCTGCTGGGGAATCAAATACCGTTTAACCCATCACAAGTTTGTGATTTTATTATGGTTAACTTTCTCCTAGACATGTTTACTATCAATCTCCATTAGAACATGACCCTTTGTTTTTTCCTCCATGTCCATATTTTCATACTTGGAATCCTAGTATAGGATAACTTGGGTGACCTTTATACTTATCTCTCTTTATTTTAAAGTGATTGTTTTACTGACTCATGTTCCGATGTGGGATTTTCAATGAAGTTTCCAAGCCCAATTTTAAAATTGCGAGGACGCAATTCCCAAAAGGGGGGAAGGATGTAAAACCCCAGGTAAATAAAGAGTATGACATTTTCACATTTATCCATATTTGTGAATAAAATATTAATATAACTTTAAATGGGACGCTATGCTCGATGGCGTACCCAACACGCAACAACGAGTTTCTTGGGAATCTTACGTTGCACTCTAATAAAAAAATAATATTATTTTAATTGGTAGTTAACGCCTAGATATTGTGATGGCAGGAATGAATAGAACTAACTACAAAATGATTATATATGTTTTTCAAATATTTTTACTTTTTACAATAAATGTTAGAGGAATAAAAGTGCGAATGAATCCAATTTTAAGCGTAAACATTCTAATATTTTTTAAAAGGTTGATTAACCACCTTTTGATGGCGAACCTCTTTTAAATCCACTTTTTTAAAATTTTATGTGTTATACAAAATAAAATTCTTCTATAGAATTGGAACATCAAAATTTACTTTGTGTAAATTTTTGGTATTTTTCTGAAAAAGTTCAATTTTTAATGAATAGTGAAAAACGTTGTATTTTAATTCAAAACATCTTTTTAATCTAATTTATTTATATGATTAGATTATCTTTTGAATTGGTTTTAAAGTGAAATTAGAATATATTTTACCATTTAATCCAATACTGGTCGTTGGAATTAATTTCACTTTGAAATTGGACTTAAACTAGTGTCAATCTTTTGATACTCATTGTTTCATAAAAACACGCTATTTGCTCTGACAGTGGGAATTAATTAATAAATTAATTAATGAAACTTATATGTTTTGAATTTTGTAAAATAGACATCATTTTTTAATTCGTAATATCAAATATATCTTAGGGTGAAGTTTTGGTATTATTCTGAAAAACATCAATTTTTTATGAATAGTGAAACCACTAAGTGGTACTTAAAAAACTGATTTTTTGTTTAAATGAAACATTACCAATTCTGTGTTTTGAATTTCAAAAATCCGATAGAAATTGTTGTCATTAGGAAGTAAAATGTGGTTCAATGGGATTAAAATAATTTTTTTGGTGAATAGTAACTTTTATGTTTTTAATCGCGATTAGAGGTAATTAGTGTAGTTTAAGGTAAAACTAATGTTTTAATAATATGAGATGAGCTTGAAACATGTCCTACCATTATTGTATGTGTCATGGACGACCATGAAAATCCATGGGTAAACTTGAGGACCCCATGGAGCTACTTTGGTTGGAAAATGACATAAATACATTTTTATTTAATGTTAAAATTAAAATGACACAAACATGAGTTGTTTTACAAAAATAATTTTTAAATGGGGATATACAAGCCAGATTTTTGACTATAAATAGTAATTGGAAAGATAAAAAGATTTCCTACATCATAGTACTTTTTTTATAATTTTTAGACATTATATAAATTAAATTATCTATGACATCATGATGATGCAGCGATGACCTCATTATTTAACGATTTAAATAAAATGGAAAGATAAAGTAAAATCTAAGACCTACACATGTCCAAAACCTATTTTATGGGTGTATTTAGAACCCTTATAAACTTAGCCTCTAAACACATCAACTTGGGACCATTAAAATCGGAATCTCATTCTAAAATAAAGTTACATTTCTTTACTATCCAAGAGTGCCCCTCCTCTCCTCTTATAAAAGGCCCCCACCACTACCTCCTTACCCACACGTCCAAATCCTTTGGCTCGGCCAAACCCTGCCCATTTTGTCTCTCCACATCCCTATATAACTCTTATAAGCCTCAATTTGGGCAGATGTCTTCCCAAGGAAGCCTTTGATCTCAAACCAAAGGGAGTTACCCGATTTTAATGTAATGTTTTCACTTGAGTCCTTTTGTATTATTTTGCTTCTCAAACCCCCTAAACTCTTTATAATCATTTATTTTGTAACAAATACAGTATCTTCAATATACTAGGATGTTTTTATAAGAAGTATTCGAGCTAAACGTACACACACCTACATGTAATGGTTAAATAATATACTCTTTCCGTGGATGGCGAATTTCTGCCTCACGAAACGATGATTGTTCAACATTCTTATAACACCTTAAAAGGTGGCCATTAGGATGTCACTATATTTATATATTATATGTAATATGTTTATGTTTTACTTAATCTTCTGTATTTTTCATTTATGGAATATCCTTTATGGTTACCATTATGAGTAAACACGATATCTTCATTTTAGGAAGTGCGGACTACCGCCCCCTTAAAGTTATTTGATTCGTTAATGCCATATGTGGGATGTATAAAGGATGTGATTAATGGTATTATATATGATATTATACTGGAATTATAATATACTTTTATATCATTATGATTACATTCTATAAAGTACGATGTAGAAATGAAAGTAGTGTTCATGCGTACGTACGGCTTACCGTCTCCATGAACGGTGCATTTCATTTCTTACCTCTAAATGATTATGTAATATTATAAATTCATGTATATACTGGATATATATGATATATATGATATATACATTATAATTATAACTCTGGATATAATGGATACATGAACAACTTGTAATTATAATGATCATATTTTGACTCAAGTACCAATGATCGTTTAAACGACCGTTATTAACTAAAATAATTACATAGTGTTCATGACATGGTAATAAGTGATATAAAAGGAATAATGAACTTTAAAAAGGTTATTAAGGAAGTATAAATTAACTCAATTTTATTATTCAGGAGATTAAAGAATGATCGAGTCAATTCGGACCCGAGGTAAGGGATCTTACTCCTCTCTTTCTTTTTAAGTACACTCTTTTATGTCATTCCTTTTAAAGATCATCTTTCTTGTTATTGGGATGTTATTTTATATTAATATTACTGTAATTTTTATGTTAATATTATGAGAGACTGTATTCTATCTCATAAATCCATTTTGGAAGTTTTGAGTGGCGTCGTTAGGCTGCCGAATATTCATAAGAGATCTAACCTCTCTCTTTCTTTTTAAGTACTCTCCTTTATGTCACTTCTTTTAATATCCTCTTTGTTATGATGGGGGAGGTTCTTTTATATTCCTCTTGATGTAAATTTTATTTTAATATTATGAGAGTCCCTATTTGATCTCATCAATCCATTTTTGGAAGTTTTAAGTGGCGTCGTTAGGCTGCCGAGTTTTCGTAAGGGATTTTTCATCTCACTTTTATTCCCGTGAGATTTATGCTACATTCGCCACAATTTCCTTTGAGTGGTGTATGTACTTCCCATTATTTTACTCATTGATTAATATACATTCATTAATGATTATTTAAATCAATGTTGTATTGTCCTTCTTTCACGGGGGTATGTTTTGAAAGATACCCATGTCGGTAAGGGAACCTTTCACCCTCCTCTTTTTAAAAGACTTATTTTGTTATGTCTTTTAATTCACATAACATTATGTTGGGATATGTTCTTCTATATCCTTAGTGATTTAAATTCTATGTCCAAGTGATGATATAACCTTTTTATCTCTCATCAACTCATTTTCTGAATTTTGTAGTGACGCCGTTAGGCTGTCAAATTTTTGCAAGGGAACTTCTTAACCCAATTTTGATTCTTCGGGATAATCTTGTACTCCATGAATATGTCGTTCTATGAATATGTGTGAATAACCTCTGATTTTTTTACACTTAATATCCACTTATATTTTGTGTATTAGTTTTTCACTCATAATTATGTAATTGATTTATACTTAATCAAAGGATATCGTCTTTGTATGGGACTTCTTCTCAATCTCCTTTCATTGAGGCATATTTTGTTTTATACACAACCTTCTTTTATATGGTGTATAAACCCATTTGACTTTTTACGTTTATCCAAAAGGAATCTTTTTATACGAAGCATTTAAAAAAATGACAAAACAGAATGTTTTTGTCATACGTATGCGGCGACAATGACTTCTCTACCGTCGTGACCATTATTTGAGTTTTGACTTCCTCTACAGGCCATACTTTTTTTAAAAAGAAAAATAAATACCATGTTTTATGTTTCTTTTATTTTGGTATTTAAAATGGTTTTGATAATGTTTTTATTATATCAGTGTGTTATTGATATCTTGTGATTGAAATGTGGAAATTTTATGTTTCCTTTATGTATGTTTTATGTGATACGATGATGTTATGGTTCTTGGGCATTATTATGAAGACGAGTGGTTCCGTGATAAACTATGGGTGGGTGAGCCCGATATAGCTCTCCAATGCATTGGGTAACATGAAGGAGTGAAACATTAAGGTTTCTTCAAAGAGATTTAGGGAATATACTGTTGTGGGTTTTCCAAACGTAACCAAGAGGGTTACTCCCTACGTAAGAATGTTGTGAATTCCTCAAGTTACCTTTATATCTTTTGATTTCTATGATTTATTCATTATTTGATGAGGTATGTTAAAGATATTATGTTTTATGAATAAAGTATGATTTCATTGATTCTTATGTGTACATGTACTCATGTTTCCTTTCTATATATTTTTATATCTCATACTGATCTTTTTATGCTCATCCCATGTTTTTGAAATGTTTTTCACAGGTCAAGGTAATGGTACATGATATGATGATAGTGTCAAGGATGTGTCAAGAAAGAATCAATGTTTTATTTTAAATATTTTTTCGTTGATGGGAAAGAATGAATACTATCTTTTATGTAACCACTTTGTTTAAATGTGGAATTTAATGCAAGTTTATGATCTAATTCTCTAAAACTCTAAACCTGAAAATATCCTCAATGTGTAATCTTGTACTAACTCAAGATTAAGTAAGGTTTAAGGCTGGGGCCTTATAGATATAGGTCCCACCCATCCCATAATGAAATAATTCTTAATTTTTCAACAAAATAAAGATAAATAATTCATCATAACTGAAAGAATAAAATGGGTTTCATAAATATCATTCAAACCTAAAAAATCAATATAAAATAAATGGATATCATTTCATAATAAGAAGAAATAAAACCATGGAAAAAATAGATACATTATACTTGATCCATAATCATACTAAATAATTTCATCTTATATGGAAAATAATTTTGAAGAAACACTTGAAATTAATTCTTGAGGAAAACATCCTTTCTTCTTTAAAATCATTTACTTTTCACAAAATGCCATGAAATTTTAAAAGAAAATTATTTTTGTTGAATGTAATCATGAAATATTATAGATTAAGAATCATGAAAATAAGGCATTATGAATCCGTAGAAATCCATTCATGCTGTATAAGTTAAAAAAACCTTCTCCTCGTACTTTTCCCGAAAAAGTCAAAAAGTTCCTCGTATGGTAAACAAAAGAATGATTCCTTCCATAACACACTGTAAAAGTAAAATTGGGGTAAACATTACTTTAAACATACATATAATAATATTAAAAACTTTATGGAAAACATTTTTATGGACATCAATGAAAAATATAACCCCAGTAAATACTTACGTTTGAGCAATCTTGGATAAAAATGAGATTTGAAAAATTATCCCTTACCTTAGGTCCAATTTCTTCGGTACATGTCTAAAACTCCTGTATAGTGGGTTTAAAAATATTATTAACTTGTAACAGAACCATAAAAATATTTTTGATATCATATATGATTCACTTATGTCTTTATATTACCCGTTATTTTGTAAATTTCATGTTAAAGCAGCATTTTGGGTAAAATCATTTCATTTATCACACGTATTTTGACTTGTTGTTATTAATATTATTAATTATATCATGATTTACTTAATTCCAAAATTTAAAAAATTATTTTGATGTAATATGTTTTCTTCATATAAATATATATGATAGATCGATAAATGGAAATGAAATACATCGTTCATGGAGACGGTGGGTCATACGTACGCATGAAGGTTGTTTTCGTTTCCCTATTGAATTGAATGGAATTATGTAAATGAAATGTATATGTACATAAATAAAGTATCATTATTATTTTCTATCTTTCATGATTATTTATTATATATATACTCTATGATCACTCTTGAATGATTAACATGGAGAATGAATATCATCGCGTTCGTGGAGACGGTAGTACGTACGTATGTGCGAGCGACAATATCATTCTTTTGATATTAAAATCATATATAATAGGATGTTATATCATATATAAAGAATAATATTAATGGTATATTTATTATTTATATCATTTATACACATTATTATACCCATCCAAATGATGAAATGTTTGAATAACAAAATACATCACGACGTAGAGACGGTAAGCTGTACGTACCCACGTGTGGTGACTTTTTCATTCATAGGATGGATAAAATAACTTATATGGTTATAAAATTTTTATAATAACATCATAATATATAAAAGATAATGGAGTTATTAGTTTATAAAGGAAACAACAAATAAATAGGAAGTGGAAGAAGAATGGAACTTGAAATAGGTGGTGAGATATTTACCTCTTCTTCGGGTTCTTCCTTTTTATTTTATCAAAAGGGAACCTTAGGTTGGATTTATTACTAAAGGAAGGACTCTAGAATTAAGTTGGGATAGTTGAGAGGGTATTTTGGTAGGGTTTGGCCAAGACAAATGGACTTTTAGGTGTGAATTAGAGAGAAGGGTGAGTTCCCTTTTATAAGAGGGGTGAGGGGAACCGTAGGAAAAAACATAAAATATTATTTTATAATAAATTCATATTCAGTTTATAATGGCTCCAAAGTGACTTATTTCGAGTCTAGGGTGGGGATCGGTCGAATTATTCTCAACCAATAGGTTTTAACAAGTTTAGGTTACCATTTTAACCTTATCATTTAGATTTGACTCTAAGTTAAATAATTTAACTTTTACCATGTCTTCTTGTATTCTTACACTATATGGTTAATAAACGTACTATAAACTGCCAATCGAACCCCAATTAGTTCATTAATGTCATATAAATTATTATATAAATCTTTTGGCCGAACCTTAGATTTTTATGACCATTATATCAATTAAAAATAAAATATTTGTTTTAAAAACTCTTTTATGTCAATTTTGACACTATTTGGTATTTTGTTTTTTCTAAATTCATTACAGCATTATTACTTCGAAATAAATTCCTCTAACCAAACCTAATATGTTATATTAACCGATAAAATTAGTTTAATTCATAAAGTGTATCAAATTACATTTATTTGGGTATTTATAATATCAATTATGTTAATATTTCATTAATAAGATAATTACTATATCATCATTGCATCATAAATAAATTAAATTATTTAATGTCTAAAAAATATAAATAAAATAAAATAATATAGAAAATATTTTTATATTTCAAATTAATATTTATAGTCGAATTTATCTTATGTACAACTCTATATTAAAAATAATTTAGTTATTAAACTTTGATTTTAACTATTTTATCTCTTCTTTAAATAAAATAATAATAAATGTCCTAATCTAATCCATGTGAACCAAAAGGGTACTATTTTAATACTAAGGTTGTTTTTTATAGAATTACACTTATCCAATAGATTTAAGATATGTGTTTGGGTAATAATAATATAATTTTTACCATTAATTACCCTATTTACTTTTAACCATGGAAAATAAAAGTAAAAGGTTAATATTCCCCAAAAATTATTTTTATCTTATTGAACCACATTCTACTTACTGATATCCACCATGCCTCTTGTAATTTTGAAATTCAACTCACAGAAGCGGTAAAATTAAGTCTTATGTAAATTTTCAAATGCTCTTAGGAGGTGGGTAAAAGATTGTAAAAAGTTCAATAATATTTTTATATATCTAAAATTATTATAATATGACTCCAATTAATTACATTGAACTTATATAGATATTATGTATCAATTTTTACCTAAAATAAATTTAAATAAAATAAATAATTATGTAAATAAAAAGTCGGTTTTAACCAATAACTCAGTGTTTTCACTATTTATCAAATATTGAAAGTTTTAAGAAAAATACCAAAAATTCACCCTAGGCTAATTTCGATATTCCAAATCCAAAAATTAAGTCCATTTTAAAAAATAAAATTTATAAAATTTCAAAATGTGGATATTACTATTCATAACGGCTAGTTTATATAATATTTTAATAACATATAGTTGTTTAGTGAAACCAGGTATTGTACACTACACACGCTATTGAGGAAGGTCACGATTGAGTGTAATTCAAGCCAAGTCAGGGCTACGTGTAGTGCAAGATCCCATTAGTGTTTCGTATAACATAATCAAAACATATTTCCTTTATACATTAAACAAAATCTATACTTAATGTTGTGTAGAATAATTTCCACAAAACGAACATGAAATTGTGTGTAACACAGGCCAAGAATAGTGTTGCGTATACTACAAGCTAATACGGTGTTGCTTATAGTACAAACAAATCTTGGTATAGTGTACAATAGAAAACATCAATGAAATTAAAAATAATATATCTCATAAAATCTTGGGGTGTTACATTCTACCCCCCTTAAAATGAATTTCACCATCGAAATTCATCGGGGTTATAAAATGTTTACTACTTGAAAGTTTCATTCATAGAAACTCACATCATAAAAAATAATACCAAAACATAATTTTAAAAACTAATGTATGAAACATAATGGTTACCCAAATTAACTCATCACTAGGATTCCACATAGGATAACATAGGTAAAAATATGGATATGAAAGAGAAATATAACCGTCAAATTTTGATGAAGAGTGGTAGAGGACATGGATATGAAAAGACAACAATCACAAAGCCATAAATTTTTGATGATATAAGGTACCATCTGATTTATCAGATATAAGGGCACTAGGAATCATTTTTGGTTTACAAGATCATTTCCAAAATGTTGAAGAATTTTGTAATTAAAAGAAATACTTACCTGATTTTGGTACAATCTTACCATTACTCGTGCCTTGAACAATTTCCACTTAATATCTTAAAGAAATTAAGTTGAATTTGTCTTTCATGAAGTGTTAGTAGATCATTCGATGATAGTTCATTCCATATATCTCAAACATAAGGTTAGAAAAAGATATATACACAAGTTCATCTATGGTGAGATTAATCGTATATGGTTCCAAAAATAAAACTAGTTTCTACTAACGAGGGACTTCCTGTAGGCTTGTGGTAGGTGATAATGGCTTGTCCCACTTCGGTTGTGTGCTTGATTCCCTTAACCTTGTCCGACGCAATGGGTTGTCGCCCATCCTGCAGGTTGTCCTTTTTATAAAACTACACTATTATAAAATTCCATAAATAATATCATAAAAAAGTTATATCCTTAAACAATACTATCTGATTTCCAACATAATCTATTCCAATCTTTAGGCTTATCCAAAATACATTTGTCCAATCTCATAGTATAATGAAAACTATTACTTGAAAGGTCACATAACAAGCATGTGAATAGTATCATTTATCTCGCATATATCATAATATATATCTTGTTGATTGCATTCTAAACATGTGAATACCTTAATATATTATTCTCTTGAAACATAAATTACCATAGAACCTTATTGAAAACATAAATGTTGTCAAAAGTTACCTCATTTCACATTCCAAAATCCCAAAAACTCTTTATACTCAAACCATGATGTCACTTTTTCCTTATATTAGTCATGAGCTCATTAATAATATCAAACATATTATTTTCTTATTATCCCTTCATTATGTGCATATCATCGGCTTTCCAAAAATATTTCAATCACTTTTCGTGGTTACTAGTACCATATTCTTATGGAAAACCACAATGGACCAATTCATAGATATTCCAATATACCATAAAATTACCTCAACAACATTATTCTTGAATACCAATATAAAAACACTTCGATTCATCATCTTCAGTGATTGTCATGGAATAAGTCCTTATTTTATTTAGAAGTAACCTCTTAGGTCTGGGCATTGAGTTGGGTAATGCCCATGTTCTCCACAGATAAGACAATGAAATCCATAACAGTTTGTCATTCTATGACACTTCTCTCCACACATATAACATCTCCCCCCATTTGAAGTATTCATCAATGTTCATCTTCCCTTCTTTAGAAATCTCAATCTTCCTTTGTCTATGCTCATCACCATGCAATCATGCATAAAATTCCATCTTCCCCTTATTTGATGAATTGGGAATACCACTAAAGTTCACCTTGTTAATCATATATCTTGATGACTGATTCAACATAATCAAAAAATAATTCTTTCTAGGCATTAAACAATTTCATTTCTCATAGTCATCAATCTGTCCATTGTATTTAATGTGGACCCAATTCCTCCTGGTTCCCTCCATTTACTAAAATGCACTAGTTTATAAACATCATCCCATCATAACATAATCCATATAAAACAAATGGATATCATTTCATCAGAAGAGGAAATCAAACCATGGCAATAATAGAAACATTAAACTTTAAATATAATCAAACTAAGTAATTTCATCTTATATGGAAAATAGTTTTGATAAAACACTTGAAAATAATTCTTGAGTAAAACATCATTTCTTCTTCAAAATCATTTTCTTTTCAAAAAATGCCATGATATTTTAAAATAAAAAGATTTTTGTTTAAAATAATCATGAAATATTGTAGAGGAATCTTCATAAAAATAAGGTGTTATGAATCCGTAAAAATCCATTCATGCCATATAAGTTAAAAAAACATTCTCCTCGTAATTTTGCCGAAAAAGTCAAAAAGTTCCTCATATGGTAAACAAAAAAAGATTCCTTCCATAACTCAATGTATAATTCAAATAGGGGTAAACATGACATTAAACATACATGGAATAATATTAAACACTTTATGAAAAACATTTTTATGGACATGGGTTAAAAATATAACCCCAGTAAATACATAGGTATAAGCAATCTCAGATAAAAATGAGAATCGCAAAATTATCCCTTACCTCAGGTCCAATTTCTTCCATACATGTCTAAAACTACTGTATAGTGGGTTTAAAAATATTATTTACTTTTAAAATAACCATAATTATATTTATGATATCATATATGATTCAGTTATAACTTTATATTACTCATTCTTTTGTAAATTCCATGTTAAAGAAGCATTTTGGGTAAAATGATTGCATTTATATTACGTGTTTCGACTTGTTGTTCTTAAGATTTTTAATTATATCTTGATTTAAATAATTCCAGAATTTAAAACATTATTTAGATATAATATATATTCAACATATAAATATATTTTATAGATCGATAAATGGAAATGAAATACACCATTCATGGAGATGATATGATGTACGTAAGCATGAACGCTGTTTTCGTTTCCCTATTAAATTGAATGGAATTATGTAAATGAAATGTATATGTAAATAAATTCAGTATCATTATAATTTTTTATATCTTTCATTATTATTTATTATATATATACTTTATAATCACTCTTCAATGGTTAACATGGAGAATGAATCTCATCGCGTTCGTGGAGACGGTAGTCCGTAAATACGCACGAGCGACTATATCATTTTTTTGATATTAAAATCATATATAATTGGATGTTATATAATATATAATGAATCCAAATAATGTTATAATTATTATTTATATCATTTATACTCATTATTATACCCATCCAAATGATGAAATGTTTGAATAACAAACTACACCACGACATGGAGACGGTACGCCGTACGTACGCACATGTGGTGAATTTTTCATTCATAGGAGGGATAAAATAAATTATATGGTTGAAAATTTTTTATAATAACATCATAGTATATATAAGATACTGGATTTATTATTTATAATGGAAACAACAAATAAGGAGGTAGTGGAAGAAGAATGGAACTTGAAATGGGTGATGAGATATTTACCTCTTCTTCGGGTTCTTCCTTTTGATTTGATAAAAATGGCTCCATTGGTTGGATTTATGAATAAAGGAAGGCCTCTAAGATGAATGTAGTACTTTTTAGAGGGTATATGGTCAGATGTTTTCCGATCCAAATGTCTTTGGAGGTATGAATTAGAGAGAACGGTGAGTTCCCTTTTATAAGAGGGGTGAGGGGAACCTTAGGAAAAACCTAGAATGCTATTTTATAATAAATTCATATTCGATTTATAATGGCTCTAATTTGACTTATTTCGAGGATAGGGTGGGGATGGGTCTCAATCCTCTCGACCAATAGGTTTTAGAAAAGTTTAAGTTACCATTTTAACCTTATCATTTACATTTAACTCCAAGTTAAATAATTTATCTTTTAGCATGTCTTCTTGTATTCTTATACTATATGGTTAGTAAACTTACTATAAACAGTCAATCGCACCCCAATTTGTTCATTAATGTCATATAAATTATTATATAAGTCTTTTGGCCGAACCTTAAATTTTTAGGACAATTATATCAATTAATACTATAATATTTTTTTAAAAAAACTCTTTTTTGTCAATTTTGACACTATTTGGTATTTTGTTTTTTCTAAATTCATTAAAGCATTATTACTTCAAAAACAATTCCTCTATACTACCCTAATATATTATATTAACGTAGAAAATTAGTTTAATACATAAGAAGATTCATATTACATTTATTTGGGTATTTATAATATCAATTATGCTAATATTTGATTAATAAGTTAATTACTGCATCATCATTGTGTCATAAATAAATTAAATTATTTAATTTCTAAAAAATATAAATAAAATACCATTTTATAGGAAATATTTTTATATCTCTAATTAATATTTATATTTGAATTTATCTTATGTACAACCCTATAATAAAAATGCTTTAGTTATTAAACTTTGATTTTAACTATTTTATCTCTTCTTTAAATAAAATAATAATAAATGTTCGAATCTAATCCAAGTGGACCTAAAGGGTAATATTTTATTCCTAATACTTTTTTGGGTCTAATTACACTTATCCAATAGAATTAGGACTTGTGTTAGTGTAATAATAATATCATTTTTACCCTTAATTACCCTATTTACTTTTAACCTTGGTAAATAAAAGTAAAAAAGTTATTATTCACCAAAAATTATTTTTATCTTATTGAACAAAATTTGACATACTGATATCAACAGTGTCTCTCAAATTTTATAAATTCAACTCATAGAAACGGTAATTTTGATATTCTAAATCCAAAAATGAAGTCTATTTTGAAAAATAAATTTTATAAAATTTCAAAAAGTGGGTATTACTATTCATAATGGCTAGTTTATATTATATTTTAATAACATATCGTTGTTTAGTGAAACCCGATATTGTGTACTACACACTCTATCGGGTAAGGTTGTGATTTTGTGTAATTCAAGCCAAGTCAGGGCTACATGTAGTGCAAGCTCCCTTTGGTGTTGCGTATAACATAATCAAAACTTATTTCATTTTTACATTAATCAAAATCTATACTTAATTCTGCGTTGAATAATTTCGACAAAATGAACTTAAAATTGTGTGTAACATGATCCAAGAATAGTGTTTCATATATTGCAAGCTAATATGGTGTTTTTTATAGTACAAGCTAATCTGGGTGTAATGTACAATAGAAGACATCAAAGAAATTAAAAATAATATATCTCATAAAATCTAGGGGTGTTACACATATGCCCTATTTTTAAGGAATTGGAATAAAACTAATATCTCTTCCTACATTCTCTAAAACTTGGGTTGATATCAAGAATGTCTTCATCTATAGCCCAATGGTAGGTGGTTACATAGTTTTGCATTTTATTTTTGACTATTTCATATTTAATCCACTATTCTATGAGCCAGTGTTTACTGGTATCCCTTGATGTGTTGGTTCATTTATGTTTAAATGACCTATTTACATTGTTATATGTGAATTTGATCTTGATTTGGGGTTTAGATATCACCGTTTCTCGGTATGGACACCCATAGGTGTGCCACTTGGAAAATAACCTTTTTAGGCTAGTTTCCCCAAGATTCCCAAATCGTGTTTAAATCACTTAGCATGATTTTATATTGAATGGAACCATCATTCATGTGTATGTTGATAAACCCAAGACACCCCATTAGGGTTTGGACCTATTTGTCTTGGAATTTTCATAATAGGGTGGTGACTATTTGATATGGCCTATTTCAAGACTTGTGTTATTATAATTGGAATATCCCATGTTTGAAAAATGGAATATTTGGATTTTTTAGGTCTTCTTGGGATAAAATAATTTAACATAAAAAATTAATTGGTTTTAATGGAATTTTTTAAAGTAATGGCACGGACATTCCCTTATTATGATTTATTATAAATTTATTACATGAGATGGTTTGTTTTGGTAAATTGAAATGATACAAGATGGTTTTCCATATGTTATATGAGCTAAATGGTTATCCCACTACTATTCACATGGGATATATGAATGTGAATCGGTGGGATGAATTCTTATCCCACACATATTATGATATAAGAGTATCAGTGGGATGAATTATTACCCCACGCTTGATATAATATAAGTGTATGGGTGGGATGAAATATTACCCCCACACCAGTTATAATATCTATATGTGTATGGGTGGGAGGAATTCATACCCCACACCAGTTACTGTCTCTATATACATTTATGTATGATAATAATTATTTCCCCATTCTAGATATTATATATATATATGGTGACTTGAAGTACCATTCCAACATTGAGATGAAGTAGGTAAACCTACCAAGCATCCTTTAGGAACCTGGGTGGGATGTTAATTATTAATTTTGTATTGTTTTACATTCTTGTTCTATATACATTCTTGTATTGTTTCACCATTGTTTTACTCCTTATCCGCCTTTGTAACTTGAGGAAACTGTTTGCCTATAGGTATTGATTGTTACAAACACTACTCTTCATGATGTTTATTCCTATTTCATAGATTATTTTTAGGAGTAGAATATCGGGCTTAGGCTCGAGAATCTATGGATATACTTTTGACTTTTTTTCACTTTTTTTATTTTTGCTAAAAAACATGTTTCCTACATTCTATTTTCCTTTCGTACTATTGTTACTTATATAAATTTTTTGATAAAATTTTTCTTATGAGGCCTTATAAATGTTATTAAGTTAATCATGTTTTCTTTGTTTCAATATAATTTTCTTTTATTTACCTCATCTGTCTCTTTGATTAGGTTTTCACAGTAGTTTAGTTTTGTTGTATCAGATGCATCACTATGACATGGGGGTATAGTCTCCCTAATATACTTCCTAAACCCTCACTACTATTTCTTATCCCCAATATTATTAAAAGACATTCCAAGTGTCATGTGGACAACCACGCATGGGGCATGGCCTAAGTGGAATCCAGACCCATGATGTCACAAATGAAACTGGAGCTTTTTGTTATGTTCGGAATACCACCTGTATTAGTGACGTGATCCATTTTTCATAGTCATCATACATGTATTGATATAATTTATTATTTAATCTATATATAATACATTTATTAAAATTTTATGATAATAATAATAAGGTAATTCATTTTCTACCATTTAAACATTTTTTTGAAACAATATTGATGTTTTTCTATACATGGGGACTCTTGTGTCGATAAAGAAACACATCTCATTTTTCAAAAATATTTGTATTCATAATTAAACTATATTAAAATATTATTCACCACCCTAAAAACCTAAATTATAAAATTTTATTTCTATAATAGTTTTATTTTTATAGTTTAATCACATTCTTAGTCATACTCAACCATTCATTATACAATTTTCTTGTTTGGGCCAGTACGAAAAAATATGTGAACAATGATAAAAATATATATCATTGATGAATAGAGAATAATATATATTGGTAAAATTAGAAATATATTATCAAATAATATTTGGTTTAATTTTAAAAAATAGATGTATTAATATTTTTCTATTTCTCAATATACCACCCTTTGTTCATTAGAAATTATCAAAACAAGAAATCTACTAATTTAATCTATAAAAATTTTAACCAACACACTTATGAAATTAATTTTAAATAATAATAATAATAAAACACATATTTTACTACCTAAAATAATCATGTAATGGTTAACTTTTTATCGAAGTATGTGGACTTATTCCCTTATTATAACCATGTAAAAATTAATTAATACTAAAAACATTTAACGATGAAAATAAACAATAACATTTTAATGTGGAATTAGTAAATATATTTTAATATATATGAATATGGTTATGTGACAGTGTTTTGTTATATAATTTTTTTATACATAGGTTTAACGTATATTTGACTTCATCTGAATATAAGATAGCATTGGATTATCTCAATTTTCATTATTTTGATGCCTTCAAATTTATACAACATATTTCATTTAAATAGTGTGTATAATGGCTATTGAATATATATAATATCATTAATTCTATACTATTAATTATATATTTTTTTCAATTGCAGGCCCTCTCTTTCATGGATTTTGAATTAAAACATTTATTAAGTTATTATGAGATTATTTTTTAATCTATTTAATTTCATACATCACAATGAATCATTTTCTTATATATATTTATGAGATAGTTTTCACCTATTATATTAGGATACATTAATTTACTTCCACTTTTTTTCTATTTAATTAAATTCATATGTTTATTTCATCAAAAAAAATAATATCTTTAAGAATAATTTTCATCCTCTCTAAAAACCATTTTTCTTTTTCATGTCGATGTTAAAAATTCCTTCCAATGATCTTCTTTCTTATTTTGAAATCAAAATATGTTTCATTTCTATAATTCCTCAAAATTTTCTTTACCTATTTTTTAAATCATTATTTTTCACTTTTTCCAAGATGTAAATTTTTAGTAAATATATTTTCCATTAATTATAACATGTTTTATCTTATAACCATTATATTTTTTCAAAGATACAAAATATATGAATTATTTTAAATGTGAATGTTTTGATAATATTTTTAATTCATTTTTTGAACCCTTTATATATTTTTCATGGATTTAGTAATAAATAATTTTTTTTCAAATAATTTTTTTAAAAACATTTACACCTCCCATTTATTAAATATTTTTTATTTCATAGAGATGCAATAGTGATATTTCATTAAAATTAATTTTCTAATGTGAATTATTTTAAATTTATCAAAATTTATATTATTTTGACCTTTATAATAACTCATTTTTATGAAGAAGTTATTTAATGCATTCTAAAAATACTTTTTATGTTTTTATTCAATTTTACTCATTAAATATCAAATAATAATCTATTATAAAGTTATATTTTATGAATCGACCTCAAAATTCCTATATTGAAAACTTCTTTGCGGTGAATAAATTTTTTGTATAAACTGATCTACACCTAATATCATGTTATGTAGTTCCATTTTCAAATGATATGAAGCCCATTTTAATTCTATGAGTTCTCATGATATGTGGATTAATTGAAATATGATGGAAATTATATGTATGGTTGATGACATGTCAGTTGTTATATTTTCTTTTAATTAATTTTATTTGAGTTTATATCTCATGGGAAAAAATGGTTCATGAGAACTTTTAATTTAGTCAATAATGGACCATGATATTTTATACTAAATTCTGAAACGAAATGTGTTTTTTGATAATAGAGGAAATAATCGATTTTGTGTTGGGATACCCATGTTATTTTTGGGAAACGTTTTATGATGTTTGAGGTAATAAAAAATTGATACATGATGTAGTGATAATCAAGCCACTATTGGGTTGTAGAATATAATGTATAGGCCAGAAAATAATTTTTTGTGTATTTCAATGATGGAACCACAACATAGTGTATCACAATGATTATTGTTTTCATTAATTCCTTATTTTTATATATTTAAATAACATTATAGATTTTTATATCATTTTCCAATTATTATTCTTCAGGCCACATGTTTTTTATCTCACACTATAAATCTATTGTACATTTTTATTCATCTTATATTTCATGTCCTTATATGATCAGTTATGGGAAAATATTATTTTTTAATGGATTTTAATAATACATTTCTCATTTCTTCATGTTTTCTCAAATTCATATTATCGATCCCTTAATGAAATGTTTATATGTCTTTCATTAATGAGAATTTGGCCTTAAAATTTTCGGATATTTTCGTTACCCATTTTGAAAAAATGATTTTAACATATATTTTAAGAATGTATCATTAACAATAGATTTGGATGTGTGGTTTTAGGGATCTTTAGTTGGTATCAGGGTATGGTTTAGTTATTTTTTATGACTAGATTAGTTGTTTTATGTTATTATTATAATATAACATTAGATAAAACCGTAGATAGAAGTATATATATTTGATAACATCCTTTTGTTTTGGTAAAGAAGTTATTCTGTTGTTTTCTAGAAATTACGCCATTTTATGGGTCTTGGAATGTGGATGTGGTTCTAGAAAAGATTCATTTAAGGTTAATAGACCCCCAAAAGGATAATTCAATTTTAAAATTTTCATAAATGAATCAATTATTAGTGGGCCTAAAATTCCACACTTGGTTACACACTACCATGGTATCTTTAGGGAAAAATCACTTGCTCTTTACGAACCATTATAAGGGATTTAAATTTTTTAGGGAACGTAAAAGAATGTAAACCATGAACCAACACTGATAAACTAGTGGAGTTATAAATATTCCCAATTATAGTATATTTTAATCGAATATTTAATAGGTTTAATGGAAGGCCTCAAATGAGAAAACATAACATTCTTGATTATTCATATTAATACATTCATTTAATATATTTTTATAAGATATTATCATTTACATTTATCCCTCATAATTTTTTTTGATCATAGACATGTACCCATTGACTGCCTTAGTATTGGTTCTAGTATATCGAATGTCTCCCATAGAGCTTCATTAGTTAATGGTTCTATTGGATCAGTTACATATAAATAGATTTTTGAAACCCAATGTTTCCCCTGGTTATACCCTTTGTTGTTCACTCAGAGGGGAGATAGAATCTTGAGGTTTTGTGTCAATTATCATCACTTTAATCATATATACCTAAATAATAATTATCCATTACTGAGAATCGACATCCTCTTCATCTATTTGATATGGGTGAGATGGTTCTCGAAGATTGACCTCATATAAGGTTATCACCAGCTCCGAGTATGATATATTGACATACATAAGACACAATTATGATCCACTAATGTCATTTTGAGGACATAATTATGCCTTTCATCATGAGGAAAACCACTGATATGTTCTTAGGACTCATTAATTGGGTCATTTATCTTTTCATAGAACAATTATCGGTGGTCTTCATCGATGATATTCTAGTACACTTAGCATCCGAGGAGGAGTACACAAGACAGTTTAAGATATACTCTGAGAAAAACTACATTATGGGAACATCTTGGAGTTAAAATTATGGATTTAAAAAATCCATATTCTAGAAAATTTCATTGCAACAAATGGTATATTATTGTACTTGATGATGGTTGACGTATTTCCATATTGGGAACCAACCAAGAGTGTGACAAATGTTCAAAGATTCCTGGGATGAAAGGATAATAAAAGAGATTTGTTATTTATTTCTCTAGTATATAAGCACCCTTAACTACTTTGACCCAAAGGTGGTATCCTTTCATGTCGATGGAGATTTTCTAATAGAAAATTATTTATTTCTGATAGAGGTTGATTAAAACCACCCATCTTAAGGTTTTTATAGGAGGGTGTTGAGTATATAGTGTTTGGCGAGGCCTTATAGATCGATCATGGATATGTTTTGATGAATTAGAAGGTGGTGATTGATCATGGATCTTAATATATGAGACCTCATGAGAATGACTATTTGAACCACAATCTTGAGTTGGTTTTTGTATTCTTATACCTGATGATGTGGTGACACAAAATTGTGGGTGAGTATTTTGTTTTCTATCCTAACAATAAGAGTGTCTAGTATATCTACCTACATAATGATATCATATCTGGATATATGAGGTGGAGATATTCCTCTAGGATTATTAAATCATGATAATCTATAATCCTAAGAATGGGAATGAGCTAGAATATTCTCTTTTTAGGATATCATGTTTGTAATTGTACGCTAATGTGTCAGAGCAGTTTGCATCATTGCAGTTTCCATTTATAGAATTTGATTATTCATCTTACCAATGGTGGATGATTTTTACCCCACTACTTATATAGCATGTCATAGAGTTCCATCATGGACACACTGATGGTTAGAACCTTTATATTTTGATATCCACATCACATGCTCCTGGTGGATTCTCAGAAGGCGGGGATCACATCATCCCTTTTAGAGGAAAAATGATAGTATCAATGACATTTTTTTAGGAGGTTCAAAGGTAGTTTCATATGTACACCTTGGTGGTATATATAGGTGTTTATAATATTTACTTATACATTCATAATTAATTTTGGAGTCTAGGGATAAATAATTTTATAGCAGAGTTTGCCTCTCGATTCCTCACAAAACATCAAGTGAAGACTATTCCCTTGGTTCCAATGGGTTTAGATCAACACCTCTTGGTTCCACTGTTGATGTGAGAGGGTATATAAATGGACTTATTTATGGGAATACCATGAACTTGTATATGACATGATACCATCTATGTGATTTTAGACTGTCCCACCAAGTCGAATCACTTCATAGCTATAAGAGAGTAGAGTTCGATGGAGATCTTGAGACCCCTTTTGTATAAGAGATGGTGTGGATTCATGGAGTACATTTGCTGATCATTTCACAACATGATTCCCAATTCACATCATGATTATGGATAGGTTTTTAGGATTACATTGGATCTCATTCGCATTTGAGAATAGTGGTTCACCCAATACCAATGTCTATAAAAAAATAGACCACTAAGGTTATATAGAACATGTTGCAGGCTTTCGTGTTTGACTTTGGCCATATTTGGGGGGATAACCTTCCCCGGGGATTGTTATCAGACATAAAAACATACCAATCCACCATTGGCACAAAAACATTATAGGCATTCTATGTGGGACTCTATAGGTCACCACTATGTTGGATTATTCTTGGAGAGTCATCAATCATGGGCCTGGTGTTGGTGTGGTAAATAGTAAAGAAGGTGATGATCAACCATGAGTAGATAAGGAATTACCAAAGCTATAATAAATATTATAATGACCAAATACTAAATCCATTTGAGTTTAAGGAGGTAGATTAAGAGTTTCTAAAGGTCTCACCTCGACATGAATTGTGTAGATTTTTCTAGGATTTAAAGTTATCTCTATGATTCATTGGCCCTTTCCTGAAATATGGTAGTGGTGGTGATGTGATGTACCACTTTTCCTTATTTCTATAGTAAAATAGGGTACAATATGTTTCTCATGTATCATATTTGAGTAGCTATGTACATATCCCTTCATATGATATGGAATGGGGAGAGATAGATATCTATGATTGACCTACCTTTTCATAGTACTCAATATAGATTGAGGTATGAATGGAGAAGTTCCTTTGTGGGTGAGTGATTCCCTTAGAGTGTGTATGATGGTAGTATGTGAATAGTTATGAGAAAACCTAGGAGGGTGAGACCCATAAGTCAGCCTTGTACCTTCATCATATTGAGTAGGTTTTTTATTTTTTGTATGGAAGTCCCATAGGTGGTGATGATTTAATATTCCAATTGTTTATAGGAAAGACATAAAAATATTTTCAAGGAACATTTTTAGAGTCAAGTACTATGATAGAGTGAGATTTCATGGCATGGATAGCCTCGGTGGTGATATTTTAAAAATATTAAATAGATTATATCATGCATTCATTGTTTTCCAGAAATAAATAATTAATACCCAAATTATATCTTCAATCAGAAAATGGAAACTTATGTTGTATCTAGAATGTGGGTTTCACCCTATGTGTGATATAACCGTGGAGCATGTTATACACTTGGTTTAATCTTAGTCATGGGAGGAATCATAAATAAATAAATTTATTTATTGTTTATCAATTCCAAAAACATAATCTCATCTATAAATTCATGAATATCCTAAAACATTAGGATTATTATAAAATCCCTATGGATTTGAAGGAAGAGAATTGATGAGTGTTGGTGGATGTCATTATTATTGATAAATAATCAAAGTACCACAACTATAAACAACAACAATAGAGTTCATGTATTTCACCAACAATGACAATATAGTTCTATTATTTTTCAGTGATTGATCCTAAATCAAGATAGGAAACAATGGGTGGATTTGTACCCAAAATTGTATCCCAAATTGATTCAGAATCTATTATTCTAATAGTTGGATTCACAGTTCGATAATGTTGTATATATATGAATTTATTAACCTAGAAATAAGAATTATATTTTTATTTTATAATACTATTTTTTTCAATATTCCTATGACAATTAATTGAGTCCATCAAAAATAATTTAAATGGTTCATTCCTTATGTTTGTGTTTTATACATTTCTATCCCTATTTTAGGTGAGATCATCATCGATGCTTAATTTTTATATAGATTCAAAAAATAATCAGTGAATGATAGTTGTGCAACTAATACAAGGTGAAATTTTTTTTTACATGGGTTTTGGATTGAGATCAATCATACGATTATGGTAGGTAAAATAAATGGAGGATTATTATTTGATTTGGAGAAACCTGGTGCATCTATTTTTGGTATCTCGTCATTGATGACTGATTGGTGATGATTGCTGGGTAAATAAATGATTGAAATTTGGTAACTGATAATGAAAAGGATCGATTGATAATATATCTACGATTATTGGTTTTTCTATTAGAGTAATCAATGGTTGTAGAGGTGGTGAGTATAATATTTGTTTAATAAAAAATATTTTGTTTTTAAAATTCCCAACTACACAATGTGTACTCTGTAAGAACACATGTCGTGTATTACCCATTCTATGGTGCTTGGTTTTACATGCATAGAATAATATCACACACCATGAAACACATTTCATGTTCATGTAACATGTGGTTAGTAGATCAACATGTACCCTATGCGAACAGGGGAATAGAAATGAAAAGAAACAAAATAATGAACAGAGTAAATGAGAACAACTCGATACTCGAGCATGTACAGGTACATAGGCATGACTATAGCATCCAGTAAAGGACCAAAGTAAATGGATATGGGAAGATATTCATGGGAATTTTTTGGTGCTACACTAGGTGATACCTAAACTCTACATGTCATGTATTACTAGTATATATTGTTTATATGGAATAATACATTTCAAGTAAGATGAAGGGACGATAGTTGACCTGCGGTGGGAAAGAAATCAGATTTACCACCAAGTAAAAGTTATTTACTTTTCTCTGGGACATTTCATGACCTCTTTTAATTCAGTTTGGACTAGTATCGGTCGAGTTTTTGGCCTTGGTATGTCCATAAAAGGGTACAGTGCAGAATTATGTCCTCAGTATGAGGTTTTGATCCCCTCTATGTGATTGTATCAAATAGATTTCTCATGAATCCATCTATGAGGCCCAGTGTGGTATCCTCTATCATATCATATTCCCTATATGTGGATTGAGGAATCATAATGTCAGACATACACTAGAGTAGGATCCCTTACTAAGAGAGTTATTTTATTTCAAGTTAGTGGTGTCCACTGTGATCCTTGGTTCGGATCCCCTATTAGAGTATCAAGATATTTAGAGACCCGGAGAGTACTTATGAGGTGAGATCAATGAGCATGGACTCTCAGAGGATAATTATCAATGATATCTTGAATTTTTGAATGATTTATACTAGAAGAGAATTACATTTTAGCCTCAAATAGAATCTGGTGGCTGGTTGTATGGATGAAATCCCTTTGAAATATAGTGTATGTTATGAGTATTTCTAGATTATGTTCATATTGTTATATCTCAAATTTTGAATACAATGTATTCATGGAGATGATCTTGACACACTTTATGTTTTATTATTCATCCTTTAGGATGTCGTACTTGGTATTTTTATACTCATCCATGCATGTTCTCTTCACCCACATATAATGTATTATATAGATGATAGGCATTTTATTAGTATCCCAGAAGGACCAGTAGTAGGTTGATCATAGTGATCTTGATAGATCATGGTTGGACCTAGTGACTCATTTGATAGAATTATCCCCCATTGTAGCAGGTTGAACTCTTTATGAAGTTTTTAGTGGGATTTTATTTGTCCCTTACTACTTTCCAATACATTATTATACTCTGGTGTGGGATAGATTTTATCCATGAATTATTCTATTAGTTGGGTTTTTTCTTTCAGTGTCATATGTGTATTTGGATACATGTGTTTGTTTACAAGTACCTTAGAACAATGCCTTTATATATGTGATGATCCTACTCAATGATGGTCTCCAAGACCTGACCTATTAAATACGGTCTTGGGGTGTCACAGTCACCTTACCTCTTAATAGGTCATCCCTAGTGTGTATGTTAATTACACTCCTTGTGTAATCCAATTCTATTAACAAGCTCCTTGATGAAATGATGTTTAATATCAATGGGTATGGATCTTCAATTCTACTTTGGATTATTTCTAAGGTTGATGACACTTTAATTTCTATACTCCAAGATAAGTGGCATCTTGGCATCAACCAAAACATTTCTCAATTTTTCCGTCATCAAAATAAATTATTGACATGGCCTATTATTCATTTCTTTTTTCAAATGATTTTCATTTTATTTTCTATGTTTCAAATTCTTAAATTATCCTTCTACTGGTTAACTATATTTTTTTATTATTTTATTGAATTTTTATAAATTAATATAAATTATATTATTTATGCATTTTTTATATATATAATTTGGGTTTGTATTTTACTATATTTGAGTTTTTTTAATTAAATGTATAATAACATTATTTTTCCATAATTTATTTAAATTTTTAAAAATTGAAAATGTATTAATTTGGAATATTTTTTGTGGGATGGGTAATCTCTGTGCCTCATTACTGATAAAGTCATGTGTGGTAATTTTATTTATGGAGATTTGATGAAGGGGTAGGTGACTATTCTCATAGGTAATATTTAATGAAATTTGATCCCCATATTTAATGTGAAATATTAGTTTTACCAACCTAGCATTCATTAAAGAACCCCATATTTGTATTCCTCAAGATTTCGTGGGGAACATAGCATTCATTGATGGCCTACACATTGGTATTCCCAACATTTGGTTCGGAAAACTAAACTTCATCAATGAAACCCATGTTGATATACCCCACATTAGTTTTAGCATACTAATTTTTGTAAGATGAATCCTACATTTCTTGATGATAATCCCAATGTTTGGTTGCATATCCTCATATTATAAAAATATTGTAATTGTTGATTTTTTGTTCATAAACCCACATGAGTGACGAATAGTGGTTCATGTAGGGGATCTTTCCAGATGTGTCGTCCCAATAACTCAACATGGGAACTCGTCAGGAGCATGAAGTGGTTGA
Source organism: Viscum album (assembly GCA_963277665.1). Lineage (NCBI taxonomy): Eukaryota > Viridiplantae > Streptophyta > Magnoliopsida > Santalales > Viscaceae > Viscum > Viscum album. The sequence continues at coordinate 109,990,470 of OY728121.1, forward strand.
AATATTGGGATTGATAATCTATTAACTTTGAAGTTTACAAAACATTCAGATATGGATAGGATTGATGTACTAGACATCACATATGAGAAGATAGATAGTGAGCATAAGGTTTCATAGTGAAGCTTCTAAAATTCTATGCAATATATATAGAATATATAAATGTGTTAAGAGAGAAACCAAATTCATCTTATGGTATGACTAAATCAGTTTCACATTCATAAGATGTATCAGTAGAAGGGGAAAAATGTATCACATATAGGGTTAAAGTGGAAACTACAAAGTGTCACTTGGGAAATTAGGCTGGGAATAGATGATCACTAAATACATTTATTCTCAAAGGTTATTTTTCAATAAAGGTCATGATTTGGACATATCTATATAGGTATTAAAATACCAATTTTTTCGAAAATAGATAATCATTTGAAAAACTACATGATAGGAAGTGGGAATAAATCATGCAAAGTAGATCTAGAAGATATTACAGAGGTATCGAGAAGGTTCTACTACTAACTACACAGATATAGATGAAAATTGGTCTTTTTCTCTCCTAACATAATCATGTATAGTAATATTTTTAATGGATATACCTTTTGGATTTGAACTGTGACATATTTAAGAGTGTTAATATCTTTTATTCGGAAATATTAATTATAAATAGAATATTGGGAAATGGTAGGTGATTGTAGATTGTTGTCCAATTCTTCAATAACTTTTCTAATCCTTATCTTCAATTCTGTTAATGTAACTTTACTGATAAGTGAGTGTGGATATTTCATTGAAAGATGAGTTGGAGAATGGATTCAAGCCAATTTCTTTAAATTTCTTAATCCTAGATTAATTATTGTGATAAGAGAGCGATTTAACATTTTCATTGTAATTTATGATCATTGATTGCATTGATCGGATCTTATAGAAAATAGATCAATATATAATACCTTAGTTGTTGTCCTATATTTAATAAACTAAATAAAATGTATGATTAGAGATTTAAATCTATGTGTAGAGAGATTTATAATTGTGATTTTCTTCTTCACTAAAGAACAGATATTTATCCATGATAATTACATGTTCTATCCTCTATTTTTCATTCTTTTAGTTTAATGGTACTGGTTAATTCTTATTTTTAGCTTCATTAGTTTATAATGTTGGTTATATATTATCGTAATAACACAATTCAATATAGAAATATAAATGAAAAAACATCAAAAAAATTCGTGAAACTCTGAAAAAACATGACCTCATAGGTGACAACCATGAGTACAACTATGTTGCAGTATTATAGGGGAAACATGAAAAAATATTTAGGCATCTATAAAAATATTATCCCTTCCATTGAAACTATATCATGGGAGTCTTATAAGGAGTTAAAAATGATAAAAAGAACATAATCTATTTTCATTAAAAAAATATTAAAATTATACCCATATGTCATATAAAATCATCAAAACTATATAAGTTGATAATTTTTATAGTATATGAACTATAATAGAGGTAAAAAGGAAAAACATTGAAAAACATTGAATTTAAGTGAATATAAATACCTGAAACATCATAAAAGAGTTTTTAAAATAAAACTTCCTAAAAACATGTTTACAACATAGTAAAATTGTCTAAACAATGAACTTTTAAAGAGATCTCTACTACTAATTATAAAAATAAAAAAAATTATTTTAATTATATTAAATATCTAGTGGGGTTGAACATTGATCAAGAAATATTCATCACTTACATTATTTTCATGGGTTTCTAGGAGAGTATACCTATAATAACTTGTAGGAGTTTCACATGGTGTTCATCGCCATAAAACCTCAAGATGTTAGTGAGGACCAGATAAAGATGATGTTATTTACAATTACTCCAAATTGGGTCGCTAAGGAATATTTCTACTTCCCCCGATAGACTACCATAGGCAGTTGGAAACATCTAAGGAAAGTCTTCCTATAATAATATTACATATAATCTAGGAATTCCTCACATTGAAAAGATATTAGTGAGAATAGCTAGTTAAAAGTAGAGAATCGACATGAATATTGGAAAATGATAAAGATGTTATGTCCTAGCTATCCCCATAAACAGATTTCAAATAATATTCTAATCTATTATTTTTATGATGGATTATTATTAATGGATAGAAGATTGATAGAATATTTTATTGGATGATAGGTAGGGAATATCACTCCCATTGATGATAGAAATATCCTATCAAATATGGAAAACAATTAATATTTGTTTACTATTGGAGGGTTAACTTTTTTAAAACTATATATAGATATATATATATATAAAATTCTGTGAATTCCTATATTTAAATTCAATTGAGAGATCTCACTAACATGATAAGTAAAATTCTATCTTTCCCTATCCCTTCACAAACATTAAATAAAGTACTTTCTCATATATTTTAAATAATTCTACTTGGGAGTGAAAAAAACATCCATTAATAATTGTGAGTAGGTTGTCTTGTGAAGAAGTGAACCATGACATAGAGATCCTTAGGGTTAATAGGGATTCCACAATCTAGTATTTACATGTTTTACATAGTATTAGTCTTTTTATATGCGTACAAGTAATACTTTTAGTGGAAAATTAAAGACAAGTTAAACAAATCCAAAGTATATTGAATCATGCCTTTCTTGAAATGGTTAAAAAGTAGGTTACAACATTATTTGATGCCGATATAATTTACCCTATATATAATATTATATTAGAAATTCCCTTCCATATTATTCATAAAAAGGGATGGGTCATGGTTTTCGATAATTAATTTATATAATTAGTTCCTTCAGGGTTTCCTATTAGGTGTATGGTATGCATTGACTATAGTATGCTAAACATAGTTACTATGAAAGACAACATTCCCTTTCCATTTGATGATCAAATCCTTCAAATCATTGATGATCAATCCCATTTATTCTTCCTGAATTGTTTTTATAGATAACTTAAATTCCATATTTACCCATATAACCTAGATAAAATAAATTTTTATTATCCTTTTATTAGCTTTTCTCATATGGGAATTCCATTTGGAGTTTGTAATTCCCCTTCCACCTTCCAAAGATACATGCTTAGAATTTTTTTAGGTTTATTTAAGAATTTATGGAGGTGTTTAGGGACAATATTATAGTATAATATCCATATTTTATGATATATATAAAAACATTAGGGGTTTTTATTCGAGTTTATACTGCAAATAACTATATTTTGAATAATCAGAAATGACATTTTATAGTTGACTGTGGAATTATAAATGGTCATGAGGTTTTAAAAAATTTAATTTTAATGGATAATTATGTGGTTGAAATTATTTATTCACTACCTATTTTTAATACATTCAAGGATATTTGATCTTTTCAAAGACATGCTTGATTTTATAGGAAGTTCCTAAAACACTTTTCCAAATTTCTTTGTCTTAGCAAAAACTGATATGGAACGATATTTTATTTGTATTTTATGAGAGATTTGAGGAATTATTTAATGATATTAAACTAAACTTATTTTCCCAACTAATAGTTCAACCAAATAATTAGGACATTCATTTTTATCTGATGAAAATTAATTTAGAATTCAGTTAAAGGGGTTTTCTTAAGAATAGAGTAGAAAGTAAGTCATGTGTCACTACTTTTTCTTTTAGAACTCTTAATGATTCCTTGTCCAGTTACAACATACAAAGAAGAAAATGTTTTCCTTTTTTTTGCTTTTTATGTTTTGGATCGTTCTTTTGGGTTCTAAGTTAGTGGAATTCACTGATGGTTATACTATTTGATATATCATAATGAAAAAAAGTCAAAAATAAGGTAGGTAAGATAGATATTATTATTATTGAAATTTTACAAAGAGATACAAGATAAGAAAGGTAATGAGAACCTTATGGTTCTTGCTTTGAGCAGGATTCCTACTAATTTCTATCAAGTTAGATCATTTTAAGCCCATTTGAGAGTTGTTTCTTATGGAGAGATTGTATTATACTATTGTAGATGGGTGAACATGGTATTCATACAATGTCAATTACATAGATGGTGATGTTATGCCTCACTGGTTTTCGAACCATCATATTTTTAATTTGATTAGTTAGTCAAGGGAATTTTTGTATGATAATATTTACTAGTGGAATACTGGAAGTGATTATATTTTTAGGAGATATATCATGAATTATAAAATCCATTCCTTTATAAATTTATTCCATTGTATTAGATTTTGAGGTCACATTATCCAACAGAGAACAATTTCAAAATTGTAAGATTATAGATTATTCTGTCCCACTATCTTTAGATATTCTCAAGAGTTTTTTTGGACCTGTAAATATTTTCTATTCTAATGAATTATTTCTCAAAGAGATAAAATTATAGAAAACATATTTTGTTTTGTGACATCGAAATGTTTTGGAATGGACTCCATGTTCCCATTTCTAAATTATTTTAGAAATTCCTAAATCCTAGTTATTTTATATTATCTTTCAAAGAGGGTTTAATTTATACCAACTATCACTGGTGATTCTAGAGTGGTGTCCCATTTTGTCAAGTGTAATCTATTTTATTGATTTTAGATTTTAATTTTCATTCTTCCAGACTAAGGAACACATTTTTGTTATAGGAAATTGGATGCCTTACATAAATTATTTGGGGTATTCATAATGTTGTTTCACCCTATCATCCACAAAAAAATTGTATGAATGAAGTTTTATATAAAGAGATCAAGCATATTCTTGAGAAAATAGTTATCCCAAAAATGGAAGATTGGAGTATGAGGATTGAAGATGTTTTTTGGGTATATAGGATGGCCTATAAGACATCGATAGGGATGTCACCCTATAGGATTTTTTATGGATGATACTTTCATATTACTATAGTGTTATAAAAATGATATTTTACTCATGTTAATACATGTAATTTTTATCTATTTGAAGAAGAAAAAGAGAGGATTTTTTTCACAAGTTTGAGGAAATCAAAAATATTCCCTATAAAATTATGATGATATTGAAATAAAAAACATAGGTTTTTTATGAAAAAATATTTTAAATAATGAATTTTTATACAAAATTGTTATTGTAAAACATCTATCTTAAGATATTCCGAGGAAAATTTCATTCCAAATGGGATTGTCCTTTTTATTATAACTAATATCTTCCCCTTTGGTCTAGTGAATATTAGAGATACTAGGATGGATATTCTATTCCATTTCATTATAAATAGGATTAAGCTATTTCATGAAGGTATTAAAGAACCTTTAGGGGAGTAGTTCCTTTTTTGGAAGTTGAATACCACTGAATAATATAGATTTTAACATCCATTACTATTTTTATTTTTAGAATAAGTGTGGGTTAGGGTAATAAAATTTTGTAGTGTTATGTTATTCATTTTGTTTCCTTTTATTTCTAAATTAATAAAATGGTATATTTTTGAAGAAGTTATAGTTGTTTTTGTTCACTAGGAAGAATCCAAAAATATATTTTTGATGTTTTTGATACTTACTGTAGTTGAATGTTTTTTATCTAATAGGATCATAAGATGCTACATAATGAAGTGACATAAGTAATCATGATTAATTTTTAAACCATAGTTACAACTCACATGAATTAATATTTCTAACATTTTATGTTATTTATTTTTAAACATTATGACCTTTAATCTAATAAACATGAGAGAATTTCATCAATGGAAATAATAGGTGTCTTTGATTATATGAAAAGGATGAAAAATATTCTATATTAGGGGGTTACTTGTTTTTAATGGTAAGATGAGGAACTACATTAATTAGAAGGAATACTTTATTATCTAAAATTAATTAAGTGGAGAGGATCCAAAAAAAGTAACATTACATTGAAATTTTTTAAGAATATACATGTGATCAATAGGAATAAGGTCAAACTAAATGAGATCCTTCCCATCTACACCTTTTTAAGAAAGTCCATAATCCTGAGAATTGGCCTTTTTTAGACATGTGTGATGATGTAAACAATGGATGAGATGAAATCCAAGCAATTGGTCCATCAATTAGTTATCTTCCATGGTACATGAAAAGATCTTGTTTTGATATCTTGAACAAAAATGGTGGAATCACATTCTAGTAAAAGTTTCTTTCAACCTCTATGCATGGCTTTCTCAGTGTTAAGGATAAAAATGAGCAACCTAGAATAAAGAGAAGAATAAAATCTACATGACCCTTGTAGAGATCATAATATATCCCCATTATTATCCATAAAAATATCCCCATAACCTAATGGACATGAATTTCCCCCCAAAGATCAACCAGTGATAACATTAATCCATCCTACAAAAGGTGATTTTCAGAAAACATGCATTATGATAAAGAGAGGATGAAAATTACCAATAAATAAAATTTGTATGCGGAAAGATAGAGAGAAAATTATTGGGGAGTAATTCCAATTATAAGACCAAAATTTAAGTGATTAATCATTAAATACAAACCATCTAGATAGAGAGAAAATTAAAGAATAATCGATTTTAAAGAAGGCTAGTCTGAATTGTCAATGTGATTTTAAAATCATAATTTGATCTTGTTATGGAACCTATAAAAAAATGAAATACATTCCAAATTTCCATTGATGAGCTTCTATTAAAAAATCATGAAAATAATTATTAAAATACCTATCATTTTTTATTTCCAGACCACCCAGATCAAAATTATTGCAACAAGTATTCTTGTGGATAGTGGCTAATCTCCTCTCAAAAATACCACCACTCCAAATAAAGTTATTGATGGAAACATTAATATTATTTATGAGAAAAAAAATTTACACAACATAATTGAATAAATAAAATTAGTAGTTTTGGGGGAATTAACAAAACAATCATGATCTACCATGGATAGAGAATTTAATTTATAGGAGGAAAAATATCATCAAATCTGAAAAATAGTTCTAGGAAAGTGAAAAGATTTTAGTCTTCCCAAAAACATAAGAACACTATTGCAGATAAAAGTACAAACTCCATCTATGAAACCCACATCTTCGATAATGTCAATTTTCCATACAACAGTAATGTTCCTACCAATATAAATAAGAACTTGTTCCAGCTATCCCGCTAACCCAAAACCTACTCATATTGATAACGAGATTTCTTGATGTTCCGAATGTTTTTCCTATCCCCATTGGGAATAGAATAATATCATCAATATAAATAAGATACTTAAGTGTATATATTACCCTACCATCACATATGGACATCAAAATTACATTACCAACCATGATTTAAAGAATAATACTGAGGTAATCCTCTATAATGTAAATAAATAATAAAAGATACAGGGTCACCCTATCTGACACCTATAGAATATAAAAATTATCACTCATTGGATCCATTTATAAGAATATAAACATAGAAATAACGTAATATGATTTTAATATAATTAATGAAATCATTATCAAAACAATACAAAGAAATAATCTTTCAAATAAAAGTTTAATACATATTATTAGAATCATCTTTGATATAAAGTTTAAGAGTAATGTTCCCTCCTATGATATTTTTTTGAAGATTGACACATTCTGAGGTAGTCATAATGTAGTCCTGAATGGATCAACCTTTATTGAAGCCAAATATAAATAAATAAAATAATTACTCGAAATAGAGGCCAATATATTAGCAAGGATATTTAGGATAATTTTATAAATTGTATTGACCAAAGAAACAGGCCTAAACAGATGAATCTCATAGTCATTCTATAATTTTGGTTATATAGAATTAAACTAATTATTGAACCCATAATAAACATAACCACATTGAAATAAATGGTGAATGAGCCTGTAAATATCATGTTCAATGTTATCCTAATATTTCTGAAAGAAGAAATTGGTAAAGTCGCCTGGGCCTGGAGAAATATCAGGGTTGAGACCCAAGATAGCCTCCTTGATCTCTAGTTCTAAAAGAATATTAATAGGACTTGACCTTTCCCCTTTATTAACAAGACTTGTAATAATACCATCTACAAGATCAGAAATGGAGGATGAACCATTAAAAAGAAACATTAATTAAGAGATAACAAGATATGAGAGGGAATGATTATTATCCATGATCTGATCCCCATTCTTGTGTAAAGATAATGTCATGGACACCATTCTAGAACATTGAATTGAATTTATTAAATTAGATTTTATATCTCCATCATTAATCCAATTTTCATTGAAATCATCTCTTTTCATTTCATCCTTAAGATTAAAGAGACTATTAAGATTTCATCCCACATAAAATTCATTAATAAAACCATTAGAAAAATAATTGACGGTACAACAATCATGAAAATACTGAAGAGAGGCCTCAAAAGAGGAAATGTCACTATCAAAAAAGATAAATTGTTCCTTAATCCATTTTGGAAATTTTAATTTCGTAATTTTAGATTAAAAATATAATAAAAAACCTCATTCCTATAGTCAAACCAACCACAAATCATGCTGAACAATTCTACGAAACTCAAGATGAGACACCAGGGAATTGTTAAATCTAAAAGGATAGTGAGTATTATAAACCTTTATCAAAAGATCAATCAAAGTTTGATGACTATCAAAATTAATTATTGATAAGTTCATGCTATAAATAGAGTTTCAGTGGTCCAGGGTAGGCTCATTATAAAAATCATATCATGTTTGCAAAATTCACATGAGAATTTTTAATTTCAAATATTTTTATAAAATAAAAACCAATTTCACACTAAGATAATTCATATTTATAAGGAAATAAAAAATTTCTTATTTAGAGAATAAAAGTGGGAAATCCTCAGAAAAATAAATTCCTAATGTCATTTTAGTTTTTCATCCCTATGATTTATTTTCTTCCACTGATTTTGATTGTTTTTTTTTCTTGAGGAAAATAAAATGGTTTTTGTTGGGGATATGATTCAGCTAGTTTTTTATGTATTTTTTCACATCATTTTCATTTTATATTATATTTTTTAAATTCATAAATTACTATGTTATGTAAAAATAATAGTTTTTGGTTATTTTATATAAATTTTTAAAATTAATATAAAATATAATATTTATGATTCTTTTATGTAAATAATTTGAATTTTTAGTTGATAGTTTCTTTATTATGTGAACTAAATATTTAATTACATTTTTTTATTTTTTAAATTTATTTGAATCATTAATGTATTTAATTAAAGATTTGTTCAAGGAATTGTTAATTTGAGCACTACATTTATAATGAAGGGACACACATTCATTAGATTGATGGATATTTGATAAAGGGGTTAGTTGGTAGTTCCCGTTGGTTATATTTAACAAATGACGTTCCACAAATTTAAATAGGAATTTTTGGTCAGGTAACTAAACATTAATTGATGAAACTCACATTGCTATTTCCCATGTTAGGTTCAGGAACCCAATATTCATTGATACCCCTCACCTTGGTATTCCACACATTTGTTTTGGGAACATAAAAACCATCGATAAGCTCCACATTGATATCCACCACATTATGTCTGGTAACCAAAGGATAGTAAGATGAACCCCATATTGGTGAATTTGATCCCAACAATTTTTCGTTTAACCCCACAATGTACAGATCTTGATATTGTGCGCTTATAATGTTGAGGCCACTTGGGTAGTGAATTGGGGATCAAGAAGGAGAGATTTACACTTGTCCTCAAATAAAAACACAATGTGGTAACATTAAAGAAGAAAAAACATATGAAATATTTGGATCAGAATCCCACAAGCTTTGAAGCTTATGATTCATTGAGATCTGGTCAGGGTAAATGAACCATAAATCACATATGAGATTAGAGATAGTGAGCTTAAGGTATCATAGGGAAACTATTGTATTTCATTGTAGCTTATAAATAATATATAAACAATTTGGTAGTGTGAATATATTCATATTTATTATGACTAAATCAGTTTCACATTCATTTTCTATATCATTTTACTAGAAAATTATCATCCTCTAATTGTGATTTAAACAGAAATGAAGTTAATAATAGAGAGTGCCACCTAGGTCTTCAGGATTTGAATAGATGGTCATAGAATACTTTTATTCTTCAAGGTTCTTTTAACAAATAGGTGGATATGAACGGATCTAGATAGTACATCAGATATCATATTATTATATCAGATACATATATCAAAAACACTATAGAATAAATAGGAGGAGCAGAACTAGAAAATTTGATCCATAAGATCTTCTTTATGTATTGAGAATGATCTATTTTCAATCCTTATAATGAAGACAATGATTGGATTTCACTCATACATCATTAATTTTTAACTAAATTTTTATTAGATGTAACTCGCGAATTTGAATGGTGACATTTTTCTATGTTTCTATATCTTTTATTTCTCAATTACAATCTTATCTAGATTATTGATCATTGAGAGTCAATTTTTGATTGATTTTTGATTGTTTTTTCACTTTATTAATCCTTCTCTTCCTTATAGAGAGTTTCATATTACTTATTAGAGTTTTTAAATATCTTAATGTGTATTATAACATCAACTTGGGGAAGATCATCAAGTAAAAACTCTTTATTTAAAATTCCCAATACTATTTTGAGGATTTTGAGTATAAGGGAGTTTATTGTTCCAATTCTATTTGGTGATAGTTGAGTGTATTGACATATTATTACTAAAAGGTGATCAACATCTGAAATCTCAGTTTCTAACATTAATTTAAAAAACCAAATCAAATTTACGATTATTTATTTCAATCTATGTTACAAGAGGTCTTATATTCTCAAGTTATTTGAAAATGATGAAATGAGACTGATCCATGGTATTTTCTAGATATGGACACAACATCACCATTATATTTAATTAAATATTTCTAGCTAATTTTTATTTTTAAGATAATTTGTATGGAAAACTAGTTTTTTTCTCCGAAATGAAATTACCAAATAAAAGTGGAATAAAAATATTGACAATAAAAATGTGACATGTATGTTGAGTGGAATCTATATATTCAGATTCTATAGTAGTGAGAGTAAATGAGATTTACTTATTTTTATCCCAAATCACACATCTTTATTCAAAAAAGTAAGACTCCACCATTTTTGGGTCCTTTATAATCAACACATCTTTCCCAGTATGAATTTGAATATGCAAACTGATTAAGATTTCCCAAAAATTCATAATTTATACCATATTGTTAAGTCCCATTAATATATATCATAATTCTTCTCTTTAAAAAAACATGACATTTTTTCTGTGCATTGAGATTTCGTATATAGGTTAAAAACATATACGCGGCCTGGTCTATAGGGTGTTAAGGATAGAAGTATTCAAGTCAATTTCCTATGTTCTTTAGGATCAACATCCCTTCAAAATTCAACCATATACAGGTATGTTCCCCTTCTATAGTTCTATAAAATACTTTTAAATCGTCATATTAAAATATTTTAAGTATATCATTGTAAAAATTCTCTTCGGATAAAAAAATATGATCCTTTTATTGAAATATTTATAAGATAATAATGTAATTAATTTCTTATATAATATACATTTTAAAAAAATATTCATATATTTAAGAAAACATTCATGGACATAGTCATTATTCCCATACAATATGATATCATAAACATAATTAATAACAATGGGGAACCCTCTAAAATTTATTTAATGTAACGGATGTTTTCCACTCTTCCCTTATTAATGTTGATATTTTTAAAACTATTTTACATTATGGCCTAAAAATCAATTATATCATAATTTAACATATATAGATCTGTATTCTACTTACACTAAAATTTCTCTTATAATCCTAAAATTTGAAAATTAGTCTTTTTAATATTGAATTCTTCTTATATCACTCCATTAATAAATTATTACTTGACATAAATTAGGAAAATAATATATTTCCTTTGGGAAGAAATAAAAAGAAATATTATAATGTTTTTAAGTTAGAAACTACTAAAAAGGTCTCCAAAAATTTAATTCCATCTACCATTGAATATCCTGTGAAATCTAGACTTTCCCTATTTCTTACCACATCACCATATTTTTCATGACCTATCCCCTAGGGCCATTGTCGTGACTACCCAAAGCCAGCCTTCCATAGGTCAGGGGCTTGCGACTAGCACTGGAAAGGAATATCCCTAAAACTGGGAAGGAATTTCCTTTTAAACTGCAAAATCGCACATCCAATCACACATCAAGATACAAGAACAATGTAAAATATATATTAATAAGGGTGATTATAGTAAAAAAGGGGGACAGAATACAAGCCCAACAAGAAAGTATATGTAAAACTGAGAACAACTCCTATGAACACCCACCAAGGATCCTACTTGAAGGGTAGGTACACCTCACGAATGGTCATCTCTTCGGTACGACTTGTCTAATGGTCCATCGTAGAGTAGTCTCTAATCCTAGAACCCTCATCCTCAATCAATGTTGTATATCGACTGTAAAAGACATAGCAAGGTGCAGGTATAGCCCGTGCGGGGGTAAGTATAACAATACTCAGTAAGGACCCCAAGACCCCCGAAGGTCTCCCAGAATCCACAAAGGATAGACCACAATGAAAAACCTCAATGTCAAAGCATGAAGAAATTGTTATAAACACTACTTAGGTATATGCCCATACATATACCTAAGTTATTAATATATACTCATCTCACACGTGAGGGAAGAATACCACAATGTCAACACCAAAAAGTGAGAAGTACCACACTGGTAACACCACGAAGGTAAGTACCACAAAAATAACTCCACACAGAAGAATAACACAAAGTTATCACCACACAAATCTGTACCACAATGATAAATACTCAGCTCACACAAGTTATAACTTGAGTACGTAAGTATAATTGTTTATATGTATTGCTAGATCAACTTACTTCATCGAGAAGCACTGTTGTTGACCCACACAGGATCAAAGATGACCCACATAGGATCAAAAGATGACCCACACAGGATATGTACATGACCCACACGGGATCGGTAGAAGCTAACCCACACAGGATTCGATGATGACCCACACATGATATGAAGATTCTTCTAATACACCCATACACATGGTTCTCGCACTAAGCATTCCTGATTATGGGAGGTTCTTCTCATCAATCCATCAGACGATACTTCAATTTCCACGAAGTCAAATGAGAAATTATCATGATGGTCTGTCACATTAATAGGGTCCCAACGCGACTGACGGTGTGTCAATCGGACGCCCGGTCTAAATGTTATTAGATTTTTTGTTCAGAGGGCCCTGTTGGATTCGAGTTCGATCCATTCCATTTGTACTCCAACGTTATCCAAAACACAAGTGGAGTACACAAAATGGACCATCTCGATTCAAGGATCTCGGTTCCACATATGGTTCATTAAACGGATGCGCAATTCTCAAGATATGGCCAAAAAGTAATACTTGGTCCAAATGGGCCCAATTACAGTCCAACCCTGTCAGACCGACCCAATCCAGGTCCAGCCGGATGGGCATGGCCACGGCAGCCCATGCCCGCTAGGATGTTGTCTGATCCGGTCCACATAGGGGGTGGCTTGCTTGGTGTGACATGCTTGGCTGGGTGCAGTCTGATAGGCTGGGTGCGGTCCTCCCAGCTGGGTGTGGTCCACCATGGCGGGGCCTACCACAGCCGCTACCCTGGGGGTAGGCACCCACCAGTATTCTGAATTGTCCAATAGAACTTTTTCCTTGGCCAACCTGGTGATGCAATGTGGCACCACCAGCTGGCACACAAGACCCACCGAAGCTGTCCCACTTGGCATGACGTGGTAGGCCAGGGATCGGGCTGGCTCTCCTCCTAGCGGCGCAACGGCGCTGATGTCCTCCTGCGGCCAGCCTGCTGTCGGCCGCCCTGGTGCACTGACGTGACTTGATCTTCATGAAATCCTCCTCTACTGGCAGGGTTGGTGTGCGCCGCCCTGGTGCACCGCTACAACTCCATAGTCATGGCATCCTATTATACCAATGAGGCGGGCGCGTGCTGTTATGCCTCCATGCGGCCGACCAACGGGCCGGCCCCCTCCTTCCACCGCCATGACTGACGGGCCACATTTTCCCTCGCTACCAGTAGTGCGGTCGTGCGCCGCCCAAGTTCCACATGGAAACGTGGCTGCCGGCTGCCACCTTCCTCTGTCGCTGCTGACGAGCCTCGACCTCATTTTCTACCGGTGGTGCAGTTGCCCCGCCACCGTCATCATGGTCGGCTGATGTGCCAGCCGCCGTCCATACCCTTCCAGTGTCGGTTGTCGACGTCTTAGTCTGGTTCCACTCACCATTGATCGGCCCGCAATGAACACTTCAACATATAGGGAGTCGAGGCATTGGGCTATATTTGTTTTTCTGGAACCCTCTGCATTAAATCGATAGGAGGTGGTTCATATATTGGAAGTAATGAAATACCACAATGGAAGAATTGAATAAAAATTCCCTACTTTGTTTGTTTTTTGTAGATGGAATGGGGATGCAGATGAAGATGTCGACGTTCATCCCTCCTGTAACACACTCCCGATCTGAGATCGTGTGTCATCATCATTCTAGATCTGGAGAATGTTCTTTGTTGGATGATGTCCTTTGTTGAAGAATGTTATTCCTTCAAGAATTCTCCAGAATAAGCATCCACTCCCTTTCGCCAACAGAAAAACAATCCTCAAGAAGATTTAATAAAACTATTAATTAACAAGTTGATTCAATATTTTTTAGAATTAATGAATCCCATTAATTGAAGGAAAATTTGGTTACACATTTTGTGTAACTGAGAATTTAATTCCCATCATTAAATGCCTGACCACCTTCATGTGATCCCACCTCTATGATTCAAATGAGAGGTTTAAATAAATGAAATAAATGTTATTTATTTTATTTTATTATTTTTCTTTTAACTCTCCCACAAAAATTTGAGAAAATAACTCCCACCCTCGACCTACTATGGTCGAGGTGATGGTCTCCCTATGCTAATATTTGTGTTGTGAGTTCAACAGTGTCCACAGATTTCATTTCTTAGGACCAGTTCAAATGTGACAAAACTCTGCTCACACGTTTACTGAACGTACCTGAAAAAAGTTCAAAAATTCATTTTGGGCACACCGAACATCATAATCACACTCCATCAATTTTCACAGACTCTTAATAATTCCATATAATTAAAAAAATTACACAAAAAATTATGGGTCTTTACATTCTCCCCACCTCAGGGTTTTTCATCCCTGAAAGCCCGTACAAAAACTAAGAAAAAAAGTAGGGGTACTGAGCGTGAATTTGAGCCTCCCTCTCCCATGTTCTCTCCTTGAGGTTCATGTGCTGCCAACGTACGTGCACCAGAGGTATGAATTTCCCACGAAGGAATCTCTCATATCAATACTCAATCTCCACTGGAACCTCCGAAATTTTCACCTCATCATCGATGTCCAGCTCTCCCAAGTCAATTATGTGCGAAGGATCATGTATGTACTTCCTCAGCTAGGATATGTACAAAACATCATGCACTCGGTGCAACTGAGGGGGAAGAGCTAATCGGTATGCCACCTCGCAAACTCTGCTGATGACCTTAAAGGGTCTGATGAACCTCATTGATAACTTTTTTCCCTGTCCAAATCTCTGTAAACCTCGTCGAGGTGAGACCTATTGGAAGACATGTTCACGGTTTTCAAACTCAAGATGTCTATGTCTCCTGTCAGTATAATAATTATTCCTTCTCTGTGCAGCCTTCATCCTCTCCTGAATGATCTGTACTTTCTTCATTGTAGCTCATACCTTCTCGGGTCCCATGAGTGCAGACTCCCCTGGGTCAGTCCAACATGGAGGTGATATGCATGGTGGACCGTACAGCGACTCGAATGGATCCATAACGATAGTGGTGTGAAAACTTCCGTTGTATGAGAACTCCACCAAGGGAAAGTGATCCTCCCAGCTGTAGCTGAAATAAAGGACTCAAGCACACATCATGTCCTCAAGGGTCTGAATGGTCTGCTCTTTCTGACCATCCATCTGAGGATGAAAGCCAGTGCTCAATTGAAGCTGAGTCCCAAACACATCCTACAACCCCTTGAAAAGCAGGGAATTAAACACATGTATCACAATAGGAGACAATCATATATGGAACTCCAGGAATCCAAACAGTCTCTTACATGTAGAGGTGTCACATGCTCTCTACTGATCCCTACTCTATGATAGGTAGGAAGTGGGCTGACTTGGTGAGTCAGTCAATGGTCAACCAGATAGAATCATGTCCCTTAGATGTGTGTGGAAGTTCTCTCACAAATTCCATGTAAATTCCATCCCACTTCCACTCTGGCACCTCGAGTGGCGGAACTAAGACCACTGGAACCTGATGCTCTGCCATCACTTGCTAACAAGGGAGGCACTAAGAGACAAATTATACTACTACTTTCTTCATTCCCGGCCACAAGTGTTGACGCCGAAGGTGCTGGTATATCTTCCCCACTCCTGGATGTACCTCTTGAGGGCATGTGTGGAACTCCCTCAACACATCTTCTTGTAGTTCCACTGGTACCATAGTACGTCCTTTGGAGATGATTATGTGCTCCCCACCATCCAAAAAACCATCATGTGCATTTCCTGTGGATATCGGAGTACGTCATGAATTACAGTCTATGTCTCCACGATGTGCCTCCCTAACTCATTAAAGGAGTGGGGGAGTGACTATCAGAGACTGAAGGTAAGATGATTCATCTCAATCCGTGTAGAATATCTGCAAAGCAGATAGCTTCTTCATTGCCTCACTGAGAAAATATATACCAGATCTCCATCAGAGTGCATCTACTTCCATGTTCCCCTTCTTTGTAGTATAGACTCTCTAAAAGTCATAGTCCTGGAGGAACTCAAGCCAATGACTTTGTCATAGATTTAGGTCCTTCTTAAAGAAGATATTCTTGAGACTCTTGTGATCAGAGTAGACTGTAAAACGTTCCCTCGTCAAGTAATGTCACCACATCTTCAAGGAGAATACAATGACTACTAACTCCAGGTCATGGGTAGCATAGTTCTACTCATGTTGTCTCATCTATTGAGAACCATACGTGGTCACTGCATGCACTTGCATCAGGACACATCCATGCCCGGTCCTCAATGCACCGCAGTAGACTACATACCTAATTCCCTCCTCTGGTATCCTCAAGATGGGAGCACTTGTCAGTATTCGCATCAGCTCTTTGAAACTCCATTGGCATATTTTCAACCACAAACAGGGTTTCTCCTTCCCTTTCAATGATGATTAAGGTTCCATAACTCTAGAAAAGTACATCCCAAACCTCTAGTAGTCACAAACCAGACCCAGGAAACTATTCACCTCTGTCACACTCTTGGGTGGCTCCCAAGAAAGCACAACATCGATCTTCGCAACATCCACCACAACTCTAGACTCCGAGATGATGTGTCCTAGGAAGTGAACCTCCTAAATCTAGAACTGGAACTTTGGGAGCTTACCATAAAGTTGGTGATCTTGATGTGTGTCCAGAACTATCTATTCATGATAGGAATTCTCTTCCTCTGTAATTGAGTAAATAAAGATGTCGTCGATGAAGACTACCACAAAACAATCAAGGTATTTCTGGAAGATTCTTCTCATGAGTCCAATGAACACTATTGGGCCATTGTTCATGGATAATTTCATAACCCCAAACTCATAATGGCCATACAGACATCAAAAGTTCATCTTATGCACATCCCCGTCTCGTACCCTGAGCTAGTGATAGCATGATCTGAGGTCTACCATCCAAAACCAACATGATCCCTTTATCTGATAAAAGAGATCATCAATCCTTGGGAGTGGGTACTTGTTCTTCAGATTCACCTAGTTCAGGTGTCTGTAGTCCACACAGAGTCTCAAACTCCAATCCGACTTCCTGGAAAACAATATTGGGGCTGCCCAAGGAGAAACATTGGGCCTAATGAACACCTTCCTCTGTAAGTCCTATAGCTATACGTGTAGCCCTCGAACCTCAGCAGGAGTCATCCGATATTATGGTGTAGATATCGGTGATGTCATGGGGTACAAGTTGATATAAAATTCTACATCTCTGCATGGAGGAAGACCAGGAAAATCATCATGGAAAACAACAGCGTACAGGTCCACCACTACATGATAGCTCAGACTCTCAATATCAACTATTCTGAGGGTATGGCTAGCCAACTGATTTGTGATCGGCTGCACCCTCCTCCAATTAAGTCCATCTTGTGATACAAAGGTTCCCTTTTCTCTAGTTAATGAAAACCTGGACCCATCCTCGTGGACACACCGCACATTGCGACTAATACAGTCTATCTGAGCATGTACTGTATATAACCAATCCATATCCAAGATGACGTTATAAGGAATCTATACCACTACTAGAAGATCCCAGCTAAAGATCTCGCCTCCTAGAGTATGTTCACACTGCTGAAACCAGTGTTTAATTGTGTAATCCTCTCTCGTTGAAGTCTCTAGCCGTAAGGATCGAGCCAATGGCTCCACTGGAATCTCTGAGATCTAAACGAGGGTTGTGGAAATAAAAGAGTGACTGGCACGTCTGTCTATAAGTACTGCAGCTAAGGTGGAGTAGACATAGATCGTACCTCTAGTCATCTATGGAGCATTGTGGCCATAGTCCTCCGCTACTTGGAGTTGAGATTGTCCCTATCCACTCGCTCCCTATGGTCGGGGTGGATGACATCGTGGTGGTGGTGGAAGAAACTCATATCGCCACCCACCCCCTGCTACACGAACAGCTCCTCTACCACGTCCACCTACTTCCTGTAGACCTTGTCGATCCAATATTCTCCTCTACCCAGGTGGTCCTTCGACTGTCTGTTGATCGTCTGTACAGCGGGTTAGAAAATCGTGATCCATGTGACCCTTCCCTCCACACGAGTAACCCTGTCTACTCCTTACCTATAGTGCTCTGTCTCGAGAGCCCGATACGAAGGACCCTATATCATGCGGTCATCCTCCTATAGTTCCTATCCTTTTGGACCTCTGCATCATGCCAGCTGCAGATGAGTCTGCTACATAACGTCTGGTGTAGGGTCTCTCTACCATTGATGGCTCGTTAAGGAATTTATCCACTAAGAGTTTTCACTCTAACACCCCCTCCTACATCAGGATGCTGAGGAAAATCATCAAAGATCTAGTCTCCATTCTGAGCCCCTGCATTAGTATTCGGGCCCTGAAGAAAGGATCCCACACCATGTTTGTGGAGTAGTGTTAGAGGTTAGTGAACCTCACTAAATACTGATCCATGGTAATGTCTCCCGGCTATAAAGTGGAGAAACTCATGTATACACACAGATCATAAGTTCAATGGCACAAAAGGCCCTCAAATTCCTCCCAGATGAGAGTGACCTCATCATGAACCTAGAGCATCAAGCTCTTCCATCTGCCTGCTTCTTCCTAAAGAAAGATGGCTGCAAGGATCGCCATGAGATTAGCTGTTGTCCCTTCCAGTCAAAAAACTCTAACTATGTCCTCCAGCCAGTCCTCAGCCGCTTGGGGATATGTCTCGCCCCGGAACCTCAGTGGCCTCTAGCGCTGGAACTCATGTAACGTGCACATGCGTCATAAACCCTCTACTATTGGGGCTGGTGGCATCATCTTCCCAACAAGTAATGGTGTTTCCGGTACACCACCTAATGGTACAACTACCGAAAGCGGGCCCTACACCAAAGCCTTGTCACTCGATGGGATGTTATCAAGTACTCCACCTGGAACCCTGGCTGGCTATCTACGTGGTGGCATCCTAAAAAGGAATAGGTGCTCCATGGTAAACAAGTTATACCTGGTGAGATGACTCAAAGTTATCACACAGAATAATTTTGAAAAACACACACACAATCAGTGTTTTCATTCACAGAGTCAGAAATCAGAAGTCAGGGTCCTTATGTATGGATATGTCAGCCACCGCACCAACACTAGATTCCCCAAACTAATAACCACACTCATAACACTTAACACTATTAAAGATTAAAAGATCACAGTCCAAGTTCTTTGGTATAACTGACTACTTTGATACCCATTTGTCACGACCCGTCCCCCAAGGCTCGTGCCATGACTACCCCAAGCCCCCTTGCATAGGACAGGGTCTCACGGCTGGCACCGGAAAGGCATATCCCTAACACCGGGAAGGAATTTTATTTTAACCTTCAAACTCACACATTCAAGCACAAAACGTGATAGAATAACAAAGTTAACTATATAGTTATAAGGGTGAGTATAGTAAGAAAAGGGTGCCAGAATACAAGCCCAACTGGAAAGTACAAGTAAAACTAAAAACATCTCCTCTGAACACCTTCCAATGACCCTACCTGAAGGGTAGGTACAACACAATAACTGTCATATTTGTCGTACGTCTCGTATAATGGTCCACCTATGAGTATCCTCCAGTCATGGCACCCTCAGCCTCGATCAATGATGTCCATCATCTGCACCAGACATGGCAAGGTGCAGGCGTAGCCCTTGTAGGGGTGAGTACAACAACACTTAGTAGGGACCCCAAGACACCCTAAGATCTCCCAGAATCTACAAAGGATAAACCACAAAGCAAGACCTCAATATCAAAGCATGAAGAAATTTTCATCAACACTACGTAGGTATATTCCCATACATATACCTATGATATCAATTTATACTCATCTCACGCGTGAGGGAATAAAACCACAAAGGTAACACCATAAAGGTAGAAGTACCACACATGTAACACAACAAAGGTATGTACCACAAAGGTAACACCACATTGAAAAATTCCAGGAAGGTATCACCATATAGAAGTGTACCATAAAGGTAAAGACCCAGCTCACGGTAAGTATAACTTGAGTACGTAAGTATAGTTAATTAGTTGTATTGCTAGATCAACATACTTTTTCGGGAAACTCTGATGTTAACCCACACATGATCTATAGATGACCCACATAAAATCACTAGAAGCTGACCCACACAGGATCCAAAGATAACCCACACAGGACTTGAAGATTCTTTATGTACATCCAGCCACAGGTTTCCCGTACTAAGCATGTTTGATTCCAGAAGGTTCTACTCCTCAATATATCAGAAGATACTTTAGATTCCATGAAGTCCCACAGAGAAGTACCACAAAGGTCTGTCACGTCAATAAGGCCCTAACACAATGGGTGGTGTGTCAATCGGACACCCGGTCTGAAAGTTATTAGCATTTCTGTTCCGAGGGCCTGGTTGGATTCAAGTTCGATCCATCCCGCCATACATAATCTTTAGGAAAAACTCAAGTTAATTATACCAAAAGGACATCCTTTATCAAAGGATCCCGGTGATGTAGTCGGTTCGTCACGAGGATGCTTGGTTCTCAAGATATGGTCAAAAAGGATTACCTGGGTCCAGATGGGCTCGGGTCTGGTCTGACCCAGTCGGACAGACCCAGTTTGAGCTGACCTGAACCCATTCAGGTCCATCCTAGATGGGATGGGACACGGCAGCCCCGGCCCACTGGCTCATGGTCCGGTCAGACCCACAAAGGGGGTGGCACACTCGGTGCAGCCCACTCAGCTGGGTGCGGTCCGCCTGACTGGGTTCGGCCCGCCTGGTTGGGTGCGGTCCGTCGTGGCAGGGCCGTCACTAGCCGCTACCAGAGGGAGGTGACCCCGGTATTCGGAATGGTCCAGTAGACCATTCGTCATGGCCAACCCGACGGTTCCATGTGGCGCGGCCTGCTGGAACGGGGGACCTGCTGGAGCGGTCCCGATTGCCACGATGTAGTCGTTCTGGGATTGATCCGGCTCTCCTCCGAGCGGCGTGACGACGCCACTGTCCTCCCCCATCCGGCCAGCTGCTGGCCAGCCTGGTGCGACGCCGAGACAGGATAGTCGGGGCCTCCTCCTCTACCCGTGGTGCGGATGATGGCCGCCCTACCTCCACGCGGCCGGTCGGCATGCCGACCACTGCCTTTTTTTAGGTCCACTAAGTTAGATACCCTGAGAGTGGGGGTGTATCGGGGTATGACATATTAAAAAAAATTACGGTATTGATATTGTTTTGTTGTTAAGAAAAACTCTCTTCTCTCTCTTTCATGTTGAAAAGTATGAACAGAAACTAAATCATTCACAAGACACATGTATTTTTACATGGTTCACCCTCAATGGGCTACGTCCAAGGTTCGTACACCAAAAATGTGCCAATGTACAAAATTCACTAAAAGCACACTCTTGTTTACAATTTTTGGAGCGGACTCAAAATCCCTCTTGGTTTACAATCACTCCCAGTATGAAATCTCACTTCTCTCTCAACTAATGTGTTCTCATTACTTTTTTAGAAGACCATCCCACATTTTAAAGACATGTAGGTCCCATAATTATTGTAGATGAAATCGTCTTCCACTGTATATAGATGATCTTTTGATGTTCCAATTTCATCAACTGATGAATATAACTTTACCACAGAAGTAACAGACAATATTCCAAATTTCCGCACAACCATAGAATGACTGGCATGCTTCCCTATGCCTGTTGTGCTTCTCTAATACCTGAAGTGCTTCCTCATGCCTGGCGTGAAAGTGTCACCAAACATCTTGTGCGACTCCCCCTTCTTCAACTTTGAACTTAGTCAACTCACACCCTTTTACTCCCAAACCATTATTGGCATGCGCCTATCAACTGGCGTGCAACTTCTGAGTATCTTTATACTTTCACAACCAAACCACCACTTGTGCAACCAAAAAACATGTGCAATTGGAGTTCTAATTTTATTTAAGTGTTGAACTCCTTTAAAAATTAGGATGGGTGGACCTCTATTTATAGGCATTTTGGACACCCTGAGTGTCGGCATGCAAGAATCCTCTCGGCGCGCAAGTCCTGCCGCCCAAGTCTATGTCACCCTAGTCACTTGGGTGACCAAACCAAAACTAGGGCACCCCTCTTTGCTTTACCATATTTTGATGTTATGATCTAGATATGTATATGGTGCGCTAGTTTACAAGCCTCCAAGGTATCAGCACGGAAGTCCCTTTTCCAAAAAAAACATTTCTCTATTTATCGATTTTTGAGGCCCAAATATTTGGAAGACATTGTGTAGATTATAGAGCATTGAATAACATCACTATTAAAAACATGTATCCTTTCCCTCACATCATTGACTTGTTTGATCATATCTAGGGAGCTTAGTAATTTCCCAAGATTTACTGGAGATCTGGATACCATCAGCAGAAGGTGAAGGAGGATGAAATCCCAAAAACAATTTTTCATACTATATATGAGAATTATGAATTTGTTGTTATGAAATTTGGGTTAACTAATACACATGATGTATTCATTAATCTTATGAATAGAATATTTCATGAGTTACTGGAAAACTTTTTGGTTGTCTTTATTAATGACATTCAGTTATTTTCTAAGAGTAAAGAAGAGCAAGAAAAACATCTATGGGTTGTTTCGCAAACCTTAAATGGAAATAAACTTTATGGAAAATTCAGAGATTGTGATTTTTTGTTTCAAGAGATTTATTTTCCTGGGAACATTGTAAATATGGATGGAAAGATAGTTGATCCTACCAGAACAAAAGTCATTGATGAATGGCCAACACCTACAAATGTTATAGAGATTCATATTTTTCTTTGACTAATAGGTTATTACAGAAAATTCGTTTAGAATTTTGAACTGTTATCGAGCATGATAACTAAGTTAACACAAAAACGGGTTAAATTTATTTGGATAGAATATTGTGATGTTTTTATTAGGAAGTGAATATGTGATTGGTGAATGATCTGGTTTTTGCCTTGCCTTCCAAAAATGGTGAGTATTTCATCTACAGTGATGCTTCATTGAAGGGATTTGCTTTTGTTCTGATGTAGAATGATCTAGTAATTGCATATTCTGCAAGAAGACATATACCTCATGAGATAAATTATTCCATACATGATTTGGAATTGGAAGATCGGGTTTTTTCTTTGAAAATTTGGAGGCATCATTTATACGGATCCAAATGTCAAATATATACTGTCCATAAAATTCTGAATTATATATTCCCTTTGAAGGAATTAAACATGATGCATCGAAAATGGCTTCAAATAATAAAGTATTATGATTTCACAATCAATTACCATCTAGGAAGAGTAAAGAAATTGGAGGATTCCTTGACTGAAAATCTTCATGGATCATTAACCATTTTACGTTTGGAACATGATCCCAAGATTAATGATTTGATGAATTTTGGCTTAGAAGTTGTTCGTGCAGGAAATAGATCTATTTTTTTCTTGTTTCAATGCAGTCATTTTTATTAGGTAGAATTAAGGGATCACATAATGAAGACCTTGAGCTACAGAAAAATGAAGAATTGGTTAAAATGGGTAAGCTAGAAGAATTTAACATTGATAGATATTATGTTTTATGATTTTGAAAAAGGTTGTGTGTGCCTTGTGATTCCCAATTTGAAGAAATATTTATTATTTAAAGCACACAGTTGTCCATTTTTGGTTCATCTTGGAAGTACTATGATGTATAGAGCGCTATGGGAGTATTACCGGTGGGATAAAAAGAAATCGGATGGTGCAGAATTTATTGTGAAATGTTTGACATGTGAACATGTTAAAGAAGAGAGACATTTACTGAATAGGATGCCTCATACTTTTCCAGTTCAATAGTGGAAATGGGAGAATGTATCAATGGAATTTATGGTTGGAGTACCCAAGACATCACATGGTAATAATGCGATTTGGTTTATTTTTGATTGGTTGACAAAATCTGCACATTTTCCTCAATCAGATGGGTAGTCAAAGTGAATGATTTAGACATTGGAGGATATTCTTCAAGATTCTTCAATAGACTACCAGTGATGTAGGGACCAAGATCTTTCTTTAGTTTATTTTTCTTATAATAATAATTTCCATTCTAGTATTCTGATGAAACCTTTTGTGGAATTGAATGGGAAGCGGTGTAAGACTGTAGTGTTTTAGGATGAATTCAGTGAAAGAAACGTGATGGGGCTGGAATTAGTAGAAGAAGTAGCTAAGAATGTGAGGATGAGCTTGTAGCACATGAGGACAGCTCAGAGCAGGCGGAAAATTTATGAAGATAACAGAAGGAAAGACTTCTCTTTTGAGGTAGGTGACCATGTATTCCTTAAAATCCCTCCTTGGAAAAGTGTGACGTGTTTTGGTATGATATTAATGTTAAGACTGTGATTCATCAGCCTTTTTAAAATCCTGGAGAATGTTGGACCAGTTGCATACCAAATTGGTTGGCCTCCATGTTTGCCTTAGGTACATAATGGTTTTCATGTTTCGATGATGAGAAAGTATGTGCCTGATTCAAATCATGTCTTCAGTCTAGAAGCAGTTTAGATGGAAGAGAACCTTTCTTATGAAGAGAAAATAGTTCAGATTCTTGATCAAAGGGAACAAGTATTGCAGAATAAGCTAATACACCAGGTAACGGTTTTGTGGAGAAACCACATGGTTGAATAAGCAACAAAGGAATCTAAGAATGCTATGAGGGAAAGTTACCCTTACTTATTTAATGAGTAAATAAAATTGAAAGGATGATATTTCTAGAAGGTGGTTATAATGTTACACCCCATGGATTTAAAAATGTAAAGTAAACACATGAAAAACTGTTTTTAGTAGATATTTTATAACGAGCCTTTAAACATAATTTTACTGCTTATGTGATTTTAATTTTAAAAATTTGTCTTATAAAATTGTGATCAGAAAATTATTTAGAGTCTTATAAGACCAACATATTTTTTTGAATATGTATATATGCTTATGAATAGTTGCATACCCTTAAGAATAGTAATGTTACCATATTAATAGTAATATACCCATCAAAATAGTAACTTGACCCTAATGAATAGTAATTTACACTTATAAATAGTAATTTTACCCTTATGAATAATAACATACCCTTATGAATAGTAACCTCGCCTATGATAGTGAATATATAAGATTTAATTGAAAGTATGGTACACCCATATCTTTGAATAAGTAAATAAATGCTTTAAAATTATTATTTTCTAAATATTGTAATATTTAATTTCACAATTACATTTCTAATAGTTATAAAATTATTTTGATAAAATGGAGTTCATTTTTGGATTCTAAACTTCAAAAAATGTTTGGGGTGAATTTTTGGTAATTTTCTAAAATACTGGATTTTTTATGAATAGTGAATTGTTATTATTTGACAAATAAATGAATTTATGTATGATGGAAGTGTCGTCGAGGATGTGGTGCAGATGTAAGTTCATTATCTAGAAGTCACATTCCATTTTTAAAATTTTTAGTCATGGAACACTCACTAATTCTTGTCTTGAGGCAAAATAATGAAATAATAATTAAAATAATGTGAAATCTCTCCCCTCCTCCACTATAAATACCAACAATTTCCCCTCTTCCTCCCACACCTATCAAGCCTTGATAATTATATAATTTCTTCCAAATTCCCTCCCCAATATACTTTCCCACATCCATGATCTACTACTCTTACCCAAAGGCCAAAATCAAAGGCCTTAATGAGGATCTCAAGGAGAAGAGATCAAGAGGTAAGAAATCCTCTTCCTTTTTCATGTGTTTTCCTTTCCTTTCATTTTCTTTTATTATAATATATCCCCCTCCTCTTTTCCAAGAGTCATGAAAGCTCGTAAATATTTTATATTTTGTATGTTATCATGTTCAAAGAAAATTCATCATCACCTTTCCTCTCCTCTCCTACTTATTCAAGGAATGAAAACATTTTTCATGACATGTCGAATTACCGACATTGTGGATGATGTGATTCCAATTTGCATAAATTCTATAAAGTTTGGTCATGATACCATATTTTTGTCTGAAAAGGGTTATAATATATGTATTATGTCTCTTCCATGGTTTTGGAATATTTTCACATATGATTGTATTTATAAAACAAAATGATGTTCTTATTATCAAAGAACCATTAAAATTATCTAAATGAACATCATTATTGTTTTAACTTATGAATCATCCTCATTTCAGAATTCAAAATGATAAATGGTATAATTTATTTTTATGTAAATATTTAACTATCATTCTATTTCAATTCTATAGTTTCACTTCTAATTGACAAGAACATCCATCATGAAACAATCATGGATATCAGGTAATGAACGCACTGGAAACAATTGAAGGAACAACATACTAACAATTAAAGGATGAAATGATGTTATAAAATTATCATATAAGATTTTATAAAGAAGAATATGTTTGTTTAAGATAATAATAAAACTCATTTAACCATTATATAGGTGTTTTAAACAATTTTGAAGTAAGACAAACCTTATGTAAGGGTAAGACAAACCTTATGTAATGGCATTCTTAACACGATTTCCATTCATTCGGTTAATATTCTACTTCATTATTTATGTGGTATTAAAATTGTTTATGGGAAGAGTTTTGTATATACTATGTTTAATTATGTTTATTTACAGTCTATATACATATTCCATCCTCTTTATTAAGTCTCACTTCAATTATATGATTTTTGTAAGGGGTTTTACTATTAAAACCGTCTTTTAAAAAAAATTACAAGATTCAAAAGCAATGTTTTTATGAAATTACTTATGCTGTATTATTATGTTCCGGTTCTTTCTCATTGATTATGATGAAGGGTGGGACCTATATCTCATTAAAATTAATTGGGTATGTGTAATTTGGATTTCGTCCATATTAGTCTGATAAATGAATTTTCTTCTTATAGAAAATTTCTGAGGATGTAGCATTAAAGGAATGTTGGAGTGTTCCATATGTGGAGAATTCAAAAACTGAGACTGATTGAAACCTTCCTTGAAGATTTTGTTTTTAGGTTATTATAAATTTTTTCCTTGATGGATGAAATAATGATCCTGGAAAATAGCATTAAATTATAATACTCAATAAGGTACAACACAATCAACTATAATAGGTGATCCACTATTTAATAAATTAAAATATATTGACACTATTTTTTGTAACCCATTTCCAAAAAAAACATATTAAATTTGGATGGAAAATAGAGCATTTTTATTTGTATTACTGTATTTTAATTTATTTACATCAATCATTTTCGTGATTCCGTGAATGTAGAAAAACTTTAATTGATAGTGTTATTAACACATTACTAAATTTTATTTTAAAAAATGATTGTATCATGGATAGGATGGACATGATTGAAATTGAAATATGGGACGAGTTGGATGCAATGAAGGTTAAAGGGTGAAATTCCTTCCTCCAGTATCTTACACTTTATCCAAAGAGGAAAAATCTCAAATTTTCATTTTCCTTGATGGTGTAAAATTTATAGAGGGGTATTCATAATATATCTAGAATGTCCTATCAAAATATAATTCAAATTTATATGAAATAAAATCACAAAATTTTAATATTTTGATGCAATATTTGATGTGAATTTATTTATGTTTCATTCTTCCTAAAAATTTATGATATACATTTACCAGAGTCTGCTTATTTTTTAAATCCATGTGTATTAAATATATAAACTCGATGAAGTTGATAAATTTGAATAAGAAGGTTGAAGTCATGTTATATAAATTAGGGATGTTCTTACCACCTTCATTATTTGATATAATGGTATACCTGATAGTTCCCTTGGTGAGATAGGTTCAACTATGTGGTCCATTAAAATATATATGGATGTACCCCATTTAATTATATATGAATATTTTGAATGATTATGCCATGAATAAAATCCATGGATAAGGTTTTATTGTGGAATGATATATTCTTCAATAAATGTTTGAATTTTATATTGATTACTTATTAGATGTTGATAGCATTGGTCTCTCAAAGATTCCTCACAGTGGACACCTTATGGGAGGATGGATTTTTGGAAGAGATATTGTTACAATTACCATCATAGAGTGGGAGAAATTCACCTTTAAATTTTACATAATAGAGAAGATGTTGATCGATATATTGAATCCCACAAAGAAATTCTTATATATTTGAATCCATCAAGGGATGAAGGATGGATATCAAACTCAAATAATAAATAGTTTATATGATAGATCTGAGATCAAATTTATAAGTAGTTATCTAAAAATGTGAATTCAATTACAAAACAATTTTGATGTCTTATCAGGGAACCAAATGAAAATTTTAAATCTTGCACTAGATTTTTAATCAATTGTTATACATTCTATATAAAAAAACACAATGATTGTATTACAATGAAAAATAGTGGAGTTATTCTTGTGAAGGAATTGACTAAAATATCTGGTTTTAAGGATATAAATCCAATTTAAGGAATAATTTCATATTTTTACATTATCAAATAGATATATGATTCATATTATAAAACATTTGATGTGCTGATTTTCCATTGAAAATTGGTTGAAAATAGGGGTGCAGAGAAAGTTGATGAAATATGCTTCATGCGGGTGAATTTCAGTATGGAATTGGAAAAGTATTATCCATTCATAATGGAATCCAAATAAGTGAAAGTATTTTATGTATCAGATCATGTAAACAATAATTGGTTAAATTGTCTACAAAAAACTAAAACAACTGTACGGTCACATGAAAATTCAATCAAGGATCACCCTTTCATTAGGATATCACCATAATTTCAAAGTGTTCCCAATGTAGATAATGTATTTTATGTGAGGGGGTACCATTAAGAGAGGATTTGGATTCTCGATAGATGAGGAAAATCCCTTCAGACAGTAAAAAAATAGAGTTCATTGATAAGGTTAGAGTGTTTTTTAATATACTTTGTTTCCCTCATAATATTATCTATTTTCTACTGAATTAATATAATATAAAATAAATTTTTGACCAAACATGTATAAAAATTCATATACGCATGATGATGCTACCAATTCTATGTAAGAACATAAATTTGATGCTGAAATTGTAGAATTATTAGTGGATCGGAAACATTCTGATAAAAAAACAAGAATGACGAAACATCATGGTATTGAAAAAAATTATCAAGTCAATATGTAAGGGTATAAAATATGAGGTCTTCTAGAATCAATGTGGCCAAAATATTGATCACAATAAACCAATGTTCATTACTTATGTTGGGGTCAATGTGGCCAACCTATTGAAACAATGATTTAATTTTTATTATTATGGGGAGTTTTCGTTTATTTTAGAATGTTTATGTAAGAAATATGTCTTAATGGCCAATAGAAAAGCCCATAGAAGATTCTAACCTATTCTTACCAAGTTATGTCTTCGAGATAGTGTAGATAAAGTAAACTTACACCCAACAATTAGTTATAAACACATTATAATTTGGAAAAAAAAATTGAATAAATTCATCAGTTATCATGATGAGAAATCATTTTAGATGCATTGTAGTCGAAAATATATTATTAGAAATTATTTATTTCTTCCAATTTGATTCAAAATTGAAAATTTATGAAAAAAATAAAATATTATTAAATATAAATATTGTGCATCAAAACCAATGCACCCTTATCAAAAAGTAAGGATGGGGTACTCTTCACTTGGGCATAAATTTTTATGTATATTAAATCAATAATAAAAATTTTAGGTGGTATGAAATAAAATATGTTCCTTTTTTATATAATGATTGATGAATCAAAAAATGAAGCCACTTCTATTATAACACCCCAAGCTTCCACGGTATTCTTCACTTTGAATAATATAAGAGCGTGTGTTGTATGCAACTTCGAGTTCTAACACACCACAACAAATGAAACTACCAATTATGAATAGTAACACCCACTCTTTGAAATTTTATAAATTTTATCTTTCAAAATGAACTCCATTTTGGGATTCATAATATCAAAATGATCCTAGGGTAAATTTCTGGTATTATTCTGAAAACTTTCAATTTGTTGATGAATAGTAAAAAACACAGAGTTATAGTTTAAAAACCGAATTTTTATTTAAATAATTATTTATTTTATTTAAATTTATTTTAGGTCAGAATAGATACATAATACCTATATAAGTTCAATTTAATTCATTGGGGTTAATTTATAATAATTTTAGATATATAAAAATTTTGTTGATCTTTTCACTGCCTTTTACCCACCTCTTAGGAGAATTTGAAAATTCACATAAAACTTAATTTTACCACTTCTCTAGGTGGAATTTCAAAAATCTAAGAGACTTGGTTGATAACAGTAAGAAAACTGTGGTTCAATACGATGAAAAATAATTTTCTCTGAATAGTAAATTTTTACTTTTATTTACCACGGTTAAAAATAAATACGGTAATTAAAGGTATAAATTATATTATTATTACCCTAACACATGAATTAATTCTATTGGATTAGTGTAATTCGACCAAAAAACCTTAGGAATAAAATATGATCCTTTTGGACCACTTGGATTAGATTAGGACACTTATTATTATTTTATTTAAAGAAGAGTTAAAAGAGTTAAAATCAATGTTTATTAACTAAACCATTTTTAATATAGGGTTACACATAAGATAAATTCGACTATAAATATTCATTAGAAATATAAAATGATTTCCTATATAATTGTATTTTATTTATATTTTTTAGACATTATATAATTTAATTTATTTATGACACAATAATGGTACAATAATTACCTAATTAATGAAATTTTAAAATAATTGATATTTTAAATATCCAAATAAATGTAATTTGAGACTTTTTATGAATTCCACTAATTTTCTTGGTTAATATGTCATGTTAGAGTTATTTAGATGAATTTTTTTAGATGTAATAATGCTGTTATGAATTTAGAAAAAACAAAATACCCAATAGTGTCAAAATTGACATAAAAGAGTTTTTAAAACAAATATCATATTATTAATTGATATTCTATTCCTAAAAATATAAGGATCATACAACAGAATTATTTAATGATATTTTTATCATTATTTTACCACTTGGGGTTTTCATGGAAGTATATAATATGTTTATTAACCATTTATTTTAAAAATACAAAGAGACATGGTAAATGTCAAACTATTTAACTAAAAGTTAAATCTAAAAGATAATGTTATGATAGTGACCAAAACCTATCTAAAACTTATTGGTTGAGTTTTTTTCGACCCATAACCACCTTAAAAATTAAATAATAAATTTTTGAGTCATTAGAAACCGAAAATTAGTTTTTTATAAAATAATATTTCTAGCTTTTCCTAAGGTTTCCCTCACCCCTATTATAAAAGGCACTCCACCTTCTCTCTAATTCATTCAATCAATGACATTTTTCTCCACCAAAACCTACCCAAATACCCTCTAAACTATCCTCCCTTTATCCTAGAGGCCCTCCATTATTCAGAAATCCAACCTAATGATCCCTTTTGATTAAATCAAAAGGAAGAACAAGCATAAGAGGTAAATATTTCATCACCTCTTTCAAATTCATTTCTTCTTCCACTTCCTCTTTCTTTGTTGTTTCCATTCAAAAATTATAAATAGATTATCTTCTACATAATGTGTTGTTATTATGAATATTTTAAAATAATATTCATTATTCTATCCGTCCATTGAATGATATTTCACCCTACATGCGTACGTACGGATTACTGTCTCCACGTCATGGGGTTATTGTTATTCAATACATTATTATTTGGATGGGTATAATAATGATGTGTAATTGATGTAAAAAAATAACACATGATTATGATTCTTTATATATGATAGAACATCTAATTATATATTATTTTAATATCAAATGAATTATATTTTCGCTCGTGTGTACGTACGGATTACCGTCTCCACGAACACGATGAGATTCATTCCCCATCGTATACTTTCAAGACTAATTTTCATTTGATGATTAGAAATAATATTTAAATAGTTGATATCATTATAGATATGTATAATATAAATCCCATAAATAACAAATATGACTCACATAGAAAATAATATAAAGTAAAACGAATCTGTTAACACATGGAATGATGATAATACTAAGATATTATTAACAATGCAATGTTAAAAGATCATATATGATATCATACTAATGTATACGATTATTTTATAATTTAATAACAATTATTTCTCCATTATATAGGATTTTAACCTACCATATACCAAGGAAATTTACAATTAAAGGGTTAATTTTACAATCTCTTCATTATCTGAGATTTTTTATATGTAATCATCTACTAGGACCTCTTTATCATCCACATCCATGTTTCTTAAAAATTTATTTCAAAACATTCCTAATATTTTATAGACTATGGGTTAAAGGCATATATACCCTTGTTTGGATTTTATAATATGTTTATAAAGGAATCATTCCATCATTTTCCAAACAAGGAACTTTATATCCATTTCGAAAAAATTAAGGTAGGAATGTTTATATAACTAATACGGTGGGTGTGGCTATTTTCTACCATTATAACATAATCGAAGCTTCCCTTATAAGCTTATAAGAATATTTTAAAAATAAATTTTTTCTTAAAAGATTTCAAAATAGAAAGAGATATTTCCATAAAAAAGGTTTGGATTTCATCTATGTTAATATCCTTTGATTGATTTTTAGCTTATTTGAAGTTGATTTATTATGATACAAAATGTACATATTGTATTGAAGGTTTTGTGATATGTTTGACTATGGATGTGTTATTTTTACACCCGTCATGATTTATGGATAATATATTGAAATTTAATATGCCAGTTTTAATAATAATGTTTATGTTATGTTTAAACCTTTTCACAGGAGAAATGCATTGGACTTAGTATGTGACGGGTGGAGCCCGATATAGCTCCTCAATACATTGGTAGGTCTCATGAGACAAACTAGTGTCTTGGCAAAAGGACTTGAAATTATCTTTTCTATATACTTCGCACAAGGCCTTGACTATTTCATTATGAAAGTCCAGCATTATCCATTCCATCATTATGAAAGTGGATATTGTTATTTCATGTGATTATTCGACTAGTAGAATATCCATGTGGGTATGTAAATGGAATTATTTTGATTTTATATTTTCCATATTATACTGAAGTTCGTTTTTAAAAGGCTTTTGTTTTAGTTT
Organism: Viscum album; assembly: GCA_963277665.1. Lineage (NCBI taxonomy): Eukaryota > Viridiplantae > Streptophyta > Magnoliopsida > Santalales > Viscaceae > Viscum > Viscum album. Next base: position 110,024,291 of record OY728121.1, read on the forward strand.
TATACATTTCCTTAAATGTTTATGTTTATTTATGAAAGTTTCCACTATATTGTTTTCTTTACTGAACATCTGAGCTCACCCCTTTCTATGTTTTATTTTTCCCAAGATGGGAAGATGTATATTATGACTGACCTGCAGGGATATTCTATAGGTTCTCAGTGTTGTCAATGTAAATAGTGTTGTTGTAGTGTTACATTTATGATGTAATGTAAACCTTATGAATGTATCTATTATTTTCAAGGATACTAAACTAATCGGTCTTTCGAGACATGTTCTTTTGTGATGATAACAATGATACGTAATAATGCACCGCCTCTGGGTAAATGGGGTTGGGTCGTTACATCTATCACACCAATTATGCTATGTATGGAGGATTTCATAATTAAGGATGGTAAAATAGTTGATGAAAACACAAAAGGTAGTATGTGAAGCATTTTTAAGTATGATGTAATAGTTATTCATTACGATTTAATATTATTTTAACCCTTGTATTAATGATAATTAAATAATATTTCTTATAATATTAATGAGATTTATGATTTATGATATCATTTTATGATATAAGGAAATTTATAATTTTTTTGGAAAAGTGTTGGAAAGACCCACCGTCAGATATGCCATGCCCTTGAACCATGAAATTTGAGAAAGCATTTAAAACATGTATCATCAGAGATGAGTCACAACCATGATGAAAGTATGGCTATGTATGGAAATAACCTACCATTAGAAATTAAAATCCATTAGAATGGAAATTTGTAAAAGTATTGGAAAGATTCACCTCTAGAGGCTGACAGGCCATTAAAAAATAGTCGCCTCCAAATTTAGAAAAGTTTTGAGATAAACTAACCTTGAGAAGTATAACTTTTAGGTTTCCATTGGCATGAATTGCTTCTAGAAAATGTCACCACTAGTGTTATATTACAAATGAGATAAGTCATTTTTATAATTACTCACCAGTAGCCTAAGTCACCAACAGTGGTGTATCTCTATTTAGAAGAGTCACCACCACTATATATCTTAATTTTGAATTAAATTTTTCTAATGGTTCTATTATCGAATTTAATGTCGAGAGTAATTTTAATGATTATTATAAAACTGTTGTAGAAATTCATTAATGTGTGGGATAGTTGATCAGTACGTGGAGAACAGTATCTAAATTATCCTCCTTGCATGTTTCTGATATATTAGGAAGCAGACACCCTAATGAGAAAGACGGATTTATACAAGTGAGGTTCACACACAGAGATATATATAATATAGAAGAGATATAAAATATTATAAGAATAAAAAAATATAGCCTCTTAAAAAGGAGTTTTACATGAATCGTTATTTCTTGTAACCAACCATTGAAATTGACAATGATCATACAGTTATTTCCCACTGTTAGAACCAAAGAGTTCATGACAGACTTTTTTTACTAACATTTTAGAAAACTTGACTCGGGCTCCTATTTAAGCTACATAAAAGGAGTCACAAGATTCATAGAACATCAGGATAAACAACATTATCATCATCTCATCATTATTTTAAGTATTTTATAATTATATTTACATTATGAGCAGTATTTCATTACTCGATATTTCAAACACAGACACTATATCATGTACTTTAACAGGATGATACAAGATATGTTATCTACTCCCTTTACACCTATTTACCCATGTGTTGTGGAAGATTCCCATGTGTGACTTATGATTGTATCATTCCACAGTTATTGGTATACCCAATCTAGGTAGTGGATCAAGATTATTTTATTTAATCTACTAGGTAGAAAATGATTTCCATGTGGAGAGGATTAGGTCTCGACTTGATACTGAACCTCTTACATTTATTATATTGTGTGGTTTGTTTTGTTTTTTCTATAATTAAAAATGAATTTGTTTTAATCTATAAATAAAACCATTACTTTTATTGTTATTATTAATAAGTGTTTATAAAATAATTTTATTACATAAATTTATTTCAAAAGTTAATGTAAGTTATTTATATTGTATTAAATAAGACTTAATCAATCTTTAAGAAGTATTTTAAAAGGTCATAACTTAAATTGATCAACTATTTTGATTAAATGGGCTGTGTTAATTATTTGGGGGAACTTATTTAAAGATTTTTAACCAATTTTTTATTAGAAAACCAATTCACCCACCACCCTCTTGATATAATCACTCTATCTAACATTTCGTATCAATTCTTTTCAAAATATCTTCAACTATGATTTTAGTTTTATTTTTAAGATATTAAGATCCTATCAATTATAAATTTAGTAATTTAAATTAATTGTATATAGGATGGTTCAACTACCAATATAAATCCTTTCTTTAGTATAAATAACTATTATAAATGGAAAAAATAAAAATTCATATTGAAATCATGGGGTTTGAAATTTGGTATGCCATAGAGGGTAAATATTTGTTACCTAAGACTACTATGTATATTCGTGATGATGCTAATGAAATTTATTATAATAATAATTAAAAAGGTATGAATGATCTTTATTGTGCCTTAGGATATGAAAATTTTAAAAGGATATCTTCTAGTAAAAATTATTGTCACATTTGGGAGACATTAGTTATTTCTCATGAAGGAACATATAATTTTATAGAAATGAGATTGAACACTTATTCAATTAAATGTGGTACATTAAAGATGAATACTAATGAGTATATTTCTAATATATATCTTAGTTTCAATTTTATAGTGAAGAAAATGAGTTCATTAGGGAATCCAGTGTTAAACAAAGACCAAATTATGCAACTACTAAGATGTCTTCCAGAGAGATGGAGAGGGTCATTTTTTCCAAAACGAGAATCTTATGACATCAATATTCTACCTGTCAAAGAATTGATTCAGAATTTATTGATGTATGAGTAAGAACATAAGGTTAATCATGAAGATGATGATGAGACTAACATGAAATATATTCCCTTCCAAACTCCTCATCAAAACAAAAATAAAAATAAAATGTTTAAGATGAAAGGTCCAGTGATGAGAAATCATTAGCCGATGGTGACTAGAAAATAGACTAACTGGCTACAAGGTTTAATAAATTGTATAAGAAGAAGAAATTCTTCAAAAACCTAAGATATAAGGGAAATTATGATAATATAGGAAATTGGTAAATTTAATAGGAACAAGTTAACAATTCAAATGATATTACCTGTTATGGGTGTAAAAGAAAATGACATGGTAATGATGATTTTCAAAAATTGAATTCTAAGAAGAAGTATAAGGATAATGATAGAAACTATAATATATCCTTGAAATCCACATTTAGTGTCTATGAGGATAGCTCTAGTGACTTAGACTCAATTCATGAAGAAAATTCTGACATAGTAATTATTTGCTTCATAAAAAATATATATGATGTACCTATTGTATCTCATATTCATAATTGTGATCATTATGAAAATGAACAAATGATGATGACATGTAAAAAAAGGAATTTATTTAGTACGGAAATATGATTGAAGTTACTTTTAATGAACTTAAATACTATTAAAAATGATGGAGAAAAAATATGTTTTATATTCTGTTATTAAAATTGATCTTACTATAGAAAAATAAAATAATTGTTAGTTGTTAAAAGAAAATATTGAACTAAACTTTTCAAATAATAAATTAATGAAATAATTAGATATATTTACAAATGGAACAGAAACTCTCACTAAAATATCAAGAAAACAAATTTCCCTAAAATACATTGTTTGTCTATGTTACCATCCTGGACAAAGAAGAGTTGTTAAGAGGAATTTTTTTCATAAAACCACTTATTAAAATTCTAATGCAACTTCCTATTCAAGTGAAACTGATAAAGTTTTTATTTAAAAAATTTACTATATTCTTATTGGAAACTTATTAAAAAAATATTCTTTCCTAAGGCCCTAATTACTATCATATATGTACCCAAGAAAACATAGGTACCAAAATCATTCTTGGTGTAAAATTTGTTGTGTTGGATAAATTCTTGAAAAGCTCCTATAAAAATATGTGGTACTAGGATAGTTGATATTAAAAATATATAAGAGGATATTACTCATGTTTCAAGAACTGGATAATGGTTTATGGTGGTAGTTTCATATTTAGTTATAATGGTACAGGAAATATCATTGGCCTCAGCCAAATTGATAACACTAACTATGTTTTTATTTACAAATAAAATTTTGTTAATAGTTTAAAATAAAATCTTCTTAGAATGTCATAGCTATGGGATGATGGTTTGATTATAAATTTTAATGAAATTATTTTAATGTTTTTAATTCTAAAAATTATTTTCTATTTACTGTATTGAGAAATGGGAATGTGTATGTTGTTAATCATGATTTTTTAATTTCAAAAAAATAATTCTTTATTAGGTTCCTTACATAGATAATATTGGTTTTTGTAACAGGATACTAGGCCACATTAGTATTCCATCACTAAGAATGATTACTACGAAATGGTTATTTTGGGATCTTTCCAAACTTGAATTTTCAAAATAAAAATTATGTAACCCCTTTCAAAAATGAAAAGAATAGAATATATCTTTTAAATTAAAGAAGTAATTTTAAACTTCTCTACCTCTTCAGATGGTTCACAGGGACTAATTCAGATAATCTAAATTTTCTAGTTTAAATGGGAATCATTTTGTCTATATATGTGTAGATGAGTTTTCTTAGTATACATTGGTATTATTTTTATCTCATAATAGATATTCTTGTTCTTATTTTACCAAGTAATATAATTATATAGAAACACTATATGGACTTTGAATTAAGACCTTAATAAATGACCATCGCTATGAGTTTGATAATCAAGACTTTGAATAATTCTACTCAAAAAAAGCCAATAGTAAATAAAATTATTCTCCTCAGACCCCTCAGCCGAATGGATTTATAGAAATATTAAATGGAACACATAAAGAAATAGAATGGAAATTTTTTAATTAATATGACCTACCTTTCTACTTTTGGTCAGATGCTGTGAACATGGAATACTATATAATTAACAAAGTTTTAATTAGAACATTTTTAATGAAAACCCCTTATCAACTTTGGGAAAGTATAAATACAATGTTTAATTACATTAGATTTCTTTGTTGTAATGTAATAATTATTAAAACTAAGGATATTTTTGGAATGTTTTCCTCCAAGAGTGGTGAAAAAAATTTCTTAAGTTATTCCTCTTCAAGTAAATCACAAAGAGTTTTTAAAAAAATAACCATAAATGTGGAAGAGTATGACTATGAAAAGTTTGATAGGACATGTTCACATGATATTAAAACCCCTTTAGATAACCATAAGGATGATTTAACTACTTTGAACATAAATTCAAAACCTTATGATTCTATTGTAAAACATGCAAAAAAATCACCTATTTCTGAAGATTTTCTAGAATAGATTCCTTTAGAAGACCCTGAGGTGACTATGCCATCTTTTTATAGAGATATTACAACTCTTAAAGAAAATAAGTTAGATATTTTTGTAGTAGACTTATATATAGGTTCAAAAACTAGATATTCTTTAAGAATCCTGGTTGAACGTCAATCTTTCTTATCACATCTTGAACCTAAGAACATCAATGATGCAATTAATGATGTATTTTTGGTAATGGCTATGCAAGAATAAAATAATCAATTTTTAGGAAATAATTTTTGGTAAAATTTTGATATACCCAAAGACACATTCACTATAATAACTAAATGGGTGTTTAGAAACAAGGTTGATGGATCTGGCATAATAGTGAGGAACTAGGCTAGACTACCTACACAAGTGAATACTCAAGAAGATGGTGTAGACTTTGAAAAACCATTGCAGATATAGGCATACATCAAGACATTATAATAATTATATTCTATGCATCAAATATTGATTTCAACCAATATCAAGAAGATTTAAAATGTGAATTACTAAATGGGTATATATTTGTGGATGTTTTTGTGGAACAACCTCCTAGATTTCAAAATCTTCATTTTCCAAATCATGTTTTCAAATTAATAAAAGATTCATATGGGTTAAAACAAGCTCTTAGATCTTGGTATGATAGTCTAAACTCATTTCTTATTTCAAAAGGATTTTAAATAGTTATAGATGATCCGAAAATATTTATAAATTGACGTTTAAAAGATGTTTTAATTTTTCAAATCTATATAGATGATATTTTTTGGATCATCTTAAAATTTACTAAATACTGAATTTTCAAAAATGATACAAAATGAATTTGAAATGAGTTAATGGGTGAATGAAAATTATTTCTTCATTTTTATATTTTTCAAAAAAATGAATAATTTTATATCAAAGTAAATATACTGAAGAAATTTTTTTTGTTTGGATACCACTATGAGTAGTGACAATACTATGAGTACCACATGTAAATCGGACCTTACGAGGTTTTGAAATAAGTGGATCTAAAAAATTTATAGAGGTATGGTTTGAAGTCTCCTATAATTAACTACTATTCAACCTTACATTACGTTTAGTGTGTGTACGTGTTCTCATTTTTTAGGAAAACACAAAAGAGTCAAACTATGTTGTTGTAAAATGGATTTTTAAATAACTAATGTATACAAACAATTTTGATATATTTTAGCCTAGAGTAAAATAATTCGACCTAGTGAGTTGTTTCGATGTTGATTTTGGTGGTTGTAATTTAGATAGAATAATAACCTCTAGAACATGTCATCATTTGATAAATTCTCTAGTTTTTTGGTATAGTAAGAAAAAAAAAGTCTATTTCACTACTTATAGATAAATATGAATACATAGATGTGGGTAGTTTATTTCTCAAATTGTGTAACATCCCGGTTCTGGAAGCCACCCAGAGGCGCCCCGTAACCCGTTGGTCACATGGCCTCAAGCACATTTCCCCAAACTCTAGAGGCTTCTGACTAGCAGCGAGGACCTTGGGATTGATAGTGGGGTAACTATTCCCTCATTAGTATATTAACACAGTGGAAGTAAAAAAAATATTCAATTGCTGAAGAAGTAATATTACCATACAAAAATAAATAGTGGAAGACTGAAGATTAAACAACTAGAGAACATATATAATGATGCATGATATATATGTCTCGAATAGCAGTGAAACATGTCACAATACTGAAATACAATACTAAACCAAAGTACTAGAGAAATAGTAAGTTGCTCCACCATATCGCAAGACAATGCTTGGTCCCATGCTCTCCAGCTCAAAAGTAGTCAAGTACCTGATGTATAAGGGTTCTTTCTCTTATCTATACCTGAAACAATAGAATCTATTTGTTCCCAAAAGTATGGCCCAAATAGGGTGTGAGACGAATCCTAGTAGGAAACCACCAAAAGATATGTTCCTAACAGTCAGTGAATATATACCAGGTAATAAGTAATAGAAAGAAGTAAACAAGGAAGTAATCAACAGTAACCAATCCACAATTTCAATGCATTCAGTTCCACATATCAAGTAAGAATCTAATCAATGTCAGTAACCCTCTGGGAGTTCTCCCAGCCTAACCCCTCTGCTTCAACCAAACAACACAAGAAAGCAGCTAAACACTACAGAAACCCTCGTGGAAATACTCACAGCCTAACCCATGTGGTACAACCAAAGAAGTTCAAGATACCCTATTGGATGTACATATAGTCTAACCCCTCTAGTTCAGCTTAAGGAAAGACTCTCTGAGGAAGCACTCACCATCAATTCCTCCTATAGTCTTATATCAGTAACTAAATGCGCTCAGGGGAATAACATACATCACATTCCCCCTATAGCCCATGTTGAGGAACTACAGAAACTATCAAGAAGAACTTATGTCAATTCCCCCTATGGTATCACATCGTAATTGTAAAATAGACACTCTAGATAATCCCTCACATCCATTCTCCCTATGGTCTACTACACCTAGTTCTCATGGCCCTGTGTAAGTCAAGTAAGAATAGAAATGTGTATCGGAAAAATTAAACCTTATGAACTACTTGGATAGATGTCTACAACATATCAACATGTCAAATAAACAAATCACTCCATCCAACAATACTAGGAATAGAAAAATCAACAAGGCAGCCTAACAGGCTGAGCAGGACCAAATGGTCAAAAAAAGGAATACATGGGAAAACACTTCCTAAGCATATCAATTAACCCTCTTAACATTAAATCAACCTCTACTCAAGCATACAAGCATAGTAGGAACCTAGCAGGGCTAAAATAGTAAACACACAATACTATGTTCAAGGGTATTTGGAAATTTTGCACATATAACTCAAATACATTATACAGAAAGGTACAAACCACCTACATTGGTGTTGTTGGATCGTAATTGATGAACATCAAGCCTTGAATCACCCAAGAACACCATATATCTAAAAAAAGATAAAAATATCCATCAAAGATAACTTGAGAAAGATGAGGAATCAAAAAATGAAGCTCTAGGAGATGGAAGAGCTTACCGGGGTGATCCCAATGCAATAGACAGTGGTCGATTCGGAAAAAAATGCTTGATCAGTGGCTCAGAGAAGTTACATGGTCGTACGGTCTCTCTCTATCGAACCAGACCTAGAAGAAGATGGTGATGTCTGTCAGACATGACCCCAGTGTGTTTAAAGAAAAAAAGAAAGTACATGGCATGTACTTTAAAAGTCCACGGCGTGTACTTGCATTTACCAACCCCCACATTTGGAAAACTCCAGGTCACCACACACGGGTGTGTGTATATCTGTGACACGACCAGCACTCAGCTACCTGCAGTAACCAAGTACACAGCATGTACTCATAAATTACAGGGCGTTTACTCATAAAGTACACGATGTGTACTTACGAAATACCCGGAAAAACTCTTTTTCCCAAAAACAACCTGAAAAGAAGATCTGGGTTCTTACAAATTGTGTGCATGAAATAAAAATTTCTAGACTATGGATATCAATTATGTCATGTACCTATAAATTTTGACAACACAAGTGTGATAAAAATTTCTATGAATTCGGTATCTCACTCTAGAACAAAACATAATGGTGTAAGACATCACTTTTTGAGAAATCATTTTCAAAGGGGTGATATAACAATATAATACATTGGTAAAAACATCATCTTGATGATATTTTCACTAATCCCTTGAATTATGAGATAATGAATAACATTTATAGTGAATTAGGTATGATTAATTTTGGTTAAGATTAATTTCCAAGGACTCGCTATTGGAGTTTTATCCACCATTGGAGTTTTACACACCATTGTAGTTTTACCAACCATTTAAGTTTTAACCACCATTGGTTTTTCAACAACTTTTAGAGTTTTTCCCACCATTGTAGTTTTACCATCCATCATCATCAAATTTATATTAGGAATACAAAGGGACGAAGCAAAGAAGATGGAAAAAACAAAACAAGAGACAAGAACCAAGGCACCCGGGATCTTAGGGGTCTAAAGTAATGTAAAACAAGAGTGTCTCCTCTTATCAAATTAACCCCCCCCCCCAGGATTCATTACATTGGTCGAAGGGAGGAAAGTGATATTAGTGATCGGGCATTCTATTGACGCAAGATGATATGAAACTCTGTTTCCCTCCCGCCATGTGTGGATCACTATGACATTGTGGAGGAGAGTGTAACATTTCCTAACCATGTAGGATATTGAAAATGGTATGTGTCCTTTTCTATTAAGAGACTTATAAAGAATTAGAGAATCAGTCTCCACTTGAGTGATCACAATTTACCTCTTATCTCAAAGGGATAGTCTGGTGAGTAGGGCTTTGGGTCTTGCTCTCTTCACATTGGCTATGACAACAATGGAATTTGAAGGCCTGAATGATACCATCTTTCTTGGCCTGCTCATTCGTAGCCACCCCATAGTTCCAGATTCTCCACGTTAGGAAATTTTATTTAGAAGGGATCTTCTTGCACCAAATAGTGGTGTTCCAGATATCGCAAGGGTCCTACAAAGCTGAGAGCCTTCGATAATCCTTGGAGGAGAAGCACCCCAAGGAGGAACCAGTGAATATGCATGTGTCTAGGTCTGCATTGATACCAATTGAGTCTAGGATCTCATGATGTTCTATCTCCAGCACAGCTTTAGTAAAAAAGGGGTGGAGACTGGATTCTTTAAATGTTATCAAGGTGGTCGGACAGCCTGGAAATCCCAGGACAGAGCCAACCCAATTATGCCTTTAGAAGAATATATTTCCCTCCCCCATAATCCAGCGGGAGTGCGGTTTCGAGGTGTTGATTATTGGGTAAATTCTAGACAATTATAGGGAACTATTACTGCCGGTGTACTCATCATCCCCCACCCAGGTGTAGGACATGGACTTACCCTATATAGTTTTCCCTTCGATCACTTCCCATGCCCGCTTGGCTTGCATACAGTGCAGCATATAATCAAGGCTCCTCACTTAAACTCCCCCCTCCTGGTTTGGATTTACCATTCTTTCCCAAGAAACCCAGTGACGCGTCCCCTTAGAAGGAGTATCCCACACAAATTGTGCCAAGATCTTATCAATGGTAAGGATGAATCCTTTTGGCACAACAGTGGAGGCTATTGCATGAATTGGGATGGCCTCCAGAACACTATTAAACAAAGTGATCCATCCCCCTAAGGAAAGGAAACAGTTCTTCCAGTTAGGGAACCTCCCTGTGATCTTGCTCACAATATAGTCGAAGTCTCGAATCCTGAGTCTCCATGATGAAATTGGGGTTCCATGGTAATCCATGGGAAAGGACCCACTATGCATATCAATCCTACAACCAAGAGAAGAAGCTCTATTAGGTAGACACTTAATGGAGATGTAAAGGTTACTTTTAGAATTATTGACCACCTACCGACTCCATTAATAGTATTCCTCAAGAATTTTCTTAATTCCATTAACAGATGTCCTTCCACCATTGATGAAAATCAAATTTTCATCCGTGAACAATAGATAGGAAATTGGTAGGACGTTCAACTTTTGACGATAAGGGAGTAAGTCACCATTGGATAAACCCCTGTTAATGAGATGGCTAAGTGTGTCCTGAGCAAGAATAAAGATGCTAGGTGAGATTGGGTCTCACTGTCGAAGCCCCCAGGTGGCCTTGAAAAATCCATGAGTCTTTCCCATGAAGGACACAGCCGTCCAGGAGGAGCTGAAACATCTGAAAATGAGGTCTGAGGCCTTTTGAGAGAGGCTCATAACTGAAAAGACCCTGTTAATGAATCCCCACACTATTTAGTCATAAGACTTATTCATATCCAATTTGATGGCCATATTCGAGCCATAAATATTTCTATTAATATCTCCCATAAGTTCATGGGCCATTCCAATGTGCCATTGTATTGACTGACCCCTAACAAATCCATGTTGTTCAATAGAAGTCCACTGAGGAAGGAGTTTGGATAGCCTCGCATGGATGATATTTTCCAGGATCTTGTAGGGAAAATTACACATACTCATCGGTATATTGTGTGAGAGAGTACATGGGTCTATAACATTCAGTATGAGCACTAAGGTTGTGGAACAAGAGACCCTCAGAAGGCTACCACCCTGAAAAAAATCCTGGATCGTAGCATTGATATCATCCTTGACAACCTCCCTTGAATCCCTGCAAAAAGTACCATGGAAGCCATCAGGGTCGGGGCGCTCTCCGAGTTGAGTTTGATCATATCCAAGTGGATTTCTTCATCGTCAGGGGACATTTCAAGATAAGTGTTTTCCTTGTGTGATACAGATTTGACACCTACCTCCCATATGGCTGCATTGTTAGTGGGGTACCCCATGGCCTTCCTTGGGTTGGGGCCAGGTAGGAGATCCATGAAGAAGGAGTTATCCATGGTTCACATAGTCTCTCTATCTATTATGTAAGTCCCATCATCGAGCAAAATGATTGGTTGCATGGGTTGCCTTCTTTCCTTCAGAAATGCATCGAAGAAGTCCAAGTTCCAATCATCCTTATGCAACCACTTGATCCTAGATCTTTCATGTGCCACACGTTCTTTCTTGAGTATTGTCTCCACCCATATGTTTTTTCTGGCCAAGAGCTCCCCGAACATAACGTCGCTCCAGCTCTCTTCCAGATTAGATTCCAGATTCTCGATGCTCAGTTTCATTGCCTCCATGTTCTGGTCAGGGGGAGGGAGATCCTTGGCCCACACTTTCAACCCAAATTTTAGCTGATGTGACTTTTTCTGGACCGCAACCCACAAATTCCCCTGCATAGATTCCCGCCACAACTTGCTGATGATCTGTTTGTATCTAGGGATGTAGGTCCAGTAGTGGTAGTACCTGAAGCCCTCGGAACACTCCAGCCTGGGGGACAGGGAAACCAATAGTGGTGAGTGGTCTGAAATACCACTGACAAGGTGATTGACTTTGGCGTTGGGGAACTTGGAAATAGCATTGACATTTTCTAGTCCACGATCAAGCTGGCTCTAGCACCTTCTACCTCCTTTTTGATTATTACACCACATGAAGGGATCACCGGAGAAGCCTAAGTCCATTAAACCTTTATCATCCATGAAGCAGGTGAAATCCAAGCTGGACCTCCTCAGGAATGCCTCTCTTCCCTTCTTCTATATAATATCAGCAATGATGTTTACGTCACCTCCCATGATCTATGGAGAGTCTCCCGAATAAAAGGAACTAATACATTTCCACAATCGTTCACCTCTGTGGGCATCACAGTAGCCATACATGAAGGATACCAACATACTTTTCTCACTCTTCGATATCTTCATGGTAAAGAATTTGTCACCTGAACATATTAGATCAACTGAGATGTCGTTAATCCATAATATCCAAATGTGCTTGTTAACCGGATCTGATTTCATGGAACCATGTAGCTTGATCTTGCGACAGAACTCCGGGATTTTATAAGGCTTATGCTTATGTTCCAGGATAGCAACCACATAAACATTGTTCTTCCTTACCTCCGTAGAAATGAAGTTTGATTTCACTTGGGCTCTGAGGCCACGAGTGTTACATTTTATTTAGGATAACATTAAACATGAAAAATACTGGCTTTGACCCCCGGCCCCTCAGTCTCTCTGAGTTGGTAAGAAGCTTTTTCTCATCTCCCTTAGTTTAAAACGAGTAGAAACTCCTAGACTTGAAGCATGGTGGAGAGTTACAGCCAAGTCCAAAGAGGGGTCCATCCTAATTGTCTTGAATCTCACGGAACTAGGAGGGGATGGAGGTTCGGGTCCCTAGACCCTAGGCTCCTAGCTATCCAACTGGGCCACACTGTCAGCTTGCTGGACACTAACATCAACTGAATGTGGAAGGCAAAGCACTAACACGGCCTTGTTTTGGACATCTTGTAGCACTCGGGGATCCTTTATCCATTGGTGAGGGTAGTCGTGGAGCCACTGAGAGCCTAAGGGGGCGACCCAGTACTCCTTACAGTAGGATCCCTCCCGAAAAAAACTGGTTTGTTTTGATAAAGTGAACAAAGAACACCTGGGCCACCGATGACGCCATCAGAGCAAATCACTCCAACTCCTGGCAGATAAGACCATCAGCTGGAGTGGTACAAAAGGGAATTATATTATTCTATGGGGTAGGGGGAGCTGGTTGGGCCACATCCAAATTTTTAGGGGTACCTTGGTAAGGTCCAAGCTTAGAGATATCCAAGGGAGTTAGGGCACCACCTAGGGAGGGATAACATGGATGCCTCTGACCGTTGTGCCTTTGGTTCCTACAAAGTTGGGCAGAATTACATTAGAGAGTGCATGCAGTGAAATACCTAGAGAAAACCAGGAAGACTAGGTCCTGCCTCCAATCCACTGAGCCTTGCACTTTCAATGAGATGTTGTCCGGGAGTGGGAGGGAGATGTCCACTTACACACAGATCCGAGATTCCAGCAAAGCATCCCCGCTGCGAGTTCGATCATCCGTGAAAAAAATTCTCACTATAGAATCCCCAATAGCCTTGAGAATAGCACCGTTCGGGAATGCCAGAGGGAGCCCCGATAGCTAGACCCAGACATCATCACAGTTACTCTTCATCCCACAATGGGCGTCCATTGACCAACGTGATAGGTTAAAGTGTCAGTGGCCAAAGGACCTAGGCCCAATACACCACACACAGACTAAATCATTTTCCGAGGCCAGAATCATACAAAAAGAATGCCGATGAACAGAGGAAATCCTCACCTGATCCTAATTCCCCCAGGAATCCACGAAACACCTGAATATAGGGAGAGATGGATTCGCAGCTCCAAAAAACACAAAAAGAGTCCACATAAGGCACTCTTCTACATCATCGAATGCCAAAGGTGTAAATTCCAGAGAGATGCACGAGCACTTCTGCGACACTGACGGGGAGATCAGGCAGATTTCGGAAAAGATTGCCTACTGAGAAGAAGATGATCCGCACAATGCATCCCTGAAAGAGAAAGCTAGCCGGAGCATCTTGGGAGAGGATACCGAAAGATTAGAAGGATTGAAAAAGGCCATATTAGGTCCCGAATCAAAGGACCATGAGCCTGGGAGATACGATGGAGCGCTAGCCACCATTGGAGCAGTTGGTGGGAAAGTTTGAAAAATCATGGGCGTGTGGGGCGGGTCATTCACCATCCTTTAATTCTTACTTATAGATTTACCCACCACTGGAGTTTTACCCACCACTGGATTTTTAACCACCATTGGAGTTTCACCCACCAATGGAGTTTTACCCACCTTTTTAGTTTAACCCACCATTTTGTTTACCCTTCATTGGTTTTAATCTGTTGTTTCTAATTTATTTTTATTTTTTAATTATTTAATTAATTGTTCTATCTATTCAAATGTTATTTATTTCATCAATTTACAAATCACTAAAAGATAAAAATTATACACTTTTCAAATTTCAACACTCACTTACTCACAAATTTCTTTCAAGCCCTATTTTGACCCTTTCTCTACCAGGCATCGGCCTTCTCTTGATTTTTTCTGATCCATAAGAACTGATCACCACGGTTTTAGTTTGGAGAGTCAATGAATATTCACTAGATGATTCATTCCCTTCCAATAATCATAATGTATAAAAAATTAATTCAACTATTAATCTTGTAAACTTGGACCTTGAAAATGGAGTTGTGGTTCCCAAAAAAGAAGTTCAGGTCGAATGGTTTATGTCAAGATAGTCTTTGGTGCTCAAAGATCTGTAAGAATAGAGATGGGTAAAATGGTGTTCTAATATTGAGAGGCACTTATATCCTAGGTTATTGTACCAGTTCTATAAATATATCTAGTTCAGTTTTGAGGAAGATGAAGGAAGGGTAAGAAGAAAAAATATATGGGTTCATGGTTGTTTTTCCTCAAAACAATGGGAAAGATGTCTAAAATTCCCTCATGAAGGTTCCTTGTATGAATATCAAGGAACTATTACCATTTACAGTGATAAATTTGTATATGAGGATGATTTTGAAGAGTTTAATAGAGATGTGATATTAATAAGAATAGCTACTTTTGAGACTGACGGTGAACGTTACTTTCTTTTCATGTTTATCTAATATATGATCTGACAATGAAACACAGATTTCTCTACAATGTGGTATCAAAATTATTATATTTTATATATTACTAATAGATAATAAAAGATACTTTTTTTAGATACCTAATGACTCACAATATGGGGATGTGTAATCCATATATATGATCAAATTCACTAATTTATCCCATGTTCATTTCAGTA
Source organism: Viscum album (assembly GCA_963277665.1). Classification (NCBI taxonomy): domain Eukaryota; kingdom Viridiplantae; phylum Streptophyta; class Magnoliopsida; order Santalales; family Viscaceae; genus Viscum; species Viscum album. The sequence continues at coordinate 110,039,878 of OY728121.1, forward strand.
ATGTTCGAGGCCAAGGGATTAGTTAATGAAGGAGAATAAATAGTTGTTATGTGTGGAAATTTTTTCATTACTAGTGCCATTTTATATAGAATTAAAATAAGTTCTAACCCTTGGAAGAAACTTTGGATTGATGGTGGTGATAGGATATAAGAGGATTTTAATCCAGTCGAACTCACTTCTAGACCGAAGAATATGGTGGATCCTAGTTCAGATCCAGATTAGGTGGTTGAATATTCATATGAGGAAAAAGAGGAGGCTACTGACTCTGGTGATGGGGAACACTAATTCTCAGTAGATGAAGTTATTGATCCATATCTTCCCCATAGTTCTCAACCGATTACTCATGGTGATCATATCCCTCCTATATCTCTCGCAATTTGAGAGACTTTTTTAAAATAAGGAAGTGAAGAGCAAGAAACATAATTATCTTGTGAGGAAATGATTAATAATTCTACTATAACCATGGAATAATATGTAAATAATTATAATGGTGAATATGAAAAAGAAGGTGGATAAGATGAGGAAAACATATATGGATATGACAGTGATGGAGCACATGAACTTGATGGTCCTAGTAGCTATATTGTTGGTAAGGATGTTAATATTCTTCAAGAAATTACCAATTTGTTGGGTTTATTAGTTGTCCCTATATTTTAAGATAACCCAGTATTTGTTCAATATATGGATATTTCTTCTAGAGATGAAAACAACAAATCTTTTGAGGGGGATAAATCCTCATGCCTGGACCATCACCATGTTATCCCTACAGATAAAGACTTTAGTGATCTTGTACTTAATGAGAAGATAGATTATGTACAGAGACTTATTGAGTGGATATATGTTTTAAATACCATTGTTTGCCTATATTTTTTGAATAAACATTTTTTAAAACTTATGGTAAGTCTTAATTCATTTTGGGGAACCCAGCTCTTGAGGAATGGGATAAGTTTCCAGGGTATGTTAGACTTGGTCTAGACTAAAAAGATTCAGATGATGATGGAAGTCCACCAGAGCATGTTGGGCCTATAATTATATATAGGGAGGATCTTATTGGATTATTAGTAGAGAAGATGGATATCGTAGTTGATTTGAAGAGTTTTGCTTCAGATATTTCTACACATATTATTTCCTCTACATCCTTTTTTCACCAACCATTGATCCAGTTCAAGTTTATACTATATCCAGAGTTGAATTATAATCCTTATGATGAAATATGATCTTTAATTTTAGTTTGTTTTGAAATATTAGGAGCCTTAGGTCACTAAGTTGAGTTAAAGGGATTTTAGGTATCTACTTGAGATTTTGATACACCATATTCAACAAAAAATTATCCGTCACATTCAGGATGTTGAAATAGAGAACCCGAGGTTTACAAATGAGTTTGGGACATTGAGATATATAGTGGATGATATGATATATTAATTTTTAAATTTCATGTATTATTTTCTATAGAGGGCTGAGAATAATTATTCTATGGAATCTACTTACAATGCTCCTACTCCTTCTCTTAATGTTGAGATGATCATGTCAGTGATTAGAGAAGAGCATCATGCTGCTTCAGGTATTGTACCTTATATATCTCAGTAAATATTAGGAAAATATTTCATAATAGTTATCATCTTCATATGATGGTTAGAGATTATATAAAGGATAATAAATATTGTACAGATTCAATTGAAAAATCAATAATGTATTATCTAAATCGTATTTCTACTACACCTGAACATAACTCTCCATTCAAGTTTGTTGTTGAGAACCTCAAAATTTATCTGGTAACTCAAGACTTTAAGGAACACGTTAATTAGTTGAATAAGATAACCACTATGATAAAGGTGTTTATAGATGAGAAAATGAATTTCATCTATGATATGGAAAGGGGAAACATTATTAAGGACTTAAAAAATCTCATGAAGCCCTTCTTGTTTCTGGAACTGCAGTAGTGGATTAGGAATCCATTCCAGTCACTTATCATCTCAAACCTCCAATTTTTGGCTCTAGTGTGTTTTATACAAAGTGTTACTGGGGATCATAATCCACCCTTACCTTATTGTTTTTAGACTTTTATTCTGACTCCCATTGAAGTAGTTTAGTATCTCAGTACAATCATGATCAGAGATAATCATTCTTTATGTGATTTTCCTATAGACATCCCTACCACTACCTCAGCTTCTTATGTTGTTCCTTATGATGAATAATTTGGTCCTGATAAGGGGATAGGAAAATAACCTCTTGATCATTCTACCATGCCCAAAAAAAATTGATATTAGAAATTTAGTTGTTCATACAGAATTTTTTTTGGCTTTTGGTACAATATTTTTGGTTGTACTACTTTTTCTTTTCTTAATGAAAATCCTCTTACATTTCAAATTTTGATTATTATATTTCTTACATTATAATAACATTTTTTTAATCCCAAAAGGGGTATAATTAATTTATCGTATTTATTTATTCATTTTAGATTGATTATTATTTGATACCATCCTTTATAATGTTTTTAAATGTTTCTTTGGTTCTAGTGAGTTTACTTCTCTCTAGTATTAATATCCTTTCATACATTCATTAATGATATTTATTTGGTAACATATTTTATTAGATTATTCTTTTGATACTATATACTTGCTACATAATATCTACCATTATGATCAAACTCTCACTATAGCATTTTAAAGTGCTAAACTGGTCTATTTTAAAACCATTGTTTATTATATACTTGGTTTTTAACAATTACATGATATGTGATCATAAAAATGGGATAGATTGATGGAACCCTTATTTTTATGATAAAACATAATATTTATTATAATATTAATGAGTTTTATGCAATGTGATAGCATTTTATAAGGTATGTTAATTTTGGTAAATTTTGGATACGGGTTGGAAAGACCCACCTTCAGAATCTACTCATTGCCAAACATGAATCTCCATTATGGAAAAGTCGCTATCATAATTGAATTTTTCTCAATGTGTTGAAAAGTCCCACCAATGAATATGACAATCCATTTAACCAAGAAATTTGAAAATTTGTTGAAAACACTTACCATCAGATATGTGTCACTTCCATGATGATAACTGTGATAATAATGGAAAAGACTTGCCATCAAAAATGAGTCACTATTAGGATAGAAATTTGGAAATGTATAGGAAAGACCCACCCCTAGAGGATGACTCCCCGTCAGAAATTAATCACTTCAAAATTTAAAAAACTATGGATATGAACTACCACTGAGAAGACTAAACCATGATATGATCCATCACTGGCATGGATCACCACTAGAGTTGTCCCATCATTGATATGACTCAGTGTTGGCGTGAATCACCACCCACCTATGTCACTGCCATATTAATCTCATCATTCATAAAAATATCAATCACAATTTATGTTAAATTTGAATTAAATTTATCTAATATCTATATTATTAAATTTAATACCAAGAGTTATTTCAATTAATATTCTTAATCTATTTATGGAATTCATTAAAGTGTGTGTTAGTTGACCAGTATAAGGAGATAATGATCCAGATGATTCTTCTTTCATGCTACTAATATATTAGGATGAATAATCCCTTGTAAGAAACATAGATATATTAAATTGAGATACACACAAAGATATAAAAATAACATAGAATAGATATGTAATATTAAAATAATTGAAGAAAAGAGATCCTCCTAAAATGGAGTTTTACACAAGGAATTCGTTCTTGCAACTAACTATTGATGTTTACATTGAGAATCCTATTCCTTTCGATTGTTAGAAAAAAAGAGATCAAGACACTCTATTTTACTAAATTTCTTAGAAAATCGACATGGGTTTCTATTCATGACACATACAAGGAGTCACAAGCTACATATAACATCATGTTTAGGAACATCGTTATCTTATCATCTTTTCTTTCTCCCTCTATTTATTATATTTACATTACGAGCAGTGTTTGTTTCTTATGTATTTTTATCCCACAAATTATCTTTTGTACATTAATTGGAATTTGTGTGATATATTCTCTACTCTCTTTAATCCAATTTACTAAATTGTTGTGGAAGAGGTTCTTGAATGTCTAGTTCTTTTTCATTCCCATGGTTATTATGGAAGAGGTCATGTGTGTCCAGGAAAACTGGTTTTCTATTGTATACTCGATCCTTGTTTTGGATCGAGATTAATTTATATAATCTGTTTGGAACCAGGTGATTCCCAATTAGAGAGGATTTTGTCTTATCTTGAGACTAAACCTCTTATATTTATTTCATTGTGGGTTGTGTTTTTTTTTGCTTTCTATATATTAACCTGAATTTGTTACAAACTATAAAAAACCACCTCTTTGATTGTTAGTCTTAATTAGTGTCTATATACGGTTTTTATTAGGTAAATTGATTTCAAAAATTATAGAAATTTTTATTAACTAATGCATAATAAATATTTGAGAAATCCTTTAGATTATTAGAAATTATATGAATCTACTATTTTGATTTACTGAGACGTTTTAATTATTTGGGGGATCTTATTCAATCTTTTTTTAATGGTAATTTTTTATTTGAAACTCCATTAAACCCCCTCTTGATTTACTCACTCTGACCAACAATAATAGAATTATATTAAAATATTTATTAATGTTTAAATATTTTTCTATATGGTTTAGACACAAGAATCAACACTGATTGTACTAGAATAAATCCCACATTCGTTATATTTTAAGTGGTCAGGACAATATGGTCAGGTTAGAGGAGTAGGTTTTGGAGTGTCTCCTCAAACATATTTTGAGAAGATAAACCCATAAGAAAATACAGATAAGATCATGAAAGGATTATAACAAAAAAAATACATTCTTTCATAGATATTATTGTTTGGTCTGGTTTGTAAAACCAATATATGAAAAAATATCAAAGCGAACCAGTGTTGGAAAACAATATGCACATAAAAAACAAAATATCCCACATGATTTTAGGCTAGTAATTCAACAAAATCGCATACCTTAACCTAGGAAATTAATTTTTTCATTACTCTTTCTAATAAATGTAAAACAAATAACTTCTAATAACATTATATTTCTAAAATTTTGTAGTGTGAAGTTGAATGTGATTTCTATCTGATAACCTCACTACACTGCCTTTTGGAGAGGGGTGCGGTTTATACTATCTTGGGAGATAAGAAATATAATAATGAATTCCCCAAATATCACATGAGAGTAGGGATTCTGGTATCTCAATATTTGATGGATGAGTTTCCTATTCCACTTGATTATCCAGATATTATAACGGTTAAGGTTGCTACTGTAACTTTCATATTGTGGTCATCTAATCTTGTAATCATACCTCAGGTATGTCTTCAATGAATTTTGTCTTTTTAAAAATTGATAATATTTGATGAATTTTTTTTGATCGGTGGTTTAGTATTACATATGGGTAAATCCATAAGGAAATGTAAGGTTAGATCAAGAAAATCTAGTGAATCGGCCAATAAATCAAAAGGACCATACAGGAGTGCCTTCTCCCCACCAGTTCCCCCAACAACAATTATTAACATTATAAATTCATGAAAAGACCACATTTATAGATGAATATATTTCATACATTCTATATGAAGAATAAATATTTTGAACTTTCACTATAGAAATAGTTCATCTTGATAGTATAAATGAAATCCTTAAGTTTGAATGGCTGGGAGTCACAGTTCTGAATGCATGAAAAAGGTACATATTCATAATACGTCAATTGAAATAATGATCAAATATGTTCATTAAACTTAATATCTATTCATATTTTTTAGGAATTATATTTCTACTATATTAAGGGAGAACCAAGTGAAATAAAATTTTAATTCAATAATCTATAAATCATTTCTATGTAAGAAACATATTTTGAAAAGGGATTAATAGATTAGAAGAATGAAGAGTTATAAAATGAATTAGAGAAAAAAATAATAGATGACATAATCCTTTTATGCCTATAATGCAGTGGTAAAACTCTTTAATCTAATTACATAAAATATATTTTTATTAATTTCATAATTATTTTTTCTTTTTTTAGGATTCACTATAAGCTGATCCCACTAAATTTGGATACCCCTAATATTTATTTTCGGGATACAAAGCCTGTATTCCAAAAAAACCTCACATGATCTGTATTTTGAATTTTTAATACATTACAATCATCATTTTATAGATAAAATTTGAAATATATATTTTTTCCTGTGTTTTAAAATGAATTTTATTATGATAGGGAGTTTTCTAAATATTCACTAAATTGTGGAATGAGGTTTGTGAGTGGAGAGAAAAACCATGTGTATTACTTCAAATTGAATCAAATTAAGGTATATATAACATATATTAACTATAAAAAAATATTTCCAATTAATTTAATTATTTCTTTAAAAGTTTATATAGTATCTGAATAAATGTAATGGAAAATATTTTGGATATTATGTTTTCAAATTAAGGAGATAGATCATAATCCATGAACCCTAAAATAGGTAATTTCCTAACATAATTATAATTTCGTGAAATATATTTCTTAATAATTTTTTGTTTATCCTTTCTCAATACATCCATGGTTTTCGATAACCATTATACTCAAAAGAATATGTAAATTTTTTTGAGATGAGTGGGCAACATACATGGTGTTTAAATGTTTTCCAACAACAAATTCAGGTGACTAACTACTATGTTTTTGATCTTGTATAGGCTATGACCTTAGATATATATGTGGGATGTGGTGAATTAGAGTCAGTATTATTATATATTTTTTTGATTTATTTCTCACGGAGAATTATAATAAAGAATATCAATATAATTGGAATTGAGTAGAAAACATGTTGTTAGAATGTATACAATCCTCATGAAGTGGTGACATCTGACAACTAATTTAGTTAATTATTCATCATTTAATCTGGTTTTTTTATTAATTTCCTTTTCATTTTTCGGATAAAATTAAACTAATACCCCATATAGAGTTCTATCAGGGGTGGTTTTTAATGGTATAAGAAAAGAACAATATAGTGGTTTCACTTTGGTTGGTGGTTGATTATTTAGAATATTAGATCACCAATTAGTTGCATGATATAATATCAAAAATTCTTGTGAAATACATTCAAGTAACCCATCAAGTTTATAATAGGGAAATGAATTTACTAAAACTATTCTTTTGAATGAACATGATGTGAAATTAAATAGTCACACCATTATATTACATAGAACCAAAGAATCATTAGATGATTTGAGGGGTTTAACTTATCCTTATTATGCATATAGATAATTTTTCATTGGCTCGCCTTCAAAAAATGCTTCCCCTGGTTTGTCACTAATATGCATGTGAAAATTCATTTTGAAAAATGATCTACATTTACAAGATCATTAATAAAAAATAATCATCATTATTAATAAAAAATATATAATAATAATGATGATCCCATTTTTATGAAAAAATAATGATGACATTATGATAGAGTTTATCAACACCTACAATTTTGAAAAGTATATACCAATCTATAGCGCAATCTAGTAATATTATATGGATGTATTGGATTTTATTGTAATTTGGATGCCATAAAGGGCCATATTGATGTTTAAGACTATAAAAAGTGGTAAAAAATTTATAATGGAGTTTAGTGTCTTCTAAAAATACATTATCGGTCACATTGATGTTTTTTCTATCAAAAAAGGTAAATTTTTTATCATGGATTTTATGATATCTATGATGAAGAAAGGGAAAGATAAATTCTCTATGTTCCATAAAAACTCAATTGTGAATATTAATTTTAGTTCAATTAATGAATTATAATCATATTACACTAATGGTTAACATTATATAGGGATAAATAAAGAAGTACACTAATGTTTATTATAATATAGAAATATATATTATGTTATGATATTTTTATATAGATAATAAAAAGAAAGAAACTTATATATGAGTATTAAACCAACCCAAAAAAGAAACAGTTTTTATTGTAATTTTGTATACTATAAGAATGATATGTTATTTTAAAGTGTTTAAATGTGTCATGTGTTTGGGATTGAGCTTCTAAAATATCTCAAATTTATCCAAAATGGGTGAATCACAAATTTTATAGTTTGGAATCATAGTATAAAATAATGGGGCTTGGAATTATAAATATCTTTTACAAAATTATTGTAATTTTAAGCCATGATGAAGAGAAAAAAATTAATGTAGAAACATTATTGTGAAAAAGGAGTAATTTATGAGGAGATTTAATGTTTAGATATATTAATAAATAAATATCTTATAGATAATCATCTTCCGTATCACATGGAATTTCTTATATTTTATGGTAATTTTATAAGGTCCACAAAAAAGTTTAAAGGACTCACTATTGGAGTTTTACCCACCATTGGAGTTTTAAACACCATTGGAGTTTTACCAACCATTGATGTTATAACCACAATTGTTGTTTTACCCACTATAAGAGTTTCTCCCACAATTTTAGTTTTACCCACCAATAGAGTTTAACCTACCATTGCGGTTCCACCCACCATTGGAGTTTTACCCACCGTTTGAGTTTAACCCAACATTGTGTTTACCCATCATTGGTTTTAATCTGTTGTTTCTAAATTATTTTTACGATTTATTTATTTATTTAATTTTTATATCTACTCAAAAGTTTTTTATTTCATCAATTTACTAATCCCTAAATGATAAAAATTATACACTTTTCAAATTTCTACACTAACTTCCTCATGCCTTTCTCTGAAGCCCTATTTTGACCCTTTCTCTACCAACCATTGGCCTTCTCTGGATTTTTCCTGAACCATATAAACTGACCACCATGTTTAGAGATAAGCGAGATGATGAATATTATATAGATGTTTCATGCCCTTCCAATAATAATAATGGATATAAAATTAATGCTACTATTAATCATGTAAACTCGTACCTTGAAAAGGGAGTTGTTGTGCCCAAAAAATAAGTTCATGTAGAATGGTTTATGTTAAGATAGTCTTTGGTTCTTAGAGATCTATATGAATAGAGATCAGTAAAATGGTGTTCTTCTATTAATAGTCATGTATATCCTAGGTTACTGTACAAGTAATATCTATATATCTAGTTCAATTTTGAGGAAGATGAAGGAAGGGTAAGAAGAAAAATATATGGGTTCAAGGTTATTTTCCCTCAAAATAAGGGAAAATATGTCTAAAATTTCTTCATGAAGGTGCCTCGTATGACTATCAAGGAACTACTACTAGTTACAGTGATAAATTTTTATATGATGATGCTTTGGAAGAGTTTAATAGAGATGTGATATTAATAAGAATAGCTACTTTTGAGACTGATGGTTAATGTTTCTTTCATTTCAATTTTATCTAATATATGGTGTGACAATAAAACGGTGATTTCTATACAATGAGGTATCAATATGTTTATATTTTATATATTACTAATAGATTAGGAAACATAATTTTTTTAGATACCTAATGACTCACATAATGGGGACGTGCAATCCATATCTAAGATCAAATTCCCTAATTTATCCCTTGTTAATTTCAGTCATGTTTGAGGCCAAGGGATTAGTTAATGAAGGAGAATGATTTTTTTAATGTATAGAAGATTTTTCATTACCAGTTTTATTTTCTATGGAATTAAAATATGTTTTATCCCTTGGAAGGAACATTGGATTGATGGTGGTGATATGATATAAGAGGATTTCAATACAGTTGATCTTTTTTATAGACTGAAGAATCTGGTGGATCCTAGCTCAGAGGAAGATTAGCTGTTTGAATATTCATATGAGGAAGAAGAGGAAGATACTGACTCTGGTGATGATGAATATAAATTCTAAGTAGATTATGTTATTTATCCATATCTTCCCCATAGTTCTCCACTGATTACTTATGGTGATTATATCCCTCCTATATCTCTCCCTATTTGAGAGACTCTTTTAAATTAAGGAAGTGAAGAGTAAGAAACATAATTATCTTTTGAAGAAAAGATTAATATTTCCTCTATATACAAGGAAGAATATGTAAATAATTATAATGGTGAATATGAAAAACAAGGTGCAGAAGATGAGATAAATGGATATGGAGATGACAGTGATGGAGTATATGAACTTGATGGTCCTAGTGGCTATATTGTTCTTAAGGATGTGAATATGCCTCAAGAAATTTTCAATTAGTTGGGTTTATTAGTTGTCCCTATATATTAAGATATCTCAAGATTAGTTCAATATATTGATATTTCTTCTAGAGATGAATATTACGCATCTTTTGAGGGTGATAAATCCCCATACCAGTACAGTTACCCATTTTCCCCTATAGATGGGGACTTTAGTGATCTTACACTTAATGAGAAGAAAGACTTTGTAAATAGACTTGTTGAGAGGATATATGTATTACCTACCATTTTTAGCCTATATTGCTTTGAATCTATAGTTTTTAATACATATGGAAAGTCTCATTTCATTTTTGAGAACCTAGCTCTTGAGGAATGGGATAAGTTTCCAAGGTATGTTAGACTTGGTCTAGAATACAAAGATTCAGATGATGATGGATGTCCAACAAAGCATGGTGGATCTATAATTCTATTTGGGGAGGATCCTATTGGATTATTGGTATAGAAAATAGTTATTACAGTGGATTTGAAGAGTTTTTCTTCAGATTTATCTATAAAAACTATTTACTCTACATCCTTTTTTTCACTAACCATTGCATTAGTTTGAGTTTATACTATATCCAAAGTTGAATTCGAATCCTTTTGATAAAATATGCTCTTTAATTATAGTTTTTTGTTTAAAAATTAAGAGACTTATGTCACTAAATTGAGTCAAAGGGATTCCAGTTATCTATTTGAGATTTTGATGCACTATATTTAACCAAAAATGATTTGTCACATACAAGACGTAGAAATCGAAAATAGAAGGATAGAAAATGAGTTGGGGACATTGAGATATATAATGGATGATATGATATATTACTTTGTAAATTTCATGTATTCTTTTCTATATAGGGCGTAGAATCATTATTCTATGGAATCGACTTCCAATGATTCTACTCCTTCTCTTGATGTTGAGATGATCAGGTCAACGATTTGAGAAGAGATTCATGCTACTTCAGTAGTGTAATTTACATATATCAGGAAATATTGAGGAAAATCTGTCATAATAGTTATCATCTGGATATAATGTTAAAATAGTATATAAAGGATAATAAAACTGGGATAGAGATAATTTAAAAATCTATAATTATTATCTGAATCATATTTATATTACACCAAAACATAACTCTCCTTTCAAGTTCATTGTTGAGAACCTCAAAATGTATCTGTTAACTCAACACTTTAAAGAACAAGTTAATTAGTAGAAGAATATCACCACTATGCTCAAGTTGTTCATGGATGAAAAAATGTATTTCATCTATGGTATAGAAAGGGGAAACATTATTAAGGACTTCATAAATCTCATAAATCACTTCTTGTTTCTTGAACTGCAGTAGTGGCTTAGGAATCCATTCTAGTCAGTGCTCATCCCAAGCCTCTAATTTTTGGCTCTATAGTTTCTCAGACCAAATGTTACTGGGGATCCTAATTTACCCTTACCTTCTTGTTTTTAGACTTTTATTCTAACTACCATAGAAGTAGTTCAGTATCTCAGGACAATCATGATAAGAGATTATGCTTCTTTATGTGATGTTCCTATACCCATCCCAACCACAACCTCAGCTTCTGATGTTGTGCCTCATGCTGAATCATTTGTTCCTGATAAGGGGATTGGAAAAGAACCTCTTGATCATTCAACCATGCCCAAAAATAATTGATATTATACTTTTAGTCTTTCATAATGAATTTTTTGTATGGATTTTTGTAGAATATTATTGATTGTACTAATTTTTATTTTCTTATTGAAAATCCTCTTACATTTCATATTATTATTATTTATATTTCCTACATTATTATAAATTTGTGTTAATACCAAAAGGACTATAATAAATCTATCATATTTATTTATTCATTTTACATAGATTATTCTTCGATACCATCCGTTATAGTGTTTTTAAATGTTTCTTTGGTTCTAGTGAGTTTACTTCTCTATAGTATTAATATCCTTTGATACTTTCTTTATTGATATTTATTTTGTAACATATTTTAGTAGTTTATTACTTTGATACTATCTACTTGCAACTTAAAATCTACCATTATGATAAAACCCTCACTATACCATTTTAAAGTGCTAAACTATTCTATATTAAAACCACAGTTTATTTTATTAATGGTTTTTAACAATTCCATGATATTTTATCACAAAAATGGGAGATATTGTTGGAACAGTTGTTTTTAAAAAAAAAATAATATTTATTATAATATTAATGAGTTTTATGCACTGTGATAGCATTTTATAAGGTATGTTAATTTTGGTAAATTTTGGATAAGTGTTGGAAAGGCCCACCTCTATAATCTAATCATTACCAATCATGAATATCCATTATGGACAATTCATAGTCATAATTGATTTTTTTTCAATGTGTTGAAAAGACCCTCCAATGAATATGACTATCTATTAAACCAAGAAATTTGAAAATGTATTGAAAACACTTGGCATCAGAGATGTGTCACTTACATGATGAAAACTGTGATAATAATGGAAAATACCTACCATCAAAAATGAGTCACTATTAGGATATAAATTTGGATATTTATGGGAAAGATCCACCCCCAGAGGATGACTCCCTGTCAAAACATAATATCCTCAAAATTTAAAAAAGTGTTGATATGAACTGCCACTGAGAAGACTAACCCATGAGATTGTCCACCACTGGCATGAATCACCACCACCTAGGTCACCACTAGAGTTGTCTCTCCATTGAGACGACTTAGTGCTGGCATGAATCACCGCCCACCTAAGTAACCGCCAGAGTAATCTAATCATTCATAAAAGTCTCCATCACAATTTTGGGAAATTTTGAATTAAATATCTCTAATATATATATTATAGAATTTAATACCAAGAGTTATTTTAATTATTAATATTAATATATTTATGGAATGCACTAAAGTGTGTGTTAGTCGATCAATATATGGAGAAGAGCATCTGGATGATTCTTCTTTCACACTACTAATATATTTGGATGAAGAATCCCTCGTAAGAAACATAGATATATAAAAGTGAGGTACACACAAAGATATACAAAGAACATATAATAGATATTTAATATTAAAATAATTGAAGAAAATAGATCCTCTTAAAATGGAGTTGTACAAAAGGAATTCTTTCATGAAACCAACTATTGAAGTTTACATTGAGAATCCAGTTACTTCCCATAGTTAGAAAAAAAGAGATCACAACACTCTATTTTACTAAATTTATTTGAAAATCAACATGAGTTTCTATTCAAGATACATACAAGGAGTCACAGGATTTATATAACATTATATTTAGAAACACTGTTATCTTCTCATCTTCACTTTCTCCCTCTATTTATTATATTTTAATTACGAGTAGTGTTTGTTTCCAATGTATTTTTAACTCACATATTTTCTCTTATACTTTAACTTGAATTTTCATGATATATTCTCTACTCTATTTAATACTATTTTCTAAATTTTTATGGAAGAGGTTCATGTATGGCTAGTTATTTTTTAATTCCCATGGTTATTGTGGAAGAGGTCATGTGTATCCTGAACAACTAGTTTTCAATTGTATACCTGATCCATGTTTTGGATCAAGATTCATTTATATAATCTATTTGGAACTAGGTGAATCCCAATTGGAGAGGATTTTGTCTTATCTGGAGACTGAGCCTCTTAATTTTATTTCATTGTGTGTTTTTTTTGTTTACTTTCTATACATTAACCTGAATTTGTTATAAACTATAAAAAACACTTCTTTGATTGTTAGTAACAATTATAGTCTCTATAAGGTTTTGATTAAGTAAATTGTTTTCAAAAGATAAAGTAATTTTTATTAACTGATACATAATCAATCATTGTGAAAAACTTTAGATTATCAGAACTTATAAAAATCGACTATTTTGATTAACTGTGGAGTTTTAATTATTTGGGGGATATTATTTAAACATTTTTTGAATAGTAATTTTTATTCGGAAATCCATTCAACCCCCTCTCTATTTACTCACTCTGACAAAAAATAATAGAATTATGTAAAAAAATATTTATGATTACATATTTTTTATACACTTTAGACACAACAATCAACACTGATTTTACTGGAATAATACCCGCATCCATTATATTTGAATTGCTTAGAACAATATGGTTGGGTTAGAGGAGTAGGTTTCAGAGTGTCTCCTCAAACATATTTTGAGATGATAAACCCATAATAAAATACATATAATATCATGAAGGGATTATAAAAAAATAGATTATTTGAATGATATTATTTTTTTGTCTGGTTTGGCAAACCAATATATGACAAAGGATCAAAGCGAACTAGTGTTGGAAAAAAATATGCGCATAAAAAAACAAAATACCCCACTGGATTTGAGTCTAGTAATTTCCCTCAATCACATACCTTAAACTAGGAAATAAATTTTTTCGTTAGTCTTTGTACTAAATGTAAAACAAATAACTTCTAATAACTTTATGTTACCAAAATTATGTAGTGTAAAGTGTAATGTGATTTCTATCTGATAACCCCACTACACTGCCTTTTTGAGAGGGGTACAGTTTATAATATCCTGGGAGACAAGATACACAATAATGAATTCCCAAAAGATCACATGAGAGTAGGGATTTTGGTATCTCTATATTTCAAGGCTTAGTTTCATATTCCACATTATTATCAAGATATTATAACGGTTAGTAATGCTACTATAACTTTCTTATTGTGGACCTCTAATCTTGTCATTATACCTGAGTTATGTCTCTAATGAATTTTTTCTTTTTAAAAACCAATAATATTTGATGAAAAAAAATTATTTGAGTTTTGGTATTACATATGGGTAAATCCATTGGGAAACAGAAGGTCAGATCAAGAAAATCTAGGGACTCGACCAAGAAATAAAAAGGACCTTGAAGGAGTGCCTTCTCCACACCAGTTACACTAAAACAATTATTATCATTATAACATCATGAAAAGAACACATTTAAAGATGAACATATTTCATACATTTTCTATGAATAATAAATATTTTGAACTTCCATTACAGAAATAGTTCATCTTGATAGTGTAAATGAATTCATTATGTTTGAATGGCTGGGAATCTCAGTTTTGAATACATGAAAAAGGTACATATTCATAATACTTCAATAAACATTATTTCCTAATATCTTTTTTAAACTTAATATCTATTCAATGTTTTTTATAGTAATTATACTACTACTATATTAAGGGAAAACCAAGTGAAATAAAATTTTAATTCATTAATCTCTAAATCATTTCTATGTAAGAAACATATTTGGAAAAGGAAGAAATAGATAAGAAGAAAGATGAGTTATAAAATGAATTAGAGAAAAATAATAATAAATGACAGACTCTTTTTATGCCTATAATGCGGTGGTTAAACTCTCCAATATAATTATATAAAATATACTTTTATTTATTTCATATTTTTTTTTTGTTTTTTTCGAAAGCAATAAAAGATGATCCCACTCACTTTGGATACCCCAAATATTTATTTTTTGGATACAATGCATGTATTCCAAAAAAACCTCACTTGATGTGTATTTTGAATTTTTAATACATTAAAATCATCATTTTATAGATAAAAATTTAATTATATATTTGTTTCTATGTTTTAAAATGATTTTTTTTATGATAGGGAGTTTTCTAAATATTGGATAAATTGTGGAATGTGGTTGGTGAGTGAACTGAAAAATCATGTGTATTACTTCAAATATAATAAAATTAAGGTATATATAAATAAAATTAACTTTAAAAAAATATTTCCAATTAAATTACTTATTTTATTCATTGTTTATGTAGTGTCTGAAGTAATGTAATGGAAAATATTTTGGATATTATGTTTTCAAATTTATGAGATAGATCATAAACCATGAAAGGACCAGCATCCCGAAATAGGTAATCTGCTAACATAATTATAATTTCATGAAATATATTTCTTAATAATTTTTTGTTTAAACTTTCTAAGTACTTCCATGATTTTCAATAAACTTTATACTCAAATGAATATGTATTTTTTTTAGATGAGTGGGCAGCATACATGGTGTTTAAATGTTTGCCAACAACAAATTTATGTGACTAACTACTATGTTTGTGATATTATACAGGTTATGAACTTAGATATATATGTGGGATCTAATGAATTAGAATCAGAATGATTATATATTATTTTTGATTTATTTCTCAAGAATAATTATAATAGAGGATATCAATTTAATTTGAATTTAGTAGAAAACATGTTGTTAGAATGTATACAAGCCTCGTAAAGGGGTGACATCCGACTACTAATTTAGTTAATTTTCTCATCATTTAATCCAATTTTTATCTAATTTCCTAATAATTTATAGGATAAAATTATACTAATACCCCCTCTAATGTTATATCATGGGTGTTTTTAAATTATACAAGAAAATAACAATACATTGGTTTCACTTTGGTTAGTTTTTGAATTATTTAGACTATTAGATCTTCAATTAGTTGAATGGTATAATATCAAAAATTCTTGTGAAATACATACAAGTAACACCTCAATTTTATAATAGGGAAATTTATTAACCAAAACTTTTATTTTGAATGACCATGATGTGAAATTAAATAGTCACACCATTATAGCACATAGAACCTCAGAATAATTAAATGATTTGAGGGGTTTAACCTATCCTTATTATGAATATATATACTTTTTCAATCGCACGCCATCAAAAAATTCTTCCACCGGTCTGTCACTAATATGCATGTGAACATTCATTTTGTAAAATGACCCACATTTACAAGGTCATTAATAAAAAATAATCATCATTACTAATAAAAAATACCTGAGAATAAGGATGATCCCATTTTTATGAAAAAAAATAATTATGATATTATGTTAGATTTTATCAACACATAGAATATTGAAACGTATATACTAATAAATATCCCAATATAGTAATATTATATAGAAACACTTTATTTATTTCCCATTTGGATTCCATAAAAGGATATACTAATGTTCAAAACTCTAAAAAGTGTTAGAAAATTTATAATGGAGTTCTGTGTCTTCTAAAAATACATAATGGGTCACATTGATGTTTTTTCTATCAAAGAAGGTAAATTTTTTAACACGGATTTTATGATCTCTATGATTGGGAAAGGGAAAGAAAAAAAATTATGTTCCATAAAAACTCAAATGTGAATATTATTTTTAGTTCAATTGATGAATTATAATCATTTGACACTATTTTTTAACATTATATAAGAATAAATAAATAAATACATTAATTATTAGTATAATATTGGAATATATATTGTGCTATGATATTTTTTATAGCTGATAAAAAGAAAAAAACTTATATATGATTTTTACACCAACCAAAAAAGATAACAGTTTTTATTTGAATTTTGTATACAATGAGAATTTTATGTTATTTTAAAGGGTTTAAATGTGTCAGGTTTTTGGGATTTAGCTTCTAAAATATCTCATATGAATCCACAATGGGTGAATCCCAAATTTTACCGTTTTTAATCATAGTATAAAACAATGGGGCTTTGTATTCTAATTATCTTTGAAAAAATTATTGTAATTTTAAGCTATGATGAAGAGAAAAAAATTAGTGTGAAAAAATAGTCATTTATGATGAGATTTACAGTTAAGATATATTAATAAAGAAATATCTTATATATAATCATCTTCTATATCAGATAAAATTTATTATAGTATAAGGTAACGTTATAAGGACCACAAAAAATTCAAGGACACGCTATTACAATTTTACCCACCATTGGAGTTTTACACACCATTGGAGTTTGACAAACTATTGATGTTTTAACCACCATTGGTGTTTTACCAACTCTTAGAGTTTTACCCACCATAGGATTTTTACCCACCAATGGAGTTTTATCCACCATTGGAGTTTCACCAACCAGTGGAGTTTTACCCACCGTTTTATTTTAACCCACAATTGTGTTTACCCGTCATTGGTTTTAATCTACTGTTTCTAATTAATTTTTACTATTTACTTGTTTAATTAATTTTTTTTATATATTCAAATGTTATTTATTTCTTCAATTTACAAACCATAAATGATAAAAATTATACACTTTTCAAATTTCAACACTCAGTTCCTCACACCTTTCTCTCAAGCCCAATTTTGACCCTTTCTATACCAACCAACGACCTTCTCTTAATTTTTTTGAACCATATGAACTGATCAACACGGTTAGAGTGAAGAGAGATGATGAATATTATCTTGATGATTCATTCCCTTCCAATTATAATAATGGATATAAATTTAATTCTACTATTAATCCTATAAACTAGGACCTTGAAAAGGGAGTTGTGGTGCCCAGAAACAAAGTTTAGGTCGAATGGTTTTTGTCAAGATAGTCTTTGGTGCTCAGAGATCTGTAAGAATATATATGGGTAAAATGGTGTTCTTTTACTGATAGGAACTTATATCCTAGGTTGGTGTACCAGTTCTATCAATATATATAGTTTAGTTTTGAGGAAGATGAAGGAAGGGTAAGAAGAAAAATATATGGGTTCAAGGTTTTTTTTGCTCAAAATAAAGGGAAAGGTGTTTAAAATTTCTTTATGAAGGTGCCTCATATGACTATCAAGGAACTATTACCTGTTATAGTGATAAATTTTTATATTAGGATTCTATGGGAGATAATAATAGATATAATATATTAACAATAATAGCTACTTTTGATACTAATGGTGAATGTTATATTCTTTTCAAGTTTATCTAATATATGATGTGACAAAGAAATGGAGATTTCTCTACAATGAGGTATCAAGATGTTTATATTTTATATATTATTAATATATGAGAAAATATAATTTTTTAGATACTTAATGACTCACAATATGGGGACGTGCAATCCATATCTAAGATCAAAATCCCTAATTTATCCCAAATTCATTTCAGTCATGTTGGAGGCCAAGGGATTAGTTAATTATAGAGAATAAATAGTTGTTATGTGTGGAGGTATTTTCATTACCAGTTTTATTTTCAATGGAATTCAAATATGTGTTATCCATTGGAAGAAACATTGGATTAATGGTGGTGATATGATATAGGAGGATTTCAATCCAGGTGATCTCCCTTCTAGACCGAAGAATCTGGTGGATCCTAGCTCGGAGCCAGATTAGGTGGTTGAATATTCAGATGAGGAAGAATAGGAAGCAACCAACTCTGGTGAAGAGGGACATGAATTCTCAGTAGATGAAGTTATTGATCCATATATTCCCCATAGTTCTCCACCTATTACATATGGTGATCATATCCCTCTTATGTATCTCACTATTTGAGAGAATATTTTAAAAGAAGAAAGTGAAGAGCAAGAAACATAATTATCTTGTGAAGAAAGGACTAATATTAATTCTATATAAAAGAAATAATATGTAAATAATTATAATGGTGAATATGAAAATGAAGGTGGAGAAGATGAGGAAAACAGATATGGAGATGATAGTGATCGATTATCTGAATTTGAAAGTCCTAGTGGCTATATTGTTGATAAGGATGTTAAGATGCCTATAGAAATTATCAATTTTCTAGGTTTATTAGTTTTCCCTAGATATTCAGATATCCCAATATTAGTTCAATATATGGATATTTCTTCTAAAGATTAAAATGACGCGTCTTTTGAGGGGGAGAAATCCACATGCCTGGACAATCACCATGTTTTCCCTACAGATGGCGACTTTAGTGATCATTCACTTAATGAGAACAAAGATTTTTAAGAGAGATTTTTTGAGTGGATATTTGTTTTAAATACAATTTTTAGCCTATATATTTTGAATCTGTAGTTAATAAGACTTATGAAATGTCTTATTTCATTTGGGAGAACCCATCTCTTGAGGAATGGGATAAGTTTCCAGGGAATGTTAGACTTGGTCAAGACTACAAAGATTCAAATGATGATGGATGTCCACCAATGCATGGTGGACCTGTAATTGTAGATAGGGAGAATCCTATTGGATTATTGGTTGAGAAGATAGATATTTCAGTGTATTTGAAGAGTTTTTCTTCAGATATTTCTACAAAAACTATTTCCTCTAAATCCTTTTTTTCACCAACCATTGAATCGATTCCTATTTATACTATATCCATAGTTGAATTCGAATCCTTATGATAAAATATGCTCTTTAATTTTGGTTTGTTGTTGAAAAATTAGGAGACATAGGTCACTAAGTTAAGTCAAAGAGATTCCAAGTATCTATTTGAGATTTTTATACACCATATTCAACCAAAAATGATTCATCACCTTCAAGATGTAGAAATAGAGAACATGAGGTTAGAAAATAATTTGGGGACATTGATATCCATAGTGGATGATATGATATATTACGTTGTAAATTTCATGAATTATTTCGTATAGAGGGTGTAGAATAATTATTCTGTGGAATATACTTCCAATGCTCCTACTCTTTATCTTGATGTTGAGCTGATCAGGTTAGTGATTAGAGAAGAGCATGATGTTTCTTTAGGTAGAGTACCTTACATATCTTAAGAAATATTGAGTAAAATATATCATTATAGTGATCATCTGCATATGATGGTTAGAGAGTATATAAAGGATAACAAATCTGGAAGATAGACAATTGATAATCTATAAAGTATTATCTGAATCGTATTTCTACTACACCTGAACTTAACTCTCTTTTCAAGTTCATTGTTGAGAACCTCAAAATGTATCTGGTTACTCAAGCCCATAAGGAAAAAAGTTATTTAGTTGAAGAAAATTACCACTATGATTAAGGTGTTTATTGATGAGAAAATGGATTTAATCTATGATATGGAAAGGGCAAACATTGTTATGGTCTTCAAAAATCTCATGAAGCCCTTCTTGTTTCTGGAATTATAGAAGTGGCTTAGGAATCCATTCCTATCATTGCTCCTCCCAAACCTCCAATTTTTGGCTCCAGAGTTTTTCCGACAAAGTGATACCAAGGATCCTAATCCACCCATACCTTCTTGTTTTTTGACTTTTATTATGACTCCCATATAATTAGTTCAGTATCTCAGGACACTCATGATCAGAGATAATCCTTCTTTACATGATGTTCGTATAGCCATCCAAACCACAACCTCATCTTATGATATTGTGCCTTATGCTGAATCATTTGGTCCTGATAAGGGCATAGGAATCGAACCCCTTGATCATCTTACAATTCCCAAAAATAATTTATATTATACTTTTAGTCTTTCATAGAGAATTATTTTTTGGATTTTGGTAGAATATTTTTGGTTGTACTAATTTTTCTTTTCTTAATGAAAATCCTTTTACATTTCAATTTCTAATTATTTATATTTCCAAAATTATTATAACTTTTTTTTAATCGTAAAATGGGTATAATGAATATATCATATTTATTTATTCATTTTGCATTGATTATTCTTTAATAAAATCCTTTATAGTGTTTTTAAATGTTTCTTTTGTTCTAGTGAGTTTACTTCTCCATAGTATTAATATCTTTTTATACATTATTTAATGATATTTATTTGGATACAATATTTTAGTAGATTATTACATTGGTGTTATCTACTTGCTACTTAATGTCTATTATTATGATCAAACTCCCGTTATGGCATTTTAAAGTGTAAAATCGTCAATTTTTAAACCACAGTTTATTCTATACATGGTTTTTAACAATTCCATGATATGTGACCATAAAAATGGGAGATATTTTTGTAACCCTTGTTTTTATGATAAAATATAATATTTCTTATAATATTAATGAGTTTTATGCAATGTGATAGATTTTTATAAGGTATGTTAATTTTGGAAAATTTTGGATAAGTGTTGGAAAGACCCACCTTCAGAATCCACTCATGGACAATCATGAATCTTCATTATAGAAAATTCACTATCAGAATAGAAATTTTGTCAATGTGTTGAAAAGATACACCAATGAATATGACTATCCATTAAACCAATAAATTTGAAAATATGTTAAAAATATCTACCATAAGAGATGTTTCACTGTCATGATGAAAAATGTGATAATAATGGAAAAGAACTGCCATAAAAAATGAGTCACTATTAGGATAGTAATTTGGAAATGAATGGGAAAGACCCACCACCAGAGGATGACTCCCAGTCAGAACTTAATCACCTCAAAATTTAAAAAAGTTTTGATCTGAAATACCACTAAGAAAACTAACCCATGATGTGATGCACCATTGGAATGAATCACCACCACCTATGTCACACCTACTGTTGTATCACCACTAAGATGACTCAGTGTTGGCATGAATCACTAGCCACCTAAGTCATCACCAGAGTAATCTCGCCATTCATAAAAGTCTCCATCACAATTTCTGTTAATTTTGAATTAAATTTCTATAATATCTATATTATCGAATATAATACCAATAGTTATTTTAATTATTATTCTTAAAAGATTTATATAATGCATTAAAGTGTGTGTTAGTCGATTAGTATAAGGAGAAGAAGATCTGGATGATTCCTCTTTATGCTACTAATATATTTGGATGAAGAATACCTCATAAGAAACATAGATATATAAAAGTGAGATACACACAAAGATATAAAAATCACATAGAATTGGTATGTAATGTTAAAATAATTGAAGAGAATAGATCCTCTTAAAATGTAGTTGTACACAAGGGATTCTTTCTTGCAACCAACTATTGAAGTTTACATTGAGCATCCAGTTCCTTCCGATAGTTAGAAAAAAACATATCACAACACTCTGTTTTACTAAATTTCATAGAAAATCGACACAAGTTTTTATTCAAGATACATACAAGGAGTCACAAGATTCATATAAGATCATGTTCAGAAACACATTTATCTTCTCATCTTCACTTTATCACACTATTTATTATATTTACATTACGATTATTGTGTGTTTCCTATGTATTTTTAACTCAAACATTGTATATTGAACATTAACTGGAATTCGCAGGATATATTCTCTACTCTCTTTAATCCTATTTACTAAATTGTTATGGAAGAAGTTCTTGTATGGATATTACTTTTTTCATTCTGACGTTTATTGTGGGAGAGGTTGGCCTAGACAACTGGTTTTCTATGGTATACCCGATCCATATTTTGGATCAATATTCATTTATATAATCTTTTTGGAACCAGGTAATTTCCAATTAGAGAGTATTTTGTCTTATCTTGAGACCGATCCACTTACATTAATTCCATTGTGTGTTTTATTTTTTTATTTCTATACTTTAACCTGAATTTGTTATAAACTATAAAAAAACCACTTCTTTGATTGTTAGTTTTAATTAGTGCCTATATAAGGTTGGGATTAAGTAAATTGATTTCAAAAGTATAACTAATTTTTATGAATAGGTACATAATCAATCTTTGTGAAAACATTTAGATTATTAGAACTTATATCAATATACTATTTTGATTAACAGAGACATTTTAATTATTTTGGGGATCTTATTTAAACATTTTTTGAATTGTAATTTTTATTCGAAACTCCATTCAACCCCCTCTTGATTTACCAACTCTAACAAAAAATAATAGAATTACATAAAAATATTTATTTATGGTTACATATTTTTTATATGGTTTAGACACAAGAATCAACACTAATTGTACTAGAATAAAAACCACTTTCATTACATTGGAAGTAGTCATAACAATATGGTTGGGTAAGAGGAGTAGGTTTTGGAGTGTCTCCTCAAACCAATTTTGGGAAGATAAACCCATAAAAAAATACAAATAAGATCATGAAAGGATTATGAGAAAAAATAGATTCTTAGAAAGATATTATTTTTTGGTCTGGTTTGCCAGACCAATATATGAGAAAGGATCAAAGCAAACCTGTTCTGGACAAAAATATGCACACAAAAAACAAAATACCCCACTAAATTTGAGGCGTGTCATTCCCCTCAATCACATACCTTAAAATAGGAAATAAATTTTTTCATTACTCATTCTAATAAATGTAAAAAAAATAACATCTAATAACTTTAAATTACTAAACTTCTGTAGTGTGAATTTGAATGTGATTTCAATCTGATAACCCCACTACACTACCCTTTTGAGAGGGGTATGTTTATATATCATGTGAGACAAGATAAGAAATAATGAATTCCCCAAATATCACAAGATAGAAGGGATTGTGGTATCTCAATATTTGACGGCTGAGTTTCCTATTCCACTTGATTATCCGGATATTATAACGGTTAAGGATGCCACTGTAACTTTCATATTGTGGTCGTCTAATCATGTAATTATACCTGAGGTATGTCTTTAATGAATTTTTTTCTATTTAAAATCCTATAATATTTGATGAAAAAAATTTTGATTTGAGTTTTAGTATTACATATGGGTAAATCAATATGGAAACAAAAGGTCAGATCAGGAAAATCTATTGCATCGACCAAGAAATCAAAAGGAACTTCCATGAGTACCTTCTCCCCACCAGTTACACAAAAACCATTGTTATCATTATAATAACATGAAAAGACCACATTTAAAGATGAATATGTTTCATACATTCTATATGAAGAATAAATATTTTTAACATTAATTACAAAAATATTTCATCTTGATAGTATAAATGAAATCCTTATGTTTCACAATCTAGGACTCTAGGTTTTTAATACATGAAATTGGCACATATTCATAATATTTAAATCAAAATAATGATATAATATGTTCATTAAACTTAATATCTATTCATATTTTTTATAGGAATTATATTACTACTATATTAAGTGAGAACCAAGTGAAATAAAATTTTAATTCACTAATCACTAAATCATTTCTATGTAGGAAACATATTTGGAAAAGGAAGAAATAGATAAGAATAAAGATGAGTTACACAATTAATTATAGAAATAAATAGATGATAGGCTCTTTTTATGCCTATAATGTGGTGGTAAAACTCTTCAATCTAATTACATAAATTATGTTTTTATTTATTTCATAATTTTTTTAGAAAGCACTGTAAGCTGATCCCACTAAATTTGGATACCCCAAATATTTATTTGTTGGGTACAATGCTTTTATTCCGAAAAACATCCTCACTTGATGTGTATTTTGAAATTTTAATACATTACAATAATCATTGTATAGATAAAATTTGAATTATATATTCTTGTCAATGTTTTAAAATGAATTTTATTATGATAGGGAGTTTTCTAAATATTGGATAGATCATGGAATTATGTTGGTGAGTGGGCAAAAAAACCATGTGTATTAATTCAAATTGAATCAAATTAAGGTATATATAAAATATATTAACTTTAAAAAAATATTTCCAATTAATTTACTTATTTATTTCAATGTTTATGTAGTGTCTGAAGCAATGTAATGGAAAATAATTTGGATATTATGTTTTCAAATTTAGGAGATAGATCATAAACCATGAAAGGAACAACATCCCGAAATAGGTAATTTCCTAACGTAATTATAATTTCCTAAAATATATTTCATAATAATTTTCTATTTATACTTTAGCAGTACTTCTATGATTTTTGACAACTTTTATACACAAATGAATATGTAAATTTGTTTTTGAATGAGTGGGTAGCATACATGGTGTGTAAATGTTTTCCACCAATAAATTTATATGAATAACTACTATGTTTGTGATCTTGTATAGGCTATGACCTTATATATATATGTGGGTAGTGATGAATTATAATTATAATGATTATATATTATTTTTGATTTTTTTCTCAAGGATAAGTATAATAGAGGATATCAATTTAATTTTAATTGAGTAGAAAACATGTTATTAGAATTTATACAAGCCTCATGAAGTGGTGACATCTTACTACTAATTTAGTTAATTTTCACATCATTTAATCCAATTTTATAGTTAATTTCCATATCAATTTTTGGATAAAATTACACAAAAACCCCCTATAGAGTTCTATCATGGGAGGTTTTAAATTATATAAGAAAAGAACAATACAGTGGTTTCACTTTGGTTGGTGTTTGAATTATTTAGACTATTAGATCATCAATTAGTTGCGTGATATAATATAAAAAATTCTTGTGAAATACATATAAGTAACCCATAAAGTTTATAATAGGGAAATGTATTGGATTAAACTATTCTTTTGAATGATTTTGATGTGAAATTAAATAGTCACACTATTATATCACATAGAATGTCAGAATCATTACATGATCTGAAGGGTTTAAACTATCCTTATTATTCATATAGATACTTTTTCTTTGGCTCACCATCAAAAAATGCTTCCACTAGTTTTTCACTAATATGAATGTGAACCATTATTTTGTAAAATGATCTACATTTACAATATCATTAATAAAAAATATTCAAAATTATTAATAAAAAATATATGACAATAAGGATGATCCCATTTTTATGAAAAAATAAGGACCATATCATGTTAGAGTTTATCAACACATAGAATATTGAAAAGTATATACTAATCTATAGCATAATCTTGTAATATTATATGGATGCACTGGATTTTATTTCAATTTGCATGCCATAAAGGGATATACTAATGTTGAATACTATTCAAAGTGGTAAACAATTTATAATGCAGTTTAGTGTCTTCTAAAAAAACATAATGGGTCACATTAATGTTTTTTCTATCAAAAAGGAAAAAACAATTTCATGGATTTTATGATCTCTATGATGAGGAAAGGGAAAGATAAATATTTTATGTTCCATAAAAAATAAAATGTGAATATTAATTTTAGTTCAATTAATGAATTATAATCAGTTTACACTAATGGTTAACATTATATAGGAATAAATAAAAAATACTCTAATTATTAGTATAATATAGTAATATATATTGTTCTATGATATTTTTTATAGATGATAAAATGAAAAAAATTATATATGAGTTTTACACCAACCCAAAAATATATCAGTTTATATTGGAATTTTGTATACTATGAGAATGTTATGTTATTTTAAAGTGTTTAAATGTGTCATGTTGTTGGTATTGAGCTTTTAAAATATCTAAAATTTATCCACATTGGGTGAATCCCAAATTTTATAGTTTGGAATCATAGTATAAATTAATGGGGCTTGGAATTATAATTATCCTTGTCAAAAGTATTGTAATTTTAAGCTGTGATGAAGATAAAAAAATTAATGTAGAAAAATTAGTGTCAAAAAAGAGACACTTATGATGAGATTTATAGTTTAGATATATTAATAAATAAATAGATTATAGATAGTCATATTCTATATCAGATGGAATTTATTATAGTTTAAGGTAACGTTTTAAGTACCTCCAAAAATAATAATTTCATGTTAGATGGTCCAATGTATTTCCTTGATGAACTGACTTAATCAACAAGGATGATTCTATCATGTATAATGACCATGAACTCAAAAAGGGCGGTTTACTCAGGATGATGCAATTTTCTTTTTATTCTCTAATTAGTTCAATATTCTGGGTTATCAAACTCAAATATTTTTAGATAACACTAAATGTTGAATTCATTTCATGATAAAAAAAGGCACATTGGAATCAACCATACCTCAAACCGATACATAGTGTAGCCAGTATGACTCAAATTGTGTGGTTTCATTTTAAAATTGAAATTTTATTAATATATTGTTTCATATATGTTTTTATATTATTTTTTATTATATTACAAATATACGATTTTTTTTATATATAGGAGGATTTTTTGCTTGATATGGGGTGGTTTGTTTGAATCTACTCATACGCATGAGATATTTTACTTCAAGGTTTCCACTGATATAATGAAAATAACAAAATGGGTTAAGAATGAATGTAGACATAATGAAGCATGAGGTTTCCTAGTCCATCCTACTGAAACAATTACTTCTTTTTCGTATCAGTGTAGATGGTTGAAAGAAAAACACACATCACATATTCAATTATCTATTCCTAAATTTGACACATAGTATTTTGGGTATGACGTGAACAATTAGTGTTTAGTTTATATTTTACATTTTACTTCTAAACCTACATAACATACTCAAAACAGTGAAAAAACATTCCCCAAGATCCAAACTAAATTAAACTATATCTATATTTTATCAAATAATTTTAGTGTTCTATTGTACAAAAAAATATAATAGCATGCATTCATTAATGATCCATAAAGATTTATCCCCTTCTTCTTCTTCCCTCCATGTTTGCCATTATTTTTTACATTGAAATTTAGATATATACCTATTAAGTAATACAGATTTCCATCACTTGTCTTTATTTCATTTTATTTGTTTGAGGATTAATCCTTTGATAAAGTAATTTATTTAATGGTGAATACCATAATACCTATAATTTTTTTATACATGCACTTATATTTACCTGATTGCATTAGTTTTAACACGTTGTGCGAATGATAATCTATGAATTTATAAAGGAAAAGATGCATATTTTATCACTTGAGGGGTTAATATAGTGCCTTGAATGAAATGAGGTAACAATATTTAAATGAATAACTCCATCCAGGAATGTGGTTCAAGAAAATATATTTCAATAATATAGTATTCGGCTCCCATAAGAGTTGAAAAATGTGTATTCCTTCTTGAAAGTTACATCCAAAGGCATCCTGAGAAATCACATCTCTAGTCAAATTATCAAATTTTTCCATCATGTCAAACTCAAAACTTACCATATTATTCAATATTTGATCCCACTTCATTATAATTTCCTCATAACTAAACTGAACATCAGGTAATAAGTTTTACATAATTTTAAATTCGTTGTATTCCCCCGATGTAATGTTTTCTTCTATGTACTGCAAAAACTAAATGTATATGTTTTATGATGTTGTTTCATGATTAATATCACAGAAATATATAATTATTATTTTATGAATAATTATAAAAATAAATGTATTGGTTACATATGTTTTACATGGGTAATATTAAGTCAATTAATAATGTAACACATAGAATAAAAATCAAGGAAATGAAAATACCTTAAGTTTATCCATGTGGGAAGCTAGGTTCATAATTTTCTGATTTTTGGCACATTTATCACCATCTTAAGAAAGGATACCATAGAAAAGTTACCTTTATAGTGAAGTTAGAAACTTTTAAATAGTTCTATAGATTGAGATTAAATCTCATATCTTTTTTGGCTCCGTCACAAACAATTTCACTTAGCTCCCATCCAAATGAATGGCTAATTTCTTGTATAGTTATCACTAGTTATAAACTCAATTCAATCCCCAATAATGAAAATAATAAAGAGTTAATGGAATGAAAAATAAATACCCAAATACCCCATTGATCAGTCACTTAAAAATAAAGGTTAAAAGAAAAATATGAAACAATAGACACAAGGGATCAATATTGGAAGTAAGAGTAATTTATGATCTCTTCAAGTAACATTCATAGGGAAAAATATGGATGCAATTACTATTCTAATCACAAGAACTCAATATTTTATGTAATAGTTATTATAAGCACTCAGAGTGTCTATTTCAAGATTAAAATGAAATTTTAGTAAAAAAGACAAGTGACGCAATAAAAACCTATAAAATGAATTTGAATTGTTTTTATACTTTTGTAAAATGATATATAAGTCATTGATGACATGTAGGAATCAACTGCTCCAAAATACGATGCACGTTGTGACTGTTATGACTCCCAATGTGTCTTCTTATTAAAATTTAGCATTAATTTTAGTAAAAAATTCAAGTGAATACTGAAAAATTAAAAAAAAACATTCATATTGTTTTGATAATTTTATAAAATGATCAATAATTAATTTTCAACTTGTAAGAATCAGTCTGACCTCAATTAGACATATGGTGTGACTAGTATGGCTCCATATGTGTCTTTTTATTTAAAATTGACATTAATTTTATTAAAAAATACAATAGAGATACTCAAAACTGATCAAATGCATTTGGATTTGTTCTGACAGATTAGGAAAATGATCCATAAGTAATTTTTTCTTTATAAGAATTAGTTACACCTCAATATGATGTCTGGTGTGCCTAATATTACTCCAAATGTTTCTATTTATTTAAAATTGATAATACTTTTCATGAAAAATGCAATTGACATACTAAAAACTGATCAAAAACATTAATAGTTTTTTTATAATTTCTTAAAAAACCATACATCATTTTTTATGCGTAAGAATCAGTTCCACCTCAATTTGATGCAGGGTGTTCCTAGTATAATTCAAAATAGTTTGTTATGAGTTTAGAATTAACATTTTTGTTCAAAATATATGTCACTCAATAAAATATATGAAAACACACCAAGATTGTATCGATAATTAATGAAAATGATTCAAAATTTATTTTTTAATGTATACGAATCAGTATAATATCAACCCTACACACAATGTGACAGGTATGACTCAAAGAAAGTGTTTCAATTTTAAAATTACTTTTTAGTGTAAAATAAAAGTGACATAATCATAGATTATAAATAAATTCATATTATTTTGATACTTTAGTAAAATGATGCACAATTAATTTTTTATGTCTATGAATATTGAATACAAGTGATATAACCAAATCAAATAAAACGCATTCTTATTGTTTTTATAGAATTGAAAACAATATATAAGTAATTTTATATGTTTATGAATCATCCATACCTCAATATGACACACAGTGTGACCAGTATGTCTAAAATTGTTTCTTTTTATTTAAAATTGAATTTAATTTTAATAAAAAACAAAAGTGACATACACAAAACCAAAAAAAAATTCTGATTGTTTCTATAATTTAGTAGAATTATACATAATAATTTTTGATGTGTAAGAATTATCCTCACTTGAATCTGATGTACAATGTGCTCAAAATGATTCCAAGTGTGTCTTTACATTTAAAATTGACATTAAGTTTTGTAAAAAAGATAATTGACATACTCAAAACTAAAAAAATCCATTTTAATTACATTTATGCTCTATTAAAAATGATCCATAAGTATTTTCAGTGTATGAGTCATCCTTACCAAAATCTGATGCATGGTGTTCCTACAATGACTCAAAGAGTCCGTTATCAGTCTAAAATTGAAATTTTTGATCAAAATGTATGTCAATCATTAAAAATAAGGAAATTATGTTCAAACTATGTTGATAACTTATTAAAATTATTCACCAATAATTTTTTATTTTTTTGGAATCAATATCACATCAAATCCACAAACGATGTGACTAGTTTGAATCAAAGTCTGTGTTTCTAGCTTAAAATGACATTTTAGTCAAAAAATAAAAGTGATATACTAAAAACCAATAACAATAATTCATCTAGTTTTGATACTTGTTTAAAATTATCCATAATCCAGTTTTGATGTTCATGAATTTGTTTCACCTCAATCCAACACACAGTGTTCCCGGTATCACCCCAATTGTGTTTTTACGTAAAATTGATAATACTTTTAGTAGAAAAGACAAGTGACATACTTAAAATAGAGAAAAAACATTATTTTAGTTTTGAAACATTATTAAAACAATCCATATGTAATTTTGTATTTGTAATAATCAGTTACACCTCAGTAGGTCACATCGTGTGACTGGTATGTATCACAGTTTTCCTATTTATTTAAAATTGTTATTGATTTTAGTTAAAAAGAAAAGGTAAATACTAAAAATTGACAATAAATATTGTTATTGTTTCGATACATTAGTTAAATGATCCATAAGTCATTTTTGATGTGTATTGATCATCGAGACCTAAATCTAAAACACAATATTCCCTGTATGACTCAATGTGTGTTTTTTTATTTAAAATTGATATTAATTTTAGTAAAAAAGAGAAGGGGAAAACTCAAAACTGATAAAATACATTTGGATTCATTTAATACATTACTAAAATAATCCATGTGCCATTTTTTATGTGTAGGAATTAGCCTCAGCTCAATCTGATGTGCAGTGTGGCCAATATAAATCAAAGTGTTCATTAACAGTTGAAATTTGGCATTTTAGTTCAAAAAGTGTGTCACTCACTAAAAACCAAGAAAATATGTTTTTATTGAGTTTAAAATTTAATAAAATTAATAATGCGTAATTTTTTATGTTTAATAGTTATACTCACGTTAAGATGAAAATTTATGTGACTCATATAACTCAAAGTGTGTGCTTCTAGATTAAATGGTATTTTATAAAAAACAAAAAGTGACATACTGAAAACAAATAAAATGCAATCATATTGTTTTGATACTATAGTAAAATGATCCTTAAGTAATTTTTGATTTGTATGAATCTGCCTCAACTCAATCCACTGTAACTTATACCCGGTATCACTCCAAATGTGTTCATCAAAATTCACATTGATTTTAGTAAAAAAAGAAAAGTGCCATAGACAATACTAAGAGAACCCATTCAGATTGTATTGATTCATTCAAAAAATGATCTGAAAATTAATCTTTGATGTGTATTAATTATCTTTACTTCAATTTTATACATGATGTTTCTGGTATGACTCAAGTTGTCTATTATCTAGTTAAATTTGAAATTTTTATTTAAAAAATCATTACTCACTGGAATCCAAGATAATTCACTTAGATAGTGTTTATAATTTAGAAAAATGATTCATTAGTTATTTTTTTGTATAGGAATTATTCCTCTATTTAACTAACATATGATATGATCGGTATGACATTGAGTGCATGTTTTCAATTTAAAATGAAATTTTTGTAATAAAAACACATGTGACATACTCAAAACCAATAAATTGAATTTAGATTGTTTTGAAACTTTAGTAAAATGATAAATAAATCATTTTTTCTCATATATAAATTTATTTCATATCAATATGACTCACATTTTGGTTGTTATGACTTTAAGTGGGTCTTATAAATATATAATTTCAATTTTTGTTTAAAACATGCATCACATTAGAAAAACTGAGAAAATAAGATCATATTGTTTTCTCATAATTTTATATGATATTACTTAAATAATTTCATTATCATTTTAATATTATAATTATTTAATTAATTTTAATAGATGTAATTCATAAATATAAACATGAAATGAGGTGACGTGTAAGTATTAACCATAACTAAATCTGATATATAGTGTTCCTGGTATGACTCATAGTTTAGTTTAAAATTAATTTTATTTGTATAATTTATTTCTATATAGTATTACATAACTAATAATTATTTTCTTATACAGGTTCATTCTTTTTCTCGAGATGGGGTGGTTTGCTCA
This sequence comes from Viscum album, assembly GCA_963277665.1. Classification (NCBI taxonomy): domain Eukaryota; kingdom Viridiplantae; phylum Streptophyta; class Magnoliopsida; order Santalales; family Viscaceae; genus Viscum; species Viscum album. The sequence continues at coordinate 110,073,046 of OY728121.1, forward strand.
ACAACAACATGAGTGGGGGTCAGGGGCCAAAAACAAAGGAACATTGTTGATTATGAATTTCTATGATAATTTTTACTTACTCATGTTATTTTATAAACCAGTGTTCGAAATGTATTCTTTTATTTTTATTATAAATTTTATTTCATTTCTAATCTATATCTATTATTGTTTTTTTGCTGATATTTCTGCTACTACATTGTTATTTAAATATAAAATAACACTACAATATTCCCCTTTATTTTTACTTCCAAAATAGTAGAAAAATGGTGAATTTGTTAGTGGTTTTATTAGAATTGATAAAGAATTCCCTTATCAACAGTTTTAAAAGTATTGATGAAGGTTCCCTTTATTAGTGCTAAATAAAAGCACCAATAAATGGGGCCCTTTATCCACACTTCTAAAATTTCTGATAAAGTTAGCCTTTATAAATTCTTTTTTATCCTTAAAAATGTTCAATTTATTAGTGCTTTTCTAACACAGATGAAAATATATGTATTTTAATAGCACAACAGTTGTTAGTGATATTTTTTGTACTGAAAATGCCCAATTTAAGCATTATTAAAGGCCTATATTGATGTAGTTGTTGTGGAATTTATCATGATTATTCACTTTATTATGATCAATGATCTCTATCAATATCAATAATTATTTAGAATTTTCGATTTCCTTACATTTAAAACTCATCACTTCTCATTGATGCTCCCCAATTTGGAAATCTACTTTGTGTTATTCAAGATGACCTGCATACTTGTTTTTCTCTCAATTCATGATAATTTTTGTGAAACATTTTTATGATCTGGGTTTCCAAAAAAGATATTTTTCAATTTCTAGCCTTTGAATATTGATAAAACATTCAAATTATGAGGAATGGGGGAGGATATAACAACCAAAGGTTTTAAAAGAACCAAATTATGTTCGCTAGCATATTCAACATGAAAAAACGAGCTTAAACAACTGGAGAAATATATAACTTTCATAACCTCAATGTTAAATTCCTAGGAATGAATAGTATTAACCAATTTATGAAATATAAATATAAATTTACAAAGAAATATAAATTAATGACAAATTCTTTGTAAATAATCAATTTAATTTTAATGATGTAATTTCATGTTTCAAAAAAAAAATTCATCAAAAAATATTTTTATTAATTTTCAATATGAATTGTAATTTTTTTGGAAATTTTAATAAAATGACTTGATAAACTTAAATTCATTTTCGAAATAGAAGTATAAAAATTTACTTTGGTTGAAATTTTTATATTTTTTCAAAAATATTTGTTTTATAGTAAAAGTGACAAATACTTATTTTTGAAAAACAATTATTTCTTTTCAAAAAATTAGTTAAATTAAAAGTCCCATTTTCTTATTAATATGATTTAAAACTAAAAAAATTATTTAGTTATATATAATACAGTTAACTTATTTTTAATTTACTTCATAATTAATTTTAGTATATGTTTATTTTTTCCCTCTAAAAACGGTATTTTTATGAAAATTGTTTGAAAGTGCATAATGATTCTCCATTTTAATTAATTAAAATGACCCCTAATGAGGAATGATTTAATGAAAATATATATATAATTTCATAGGACCCTAGAACGACCTAATAGGGGAGGTATAAATTAGGTATTCCTGTTTTTCTTAATCTGGTCGATCTTGTTTACACATTTGTAGGAACTTATAAAACATGTTTGATAGAATTGTTTTGTTATTAAATAATTCACATGTTGCAAGACAGCACAACAATTCTAATTGGTTCACCCATAAGGGATGGTCCAAGTAGCATATGCTGTTAGTGTTTCAATCCTATATAAATCCACCAATATTCACTAGTTATTTTAGAGTATAGTAGATTAGACACAATCACTCTATTCCAAAAACACATCCTTTAAAAGAATTTTTGTAACAACACACTTCCCCCCTTGGAAAATATCCATTAACTCCCCCTATATCACTTATTGTTTTGAATTATTACTCAGTTTAACAACATTGAGGTCATCCCAATAGATTTATCAGTTTGGTCTTTTCCCCGAAATATCATGAGACTATGCTTGCACCATAGTCTTCAGTTGATGCACATGAAATCAAAGTTCACCTAAACTAGATGTTCAAAAAAACTACTCATAATGCTCACTGAATTCATAAAATACCCTTTATTCCAAAAAATAACATATTTTGCAAGCTTTCACACCTTAGTGAATCTACCAACCATTGAAAACCTCACATCCTTTGCAACGAAAACTACCTTTATAAAGGTCAGAAACATTGTGTAACACTAATTCAATGTGATACTATCAGTATTTGCAGAGCACACATCTCTGAAAAGCATTATCATTAATCATGACATAACCAATATTTTCTCAGTGCTCAAACATTCAAATAATTATTCATTCACGAAGATCCCAGCCTTCATGAATCCAGACTGATTCAACGTTTTATCAAGGAAATGTTTTTCTAATGAAGTGTGTGTGGCCACCAATTTATTAGATCAAGAATTCGTGATTACCCTAGACCTGCGTTGGCATTCTCATGAATCTCTTATGGGTGGTTCTCTATGTTTTGGAATTTAGGAAGCCCCAATGAAAACTAACCCATTCTCAAATATTATCATAGTTTCATTTCATTACCTTCCTTTCTTCACATGTTTACAATGACTCATGTAGTTGGGAAAACATCATCTTTCAAACATGAAATCATGATGATTCAATACTTCACAAAACCAGATTCCCTCATGATACTCAATTTTCATGAAACACAGAATTTTTATAACTCATACATTTTCTATAATTGAGAATCAAAAATCCTAGAAAAATATCATTAAGAATGAAGATTCTTCATATTGATTTTATGCTCTAAAAATGGGAAAGCTCTGGGAAACAACACCATCTTCAATATAGATTCCATATTCACCAAAATATCACTTGTCTTGAGAACTCCTTGATAATCCCATTTTATATTGACCACAAACACAAAAATCTAATTTTTTCCATCTATAAAAGGCATTGGTTCCATTAATCTCTCCCTTTGGTATTGTTGTAAATTTGAAGAAAAATTTAAAAAATCTCTATCTTTGATAACAAAAACATAGAATGTTTTTCATAGATCATATATAGCTCTAATTATACTTGAGAAAATCGTGGTGTAAAAAACAAGAGTGAAAAAAAAGATAATTTCATGCCTCAATAGACCACTGACCAATACTAAAAAATTTCAAACCATTGAATTTCACTTTTCTCCCCTTATGGAAATAAAACCAAAGATACAATACTTATACTTTTAGTGGTCAAATAAAACTACCACTAGATTTTATGTCCCCTATAGACCATTATCACATCTATAAATAGATTAAAATAGTTAACACAAATGGGAAGATAGTACCAATCATAACCTCCACATGCAATGGGAGGTGGCTGAACATTGAGGTTCATCTAGTGTTTCTCAAACGTTGGTGCTTTTAGGGGCTTAGTCATGATATCAGACACTTTCTCATTAGTTCCAACACACTCTATCTTAATCATGCCTACTTCAACATTTTCTTTGATAAAGTGATATCTTCTCTCAATAAGTTTCATTATAGAGTACTGAAGAAGATTATTCATATGATATATTGCACTCTTTTTTTCATAGTGAATCACCATCAGCTATTTCACCTCATCACCAAAATTAGTTAGTTTTTTTTAATTCACAATAGCTTATTACATGACTTTATAACAAAAATATACTCTTATTTAGTCTAACTAAGAGATATGATTTCTTGTTTCTTGTCCAACAATCCCACACATGTGTTTCTAATTAAAAATGATCGACCACTTGAGGACGTTCTATCCACCAAATACACAGCCAAATCATCACTAGAAAAAGTGAATAATTCATTATATCTTTTTATGCAATGTATAATCTAAAATTTAGTGTGCCTTAAGTATACCACATGATTCATTTAACTACTTCCTAATGAAATTCCATTGTATTACATTGAAAGTGAGATTCTAAGAATGTTGAAAAGAATGTGTATTTCCATGTTAGTAACAAGTATAATAATCTTCTAATGATTCTCTTGTACATGATGGGATCCATATATTTCACATCCTCAAGCATTCCATGTTTTTTCCCAATCGCAATCAATGCCAATATTAATTTGGAGTCATGAATGATGAATTTATTTAGAAGGTATCTTGCATATTTTGAATATCAAATGTTGGTGTAATCCTTATTTTGAATCACCTACAACCCCATAAATTATGTGAGATCACCAATAATGGATATTTAAAATTTTTATTTCATATGATTAGAAAATTATACACTGATCCCTGAAAGTTTTTCATCAACAATAATATCATCCACGTACACAGGAACCACAAATTAATCCATATGAGAATTCTTCAAATTGATATTATGGTAAAAACCTCCTCTTTTAAAGTATAAATTCTTCATATAAGAATCCATTTGATAATACCATGCTTTTAGTGATATATTCAGACCATAGAGATCCTTATTTAAACTATAAATCATTTCCTAATCATTTACAATAAAAAATCCCACTAATTCTTTAATATAGACTTCTTCTTAAAGAAAACCATTAAATAGTTCAATTTGGACATCCATATGATAAAAATTGTACCGTATTTTTATTTCCATGGAAATAATGATCCTAATCAACTCTAGTCAAGACACTGAAGAAAATATTTCTAAAAACATCAACACCTTCAATCTGTGCATAGCCTTTACACACCATGTGCTCCTTATTTCTGATCACATTTCCATACACATCGAATGTGTTTTAAAATATCCACTTTGTTCCAATCACATTGTAATTTTAAGTTACCTTAATAATAGCCCATATTTGAATCTTATCAATCTAATCTAGTTCTTCATTCTTGGCATTAACCCATTATTTAACCATCATTTCTTCTTTAAATGAGGTTGGTTCCACAATAGATATAATGGTAGAATGTGTTTCATTCCCCATTCTCCATGTCTGTGCAGGTGCAGTCTAATCCACAATGATTTTGAATTTTTCAATTTATGTTCTTATATTTCTCCTCTGATATTCTGAATAAGTTTCTTCAGTAGTGGCTTTCTCTTCAGATTGTTCCTTTGAATAAACACTATTTTTGTGATCCCTAAATGTTTTAAATGCATTCCACTATTTCCATATTTGAATCTGTCCATTTTATACTATTTTATTAATATTTAATCAAATACACATACATAATACTAGATGTATTTATTGTTTTATCCTTGAAATCGTTTCTTTCTAAAAAAATTCAAAGGAGATTATTCTAGAATTTGAAGGTATAACTCTTCATTGAATTTCGGTGGAATATTCCTTCATCTGTAGTAACACTATAAATTCCATGATTGCCTTACATATTTTGGATGAAACATTTACTCTCAAAAAGCACAAAAATACTTCATAGAGTACTTCATTTCACAATATATCTCATATAGTGTTCTATTTTCTCCAATAAAAATCCATATTCGATTTTGAGTGTACACCACTACTTGAGCAACCTCTTTCAAATAGTGAAGAGAAACATGAATCTCAGTCAGTATAGTTCTATCCATACTATTCACTTAATTTTTTATATATTCAAAAACCCCATTTTTTTGGTTTCTAAATGTCTAAACCTCTTTCTTATTGCCATATTTTTTTAGGTAATTTTAAAATTCAACGGAAATGTATTCTCCTCCATTGTCTGATCATAGAATCCTGATTGTGCTGTCAATTTAATTTTCATCTCCAAAACTGTTACTCTTCATGAAATAAATCACATGTCATTTATTATATATAAACATCAACAAAACCATTATATTATAATAATCAATAAAAATAATGATGATCCTCTCTCCATCGGATTCAGTCGCATTCACTATACAACATACATATGTGTGCATAAGATCAACAAGATTAAATTCCCTATGGTTCTTCAGTTGATATGAAATCCTTACCATCTTTCCTCGCATGAACACATCAAACATCCTTTAGTGACAATTATTTAGATTGGGAATTTTGATAACAATATTAATCTTGGATATCAGTTCTATTCTATATTGATTAATGTGACCCAACCGCTACTGCCAAAAGTTTTTTTCTTCCTCAACTATTAAGAAACATGTGTTCTCTTTTCTATATACATGGTATATCATTATATATATTATAAATCCTTCCATGAGAGAATTAATTGTATTACCATTTATAATTAAACCCTTATGATTAAATTCCACAATAAGTCCAGTGTCACAGAGTTGATTCACAATTAGGAGATTATGATGAAAACTATCTATATAGAGAAATTCAGTTTTCCTTAGCTCTTTATCTTAAAGTTATGTATTTTCACTAACATTTATCTTTAAAAAACTTCATTGTCATATAAAAATTTTTCATTAACACCATTCTTAACATTATTCAAAAAATAATAATTTCAAATCATGTGGTATGAGCATCCCCTATCAATAATCCAGATATTATTATTCATTGAATCCTTGAGAGCAATTTCTAAAAGGTTATCTTTCTCAATTATCTTCTTTTACTTCCATTAGATACATGATAGAGTGTCAGAAAATGATGGTCTATTAAATCTATTTTGAATATTTGTGGGCCCATCATACTCATATTCTACTTCTAGAGGAGTATATAATTTTTTAATGGTTATTATTCTAGGATTATGGGTATTAAATTGACATGGATTTCTATTGTTATTGTTCCAACATTTCCTCTACCTAAAATGAATATATTTATGGACATAGATTGTTTAACACCCCAATTGTTTCTAAAAATAAATAGAAATGAATGAAACTTTGTTTTAAGTAGATATTTTTTACTAGCCTTTAAAACATAACTTTTTCACTTCTATGTTTTTAATTTCAAGAAAATGTCATCTACAATTGTGTTCAGCATATTATATTGAGTCTATTAGAACCAACTTGTTTTTTGGTTAATAGTAACATACCCTTATTAATAGTAATATGACCAAAATGTATAGTAAATTTTATTAATATTTTATTTTCATAAGGCTTTAAGATAATAGCATCTTGGTTAATTTTTCATTGTGATATAGAAGTAGTTGTAGAATTGGAATTGTTAATTTTTGAATTAAGTATTCTTTTATTTAAATATTAAATTAATAATATTTAGAAAATTATTTTCAAAAAATGGACTTCATTTTTTAATTATTCACGTCGATAAATTATTAGGGTGAAATTTTGTAATTTTTTTGAAACAGTTGATTTTTCGGTGAATAGTAAAAAATACAATTTTTACTTTTGGTGTGTTAATGACATCATTAATGATATAATAATCATGTCATAAATTTGGCCGACTTTTGTATAGTTAAATAATATGTGAGGAGTCCCAAGTGGCTTATACTATGGGAAAATACCAAGGGCAAGGCCATGGTTTTGCAAATACCACCCATGAGGTGTCCATTGAAAATTATTAAAATATTCCCTTAATTTTCCAATAAATACCGACCCATTCCTTCATTAAATTCGTTCCCAATTCCTCATCAACAAAACTCTGGCCTCCTTATCTTCATATTAGTCCTCCCAATGTTTCCTCAAGCCCCTACGGTCCCAACCTCCAGGTTCTAAGGGTTACTCTACAAGGTAAGGAAATTCTGAATTTCTTTCTTTTTCCATTCAAGTTCTCTTTTATGTGGTATAACTTTTAATTTTCCATACCATGTTCTTGTCTCATTATTATTCATGATCTAATCTATATTTTGATTCATTTCTGGATGTTTGACCTTTTTCCCCTCTCTTTTTAATATTTTCTAAAACCATGTTGCGTAGCCGTTAGGCTGACGACTTTTTGTAAGACATTTCTCACTTTTTTATTTTATTTGGAGTTCCTTCCTTATTCTTACATCATATAACCATACCCCAGAGTCATGAAATCTCAATAAATAATGTATATTCTGGATTTTATCATGTTTATGGAAAATCCCTCAACATTATTCTTCTCCTCTTCCACTTAGTTATGGGATGAGAACATTGTCCGTGATGTGTCGAATTACCGACATCGTGGATGATGTAATTTCAATTTCCATTAATTCTTTCAATTATGGTCATGAAACCATTTATATGGTTGAACCAGGTTATAATATATGTTTTATGACTCATCCATGGTTATGTAATTCTTTTGTACTCATGTTTTTAATTTATAAAACAAAATGTGGTCATTATTATCACAGAACCACTAAAATGATCTAAACGAACATCATTAATGTTTTAACATATGAATCATCCTCATATTAAACATCAAAATTATAAATGGTATATATTATGGTAATGTAAATATTTAAATACCTTTCTATTCCAATTCTTTAATTTCACTTCCATTCAACAAGAACATCCACCATGAACCAATCCTGGAAATCATGTTAAGAACTCACCCAAAAACACTGAAAGGAGCAAAATACTGACAATTAAAGGGTAAAATGATGTTATGAAATGATAATATAAGATTTTATAAACAATAAAATGTTTCTGTAAACTAATAATAACACTCTTTTAACCATTATATAGGATTTTTAAACATTTTTGATGTAAGACAAACCTGAGGTAAGGGAATTCTTAACCTGATTTCCATTCTTTGGGTTAACCTTCTACTTCATTATTTATGTGCTATTTAAATTTTTTTTGTGATGGTTTCTATTTATTTTATGGTTTATTATGTTTATTTACAGTATATATACATACTCTATCTACTCTATTAAGAATATCTTCAATTTTATGTGATTTATAGGGGGATGTTCTTTAAAAATCCTCTTTTTAAATTCGGTTATACGAAATTCCAAAGAAATGTTTTTGGGGAATTATTCATGTTGTATAATTATGTTTTGGTTCTTGGGAATTATTAATGATAAAGGTGTGAAACCTATATCTCACTCCAATGCATTGGGTATGTGTATGTTGTAGGTCGTCCGTATGGCTACTCCAAGTGTAACTGCGATGGTTACCCAAAGTAAGGTAGTCTCAAGGGTTACAGATTATAAGGTAGACAAGAATGGTAACAAGATTGTGCATGCAATAGCCCAAGATACCTTTATGATTACATTTATGTTATCATGTTTTGTTTGGATCTTGTGTAAATATCATGTTACACAAACTAAGTATATATGGGTGACAATAATGTATTTTGAAAATGCATTCATACGTTATGAGTATTCATGGACTAATGTGATCTTTCCTTCTTTTACATCACTTACTGAGCTTTTGTGCTCATCCCAAGTTTTTAAATGATTTTTCACAGGTTATTTGATGTTTAATACAAGGAAGGAATCCATGTTAAATGTTGAATAATTGTCAAGGAGTCTTGTTTTATGTTGTAATGTTTTATATATTGAAAAAAATTGAAACTTTTTTTATGGCATCCACTCTTTAATAATGTGTAATGTAAAAAATTTATTTTCCTAATTCTCTAAAGCTCTAAACATGAAAATATCTTCAATGTAAAAGGAAGGGTTTTCTTGACTAAATTCAAGATTATGTATGTGATAAGGTCGGGTCCTTATAGATAGAATAGTGAAAAAAATATCCGTAGAAACTATTTATAACATATAATGAAGGATATAGTCTCATTATCATTTCCTGATTTCTAGGAACTTACCTATTTAGATAGCTCCTAAAATATTCACAATAAGACATGGTATATCCTAGAAATCTATATAATTGAAACTTTATAAGGGAAAAAATATCCTCACATCAATTCCTCCACATGTCCCCTTTTTTGCAAAGGTATTTGACTATCGATCCTTTATGGAAGCTTGAGGATTTTTTTCATCCCTATTTTTTATTTGGTTATATTATTTCTTTGGGGGAATATCATCTTCCATTGAGATGTCTAATTTTCAACTTCCCTCTATTTTGAAACATCCTATTTCCAACCTTTGATGTCTTGGCATCACATACAATTCCACTTATTCCCATACATGTGGATCTTTGATCATTCAATGCCATAACGACTCTATCATAGCCATGTTTATATCTTTGTAATAGCTTTTCATCTTAGTATCCTCCAAAATATAATTTCGTTTTTGTTTCAATTTATTTTGATTCAGTTTTTTGCTTACTCTTTATTGTAAAAATTTGTTTTCCATGTCAATAAATTATCTTATCCCTCCCCTCCAGTCTCAATGCAAGGACGTTGAGGACTTTTTCCTTCTCTTCAATTAGAAACATAAACTCAAACATTTATTTTAATATTTCATGGGTAGTTAAATTTTATTTTTTCTCTCCTTCCATTAATAAATTTATTCCTCTATCTGATCAATATAATTTGATTAATCTTTTACCATAGCTCACATCTTTCAATTTTTATTTCATTGAATGTCATTCACAACAAGAGAACTGCCATGTTCTACCTTGAGATCAAAAAAACCAATCACTTGATTATAATAATTTATTTAAGGTTTACTTTTTAAAATGTAACCAAAATGGATGATTCTTGTAAAGATTTAAACTCTGGTTCTACAACCTCCAAAAATTAACAATCATCTTGTTCCACTTTGTAGAAGAACCTCGTTCTCTATAATTTCTTTTCTGATATGAATTATCCCTTTTGTGTGAACCTTTTTCTAAGGCTTCATCATGATTTTTGTTTCACTTTTTACATCAATTAATTTCCCTGAGGATCGAACAGCAACTTTCCCTACTCTACCACACTACATACAGTCCAACAAAATCATACCTTCACATCTTCCATTTCATCTCTTTAATTTCATGGATGAAATAGAAATAAGTTAATTTTCCTCATCATCTCCTTCATCAATATAACGTCCCATACTCTAAATTTAGATATTATATTAACATTGAATAATATTTATTATATAAAATAACATAACCAAGCCAAGACTGTATTGGTTTAGTTTATATAGAGAAAGGGAATCTTAAACAATTGGTTCATAAAACGTTAACAATGTCTCCCACTTATTTATTTATAACTAAAATCCATCTTTACATATCATAATTAATACCCTCATTCATGAACTAGGGAAAATAAACATGTCAAAGGGTGATCTCAAATGCCCTGCATGGATAAACAAGGGAAATATCAATCATAAACATAACATTTTAAAATATAATCCTGCTTATAAAATATCATAATATCATGTAATGGGATAAATCATAAAATTGAAATGTGATCCCAATAGTGATAAAATAAGACATGAAATTTAGTTTCATACACACATAATAATATAAAATAACTTCATATTAGTTTATGCTCATTTTCAAGACCGTCATAGCAGACAAAGTCCATTACTGATCTGAGTTCACTCCTCATTCTAGCCATGTATTACTTAATCGGATTTACATTCTGTTCTAGTCATATCTAAATCATGAGATATAAATATTTAAAAAATTAATTGGGGAAAAATATAGGTCCCACCCATCTCATAATGAAACCATTTTTACGAGTTCCACAAAAACATAAAAACATTCACCTTAGCATAACCCATGAAATAAAATGGGATTCTTAAACATAATTCGGTCATAGCATAATCCATATAAGATAAATGGATTTAATAAAACCAATTCCATAATAAATAATACAATCAAAGTAATAATAGGGCTAGAAACATAAACCTATGTCATATTAGATGGAAAATAATTTTGATAAAAACACATTAACTTAATTCTTAAGGGAAATACCCTTTCTTCTTCAAAAATGTTTTCCTTCTTCAAAATGACACACAGTTTAAGAAGAAATAATTTTGGGTGAAAATTAACTTGTAATATTTTAGGTGAATATTTTAGTAAATAAGGCGTTATAAAAGAATAAAAATCCATTCATGATGTATATGTTAAAAAACATTCTTCTTGTATTTTTTCTGAAAAAGTCAAAAAGCACCTCGTACTGAGAACATCAAAAGATTCCATTCATACCATTTAGTAAAAATTCACCAATCAGAAAAATTTACTTTCATTAATTATTTAAGGATATAAATAATTTATTTAAATACATATTTATAAAACATTGATGTGGATGATAAATATACCAGAGTAAATACTTACGAATAAATAATCTCATAAAAAACAATATTTGGAATGTTATCCCGTACCTTGGGTCAGATATGCTTCGTATCTATAAGAACCTCTGGTATAATGATTTAAATATTATTAATTATCTATTACAGAATCATAAAAAAAATTATAATAACATTTATGATCATATTTTCTTCTATTTTTTTGTAACATTTCCATGTTACTTGTTATTCGTGTATTACTGCTTTATGTTCTTATTCATGTTTTGTTTGATAAGATCGTATTCCTATTTTTAGGTTATAGTTATATAATTTAATGTATGGTATTAGTATAATTTACTTCAGATTTATTAATTAAATTCATTTATATAGTCTTTATTTAATGAAGATGACGTAGAACATATCACATCCAACTGTGGAGGCGGTAAGCCATACGTACGCACGAGCGACGATATCTTTCCCATAATTGTGGAGTGGTATTGAAGTGGATAGATTATAGTATCATAGAATAAAAATAATTTTATATCAATAATATATATATATATATATATATTAATTCCATAATTATACCCATCCATGTAAGGTGGTTGTGAAAAAAGGATTACACCACGACGTGGAGATGGTATGTCGTACGTACACACGTGTAGTGATTTCATTTTACATAAGATGGGTATAAGTTGGAATATAGTTCTTTCTTGTTTATAATAAAATATAATTATATGAGTGATAATAATGTTATTACTTTATAATAAAAAACTAATGAAGAGGAAGTATACCAAGAAATAAGTTTGAATGAATCGGAAAATGATATTACCTCTTCTTAGATGTGCCTCCTCTAAATCTCTTCTTAGGTCACTAGAGTTGGTCTTTGAAGATGAAAAAACACTATATAATTAAAATTGGGAAGTTTATAAGGAAATTATTCAGGTTATGATCGAGCTTAAGGGCTCAAAATAAATTTATGATGTGATGGAGGAGGTGCCCTTTTATAATTGCAGTGAGGGGAAATTTTGGAAACTCCATAAATAATAATTTATAATAAAATGAAAACCTACCCAGAAACCTCTAAAATGTCCCAAATTTGAAGACTAGATACGATAGGGTCTCAATATCATCCACCAATAAATTTTTGACAAGTTATTTTTTCAATTTAAACCGTTTCTTTATAACTGAAACTTAGTTATAAAATTTAATTTTAATTATGGTAATGACATTCTAAATAACTAATGGTTATAAATATTTACTTATATTGTTTTAATTGATCATAAATGGATATTTAATGAAATTTTAAATATTATAATTTTCACTTCGAAATTTTTAAATATTTTTATAATTTTTAAATAATTTAATAAAATGTTATTTTCTTAAAATATCACTATTATAAATTTTGACACTATTCATTTATTTGGATTTAAAAAACATCCACACATGATATAAATTCAAAAAAAATCAATACACTTATAACATGTCATAGAAACCTATAAAATTCTTGGATAACATTAATTAGTTCATATGATATTTATTATAATATTTTTAAAATGATTTATTTGATATTTCTATTAAAAAGTAATTTTTACATCACTATTGTTTCCTCATTAAATGTAATAATTTAATATATTAAAATTTAAAATAAATTCCTATGATGTAGGTAATTATTTTATATTTCTATATAATATCTATAGTTGATATTATCACTTAGTTATCCTTATATTAAAATTATTATACTTATATAAAATTAGATAGTGACATTTCGTCCCATTCAATAGTTTTTATTAAATTAATGTGATTCCATTTAGAATAATAAATTACAAAGGTCAAATTTAGTCATCTAATATGATTTTTTATATGTTTTAATGTAATTGTATAATATTATTTTTACCCTTAATTACCTGATTTACCTTTAACCATGGTAATAAAAATAATTACCAGAGTTACAAATCATAATGCCCAAAATTAAAATCTTACTATTGACATAAATTGGATATAATGATTAAAAATATGGTATAAAATTTTCCAAATTAAAAACATATAAGATGTAGTATTTTATTTAATATTAATCTGATTGATGAAATGGGAAAAATTGTTTTAAAAGTTAATACATTGAAAATGATTAAAATGTTTTTACCTAGGAATTCAATGTATAATTAATGATAATGACATATATTATATTTAATGATAAAAATATATTCTATTTATACATTAAAACCATTAAATATTATAATTTTACCATAAAAATTATCTCGATGAAAAAAAAAATTAATTAAAATATTGCATGTTTTTACTATTCATCAAAACAAGAAAGTTATGAGAATAATATCAGAAATTTATCCAATGTAAATTTTTATATCCCACTTCAAAATAAAATGTTCATGTTCCCATATAAAAATCATTAATTTGTGAAAATATTTATTTAAAAAAGGTTTTCTATTCAAAGGTGTAAAATTGACCATTTAAAAAATGTGGTTTTTATACATCAAGTAGGGTTTTATTCGTACCCTAATACTAAATTATCCATTAGATTGACATAAAAAATATTTTATTAAGTATATAACACAGATATATATAAATCTCATCAATTTAATTACCAAAATTTATTCACACAAAAATAAAAATATCTAATTGATTTATAATTTTCATAAATAATCGACAGCCAATTAATTCATAATGCATTTTCATAAGTTATAATTATTCCAACTAACCTAATGACTAGGCTATAATGGTAATTTTATAATAAGTGCATCTTGAGGTTTATTTAAACTCATGAGTATGTGCAAAGAAATCTACTTAATAATAAAAAAATTATTAAAAGAGAATATTTCATAAAAACATCTTAGTGTTATAACCAAAAACTATGGAAATATCATGTTTTTCCTTATATTTGAATACAATTCCCTTACTTACTTGAGTTGTTTCAACTTCTATAGAATTTAGAAAGATACCATTCCTCATGGGATTAAACTTTTGGATTTTATAGATGTGGAATCCTTTTCCATGTTTTCTTCATAATTTCAATGTCTTTAATTTATTCAACAATTCCTCAAAATACTCCAAACAATTCAGTAATTTGGAAAAATAATCTATCTTTATTTTTACCTAAATTCATTTTATGATCATCTAACTTATTGTGAAAAAACTTATATTTTTGCCTCCTTTAAATTTCTCTCTTTTTCGTATATATTTTCAATTTTATTCCACATTGATTTACTGAAGTAAAATTCATCACGTTTAAATGTATTTGGCCAGATATAGCATTATTAAGAGAATTTTTTATTTTTAATCTACATTAGGCATTTTCTTGCCTATTTTAGTCAAATAAAGACTTGTTTCATTATAGAACTGTATCCACCAAGAAATTGAAAAAACAAATTCCATACCAGGGGATCTCAGATGATATATATTTCTATTCTTATAGATCGGAATGTTTCATCCACCAAAAAATTGGAACACTCCTAAAATTACCTGAATTCTCCAAGACCACTGATGAAAAATATAACTCCAAGATCCTGTTCACATTGATACCACTTGTAGTACCCTACAACACCATGAGAGGTGAGGGATAAATCAGGGTATCAAAATATTATTTTAAAGTGAAAAATCTAATTCTTATGTTGGTAGGACCATGTAAAACCTATCTCATATAATTTTGTATTTATTAAAACGTTTACATGTAGAGATAAAACATAGTAGTTTATTAGGATTCACCACTATGGGAAATTCCAAAGAGCATGTACCAATAGTATATCAGTAATGCCTAAATCCACTAAGATTTACTATTTATTGGGTAATAAATAAGATCATTGATACTATATCTATATTGGTAACACTTTACAAAAATTTTATACATCGTAAATTACCAAACTCATAACTCTTCCATCGACTCCCCCTAGCTCACTTCCTTGGGTGAAGTCATACTGAGTTTAACAACTTGAAGATCATCTCAATAGATTGATCATTTAAGTCTATACCTCTAATTAGAATGAGACTTTAATTTCAATGTATTCATGATTTTATACAATTAAAAGTACTTTTCACATAAACTAGATGTTCAACACAAATTTTTATGAATCTTTTGGCCGTCATGAAACCCCATTTCTTCCTCAAAGAAATACGAGTCTTTACGAACCCACACACTTTCATGAATCCCCCATCCATTGTGAAGCTTATAGATTTTGAGAATCTCAGAAATCTTGAAAAACACTATTTCATCCTGAAACAAAGATCCTTAACAAAACTCCATTTTCTTTAAAGCCTTGTAAATATTCAAGACTTAATCATTATTTTCACGGTGATCGATATCAAAAAGAATTCCAGATTTTTAAAGTTCCCAACATTCAATAATTCAGACTGATTCAACATTTTCTAAAAATAGTTTTTTGGGTAAAATTAAGTTAATGTAGCTGTATATTTATTGTATTGTCCCTTCCTAATTATTTAGAGTCTCCAGAACCCTTCTCACAAAACTCTTCTGCCCTATATTTGATGCCCCTTAATTCATGAGGCTCTAGTAAAAACTGGCATGTTTACAGAGCTTCTCATAGTCGTGTAGCATTACCATATTTTTTCAATTTGTTCATGATGATTCTCATAGTCTTGAAAAAATGATATTTCTATTTCATTTTCATGATTCTTCAATTCTTCATGACACGAAATGAATTCTCATTGCTCTATATCATCACTAAGCTCATCCTTCAAGAAACCCAATCTTCATAAAACTCGTGTATTTTCCTTATTTCGGAAGTGTAAATCCCAGTAAACAACATTTTTCAACAAAAAGCATCTTCCTACTGATTTTGAGCTCCTAAAGTATGGTAGAAATGAGGAAACGATGACATATTTCATATTTATTCCCGCTTCACCAAAAGAACATATATCCTAAAAACTCATTTATTAACACATTGTAGATGGAAAACAAACACAAACCTAAAAATTCTTCCATTAATGAAATACCTTGGTTCAAACATATATATCCCTAAATATAAATTGGTGTTAATACACTAATTTTTGTTAATAAAACAGTTAATATAAAATCATCATTCTCTTTAAAAATACACTTCTTGAAAACTCATTTTTCATCACATCTATAGGTTTAATTTTAAATTAAATTATTCCAATTATATGAATTTAATTTGGAAAAATGGATTCCATATTTTGAATAGTAATATTATATATCTTAAAATTTGGACAACTTAGTTTTTTACCAAAATTATTAATTTTAATACTAAAAAATACAACAATTAGGTTAAAAATGAGTTTATCGGGGGTTAAACTAAAAAGATAAGGGTAAAAATGGCCTATAAACATGTTTAAAATCAATTGGATATCCATATTTATCTCTTATAATGTATAATTATATATGATGGTCTATGTTTAAGAATATTATCAAGTTAAATATTTGGTTACACCATTTTCATTTAAAAAATTATAAATATACCACTCACCTAAGTTATAAAAGGTCACCCACTATTCTCTCCTTTTAATAAATTCCAATCCCCTTGTATAAGCCTATTACTACCAAAATATATTTCTTAATTACATAACCACAACCTATAATACTTTTTTATCATAAAGGAATCCTAATAAGGCTACTGCTTCTAACCTAGGGAGGTAGTATGAAAAAAGTGGAATCATGCTTAGGTGAGCATTTTTATTTTATTTCTTCTTCCACCACATTCATATATTATTAATTTATTATGATATAATAAAATTATTATAAAATATATTCTTCGGTTTTATTCTTCTAATTTAATATCCTAAATCCTCATCATCATCCATCAAATGGGATACGAAATCATCATTCGTGTGTATGGAAGACTACCGCTCCGCAAGTTGATGTCATTCATTTTACATCATTTCCTCTCATAGATTCCTATAACTATGGATTTAAAGTGTATATATATTATATTTGGAACATATTTATTCTTATTCTGTTATTGTGTCTCATATACCATCTTACCTTCCAATCTGTGGGGGGTTATAATAATGTCACTCGTGCACACAGTAAACTGTCGCCTTGTGAAGTGGTGTAATTTAATTTTCACTAACACTTTACATGGAAGTTAATAAATGTATAGTTAATTAATATTGGAGTTATAAATGATATAATTATAATATTAATGAAAATTTATCATTTTATAACCATAATACAACATTTTATTTCTTACAATCGTCTTCAATACAGCCTCCACGAAGAAATGTGATTATTTATTCTTCACTAAAACACATGGATGATATATATATATATAAGTAAATTTAATTAAATAAAATTTTAATTATGATATTATTATAAATATATAAATAAAAAATACTACATTATTTAATTCTTTAATGATCCTTTTAAAATGGATCGTTACTCATGCGTACGTAAGACCTATCATCATCATGATCGTAATGTAGTTCATTTTTCATAACCATTTTTTATGATTGTATATGAAATTAACATTTATGTATAAATGTGATAAATATTATATGATTATTATATGATTATGTTTAAATAATGACCTCTTTGACCATGGTTAACATACCAAATCCATTTTGAAATAATGAACATAATTTCCTCAAAACACTGGATATAGATGTAACTGATTTAATATTTTAACATAGAATTAGAAAGAAATAAAAAATAATGGTTTAATTATAAGGTATTAATACTATAAAAGTTCCTTAAAAAATAAAATTATTAATTAAATTTTATTATATATGAGGTTTGAACACGTACAAAGAAAGACAGACCGAAGGTATGGGTTTCTCATCCCACTTTTTATTCCTATATGACATAAGCTATATTCATTACTTATTTATATTATGTGATGTATATACTACCCATTTTACATATAATATTAGTAATCCTTTATAAATAATTGTATTTTATGTTTCAATTTAAATTATTTCATCTAAGTGTATTTGAATTGAATGTTACCCAGTGGTAAAGAATTTCATATCTCAATTTCTTTTCATCGGGTTATTTTACTTATTCATTTTCATTGATATAATATGAATATGTGTGTAATGAATTTTTACTATATTAAGTTTTATTTCCCATTTTTTTATAGTATTAACATTTGATTCCCATAATCTATTCATTGATTAATTCTTGAAATCAATGGTATGATCATAGTAAAGGATTATTCATCTCAATTATCTTTCTTTGAAACATTCTTTTATGATATGCACATGGATTCATTTTTAAGGTGTATATAATAATATTATAAATTTTATATTATCAACATTATTATTTTCATGATATTTAAAGTGTCATTTGATGTTATTATTTCATGGGGTTTACGATTGAATAATTACCAATGTAAAATGCTTTATGTTACAATATCCTTTCTTTTCAGGATTGTTTTTGTTAAATGTTATTTTAGAATAAATATTATGATATTATTTTCTTGAACAACCTATTTTTAATTCTCCACTTTTTATGAATGTTTTTAACATGATTTACATCCATTTAATCCATTGTTGATTGAATAAAATCATGAAATTCATTTTTAATTAATATTGATCTTATATTTTCATTATATTTGGTATCTTTCTATTCTATGTGCATGTTTTCTTAAATTTTTCCAAAAATGTAATTTTTATAAAATAAAGTATTTTATAAATCCCTTTTACAAGATCTTTTTACTTATTTTAAAGTAATTTTAAATGATATTAATTAATGTTTTCAAAATGTGTTACTTTTTATACCCTTTTTAAAAAAATTTTGAAAAGAATTATTATTTTTAACATGTATGACAAGAATGGATTTTCCTACCATCATGTCCATTATTTTCCTCGAAAAATGAATTATATTTTTCCCAGTATTTTTTCAAAGAAAATTATTATGAAAATATATTGTGAAATTTTATATTTTAAAGTTTATTTTCAGAATGAAAAGATTATTTTCCTAAAAAAGGTTTTCTGTGATCTTTTTATGTAATTTTAATCCATAAGCATCAACAAACCCTGGATATAATTATGCTCCATTGGGGATAAGTTGTAATGATACCATTCTCATTATTTCTCTAGATTCAATGTAGTGTTTTTGAGAGATTTTTGTGGAACCCATTTTTTTCATGCGTTAATAATTTTTCATAATTATTTTCATAAACCCCTTTCTTTTTTATGGGATAGTGAAGTCATAAAAGGAATAATGTTTTATTATGTGTTTTATGATGAGATACAAGATATATGTAATTTCTTCGTGTGATTTTTATTTTATATTGTTTACAAAGGGATGATCCCATTATTACTCATTGTTGAGCTTTAAATAGTTTATATGAAGGGTTGAGCCCCATTATAACTCATAAAGAATATATGATCCCGATATATATTCTATGAAGGGGAAACCCATTATTTATCTCCAATGAATTGGAAAATTATTACTTTCTATAAAGAATTAAATTGGATGTTGTTTGTATTTTTATTCCACTTTTAATGTTTTTGTAAGAGTTCTATGATGATAATGTCCCAAGATACCAATACATTTATATTATTCTTTATATGGGTTATAAATGTTTACATTCATCAAGATTGATATAACATTGATCATGATTATTTATTTGGGTGACTATTTCCTTTTTTAAATCCTTATTCCATGTTTTCATGTTTGGTAATCCCGATTTTAATTGGTATTAATATTCTTATTTTATGATCATACACTTTGATTATGTCATCATACCCTTATGCCCATATTATTCTCACTGATGACATCCAATTTTTAGCTCTTATGTGTAATATTGCTGAGAATTTTAGGTCACTATTTTTATGATTACTTTCCAATAGTTTTTCAAGAATGAAATTATATAAATTATGTATAGAAGGGTTTCATGTGGATAATAATGATTAACCAATATGGAATATGAATATATGGGTATAGGAGGGTATGTTGTTCATATTTATAAACTAGTTGTTTATGAATCCATGATGTTAAGACTTTTTCATAATAATATAAAACTCAAAATATTAACTATCCTTGGTTATGTAAGTGCTCCAATATTTTCTTTTTATTTTATAAGTTTAGGATGGTGAAAATTGGTTTACCTTCATCAAAATAAAAATCCAAAAATGTAACGTTTATGTTTTTTGCACCAGATTCAGGAGTGTGGGTTTAGGGATATTATAAGACAGATATATGTTATAACAATAACATAAAAATAGATAATTATATGGAAGAAATTTTTGTTGTTATTTCCATATGTTGGAAAAATATCTGAATGGTCTAGAAGAGGAAATAAAATAAAAACACATGTTTAAGAACTAGACATCTTCTTCAGACAACCTCTTAAGGTTTACACCAAAACCTTTTCTAGAATTAATTCTTGACAAATATTAGGCCTATAAGATGTGATTATCACTATATGTAAGGTATTTGGGTTGGTATTTTCTGAACTAAATTATCATTAAGTGTGTAGATAAGAGGGGAGGGGTTCCCTTTTGTAATGAGGGGAGGGGCATTCTTGAAATTTCTTAATGTATTAAATTAATAGAAATTAATTTTCAGGTTTTGAAGGATCAAAATTGATATATTTGGATTTAAATATGATTATAAGTCTAAATAATATCATTCAATAAAAACCGAGTATGTTTAGTTTGTGTTTTCACCATTTCTCTTTTTATATTAACCCTCTATTTACCATTTTGATTATTATCACGATTTTAATGTTTTTTACAATTTATGAGTCATGATAGTTACTATAAAAGGATAATTTTACAATAAATGTATCATGGTATATAATTTAAATTACATCCCATTCACTAGGATAAAGATAGTATTTTAATGAATTTTTAATCATTTAATAAAATATTATTTTTTATAAATTATCTTTAGTATCATTTTTGGATATATTCATTTAATTTGACATTAAAAATATCTCTAAAGTAAATAAATTTTAATAACATCAGTTCACACATCCAATAAATGTTATTTTTATCTAAAATGTTTTTGGAACATAATAATTTATTCAAATTATATTACTTTTAATTTTTTTAGTATCATTTATTTTGTTATCAACAAATGTAATAAATATTATTTCGATGTTTCATAAGAATTTAATGTAATTATTTCATAACTAATAATTATAAATAAATTACATAGATAAAAAATATATATTTAAAATAATAATATTTTAACTAAATATATTTTTTTAAACCTACCACTAAATATTATATATATTAAAATTAAGAGAGTGATATTTTTTCTTTATCATTTCTTAAATATTATAAAGGTAAAAATAAATGATAAATGGAAAATGGCATATTTTTTAAGTTTATAGGCTTATGAAAAATATATATGTATCAAATTATAATCTTATGGAAGTCCTTATCATATGATTCCTCACCATAATTACTAAATTTACCCTTACCGAGGTAACAAATAATTACTATGGTTACTATTCATAATGATAAAAAAAATGCCCTTTTAAAAAAATTAAACTTCCAGATTCAAATTATTGATCCCATTTATTAATGATTTAATACAAATAAGTGGTAGTATTTAATTTAAAATTATACTCACAAAACAAGATGATAGGAAGTTTTTTCAGAAAAAAATCCATTTAAGTATAAAAATGATTTCATTAAAAATTTGACCACAAAATTAATTACAAATAATATAATTATATTATTAATAATATAATTGAACTATGTTTTCATTGAAAACATTTTAAAAAAATTAACTTTGTGTATTATAGAAACAAAAATATAATTTTAAATAAAAAATAGTATTTTCACTATTCAATTGAAAATCAATCTTTTCATAAAAACAAAAAAATTAATAGTAATCAAATTTTCAAATGATGATTTAAAAAATTATATATTTTTTCAAATAATTTTCTTAAAATTTACAAAAAATAATTATTATATTCTCTCACAAAATGCAATAAAAACAATTTTTGATGAAAACTTATTTTTAAAGACTAAAAGGAATTTACTATAAATTAGGTGATTATTTACTAATAATTTATCAATAAATTTTTATTCAGTTGTATATATATATATATATATATAATATTATAAATTAGTTAATCTAATTCATACCCATCAATTCAATGACAATGTTAAATAGCCATATTTAAATAATAATATTGTGTTGTTCGTTTAAGATCGGTGTCGCATATCTAATACACTATTGTACATGGTCCTTGTTTTAAGATATCATTAGATTACAATAAGTTAATTCCTAGAATTAGGTTTCATAATTAAAAAAATGAATTATTAAAATTTGTCTATAGAGGCCAAAGGTTTCCTCACAAATGAATCAATAATTTGTATTATCAAGTGAATTGATAAAGAGGGAGAATGTAAGATCAAGTGGCTCAGAAAAGGGGGTGTGTAAAGAGTAATAGAAGCCTTACCTATCCTTAATGATGGAAAAATGTCCCATGATGGATATTTTACAGTAATAAAGGGGTAGAGTAATCTCCCTCTATCAGATGATAGAAAAATATAAGCTCTTTCAAAGGGGCAGTATGAGATTAAAATAGAGAACACCATTATGAAGGGAGGGAAGACTTGAGAAAACGTGATGGGGTTTTAAAATAAAATATAAATTATTTTCATAGTTAACCATATTTTATTTCATTTAAAATGGGGGAGATAAAGTATCTGGGATACTCTTATCAACAAAATCCAAAGGGGGGATTGTTGGATGCTCTTTGGGCTGTGTTAGATTCGTTGAAAATGGGTGAAGAATAATCCCAAGTTGATTCTATGACAATATAGGAAGATTATTGGACTCACCTAAAATGGTTTAGAATTTTTTAAAAGTCGTCCGAGGTTCTCTTTAGATTTGTTGACAGATAAAGCTTATAGATATACATGATAGATTTTTTTACAAAAATATATGGAGGAAAAAGTGTTGTGTTCGAGATTTTAATGGATATATATTGACTCTATGAACTTATGTATCTATATTAAAACCCATGAATAGGTTATGGTATAATCTACAAATTCCATAAGTTTTGGAAAATAGATATAGAACCAATTCAGTTCAAATCAAGAAGTGAAACAGAAATTCAAAAAAAAAAAGTAAATACCCAAATTTTGGATTTCCCACTAATGGGATTTCAAAAAAGAACCATATATGAAAAAATTTATTTGAAAGTTAGTTCACATATGTATTTCTAGAGTTGTATGAGAATTTTTCAATGTGAGGTAGTTCACTATGCAAAACTAATAGTGAAGGAAAATTTTACAAAGGAGTAAACCATATATTTCAATATGCCGATATAAGGAAATTTAAATACTGGAAGAAGTTAATGTATTTTAATACAAAAATGGATATGATTTACACTTTGAAAGAAAATTTAGTTACATTATGGAATAAAAAGGAAATCTTGCAACATACATGAATTTGTACTGACATATGGAAATTCTAAACCGATGTAGGGGATTTTCTCTTCATTTTTCTAGATACATCAGCCAACTGTGAAATATATTCTAGAAAATTAGGATATATTTTAAAATGTTTATAGAATAATATAAACTAAAATGGGATCCATGATCCAAAAAAATAATGAATAATGAGGTTTCATGTGTGATGGAATGATTTAAATATAAAACATCCATGTTTTTAGGAATGTTTCACACTCTAATAAACAGTGATCTGTCCCGGAAGTAGCCTTCCCACATAAATCTTGAAGATAATATTTTATATATTGAATATATAATTTTTGAAAAGGTACATGTTATGAGAGGTCATTAATATAGGATATATATTGGTTTTATTCAAAATATTCCACTGATAAATAAAGGTGGCATCATGGAATATGTTTTCCAAACATTGGAGAAATAAAAATGTGCGAGTAATTCAAGGAGTTGAATCGAATCATAATTTATTATTTTTTAAAATTTCATATAACCCGAAAATCATATTGTGTGACTATTAAATTTTTCATCTCAACCTAAGAAGGGAGAGATTTAAAACATAGAAAAATCATCACCAAATCTAATGGGAGAAAAATAAGGTGATAGTTTGAATGGTTTTTCATTCATACTAGATGTGTCGAAGAAGTTGTAACACGGAATTCACCATAAAAATATTATTCATAAATTGGAAAATTAGTCCCATACATTTTCTATAAATATAGAACTGAGAAACCCAACCAAATGGAAGAAGAGAAGTTTCTATTGTGTAGTAAAGTAAATAAGGTGCACCACAAGTGAGATGTAAAGAAAAAAAGTTGTAAGGGTTACTTAACAAACAATACTATGAAGGAAGCCATGTATATTCAACATTACACCCATTCATTTACACGGATGAAACCTGATGAGAATGTTACTATTTTAAGGTATTCACAAGTCCATAAGCTATATAGTATTCATTCTTGGAGTATAATTAAAGGAGGGTGAAAGGGAAATGAGTTCATTAGAAGTGTCACATTGGAGAACTATGTGAAGTAAGAGGAAAAGAAGTAAGACTTGGGTGGTAGTTATCCAAACCCGAACATGCAAAGGTAGAGTTCCTTGGGTTGTAGTGAGTAGACCCAAAACAATGTAACTATCAAAAGTAGTGACCCTAGTGGTTAATTTTTGCATCAGCACAGTATCAATAGAATTATCTTTATATTATCTATGTGTGCGTGAAAAAAGTAAAAATTAATTTTTCCTTGTATACATTACATTCCCATATCCTCCTGAAGGAGTTCAGTGATGTTGTGAGTAAAGAGAAAAGGGAACTGGTCCAACATTGTTCCAACCCATTTATGAACAAGATCTGTAATGGAAAATTAATATAGTTGATACCAATTTTTTTAAATTTTATACACTCTAATTCACCCACATATTATATTTCTTAATGGGGACCTAACAGTTGTGATGGATCAGTATACTGTATTTTTGGTCTACTGATTAATATTTGTTAACGAGATTATAGAATAATATTTATCATAGTGTGAGTCAGCACACACCATTAGATAATATAATATTATTATTATTTTACATGGAATGAAGTATATTATGTGATAAATATATTATTAAGGTATATTTGTGTAATCAATTAATATTCACCCCAAGAATCGGTTCAATATATAACATGTTATCTCATTTGTGAAATGGATGGAATTTTTTAGGCATAAAATAGCTCTACCATCCCTCTAGATTTATATAAATCAAGAAAATCCCAATTATTTCTATCCAGTATGGGAGAAGTGACATTATTCCTCCTTCTTCTCAATCTAGATAAACCTAGGTATTATCCCAACAAATTAAATTGATCATATTAGCGATCAAAGAAAGCAACAGACGATAATTAGTCTCATTTTGCAAGCTACCGGAGTGCCATTGGTGATGATTAGATTACAAAATGAGCTTGTATGGGTCACCACCCAAGGGATTATATCGATTTTTCATCATAGTGAAATATTTCTTCAACCAAATGATGTTTATAA
The DNA here is from genome assembly GCA_963277665.1 of Viscum album. Taxonomy (NCBI): domain Eukaryota; kingdom Viridiplantae; phylum Streptophyta; class Magnoliopsida; order Santalales; family Viscaceae; genus Viscum; species Viscum album. Next base: position 110,099,401 of record OY728121.1, read on the forward strand.
GACTATCCTCTTCTATAAAGATATAATTCCTAACATACTTGTAAATCTTATTGATTAATTAATTATATTTTAAATGTGAAAAATATTATAACTTCTTAGTTCCAATGTTCTTGTCAATTATTTTTCAAATTATTTCATTGTTCATGGTAATTATTTATCAATTACTTATTGAATTATTCATTGATTATGACTAAAAGTACATTTTTTTTGTTTTCTAAAAGGTGTTTTTTCTATGTTTATAATCTAAAATTCATTCAAACCCTAAGATTGCAATTTCTTACCCAATGTATCAATAACCAAGTTCCCTTTACCAGGTAAGTATACTATATTAAAGTTGAAACATGAGATATAATCTTCCATAGTGTCTCTGTTCGTGTTTTAAAACCTCTTAGTGAAAATATAATTCATACATTTAGGATATAAATATTCCATAAACCTCTCACTAAAAAGTTAACAACACAATATATTAAATCATGTAGCACTCCTACCAAATCAAGGTTATGGTTAAGGTAATTATTATCATGTGGAAATAAATATCAAGATACAAATTCCAAAATATTACACTTATGTATCAATACACACCCCAACCACATACATAGGGAATCAGAAAACAAAACACAACCTTAGGATCAAGAAGAATCAGAATAGGATCTGACATCAACCGAACCTTCAACTACTCAAAGGATCTCTAGACCTTATCCTCCAAATAAAACTTCACTTATTTTTGTGATTATAACATTTAAAAATACTATAAAAACCTAATTTAGTACCCAACCATACCCAAAAGTATCATGGTATTAATATAAAATCATGGGTAACAACTAATACATCACTGCATGAATTTTCTCAGTATCCATAGTGACATGTTTCACAAACACTACACGCCTTTTTCATTTGGATCCAAAACTAGAAATTGGAAATCATGAAATACAAAATATTCTATTTAAAGGTTCTCAAAAAACATATAAATGTTTCTCATGGTCCTCCCTCATTCTAGAATTGACCAAGATATCAAAAAAAAACACCATAAAAAAGTTTTCAAGATTACAATGGGAGATATAGTTCATCAGGTCCATAAAAACAACAAGGGAATTAGTAAGGATAAATGATATAACCATATACTCATAATTCACACACCTTCTCTGAAAATTGTTATATATAATATTTTCATCCATTATGACTAACTGATTTTAACTAGACTAGAGGTCAATTTTAGAAAACCACATAGCTTCCCTTAGCTGATCAAAGATGTTATCAATCCTCAACAATTGGAATTTATTCTTGATGGTCACATGGAAGATATTATGATAATCGATGAAAATTCATAGGATACCTTACTTTTACCTTGTAAATAGGACCAATGAATACTATGACGATCCACTCATGAAGATAAAACTCACACCCATGAGATCCACTAAATTAGATTTTAATTCCTTCAACTCAACGAGATCCATTCGGTAATATGGAAAAGAAATAGGGCTCATATCAGGGACCAATTCAATGGAAAACATTCCCTCACATTAGTTTATAAATTCCAAATAATTCATATAAAAATTCTTTAGGATACCTATCAACTATTTCTAGGAATGCACCACCATGACCATGTTCAACTACAGAAAAGAAAAAACTAGAGAACTAACAGAATATTGTAATAATATCTTATACAAAAGGTCCTACCATAACTAATACTAGGCCCCACTAACCTATAAATATGTGATTCTTCCCATTTAAAGAATGGAATAGGACGATACATAAAAAATAATCGATTTGATCCTTAAATATGATCATCCATACTCTGCTGATAATTTGATCAAACATATCTAGGTTAAGGACCATAAAATTACACACCCCCTCAAATTTATCTATAACCACCCAACACTCATAGCATGTGAATCCTTTCATTCCTATTTCATGGTTGAGTGTAATATTTTATCAGAAATAGCATTATCTCCACTTTTAACTCTAATGAAACAACCATTCTAAAGGAGAAAAATTAATGTGATTCATCGATATCACACAACATTGATTCCAAGGAAGAAGAAACAAATTAAATATCTCTAATGATCGTTGTCATAGCCTTGGGTTCCCTTAGCACAAAATCAGTTATGTAATGGTTCCCATATTGGGGTCCAATTAGAGATTTCTTCACCGAATGAGAATCCATAGTTACCATAGAGTGGGAAACCACTCCCTTTGAAGCATTAAAATTCACCTAAGAGCACTCGGTAATGTAATATCCATATCTTCTACCATGAGGTGGGTTTTGTCATAAACATGGAAGGTGACCTAAGAACCTACACTGGTGTAACCCCTAGGGTTCTCTTAGAAGTCTTTTTTAGTTTGACTTAGATTCCCACTTTGGAAGAATACAACTATCTTATTCCCAAATGATACCACCAACACCGAGTGAAATAAATGATTATCACACTCACCACCATCTCGATTGGTCACCTCATTATTTCACTTATAACTCAACGAAGAACTATAAATACCCCTATAGGAATAGATTCTCCATTAAAACCCATCACACCATCCATGTCGATCTCTTCCATCAATACATTATCAACCACTTCCCCATTTATTGGTTAAAAAAAATCGATCCTTGGTCTAATATATGGATTTTACCCTATCGTAATTCACTAATATTTAAGCTAATAATATATTAATAACTCGAGATAATGATAGACCATATTAGGGAATCTTGTAGAATACTATATGACTGATCAATTTCCCAGCTCTAGGGCCAATAATTACAAAGATATATCCTCACTCGATATTTCAAAATAGAATTACCAGTAAACACCTTCTTGAATGCAACCCATAATAAATCCTCATGTTGCTTAGCCTATAGCAAAGTGTCCCACCACATTTCCTTGGATCCCTCTGGAATTTATAGTGATAAAACTATTGATCGAGGTTTAAAAAGTGTAAAGGAATAAAGATATGTAATCAATTTTCTCCATACATCCATCCAATGTTACTTTTTTTATTTTCAAACACATTTAAGAGGAATGTGAGAACCCTCAAAGAATTCAACACAAAAAGAAACTACAGATTTTTTAATGAACATTTTTATCTGATTGGAATCAATCTCTCTAAACAATATATAGGGAATAGAATTTAACTAGGAGTCAGGGTAACCATTTAAGATTCCATCCTATTGATGTGCTAATTTTTCCCAAGATTTTGTGAATTCCTCCATGCTAATATTACCCATATTGAAGCCTCTAATTTGAATACGAGCTTTCTTATCAATCCAATCGCCTTTCTCCTTAGTAGTGATCACACAAAGAATTATTCCTATATTCATCCACACATTCATATACATAACTTTCTATTCCATTTCATCATCCAAGTGAAATTGTAGATACATGTGTTTTAACACCGAGGATATATGTCGTTGAGGGTATTCAGTGGAGCTTTTCTCACACTGATATCCTGGATCCCTCATCTTCATATTGCTCGGTGGAGTAGCAGGGACAATAGCTTCACCTCATGCAGACAGAAGGTCACTATAGGTGTTGGACACTGCATATGGGTTGCTCATATTAATATAAGACTTTGGGGATAACTTCCCCTTAGTTACATATCCAGTGATAGGAGGACTAGGTAGGTTAAAATACTCCTTCCAACATCACTCTCTCCTGTTTTTCTTAATAAATATATCAGAATCCATAGTAATATACTTTCCTTTCCATGAGGAGGACCAGAGATATTCCTCTATAATGACATCTTCCTTGGACATAGTAGGGGAGTCCAAAGCATTGTCCATCTCCTCTTGAGTATCTCCCACAACCACTGAGTGGTCCTCTACATGTGTAACCTTCATCCCATTTAGTTCCCCACTAGCTTGGCATTCGTCATCACCTAAAACTACATACTGGTTTTGAAAGATTGTATTTGAACCCCCATATATAACATTCTCGACCTAAGAAAGGTTTGTCTACATAGATTGTATTTTCATATCGGAGAGTCGTACTTGTTAAAATCTTTTTTCCATAAATTGAAACTGAATTTAGGTGTCCTCTAGAGCCATACATTAGGAATCCTCACCAGTGTCTTGATCCTCACAATCCCCCTCAACCACCTCAGTTACTTTGGTTGGGTTTGTTGGAACCATCTGGATTTTCATATCCTCTAGGTGGACCTCTATCACTCAATTAGTGCTACCTCCATCTTATTCAACTCCAAAAATCATGTGTAGTTATTTCCCGACCTCTTCAATGTACCCTAAAACTGTAATATCTTTGGGTGCCACCTCGTTAGTACCCATGTATGACGTAATGCCTTCTCTATCCATTTCCCCTAATAGGAACACCCCTATATCCCTCTTCAATATTTCAAACACCTTAGCTACATTTGGGTTTTGAGGGGGAACGGTAATTTCTTCAAGGAATTAGGTGCTTCAAGACCAGGAATATATCCTCGCACCTCCTTCTCTTGTTGCACTCCATCTTTGGTACCATTGTTGGTGATCACTAGTTATACTTCCAAGGTATTACCACTACCTTCATCGATACAAAACCCATTTCCGTCATTTCTTGGATCTGAAACCATTAGAGGAGGAAATTCCTTCCTCCCACATCTATAGGCTACCTCAGGATGGCCCAACTTCTTATAGGAATTCCTGATGTTGAAAAAAGTTTCATATACTACAGGATGTTTGTGGAGAAACTCTCCATCTACTACAATCCACACAAAGTCAATATTAGTTTTTGAGACATCAATTTCCACACATATACGGGGGATAATCGGATGACAGAGCACCCTAGTTCATGAAAAGGTACACAAAAATCTACCTATAAGGTTCCCTAACATTCTAAAAATTGTCGGGTTCTGAAATGGTAAAGGAAATTTTGGAAAACTATCCCAAACAAGAGTTGTAGGGGAGTCATGATGCATGTAAAAATCATACGACCTACGGAAGAGGTATAACTGAAGACCATCGCAGCTGTACAGGGAACTGGACCAAGCATTAAACAGATCCTCCTCTATTGAGAATCGAATCCAAATATTCCTAGAATCGAGTGGACCCACTATAGATATATCATGTAAATCTGATGACCCAAAGATGTACCTATCAAATGAATCCACAGTGGGGTGTCGTTTCCTGAAGTGCACAATCAGGGAAAGATTCAGTAGACTTGAAGTATTCACTACGAGAAAACCGCCGCTAAACAGCAAAAAAAATTATTTATTTATTTATTTTATTTTTTTTTAATTTTATTCGATGATTAGCCGTGGTTTTTTAAAAACCGCCGCGAAATAGCGGCGGTTTCGGTAAAACCGCCGTGAAATGAAATGAAAAAATAAGAAAACACGAGAAACCCCGAAATCACTAAAATGAGCCTAACTTTTGATCTGGGCGTCCCTTGAAGTACCACGACCAGTAAAATCAAAGCTCATGAAGAGATCTAGAGGCACATATAATCAAAACCGTGAGACGGTCTAAGGTGCGGAATATATTAGAGTTATAAGAATGTTGAAAAAAGTTCTTCAACTTCAAACGGCCATAACTTTTGCTCCGGGTGTCCGTTTGGGCTCTACCACATATCAAATCGAAGCCAGCGAAGAGATTTACGCACCAAATTGAAATATGCTAGCTTCTGTCATGTTTTTCAACCCCAAAAACCCCTCCGAAGGCCTCCAAACCCCTGTTTTCGTCACCAGTGTCTCGTCGAACTTGTCTTCAAACGGACCTAACTTTCGATCCGCATGTCAGTTCGGCCTCCTCCACCTTCCAGATCATAGCTCGTTACATGAGCTTCAGTTTGACTGGTCGCGGTGCTCACATGCGCTCCTAGATCATATGTTATGGCCTTTTTAGTGGGTATCGGGTTTGTTATGTTTTTCAATGCCTCGTTTCTAGCACCCGTTCCACATCATCTTTTTTTTAAATGGTCGTAACTTCCGATCCGCCTGTCCCTTCGGACACTTTCACCTTTCAGGTTGAAGATCATTTCAGGATCTTTGATTTGACAGGTCGCAGATCTAAAACGGACTCTCGGATCTTGTGTTATCTCCGTTAATGTGAGTCCAATGTTTTTGTCTCTTTATGACCGTTTTGACGGGTTTTAACTATAGCTCCATTTATTACTGTTTATTTGGGTTTCCATGACTTGTTATCTTTATCAATGGTTTTTTTTGGGTTATTATGATGATTATGTTGAATTATTATGGAGTTCTCCAGAGTTGTCACGAGTTTTCATGCGTTCTCATTCTTTCTAATTCCTCATTCTTCATATGCTTCTCCATCCTTTTTCATGCATTTTCATGATTTTTCATCCCTTATCACGTCTTTTCATACTTTTTCATGTGTTTCCTTTATTATTTATTATTTATTATTTATAATATACTTTAATATATTTATTATATACTATTTGTAACTGGTTATTTATTATTTATTATTTATTCTTTATATGTATTAATTATTTATGTTTATTTATTATTTATTCTTTATTCTTTATTCTTTATTCTTTATTATTTATTATTTATATTTATTTATTAGTTATTTTTTATTATTTATTATTTATTATTTATTATTTATTATTTATTATTTATTATTTATTATTTATTATTTATTTATTACTTATTACTTATTATTTATTATTTCTTATTTATTATTTATTATTTATTATTTATTATTTATTATTTAAATTTATTTAGCATTTATATTTATTTATTATTTATTATTTATTATTTATATTTATTTATTATTTATTATTTATATTTATTTATTATTTATTATTTATATTTATTTATTATTTGTTATTTATATTTATTTATTATTTATTATTTATTATTTATTATTTATTATTTATTATTTATTATTTAAATTTATTTATCATTTATATTTATTTATTATTTATTATTTATTATTTATATTTATTTATTATGTATTATTTTTATTTATTTATTATTTATTATTTATATTTATTTATTATTCGTTATTTATATTTATTTATTATTTATTATTTATTATTTATTATTTATATTTATTTATTATTTGTTATTTATATGTATTTATTAAATATTATTTATTATTTATTATTTATTATTTATTATTTATTATTCATTATTTATTTATTATTTATTATTTATTATTGATATTTATTTATTATTTATTATTTATTATTTATTATTTACTATTTATCATTTATTATTTATTATTTATTATTTATTATTTATTATTTATTATTTATATTTATTTATTATTTATTATTTATTATTTATATTTATTTATTATTTATTATTTATTATTTATTATTTATTATTTATTATTTATTATTTATAATTTATTATTTATTATTTATTATTTATTATTTATTATTTATTATTTATCTTTATTTATTATTTATTATTTATTATTTATTATTTATATTTATTTATTATTTATATTTACTTATTATTTATTATTTGTATTTATTATTTATTTATTATTTATTATTTATTATTTATATATTATTTATATTTATTTATTATTTATATTTATTTATTATTTATTATTTATATTTATATATTATTTATTATTTATTATTTATTATTTATTATTTCTAATTTGTTATTTATTATTTATTATTTATCATTTATTATTTATTATTTGTTATTTATTATTTATTATTTATTATTTATTATTTATATTTATTTATTATTTATTATTTATATTTATTTATGATTTATTATATATATTTATTTATTATTTATGATTTATTATTTATATTTCTTTATTATTTATTATTTATTATTTATTATTTATTATTTATTATTTATTATTTATTATTTATTATTTATTATTTATTATTTATTATTTATATTTATTTATTATTTATTATCTATTATTTATTATTTATTATTTATTATTTATTATTTATTTATTATTTATTATTTATATTTATTTATTATTGATTATTTATATTTATTTATTATTTATTATTTATTACTTATTATTTATTATTTATTATTTATTATTTATATTTATTTATTATTTATTATTAATTGTTTCTTATTTATTATTTATTATTTATTATTTATTATTTATTATTTATTATTTATTATTTATTATTTATTATTTATTATTTATTATTTATTATTTACTATTTATTATTTATTATTTAACTTTATTTATTATTTATTATTTATTATTTATTATTTATATTTATTTATTATTTATATTTATTTATTATTTATTATTTATTTTTATTTATTATTTATTTATTTTTATTATTTATTATTTATATTTATATATTATTTATATTTATTTATTATTTATATTTATTTATTATTTATATTTATTTATTATTTATTATTTATATTTATTTATTATTTATTATTTATATTTATTTCTTATTTATTATTTATTATTTATTATTTCTAATTTCTAATTTGTTATTTATTATTTATTATTTATCATTTATTATTTATTATTTATTATTTATTATTTATTATTTATTATTTATTATTTATATTTATTTATTATTTATTATTTATATTTATTTATGATTTATTATATATATTTATTTATTATTTATTATATATATTTATTTATTATTTATTATTTATTATTTATATTTATTTATTATTTGTTATTTATTATTTATTATTTATTATTTATTATTTATTATTTATTATTTATTATTTATTATTTATTATTTATTATTTATTATTTATTATTTATATTTATTTATTATTTATATTTATTTATTATTTATTATTTATATTTATTTATTATTTGTTTATTTTTATTATTTATTATTTATATTTATATATTATTTATATTTATTTATTATTTATATTTATTTATTATTTATATTTATTTATTATTTATTATTTATTATTTCTTCTTTATTATTTATTATTTATTATTTATTATTTATTATTTATTATTTATTATTTATTATTTATTATTTATTATTTATTATTTACTATTTATTATTTACTATTTCTTATTTATTATTTAACATTATTTATTATTTATTATTTATT